>OX376706.1:13377671-14577671 GCA_947389935.1 Agrilus cyanescens
ATACATGGCTCATGTAGGGTATGAACCATTGCTTATTCAGCAAATAGAAATAGGTTAGATGTTTAGTAATGTCATGAACCTACGGATAGACATGGTGCTTGGTATCATCTCATACATACAAGTTCTGATACATGGCTCATCTAGCGTGTGACCATTGCTTATTCAGCAAATAGAAATAGGTTACATGTATAGTAATGTCATGAACCTACGGGTAGACATGGTGTTTGGTATCATCTCACACATACATAAAAGTTGTGATACATGGCTCATCGAGCGTGTGAACCATTGCTTATTCAGCAAATAGAAATATGTAAGAAGTGTGGAGGGAAGGTAGCAAGCGGAGCGTCGTCTCATTCTTCTCTCTACTCTCGTTCCGAGCAGACGTTTAAATAATATAAAATAGAATAAATATAAAAATTAAAATTAAAAATGGAAAACAAACAAGTGAGAAAACCTGCCGTACCGAAATGCCGGTACGGAAAATCGAGGACAAAAAAAAATTAATAAAAAGTAAAAGTCAAATTAAATTAAAAAAAACAAAAACAAAAAGGTCCCGAAATAATTTAGACCAAAAAAAAAAAAAAAAAAAAAAAAAAAAAAAAAAAAAAAAAAAAAAAGCAAAAAAAAAAAAAAAATTTTTCAGGTTAGGTTAGGTGGTGTTAGTCGGCCCCATACAGGAAAGGACAAAGAGAGCATTGTTGTTCTAAATTGTGAATAAGACATATATGTGAAATTTGGTGAATTTATCTCTCCTAGGAGAAGTTGTGTATAGGTATGTAAGGGATGAAAAATGGGGTGGAAAAGGGGTTGAGAAGAAAATCCGCTGAAAAACATCATAGGGAAATGGGTATAGGGGGGGGGGGGGGCAGGGCGCCGAGGTGGGCTGGTGGGGGGAGGTCGGGAGGCATTAAGTCCGAGAGGGGTAGTTGTCTGAATTTAATACTTCTGACATTGCCAAGTGGTACCTTCAGTCTTCGACATCAATAGTGAGAGAGGCACCTTTTTTTTTAGCACCGCTCCTTATACCTTTAATTAATTCTTGAAATTTAGGGTAGAAATTACTTCCTCCATTACAGACGTCCTCCAAGTTTCGTTCAAAGCAAATTGTTCTTCATGGAACACTAAATATTTTTTACTCAGACATTTTTTTCCTATCATCTACCCTTCATACACTTTTCGGGGGTCAAAGTATGAGGGTGAAACACGTTAAAAAAATATTTCTCGACTTTTCAGGGTGGGATCATTTAGCCCACTGTTCAACTTACATTTTCCAAGAGGAACACTTTTTTTTTTTTTAACTGCTTCTATTTTTTTTTTAAGCTTGAAGGTGGCAACTTTTTGTCAACTTTATTTTTTTTTTTCAAAAATTTTTTCAGATTCGGGTACTTCCACTTGGGGACCTTCTTCCCACACCATAAGTTATTACCCGATTTCAACTCCTTCTGCTTCAAAAAAATTTCTAAAGCTTCATTTTTACACTTTTACCCCTATCATTTCTTACGCTGAAGTATTTCATTAAATACTTCATTGTCTTCTTATACTACACCTCATTATCCATATTTTCATGTACTAATTTTTCATACCACTCTTTTCCTGCCCTCAAAATATATTTTTTTTAATTTCTGGACTTAGAAAATTTTTACCATTATCTGGACTTAGAAAATTTTTACCATTATTTTCACCTAAAAATTTTTCCTCCGACAACTGTCTATTAAAATTCATAAACAAATACAACAGGTTCAATAACACATATTACGCCTTATATACTTTTTTAATTACCCACTCCTTCATCAATTAAAAAATTACTACTACCTAGCGATGCAACCTCATTATAAAAAATATTGCTACACCAGCACCTTCGCTACCACACTACTCTATACCACTTCCTTTACATCCCCACTATTCCCCCACTACTTCCCCACTCTTTCCCCACCACATACCTTCCTATTTAAACCCTTGTCAACCTGAGAGAGCATCACTTCACCAGAAGGGTCTTATGAATTAACATGGACCTTTCTCGTGTATCTATTGTCCTTTCACCATTCAGGCAAACTGCTAATGAAACCACCTTGCTCCAATGCGGATATTGTTGGCGTCTGCGTGAAAGCTGTACGGCTGAAACAGGATTCTGCTGTCAAGAATGTTTTGACAACAGACCTCTGCTTTTCTGCCACAGCTGCACATTTTATCATTGCGATGTCGTAAACCTGTGCTGCCGACCTTGTCGTCAGGGGACTCAATCGTACCTCTGCGAAAAGTCGGGCTTTGTTTACGAGATCGATGATACGCACACGCTGTACTGTATTCTTTGCAATACTTACGAGCAAAGGCGTCAACTCTTCCGATCCATTATGTTTTCATAAACCTACCTTTCAATTACTATGTCATTACCTGTCCCCTCTCCTACACCTTCCTTTTCCTTTTTAAAGACTTGTGACCTTGACACACTTTCCATATAACTTCTTATTATCCCCAAACTGTACCTTAATCTTATATCTCAAACGTCTACTACCTTTTGCCTCTTTATTTATTTCTTAACACAAATATATACATGTACACGTTCTACGCTCCTTCTACATAACCAAGATTATTACTTATTTCTATTACATATCCTTCTTCAAATACGGTCTTATTTGTGATACGGTGGTTCTCACTGCAAACAAACTCGTACCTGCACATCTCACCACACCATCCGCAATGAATGTGAACTTCGTCATGGATATACACTTCCAACATCCATAAATTCGGAACTCGTGTATATAATGACACAATTCCTCCATTACTTCCCGCATATCGACAGCTCCAACACATTGGTAGGTAGCGAAGATTATTCCTATCACAGTACAGCACGTACGCAGAACATGCTGAGAAGTTCGTTTCACATTTGAAGAGTTTTCGAGCTACGTTCCACCCTTTCATTGAGCTCACATCACTTACATACTTATTTGCTTTATTTACAGTATACTCCTCTGTGTCTACGCAATCTCCACTATGTAACACAGTGTTACGCTGCGCATCATTCAATCCTTCCATGTGGTCCGCATTATTCCAATACTCTACTTCTTTTGTACCACCACAAACTTCATCGATACTACTACCTTTATTACTGCTTCTTACATCCATTCTCAAACCAATCTTCTCAACTACTTCTGCCTTCTCTTCCTTTTCACTACTTTAACGATTGTCTACCTGCTTACAACTGCACTTCTTTCCCATCCTTCCACATCACAATATCTACATGAATCACGTACAATTGCAATTGCATTAATCAGTGTAAGTGTAACTAAATACCTAACATCATTCCTCTAATAACATTGCAATGACACTTCAACGGCTGTAGACGTATTTAAAACTTTCCATCATAAAAATCGTAAACTTCAGACGACTGCAGACGTATTTAATTTCACATTACCGATACATGTACATATGTTTCAATTCATTGTGAAGCATTCGACCACTACATACACACAAGTTTAAAGTCAATGACCTTCCGTCAATTTGACATTAAGTAACCTCTCCTCCTCTGAATTAGAACCGGTCATCTTACACTACTAGTATATTTATCATATCTTTGTTGACTGACATAAAAAGAAATTCCACCTTGTCCCTGAGCAAAGTGACCAGTCACAGTCACAGAACATTGAAGATATCATCGCGAACCGGTCGCAGCTACTAATCGTAAATTGCAGTCGCTGGTCGTACGCGCCCGTAAAGGAAAACACTGCTTTACTCACTTGACTGCATCTGAATATTTAGGAACTGCCAAAAATTTCTGCACAGAAATTGGACTGAAAGCATTATTATTTACCCAAGTTATACTATTACCAAGAGCAATAGTCCAAAATGTTGTTCGAATTGTAGGATCGATATTCATACTGAAACAGAAAAATAATGTTGTGCTTCTAATAAGAGTAACTGTGGTCACTTCTGTACACATTCATTCTTTTGAAGTTTAATAAGAAAATGAAATATAATAAACAGTAAAGCGCGCAGTATTGTCTAACTTAAATCGTCGCTATAGACTCTATAGTAAAATGAGGAAAATTTCTCCTAATTAAATAAACAACATAAATTTCAACAATTTATTAAATCCACTAGATGTGAATTGTGTTTTCGAATTCTCATAATTGGTTGTAAGGGTTTAGTCAATGATTATGAAATTTCGTAATTATCAGTAAGTATCTCTAGGTGTGGTACGACCTTACTATAGTGCTGTTTAGTAACTGTGAGAGTGTACAACCAGTATTGAATCGTGGTAGACCCAAAAAAAAAATAGCTTACATCCAATGTTATCTCGGTACCATTACCTTCGAACCGATTTGAGAGATCAATCACAATTAAAAGTACGAGTGAAATGGCAAAAGGGTATAAAAGGGATGACATCTCTCGGACCAAGCATGTACGCAGAATATTTTCTCGGGGGTGTGGGGGCGAGGGGGTCCAAATACAAAAGAGTACCAAATCATCACGTAAGCACTTAATTTTTCATACTAAAAAAACATTATACCATTCATTTCCACGGGGAGGGGGGTCTGGACCACTCGAACTACTTGAACACATAAAAATTGGGGCAGTCAGGAGGATATAAAAGTAGAAGTAAAATCAATTTTAAAACAAATTTGAAAAAGCCGAGTGCTCTAGTAACAACACAAAGCCGTTTGCTTTTGTCGGTTTGAATTTTAAAAATTGTCAAAAAATTGTAAAGCCTCTTCCTTTTGTCAATCCAGCAACTGAAATTTTCAGAAAAAAAACCCACAAGTTTTGTCAATTAAGTAGCGTGTTGACGCTGATAGCCACCTTTGTAGGTTCTATTACACAATAGATGTCTTTACATAGAAGGATTATTGTTGGCGTTAAAACCTCAATTGTAGCTACCTTCCACAGATGCTGTTAACATGTCGCCAGTGGTCTGATATTGAATTAGACAAGTGTCAATAGTTTGTCGATTACAAATTTTTTACTCGAACGTTCCCCTCACGCTATTTGGGGATATAAAAAAAAATTCCGTATAACAAACCCACAACAAAATTTGCTAAGAATCGCGATGATCTGGTCGCTTTAGCTGACGAAAATACCTCCGAGAAAGCTGATGATGTCGATGTTTTATCTGAATTTATCGATGAAATAGCTAAGACAACATCTTAAACAATATTCCGAAGGATGTTGAAATTAGTATTGTTTATCCACAAACCAAAGGCGTAATAGTAGCTTTTTTCTCTTGCTTATGCCACGCATAAGAGATTAAATGAAGGTGAAGATCAGGAAAAATATGCATAATTTAAATGCACTATTAACAAAGTACAGGAGCCGGCTGAAAAATCTTTACTCTCTTCATGTAGGAAATGAAGACGGATTCGTATCTGAAGACGGCCTTATTTTTTCGGCGAAATCGAAAAGTGCGGACCACCACGATAATACGAACTCTACAAATTTTGAGAAATGATTCATAGAGTTATTTTCAAAGCTGGAGAAGACCTCGATAATGGTTTTGGACAATGCACCTTATCGTTCGAGAGTGTCTGAACGAATTTGATAAAACATCAACCAACGTGGAACTTGAAAATAGAATATGTTATCAACATGGTATCTGTGCAATACGGTCCCCTATATCTTTACCAATACAACCCGGTTGAGCTGGTCTGGGGAATAGCTAAAGATTATTATGGCATGCGTATAGGACGAGATGGGTTTGGAAACGAAATCGCACTTGCAATGTGGAAAGAAGCGTTGGAAGCAGTTACAGAAGAGACGTAGAAAATTCTTGAAGAACAGAAACATGGATTGAACAAAATATTTCAAAGAGAAATTGTTTTTGATTGTGGACCATTAATTATATATGTCAGTAATTCATCAGATACAAAAGATGATGAATAATAGAGGAAAAAATTATTAAAAAATATATTTTACACCTAATTTCTAAAATTTTTGCCATTAATCACTTTCTTTTCGCTCAAAGTAACTAAGTTACAGAACTTTTTATGTATTTACTTATACAGGGTGTCCACTAAAGATGCGGCCAAAATTTAAGGGGTTATTCCTTGGACTATTTTAAGAATATTTTGTCCTTTAGTGATTTTTGAAAAACCGCTTTGTTTTGATGATACAGGGCGAAAACTATTTTCGACAATAACAACATTTTATTCCGAAATATTACAAGTAATTGTTTTTAATCTACAAAAATTGTTGGAAATGATTACCGCCAGCTTGTATACAAGAATCCATTCTTCTCCTCATTGATTGCCGGACTCGTTCAAATACACCTGGGTCGTTTCGTATTGTGTTACACCCAGCAATTATCCGATTTCTCAAATCGTCGATATTTTCCACTGGAGTAGTGTTAACTAACGACTTTAGGTGTCCCCATAAGAAATAATCCAGAGGGTTTAAGTCCGGGAAACGAGCAGGCCATAAGTGAGGTCCACCTTGACCATTCCAGCGATCTCCATATGTTGTTGTCAAAAAGTGACGACCAACTATACTAAAATGCGCTGGTGCACCATCGTGCATAAACCACATTTTATTTCTTGTTGCCAATGGTACATCTTCCAAAAACTCAGGGAGCGTGTGTTCCAAAAAGTTGCGATACACTTCGCCGGTAAGTCTTGCTGGTAGAAATAGCGGTCCAATTAGAGAGTCACCCACAATTCCAACCCAAAAGTTCAACGAGAAAGTTCAAAATTGAAAACGATCCTCAAGTATCTCATGTGGGTTTTCTTCTTGAGAAATTCGCTTCATCAGTAAAAAGAATCACAGACAACAGTTGAGGGATTAGAACTAATGTGTGCAACAACCATTGACAAAATTCAATACGTGGACGAAAATCAACAGGAAGAAGTGCCTGAACACGTTGTAAGTGGTATGGGTACAACAGATAGTCCCTAAGAATGTTCCAAATAGTCCCCTTACTTACATTCAAATTATTTGCAATTCTTCGAGTGGACGTACCTGGATCTTCAGCTACCATATTCAGCACATTCTCTTCCACTTCTACCGTTCTGACTTTCATTGGCATTCCTGATACTCCACAATGTTTTTGCATTCGATAAAAATTATCAACATTGATTTTCTCGAAAATAGTTTTCGCCCTGTATCATCGAAATAAAGCGGTTTTTCAAAAATCATCAAAGGACAAAATATTCTTAAAATAATCCAAGGTATAACCCCTCAAATTTTGGCCGCATCTTTAGTGGACACCCTGTATATCACTTATCAGCAGAACTGGAAAAACTTTGGCAGTGTTTTAGAACATAATAAAAAGCTAAACTCTAACTCCAAAACTTAGACCAAAACGTCCCAAGCCCTTTTCGATAACAAAACTATCTTGTGCAGGGATTGAAGTGAACTAAATCCTAAGACTAAAGTGTACATTATAAATACTAGCTACAGTTAAGGTCCAGCCAACAAAGCTCAGTCAGTCAACCACAATGTTTAATGAACCTTACAAAATATCCTTAATTAGACTAAATAACGGAGAGCTGGCAATTAGGCCCTTGTCACTGTTAGGAGAATTTAACGTATTTTTATAAATGTACATACTTTCAAACTATCAGGTAGGTAACAATTTCTGATTTCTTTATCTAATTTAAGGTTGTCAATATTAATTCTGCGATTTTCGTCTAAAATATGTTGGGCAACACTGGATTTTTCAGTTCAACCAAATCTAACATGGGTCAAATGTTCCTTAAACCTAATATGAATGGTTCGTTGAGTTTGCCCAATCTGCTTTTTATTTCAATTCTTGGAATTTATTTCAAATATCCGCGACTTATCCAGAAAAGGAATTTTGTCCTTCTGATTACCAAGAGGAGTTTGAACTGAATAATCGTTTGAACTATAGGTAATTGGAAACCCAGTTTGTGAGAAATACCTTCCAAATCTCGAGTAAACCTTGGTTCGTATGGAATGGTTATAATTTTGGTTTTATCTGTGTTAATTTTAAAAGTCGAGGAGGATATTGAAATTCCAAAGGATTTACCAGGGAGGCATACAAACTTAAAATTATTCAAAAGAACATAAAGGAATGTCTAAACTCACGTACTAGTTATCCCAATAGTCGAGTACTCAAAAGCTTGAAACAAAATGATTGTTTTTATGTAAAGACAGACAAGGGTAATAAGCTAATAAGGTGGTGCTACTCGACAGAAAGGACTATTTGAGAGGGTTGATGACTTTATTAGTAATGGTTCTTATTTAAAACTGAACTAAATTTTTTTGCCACCAATGGTTGCTGAATTTAATAGAGCTTTAAAATAATGTCACAACCTTATCACTCCTGATTTAAAACAAATACTACATGCATCAGGCTCAATAGTCCGCCGCATGTACTGTTTTTCGAAAATTCTTAAACCAAGAAAATCAGTTCAGCCGATTGTCTCTGCGATTGGTTCAGAGACTTATAAACTAGCCAAATGGCTAACAAATGAATTCGAAAGTTTTAGCATTCAACAGCCAAGTTTTCCAGTAAAGAATTCTACCGAATTCATCAATAATGTCAAAGATAATAAATTAAAAGATAGTGAGATTTTGATTATATTTGATATCTGTTCTCTTTTCCCAAGTGTGCCGATTCCGCTTAACTTGGCATAACTCGAGGATTCTCTAAAAGAAAATAGATTTACCACAGATATTGTAGGTGAGTATATTTCTCTAGCTTCAATGTACATGCGGCAAAAAATCATTTTGTGATAAATGGTTGCTTCTACGAACAGAGGGAAGGAACATCTATGAGGAACTGCTTATGACCCTTCATAGCTAATCACAAGTCGTTTCGAAAGCAATCTCGAAGTCTCAAGGGCGACTGAGTGGAGAGCTGGCTGCGCGCTGATATTCCAGGCGGCGGTGGGCGTGCCGCAGATGGAGGACTGTTAGAATGGTTCGTAGTGGATTTAACGCTTTCTGCGTCGTTATGTTTAGAGCCTGATGCCATACCTCAGTTTAATGAAGTTCTTCTTTTTTTCTGTTGATGGCTTCCCTATGCAATCGAGGGTAACACTCCAAAGTAGTAGACAAAAGAGAAGTTACATCGTACTTAACAAGATAGTTGTCTTTGCTAAAATATGTTCAGTTAAAGCAGACTTCTGAGGCTGTAAGGGTCGGCAGTAGCGTTTGTGTTCAGTTATTCTCGTCTTAATGCTGCGTTTTGTTGTTCCAATGTATAACCCTCCATAGAAACAGGGAATTCTATAAACACCGGCGGATGTCAAATGGTCCCTAGCGTCTAGTTGATCTGAGGAGGTTATGTAGCTGATTCGTTGGTTTAAAGACCGTTCTGATGTTGTGGCGGTTAAATAACTTCACAATGCAATCCGTAACCGTTTAGGGTAAGGAAACGTATCCTATGTACGTCGATGGTGGTGCTTTAGGTGAAATGATTTGGGGGTGGAGCGCACGTTTGATCTCTCTAAAGACCCTAAGCCATGGTATCCAGCTCTAGAGAAAACGACGCAGAAGGCGTCGAATACATTTGCCCGTCTGCGGCACGCCCACTGCCGGTCAGAATAGATATCAGCGTGCGGCCAGCTCTCCGTTCAGTTGCTGTCGAGACTTCGAGATACAATTTCCACTCTCTCGTCAACACTTCCACTGAGGATGTCTACTGCAGTTGCTGACGAAACGTCTGAATTAAATAGTTTCCGTAGACCACGGCAAACAGTCCCGAGCCGTAGTTTTTCTATTAATCCGCCCATAAAAGTTAATTTTCTTAACCCACTAGTGCTTCTAGATTTATAACCAATGACTCTAATCATTGCATGCAATATAAGTTGGCTAGTTTTAATTTTCTTGTACATCGATTGATTAAATAGATATAGGTACAAAAAAGAACTTCATATTATTAAAAGAATTGTCAAAGAGAATGGTTATAATGGTAGCATTGTTGATAAAGTACTCAATAAGGTTTAGTCTAAGAATCTTTTTTCAAGATCCTCGACATTTCAAATTAATACATATAAAACCCAGTTTATATCTATGCCATTCGAACAAAGGTTTACCCGAGGTTTGCAAGCTATATTTCGTAAACATGGTTTCCAAGTTTCCTATAGTTCAAATGATTTTTCTTTTCAAACCCTTCATGGTAATCCGAAGCTCAAAATTTCTTTTCCTGAGAAGTAGAAGATATATGAAATAGATTCCAATGGTTGTTATGAGTGGTATGCAGGCCAAACAAAACTATCTATTTCTATTAGGTTTAAGGAACATTTGGTTCATTCTAGATCAGGTGGAACTAATAAATCCAGTGTTGCCCAATATGTATTCAACGAAAATCATAGAATTAATCATAAAGGAAAAAAGAAGCCAATTGGGGCGAAGGTTCCCTTATTGTAATGAATAATCAGACTAACGTTTCGCCACGTGCTAAACAGTACAATACACATAGGTTAAATTGTGTTTCAACTTTGACTTAATTGTTTTATACTGAAATCCACCATGAATAAGCCTGATACCAAAGCAGAAACGTTGGTGTGATTATTCAGTACAATAAATGAACCTTCACCACAATTGGCTTCTTTTTGGTTTTATGGTTACATCCTAATGGGGCAGAAATTCAACATCATAAAATTAATATTGACAACTTTAAATTAGTTAAGTAAATCAGAAGTGTGTACATTTATAAAAGCCATCTGGCTAGTTTATAAGTCCTTTTTGTCGAGTAGCACCACCTTATTAGCCCATTACCCTTGTCTGCCTTTATTAAAACAATCCTTTTGTTTCAAGCTTTTGAATACTCGTCTATTTGTAAAAGTTGTACGTGAGTTAGAACATTCTTTTATGCTCTTTTGAATTTTAAGTTTGCATGCCTCTCTGGTAAATCCTTTGGAATTAAATTGAGCCTTCAACGTGAGCTACAGAGTTTTCCAAAGCATTTGTACTGGAAGGCAAGGCAACTTTAAGACCTTTGTTAAGCAAACTTAAGTCTGCATTATTAAAAGCTTGAGAAAATATTCATTATTGTGGTATTGTTGATAATATAATCAATAAAGTTAAATTTAAGAATTTTAAGAATTTAAGAATTTCAAGATCCTCGACTTTTCAAATTAACACAGACAAAACCAAGTTTATAACCATTCCATTCGAACCAAGGTTTAGCCGAGATTTGGAAGGTATTTTTAGCAAACTAGGTTTCCAAACTGCCTATAGGTCAAACGATAATTCATTTCAAACTCCTCTTGGTAATCAGAAGGACAAGATTTCTTTTCTGGAAAAGTCGGGGATTTTTGAAATAAATTCCAAGAATTGAAATATGAAGTATATTGGGCAAACTCAACGATCCATTCGTATTAGGCTTAAGGAACATTTGACCCATGTTAGATTTGGTTGAACTGAAAAATCCAGTGTTGCCCAACATATTTTAGACGAAAATCGCAGAATTAATATTGACAACTTTAAATTAGATAAATAAATCACAAATTTTTACCTACCTGATAGTTTGAAAGTATGTACATTTATAAAAATACGTTAAATTCTCCTAATAGTGACAAGGGTCCTATTGCCAGCTCTCCGATATTTAGTCTAATTAAGGATATTTTGTAAGGTTCTTTGAACATTGTGGTTTTCTAACTGAGTTTTGATGTCTGGACTGTAACAGTAGCACTTACCACATTGTAAGTAATTTGAATACGCTAAAAAACATACTGTGGTAGTTTTATAAAAACTTAAATTGTGTGAATAAAACTTGTAAACGCTAAAACAAGCATACAAACTGTTTAAATATAAGAGAATCATGCAAAAGCTATATACTGTACCTGCAACGATTACAACCTTCAATTCGTCAAAAAAGATCAAGTAATCTTTCTCATTCTTGCTGCACGTTTTTACGCTGATATATTATCTGGTTTATTGTACCAGCGATAATTAGAAAATAAAATATTTACAATTTTGATTTTATAATCCAAAATCGAGAAGCTTAAAGTAAACGAACTATATCTCTCATTACTCGTATTTTTCATAACTCCGTGAAGCTGAGGGTAATTTAGTTAAGTGCCCCAAGTGGCCTAACGTAAATAAGCCTTGGAGTCCAAAACTGAAAAGATATGGATATGTGGGTACTTAAAGATTTTCTATTTTCCAAGAAGAAAAATCGCTCAGCGACTGACCAATATTTTATAATGACTGGAGCATAATTTAGTAAGCAGAAAATTCCAGTATCACTCTGTCCGCTTAGAGCCAAGTTTTTATACGGGTTACTTGAACTAACTACCACCACCACCCACTTACTCAAACGATTTCTACGTGATAATGAATGGGATCTCACCCATGCCCACATATAACAGCCTGGTAGCACGTGATGATATTAAACTGAAGACGACCACATAGTGGTTGAAATGCATACATTTGTATTTGTATATCACAATTATTCTTCATTTGATAAAGATACAGTCTAGCGAAACATAAGTTGTGATAAGTAAATAAATATTGTGAAAAGCTTTTTGGGTGTCTTATTTATTGAAAAATGAATAACAACTTTCACCAAGTATCAGCAAACTCAGTCAAATTTATATAAAACTTATTGTGGATTAGTGGTTAAAGTTCTTCTTTTTCTACGTTTATAAATTACTCCACAATACTTCTGTTTATTGTACTACCACTTTCAATAAGTGTTTCAATTGAAATTCAAAAACTGTAACCTGCTACTTGTCGTTATAAAAATTATGACATAGTAATGTATTAAAATTGTTATTATTCGTTACAAAAATGAAATCATTGAATTCATTTCCATAAAGGGAGAGAAAATATTTATAACTTAATTGTGTGGAGATGCCCATACTTACTTAAAAAACTCTATTCGATTATTTTCTTCTGCAATTCTCCATATCTCGGCAAATCCTCCGACAGCCGATGTTCCAAGTACAAATATTACGCCAAGAGTCAAAAAAGCAACAGTAAATTGTAAAGCGTCACTCCATATTACGGCCTTCAATCCTCCAACGGTTGTATAAAATATACACACCGTACAAACTATTGGTGTGGTTAAGTACATGGAAAGACCGCTTACTACAAATATAATAATATAAATACTTAATCTCAGTAATGTATTTGTATATATAATTATTTAGATATATTGAAGGAACTCGATGAAAGAACTTTAAAAACTATCCGCAGCGATAACTCCGTGTTATTAATTAGCGCCGCGCATTTATCGCCGCGACCTTTCTGCGGGCAGTTATCTCCGCGAAGAAAGCAGGTAAAATTATACCGTGCATTTGGCACCGTGAGTATACCATTACTACATATAAACATATGCACTATGCTTTTATTTAATATTTTATATTAAGTCTATGGATTGTATTTCCGTATGATATTTTAAACACAAATTTTCACTTTCCCTTACATTTCAATATTGGCTTAGGATTGGCAGTTTTATTAAACAAAACACGTAAAAAACTATAAGGATTATAAACCATCGTAAAACAAAGAAATTAATTCTAATTAATGTAAGGTCTCATGGTCGTGTGATCATAAATTCCACGAAGCTTTCCAGTCGTAATGTTTATAAACACGCAGAAGGGATACTATAATCAACCAAAAAAAAAAAACAAAAACTCGGGGCCCCACAGGTGGTGTATCTGACGATACCGATGTTGAAAGTGGAAGCGATGGTGTAGTTCTTTCTGATCCCGAAGAACTCCTAGATTGATAGCACCTCGGGACGAGGCGCATTCCAGGATGGCCGAATGTTAGCAAACTTGATATTTTAATCTCAAGATATTATATTTCTTCATTTCTTGTATTCTGAAAAAGGCATATGGTATTTTTCTTTTATCTAAACATTTGCAAGACGTAAATGCGTCCAGAATGTAGGCGCTCATGTTCCTAACGTGGGAACGGGTCCTAATCTAGGCCTAAGACAGATTTATGATAAACTGATACATGAAAATGATTTTTGGTATAATCCACATGCAACCCTGACCACCCAGTTTATGGGAAATATGTTTGGCATCATCCAGTTTGCTTTCTGTTTGCGTCGAAGTTGTTTCGGTCGAGAGTGAGTTCCCTTGAGTGTTTGTTTAGAACAATATTAGTGTTAATAAACAATCGAAAGGACAATTATTTTAATATATAAGTGTTTTGGATAACTTTCTCAACAATTGTTTGGTGAGTCGTTGTTTCTCACTGAGTACCTATTTATAGATACCTATTTATACCTATTTACATATTTATTTGAGCACTAATTGATTTCATTTACTGAGTAGACATTGTAATTTGAGTATCTACTAATTAACAAGTAACTGAGCATATTGATAATGTAATAACAAGTTGGTATTGCAAAACTTCTTGTACTGATTGTTCAGTACATATAGACACAGATTCTTCTTAAGATCATTATTACTCGATAATTCGCAGAACAATGTTCTGGTGCATTCTGTTTGCACCGTCATTCCTTACAGTACCGTTCAAGGGTTATTTTCCCGATCCTGAACTGGTCGCATACAAAGTAATTGAAAGGTATGATATACCGAGTCTTCGTTCGAGTTCCGCCGAATACACTGCCCGTACAGCCCGCACAGAGCACGTTTGTTTTAGGTGCAGATGCTCCTGAATTGTTATAGATGCATCCGCCGTTACGAGCCCAGGTTTACATGTGGTATGCAATGTATATTGACCTGAAAGGGGTGAGGTAATTAGGCATTATATATATATATATAATTGGTGCATTTTAATACACGCTAACGATCTTGGAGTTAGGCTGTTTTGTGATGTTCTATGTATCATCATTTTGCTTTACAGCTTGCCCTATGGGTCACTTTGTGTGATAACCAGACACCACCTTTAACCGTGTCCTATGGGTCACTTTGTGTGATAACCAGACACCACCTTTAATTGTGTCCTATGGGCTATCACGTGATAGTAACCAGACACGTGCCCTATGGGTCACCCAGTGGTGATAACCGATACAGTGCCATATGGACTAATCCGGGTTAGGGGCCAGGCACCGCGATTTCGTTTTACAGCTTTGGGGACTAGCTACCCCCGTATTTTGATATGTTGTTCTATGTTATGTTATGACTTAATATGTTGTATATCTTGTGCTCTGGGTTGACGTGGCACATATGTGGAATCGTGGGCTTTGTGTGCATATGGCTCATCCATTTAAGCAGTACTATTGTATACCTTCTCTGGTATTATTTATGTACTTAGTACTGGTGAGGCTTTTTCCGAGGTTTATCCCTCTGGCCTTCTGATTGGACGTTGTTAAACTATTTAATAGTTGCGTAATGTGCAAGTATTCGTCGTAGTACACTTTCCCTGTGCGATCTGTTCAATCGCACTTATGGGGTTGTCTCTGAGTTACATTCCAGTAATTATTTGTATGACGATGTAGTGCATGACGTTGTTTGAATACAGTTGAAGTATTTACCTATATTTGACACTGTGGTATCTGAGAAAATTAATACAGATGTAAGTGGCATGATAGGTTACAGTAGCACGTTGGCAAATTAGTCAATTACACGTTCTTAGGTGCTCATACTGTTTTCCCATACTTTGATATAGATATTCACCCAAAGGGTTGGTGTCAACGACCGACCGAGTGATCAGCTGGCCGTTATCGCCCTCAATACGGACTATAAGGTAGGAAGGCCCTATCCTTTATTTAGCCCTCTCTGCTGGTGGGTCATTGTGAATTTGACCATTCGACATTCCTGACACACACACAAAAAAAATTGTATATTTTTGAATTGGCCCCTAACACATGTGTGTTTTTTTTTTCCTGACATTTTCAAGTGCTATTTGAACTTTTGAACAATGGAAGAACTAACGAAAGTGTGTAAAAAGTGAGTAAATTGGTAAAATATTTTTTTTTGTTATTTCTCGGAACTGATTCTCAATGAACATTGAATAATGCTTGTGTTTTCTAATTGAGAGGCATTTATCGGGAAATAAACAAAACTCGAGCTCTAGACCAAACATACCTATTTAAAAACAGAGCCAATGTATGCAGTTGACTAAGATATATTTCCTTTGATATTTCTGCATATTTTAAACGATTAATGTTTCTTTGGTGAAACTTGTCATTTAATCAGTGTCTTTCTATTGTGACTGTTCGAATTAAAGTGCGTTTTGAGCGAAACTGTATATTCCCTAAATTAGGTGAGTTTTCTCACAGAGTAGCTAATTTATTTAAGTTAATGATTAATATTTGATTTATTAGTATATTTGTTACATTTTGTTTTGTTGTGTCTTGGAGTACGTCGCGCGTCTTCCCTTAGTACTTAAGTGAGGTTACAGTACCTTGTGCGTTTTCCCTTGGTACTTGTTTGTACGTTATACTGTTAACCGTGGTAGATAAGCTCTGCATGCCATTTCTAGGAGGTATTTTGCGCGTTTTTCCCTTAATACCGATGAATAGAAATGTTGACACAACATCCCTACAGTTAATCAAACATTTAACTAATATTTTACTGCTTTATCTATTTGATGTTTTTATACTTATACATACATTGCTCTATTTCAATAATATTATTTATTTGGATCAATTCATTAGTTGAGGTAAATTGGTTGCTCAGGTTGTTTTTGTATTTTTTACAGAATTGGTCTTGATCATATTTCGGCCTGGTAGTTATCATCCTGTACAGTGTTATTTTATTTGGTTTCAAGGCACTCTTATTATATATATTACTTTGTAAGTATATTTTTTTTTGTTAAATTCAACGGATTTTGTTTCCTTTTCCTACAAGTGTTGGCCGAAACTTTAAAAGAAATTAAACAAAACTCTAATAAAAGTGAAATATCAGTTCCCGTTGCAAACATTGTTGTTCCTTGTTTTAAACCAACCGAAACAGAGTGAAGGTGCGTCTCCATGGTGCGAGGAAATTGAAAAATTAGAAGGAACCTTCAAGTGGTCCGACTTTGAGCAACTTAGCCGAGCTGTTAGTGGTTTAGATGGGGAAGCGAAAGAGTGGTTCTCCACATAGCAACCCGACACCAAGAACTGGGAGAAATTTAAAGCTGAGATAGTCTCTACCCTCCAAAGAAAAATCTTAGCGAAAAACTTCGAAAGGCAAGTCTTTACACTAGCGATCTCGCATCGTCGTACTGTGAGTATGCCAGAAAGAAATTATCTTTATTGAAAAATTTAAATTTTCAACTCTCTGATACGCAATTGTTGGGGATAATAATCGGTGACATAAGAGACGTTCACATCAAAACTGCAGCTTTCAATAGTAAAGTTACGTCCATTTCTGAATTATTAGGTATGCTTACTAACTACAAAAATATTCATTTCTGATAGAGGCACTAACTTTACCGATAAAACCGTAACAAAGTTACTGTCAGACCTCGGTATTAAACATCATCTTATAGCCAAAGGTACCTCTCGAGGTAATGGACTGGTTGAACGTTATGTTTCAACAGTGCTACATCGGTATGGGACGTTTCGCCGCGGCAGGTTCGCCTCGGCCAGTTTCCCGCGGCCGATTCGCCGCCGGCGGCACAAAATGCACCATTAAATCAGTACTTCTAATGGAAGTGGCGTATTTAACAAAGTTTACAAGAATTTTATACTAAACAAACATATTTACTTCACTTATTCGTATTTATCAAATTTTACAAAAAATTTATACTAAACATATTTTAGGTTAGGTTAGGTCAGGTTAGGTAAGGTTAGGTTAGGTTAGGTTAGGTTAGGTTAGGTTAGGTGAAGTGTATATAGAACAATTAATGGCCGGACATTTTCCACCTCTAAAATTAAAAAAATTTCGAGATGCCGACGAAAGAATATTGAGAATTGTGAGGGATTTTGACAATCGAACTCGAATATTGAATATTTACGTTCAATAGCGAATAATTAGCAATTTAATCAATAAAAATTATTGAAGGTTCAATTTTGTTTTATTTCTTCGGCGGCGAAAGGGCTGGTGGCCAAACGGCCGGCGGCGAACCGGCCGCGGCGAACCGGCCGCGGCGAAACGTCATAGACCCTGATAAATTTATTAAGAACTGAAATTAAAAGTAAGTCAGAATGGTCGAGCAGTGTTCTTAAATTACAATCAATTTTAAATACGACATTCATAAAACCACAGGTTTTACACCCTTGTATCTTTTAACCGGTCAAAATTCCCCCGATATTAAAAACGTGACTGATTTATGTTACAAAATGCACCCACTAAAAATTTGGATCAAGACCGTGTTCTGGCATACGAATGGATTAAAAAGCACGCTGGCTATTCGAAACAAGCCTTTGACAAAACCCGAAGAACAAACAAGACGGTCGTAGTTGGAGATTTTGTTTTCCATCCTTCTGGAGATACTCATCTCTCAAAACTCGATCCAAAATATGAAGGCCCCTTTGAAGTCCTACAGCTTCTACCCAACGACAGATTGGAGTTGAAAAACTTAACAACCAACCGAAAGAGAGTTGTTGCGAGGGATATGGTCAGACGTTGGCCAGGAGAATTCCCAGGCTAAATAAATAAACAGTTCGAACCGGTGAGTGCGTTTTGATCTTTTTCTCTCGAATGGCTCGTGTGAGCAGTATTGTGAGCATTCTAGTTGTGAGCATTTAGTTGAGTAACATTATAAACACACAAAAAACATTATTTGGATCCTTGATTTTGCTGAAAGCAAAACGCTTTGCAAAATTCCTGAAACTGAAATATTTTTGCTGAAAGCAAAACGCTTTGCAGAATTCTGGAAGGTGAAATACCATTGTTGAAAGCAGAACGCTTTGCAAAAATCGGAAAGTTAAAGCTGTTTTTGTTGAAAGCAGAACGCTTTGCAAAAATTGGAAAGTTAAAGCTGAGTTTTTGTTGAAAGCAGGACGCTTTGCAGAACTCAGAAGTTTGTAGTTGTTTGTAAAAAAAATAATAAATAAGTGAAATAAGGAATAACCATGACTCTGTCCTGCATTAGACGAATTTATTGCCTTGGGTTTGTTTTCCTTCTTTACAGGGACGTAATCACTGGTAACATGTTAATTCGAGAGCGAATTAAACCGTCAGGTTGGCCGTGTGAGCATTGCTTTTCGATCCAGCAAATAAACAATTGCCAATAAATAAATGGATAAGACTTTTAGAATGGCGCGCGTACTTTTTAAAATGGGACGATGTATCTATTACTAAATTTGCTACAGACAATCTACTTGGACGTGCTCAGGTTTGGCTTTTAAACTCGGAAGTTTCTTACAAAAGCTGGAATGAACTAAAAACTATTTTGCGGGACACATTCGATGTGGATCCTAACGCGATAGGTGTTTTGTTTACGGACGCGGCTGTTTACACTTCCAAAAGTGCGCGATCTTATACAGACTATTTTAAAACAAAGCTGGACAAATTAAACAAACTTTCATGGGACATTCCGGAAAGGGAAAAAGTAAATATTATAGTTACAGGTATCGCCGAAAACGATGTGCGACAAATGGCGCTATCAAACAATCACGGAACAGTCGATGAACTTTTAACACATTTGCGCTCTCGAGATCACCTCGTGAGGTCACAACGGACAAAGGTTTTTGCATCTACTAGCAAAAATACAACGGTTCCTATTAGACCCTCACCACCCAAAATTGTGTGCTTCTAGTGTAATCTCCCGGGTCACAGGAAGGCACATTGCCCCAAAATCGTCCGAAGCAATATTATAAGACAAGTCCAGAAAAAACAGCCGGAAATAAATTTTGTAAAATATGCAAGAAAACAAACCATATGGAACAAAATTGTTTTTTTCGTAAAGATCAAAAACAAATAAATTGTTTGGGCCAAGAGACGAAATTATGCTACAGAAATGTATACATTAATCATCAAAAATTTATCGCTTTAATCGACACCGGAAGCGAATGTACATTAATGAGACAAATGGTGGCCGACAAATTATTCTTAAAATCACACGTACCAAAAGTAATGTTTTAAAATCATTCTCAGGAGAACTGATACGGATTGAGACGGCGACCGAGTGTAACATAAACATTGACTCGGTGACGGTGTTAGAAACGGCGTTAATAATACGCGATGATTTATGCCCGGCTGACGTTGTTATTGGAAACACATTTATAGACAGGCCAAATGTATCGTTTATAAAAACCGACAATGAAATAAAATTTTTCGAGAACAATAATGAACTTCTAAATTTCAACGTCATTTCAAAAACCCAGTTGTTAAGAAACGAAATTAAATGCGACATTGAACACAGAGCCGCAATAGTGAGTATTTTACAAAAATTTAGGGACTGAATTGCGGCCAATTTCAGTGAAATGGGAAGGGCAACCGGGGTAGAAATGGAAATAAAACTTAACACAGACGTACCTATTTGTTGAAACCCGTATCGCCTCCCAGAAGATCATAAAAGAAAATTAAAAGGAATGTTGGATGAATTATTGAAACAAAACATAATACGTGAATCCACTTCGGCATATTCCAGCCCAATAGTATTGGTCCCCAAACCAGACGGTAATCTAAGATTATGCGTGATTACAGAAAATTAAATAACAACACAATAAAAGAATAATATCCGCTTCCCATAATCGAAGAACAAATTGATAGATTAAGAAATTTTTCAATATTCACTTCTTTGGCTTTATATTCCGGATACTATCAAATACCAATGGCACAGAATTCCATAGATAAAACCGCTTTTATTACACCCGACAATAAATACGAATTTTTGCGTATGAGTTTCTGACAAAAATAAGGATATGCTGGCCAGCGGCCCAGTGTTGAAAATATTCGACCCTAATTTACCAATAGAGGTCCACACGGATGCAAGCGCGATCGGAGTCGGAGCCATACTACTCCAACACCATGAAGACGGCAAACACCCGGTAGCATATTACAGCAAAACCTGCACCTACGAACAGAGTAAATACCATTCGTACGAGCTCGAAAAAATGGCAGTAGTTTTCGCCATTAAAACACTTCGGAGTGTATTTATTGGGAGCCGAATTACGGATTTACACACACTGCTCGGATCTTAGGACTGCAACTTCTAAGAAAGATCTGGACCCACGCATCGCTCGGTGGTGGCTGGATCTGCAGGACTTTACGTTCACTGTACAATACCGACCCGTTTCCACCGTGAGCCATGTGGACTACCTCAGCAGAAACCCCATAAATATTAACACAATAATAAACCTCACTGAAATCGACTGGGTAAAAGCAGCACAAACTCAAGATGACGAAATTATGAAGATCACTCAAATATTAAACGACAACCCAAATAAGAGTACAAAGAATTATTTCGATAACTTTGTGCTGAAACAAGGTATATTATATCGAAAAACGGATGGCCAAAAATGGGTAGTAGGTACCCCGCCCAAACAGATGGCTTATATGTAAACTGAAACATGATGACTGTGGACATGTCGGGTTGGCAAAAACTTTAGAAAACATTCAACAAAACTATTACTTTTCACAAATGAGGTAATTCGTTAAGAAAAATGTATCTTCCTGCCTAAACTGTATGTACAAGAAAAGTGCAAAAGGACCAAAACAGGGATATTTAAACCCAATAGAAAAGGGAACAATACCTTTTGAAACCATACACTTAGACCACGTCGGACCATTCATAAAATCCAGAAGAGGAGATTGTTATCTGCTCGTCCTTGTTGACGGATTTAGTAAATTCATTTTCCTTGAAGCTGTGAAATCCACAAGGGCCAAATATTTTATTCAAGCATTAGAAAATTTTATGTGCATTTTCGGTCTTCCACGACGCGTTATTTCGGATAGAGGCACTGCATTCACATCATCAACAATGAAGAAATTTTGTGAAAAACATAACATCAAACACATCCTGAATGCAGTAGCGTCGCCAAGGGCGAACGGTCAGTGTGAGCGGTACAACCAAACGATATTAGACTCACTCAAATGCTTGACGGTGAACGATCCAGACGAGACAAAATGGGATACCCACATAAAAGAAATACAGTTTTCACTGAACACCATAATAAACAATACAACAGGGGAAACTCCGTATAATATTCTAATTGGAATAAACACAAAACATTGGGCAGACACTTATATAACAAATACAATAGTTGAAAACGCAAATCGTGAAAATTTACAAGAGCTACGCGAAAGAGTAGCATTAAGAGTGAAATCGGCCCAAGAAAAACAAAAGGACACTTTCTACAAAAAAGACGCAATCCTGTTAAGTACTCACCGGGACATCTGGTAATGCATAAAAGAACGGACAATCCCTCAACCGGTATGAATCGGAAATTGAATGCAGTATACAAAGGACCATTTAAAATAAAAACTGTTTTGCCAAAGGATCGCTATGTCATAGAAGATATGTGAGACAAGAAAAGAATGGTAACGGTTGCAGCCGTGGACAACTTAAAACCATGGGTGGTAATGAATGACGATCTGGATCAACAATTTTTGTAAGTATGAACACACTCGAGACAAAACCGATATGTGTACATTAGATTACAGAATAAAATAAAACAAATTAAAATAAAATAAAATAAAACAAAGTAAAACAAAATAAAACAAAACAAAGTAAAATTAAAAAAAAAAAACAAAACAAAAAAAGAAAACTGATGATTCAGTAATGCCGCAATGAGTAAGACTGTTTCAAATATGTAATGTTAACCTTATTTTTATAAAATAAGAAAGAGATAAAATAAAATTGGGGGGGGGATAACTTAATCGCAATATCCCCTTAATTGGAAATACAATCCCAGTAATATAAAATAAGACAATACGTTTCTTCTTGGTAAGATTTACGATTAAAAAGAATAAGAAAGGAAAAAAATACTAGTAATAAATATGGTAACAACGTCTAATATAATATTATTAAATAGACTGCCAGAAGACGATCCCGTGGAAACAGTGGATAAAGAAGTTGAGGGCAACTTAGTTCAGGACGGCCATATGTAAGGTCTCATGGTCGTGTGATCATAAATTCCACGAAGTCTTCCAGTCGTAATGTTTATAAACATGCAGAAGCGATACTATAATCAACCAAAAAGAAAAACAAAAACTCGAGGCCCCACAGAGGGGAAGCAGGAGAAAACATTCATTCATTCCATATTTAACAATCAAACTTGTATGACGTATACATATTGATATCCGTAGTTTTTCAATAAAAGTTCGTTTTAAAACAATTGGGTGTTCCAACTCGGCCTACTCCTAACATTAACAAAGGTGATTTCATTTATGTCATATCTATACTTATAATAATTCTGTTTATTCTAATTTTTCAACGTATGCTAAAGCAGGCAAGCATACTACTAATTACCCACAGTTAAATCTTCATTGCAAAACTAATAATCGTTAATAAAACCGAAATAATCTTGGTTTAAGTAAACAGTGAGTAGAGACATAATATAATTTGTTATGATCAGATTCGTGTTACTATATTCTAATAATTTGATGATTATTATTATCGTTTCATTTAGTAAAAAATTAGAGCAAGTAGAATTAGTATAACCATAAATATAACAAAATACAATCATATTTGTTAAATAGATTTGTTCCTTTGTATATAGTATGACGATGGTTTATAATCTTTATGCTTTTAAACACGTATGTTTGTTAAACGTAACTGCCAGTCCTAAGCCTTGGTCAATATGTGGAGGAGTAAAATTTGTGTTTAAAATATCATACGAAAGCAGAATGGACAAACTTACTATAAAATATTAAATGACTATATACTAATGGCTTACTCGCGGTGCTAAATGCGCGATATTACTTTAGCTGCTTCCTTGGCGACGATAAATCCACGTCGCTAACAACACGACACCGCAGCGATAACTAGAAAAAAATATTTAAATTTTTGACTTCAAAACAGACAAAACTAAGTAGAGCGAAGTAAGGACAATATTTCGTTCGTTACTGCCTCATGTTTAGGACCTAACTATTGAATGAATTAATCAATTACACAGATTCGGTGAAATAATTTGTTTACTTCCTTTAACTATAAATAATTGTTAAAGTGATTTTTCTTATTTTTTTTGCGATTATTATAAGGTCAATCCGTTTTTAATAAATAATAAGTTCGATTGATTCATACCTTGATTAAATGCCAACGATGGTACATAGATAACTATTGGAAGATGAACAAGTGTACCAATGAGATATGAAAAAGATGCGAATTTTGATATTCTTCTATCAAATCGCATTGTTAAATATTCATAGCAACTTGTTAACTGTAATTTATAAAAAACAGGTAAACTTATATAAATTGCACCTAAAACGGTTAATGTGGCACTTGTAAATACACACGACCAGTATTGCGTGCCGTGAGCATAAACTTCAGCTGGTATTCCTAGCAACGTTACTCCAGAGAGATGGCTGTAAAAGAAGTATTTTAATAAACAAAATATTACAAATACATTTTTGAATATAAGATTAAATAGCAGCGTATAGGAGAATTTGAATGTCCAATGGTTGAGGAATAGTTCTTAGGCTTTCACGGCCGGCCTGTATCGACGCAGTTTGTTTACCGAGCTATTTGGCCGTGGTCTGTGGAATTTAACATTTCCAAACGTTTCGCCGATCTTCGCTGACGGCATCTTCAATGCAGATCGGCGAAACGTTTGGAAATGTTAAATTCAACAGACCACGGCCAAATAGCCTGGAAAACAACACTGCATCGGTTGAGGAATAGTAATAAAAAATTTGTTCTCTTGGATTATATTATTCTAGACTTTATTTTTCTCCCTCTTTTTAAACTTGTCATAAACTCTAACTTGTACATATACATTTTTGTTGTAATTTTTCATTAGTAGTAAATACTCTTAGCCTATAGAAGTCAATGTTTGGCGAAACAATGGTCACTTGTGATAGTAAAGTTGTGTAAATCTATACTACTGCGTCTTATTAAAGATGTTTAATTTACTTCAAGTAAAGGTCGAATCTATTCAGTATTTATTTTAAAATCAAAGAGTTATAATTTAATAGATTGGAACGAGTTCAATTAATAGGCAATAAGGTACCCTAGGTTAACACAATTATTATCACTTCAGAAAAATTCACATAGAACAAATTTTACCTACAAATGGAGCAAAATTTGAAAAATTGGTTATATTTTGGTAAAAAAATTTTAATAAGAAAAGTTTTCTAATTCAAAAAAATCTACGTTTGAGTTAAAAAAATTGGAAAGTATCGATCTTCGGCTATTTTCCGATCTTATGTCGCCTATAACTCCAAATCGATTCTTCTTCAATCTGGTAACGTGTTTCGGGAAATTAGATGTCTATTTTGAAAAGCACACAGCTCAGCTAAAATTTGAGCTAGATACCAATATTGCCCTTCCATTTGATGATGATAGATATATTTTGAAACGGCTGTTGTTTCTTTGAGGAAAGCTAGTGTAATTATATTATCTGTATGTCCTGTTATTAAACAATTCGAGCAACTGGAGACCAATTGTGTCATTTATTTTATAAGCGTTTTCATATACTCTAATAGCTTCTTATTTTAAAAAATGGAATGCTGTAACAATTAGGTTACGTGCAGTATAATCTTACCTGGCTATTTGTGAAATTGCTACAGGTAAAAAGTTCATGGTTTTTCCTGCGTGCAAGTAATCGACGGTTGTAGACTGTTTGTTGCCAAAACAACCATGATAAACTCCAACGAGGGTACTAAGCGACAGAAGGGTGATGAAAAATGAATAATCGATCCATGAAAATCGCAAATTAGTAGTACTGTCAAATCCCGGAATTGAATAATTTGTAATTGATGTGGATGATAGTGTAGTAGTTTCCATTTTGTACCATTAGCTGAATAACATTATTTATTATTAACAAATGCTCATAAGTATGTGTTAAAGTTTAGTACAAGATCAAGATTCTTTTACTCCAGAAAAAAAATAAAATAAAATGTAAGTACCACAGTTCCAACTATTTCACTGTGTACCTACATAATTAGAGCAAGAAATGCTCCTTTAAATTATAAAAAGTGCCTTGTTAAGTGCGCTCCTAATTCTAAATATTTATTATAGATTAAACATTTATTGTTATAGAGAAAATTGTTACAAGGGGATAAAAAATTACGAAAATCCATTCCTAATTCATATTTCTCGTCTTCTGTAAATTGCACTCAATGGCGACATCATTATATTTTATGGTTAATGGAAAGATTTCATGGAAGTGTAAACCAATTAACAAAAAAGTTGGTTGAAGTGACCTGCTCCGGAATGAAGTGCTTCGCACACCAATATCGTTAATCCGTATATCAGGCAACTATCTTTAACAAGATTTTAAAAAATATACAGAAGTAATTCGGCACAAAGTCGTAAATTTGTTTAAACTACCGGTTATAGATTACGTTTTTGAATTTATTAATTTGCATCAACACACTTTAGGGCTCGCAGCTTTCATTCATCACCGACCAAACTTGAAATAGGTGTATTTAAACCGTGAACTCATTACATATTATAAGAGTAGTTGTGCCTGATTTCGGAATGACCGAGTTAAATATACATTTTGTGATTACCTCACCGTTGTATCTTTATGTACATACATATGCGTTATTTACACTGATTGTGAGTTGGACAAGCTTTTTTATTCGAAAATTATATGGAGGAAGCGTTTTTATAGGGGAACTCCGCAAACTCACATTTAGTTAAAAAAGCAAAATAAATTAATGACCTAAACATGGCTTTTCTTTAAATAGGTAGTTTATGTAATATAATAGGCGAAATACATAAGTATACAGTACAACCTGAGTATAGAAAGGTTATGACTTCGTAATATGTAGCACTCCACAGCAGATTTCTTTTTGGACAGCTCAAAAATATATAAGATAGGGTTTGCGACAACTTGCATCAGGGCCAAATTACGGTGCCGCTATTTGGTCGCAAACAATCGCAAATCAAATAAATTCATTCACTGTCCCAGTCAGTCTAGGCTTCCTTATTGGAACATATCGACATTTTAACAAAAATATAATTATGTATTTGCTTAAAATTATGTTATTAAACTAAAAGGATTAAAGAAAGTTATTTTAAATAGAAATTTAACGAAATAAATTAAACAGCTGAAACTGACACAAATTATCAGAGACAAAAACATGAAATTGCAAAAATACCTGATGAGCAGTCAAAAGAAAAAAACACATAAAATTAGAGGGAAGTATTAAAGCAAGAAATTTCGCAGCAATATTTAACAAGAAAATAATTATACAAAAATGCTTGGGCGCCAATTACTTAACGAAGTAATAAAAAAAGATTGAGTACCATGGGCAGAACCAGGTGATGGGTTCCTAAACTTACCTTAATCGAAGGATAGTTGCGTAGTTTGACATACATACATAATAAAACTATGTACGTAAATAAAAGAAAACATTCAGTAAGTTCAAATTAGGTGTATCTAGAAAATAGAAAAATTACATTTAATTATACATAAAGCTATCTGGCAGGGGCATGATGACAGCAATAGATTTTTCCTCATCAATTTGACGTAATTTGTAGTTGGTTGAAAAGTTATGATGATTAAAGAAATATAATCAAGATTGGAATAGTCAAGACCATAAAAAAAACGCGCAACATAGATCTGAGATATTTGCAGAGATGTGACTTATTTAAGATACAAGTATCTAAAATACAGATACAAGATACAAAATACGTATTTTCATCTTGTATCTAAAATACTTTTTGCTAAAATACTTTTAGTAATAGCAATCTACGAATTTCTTCACAAAATGTAACAAGATTCTATGATGCCATTAATTTTAAATACAATATTACCATAGATAAAACTGGACGCGCGGTTAAAACTTTAGTCTGGGACCAAATTGATAGAATGTCATCGGTTATTATAAACCTAACCTAACCTAACCCCCTCCAATGACTCGTGTTATTTATAATTATACCCTATTCTATTGTGTGGTATCAACAATATCGCCTTTGTGAGATTCGAGATCGCGAACATGGAAACGTAAGTTTTATTGTAGCTGGTTTTACTCAAGTCTTTAATTAAAATCCTTAAAGTATAATATTTTGTCTTGTCACATTTGCACGATCAATGCGATTTATTCGTAAATAATTCATGTAAAAAGATAAACTTACGTTCAATAAAATGTTGTTTTCTTAGAAAAGTATTTTATCTTGGAAAAGTATTTGAAAGATACGTATTTTGTATCTAGTATTTCAGATACCATTCCAGAAAGTTATTTGTATCTGGTATCTGAAATACTTATTTTAAAAGTATCTTGTATTTTGTATTCCAGATACTTTGTACAGGGTATCTTGTACATCACTGGATATTTGTCATAGGAATTAGGTATCGGACGCGTTCCAAATGTGGGATTTGTAAACCTTAATTGTTTAGACGTTACAGGAATTTTACCTGTCTTTTTAGATTTTTTTATCTACGTCTAACATGTGCGTTCAGATTCAATTGTGTAATTCAATGCTGGTAGGGGTATTAGCCCTCGGAGTAGTTGTTCCCTTTGTTTCTAGTCAGTCTTGGATCTCAACTTGTTGAACATGCTTTCTAGAAATGCACTACTGGCCAGTTATTGTGTTGTTTCGGTACACCCAATATCCTATATTTCGCCTATTACGTTACATAAACTTCGTATTTAAAGAAAAACCTTGTTCAGACCATTAATTTTTTTTTTTTAGAATCCACTCAATAAATTTGCGGTGGGATCACCAAATTTTTAGGTATGGGTTCGAGGACTAATTATTACTGTTAACCATACCATTGTAGTTGGACATTGACGAACCATTAATCATAAGCAATTAAAAACCTAAATCCTTGAAGAATGGCAAAAATATGGACAAATTATCGAATAGAGTGGGTAGGTATAGTTATTAGTTCTATTCAGTAATATCGACATATAATAATCAGTATCGTATTTTTCAAATAAGGCAGATTAAAGCCGATGAAATATCGTTGCTATTTTCTCTGGCATCGCTGAAGACTTTAATACTATAGCTTGAAACCTTAGTCTTGTTATTTTCATCAATAGTTGCTGCGTTGCTGGTTATTGGCGATATTGACTTATTGATTTTACATGAAAAATTTATTTTTATGATATATCAACGGTAGCGATTCTGTGACTTTGTAAGTAAGTACGTTAGTCGTTGTTGCTGTTGTCATATCCTCATAACTCAGTGGCCAGGCCACTACTTACTAAAATTAAGGCTTGACAGCAGGAACAATTTTTCGCCATTAGGTGAAGTGACGTGTACATACTAAATACCAACCATGAAATTAACTCCCATTAATGTCTGTTCTCAACTTGTTACAAAATTTGGAAATCAGTAATACTAAAACTATCTGACCGGAAGAAATAAAATATTCAAGTTCTTCTTACCTGAGTACAAATATAGTCTATCCAATCGTACAAATTATTAATTTAGCGTGTAAGTCTACTCGTAAGAGGTACCAGTTATATTTGAGCGAATTTGATTGTCATTTTAATTAACATTACCGTATATTAAAGTTAAGAAAAATGGTAGTAATAAATCAAGTTATCTTTACCTACAATTTTTCTTCATCTGCTGTATATCAAAAGAATAGAAACAAATAGTCTATATAAACAATTTTATTATGTACAAGATACGGCGATGATTACACAAGATAATGATTTCAATTGTAAGTAGTAGTGACACAGGTAGTCACTGAACATGCAAAATTTACATTTTCAATATTATGCAATATACTCTGACGAAATACAAGTCTTTCGTTATCTTCTCTTTCCATTGTAAACTGAATGCGGGGATGGACAAGCTTGTAAAATATAAAGAAGAAAATTGTCAAGGGCTTTATCACCATGACCCCCATACAACAAAGGTATCATCCACGTAATGAAACCAGCATTTATGCTTGAGAGGTGCTGAATTAAGGGCCTTTTGTTCGAAAAACTCCATGTAAAAGTTGGAGACCACCGGGTTGAGAGGGCTTTCCATAGCTACCCCATATGGATTTAATTTCTTAGCGAGCAGTAAGTGAAGAGGTAGTAATTCACGATCCACATGGGCTAGCTCCTTACGAGTAAAATGTATCAGTTCCCTCAGAAGAGCACGTTTGGTTCGATGGTAAATTCTATTAGAGGCTGCTGTATGAAAATGACGTTTTTGAAGCAGAAAATTAGGGATAACCTCAGAGCTCCTGCAACGCAGCAAAAATATCAATGAACGAAGCAGCTGAGCTTTCTTTTTGCGAAATTATTCCAATCGTCGCGTTAAGCGATGTATTTCCTAAAGCTGTACAAGTTTATTCATATTTTGTATACTTAAGGCTGTCTTAGGTAAATTTTTAGCATCCTGAGTTAGCACCTTCGTTCTTCGCGAACATCGGAATGCGGTCTCCAGACGTGACATCACAAAAATGTTTCACACCTGCCTATTTATTCAACACGCATGCGTCGAAATGTCTTTCATCAGAACCAACATGTTTGGTTTACGCATGCATCAGAAACCTGCCCTCCCGCTCCCACGTCTCTACAATATTCTAATTCGTCTGATTTATTTTGTCTTCCGTCTTACTCTCACAAAATCGTTTTCCCTTTCCTCTTTGTCGTTCGTTTACTATATGAATAAAGATGGTTATACGAACGTCATTAGCAACCATTTGATGAAGACGTGCTGCAACCATGTTCGAATCTACCTATACTATCACAACCTAATATTTATTCTACATGCTATAATATTACATTTGTCGATGAGTCTCCAGTAAAGTCGGGCTTGCATCGCATACACCTGCTGTTGTAAATAACCTCTCGCATTCGTAGCAACGGTGATGGTGTCTGCCGTGAACATGTAAAACTAAATCGAACACTAAATCCTCACATTTACAAACATCCTTCCCTAGACCGTCTTATCTGTAGCAACTATTGCATTACATCAGCGTTGTATTAATATGTATGCTTAACAACATCTTCCCTTCGGTACACGTGTATTCGTTAATGTTTTTATACACACTTTGTCTCACTATATGCTCCAACGAGCAGTTACTCTCCAAACAATAATTGTGTTTCACATACCCTTCATTTTTCGTCTCTCGCTGTATTCACATTTCTCACCGTTGGCTGGTAAATACTGTCGGTAATTGTTCTCAATGTTTACACCTGATGGCCGTGATTGTGACCACTCTTCCTCACATACGTCTACTCAGAAGTCTGTTCGATACAAAACAGGTAATCCACCGACTAAACAATCTCGATAGTAAACGGTTCTCGAACCACGATGTTCTACAAACGAATCCCATGCTGCTTGCAATCGTAGTGATTCAACAATACATTTTTCGTATTATATTAATAACAACGGAGCACCTTGTTTCGCCCCACTCTCATCTTCCTCCTCCTACGAATATTTTCACCCCACTTACATGACTATTCCTCCGAATCATTCACCGGGATACCTCTAGCGTACACCAAAAAGCATTTCCATGTAATACAAAATTTAGACTAGAACACATCTCGAGGGACGGTCTCTACCTTGACAATCATGAACAAAAGGCCTCCCGTGGACTTCCACATGGAAGTAGAGAAGCACTTCCTGCTTATGGGGGTACGGGGGATCGTGACCATACAGTACCAGGAGCATGAAATTTTAATTGTAAAACATTTCCAGTTATAAAGAATTATAGCTTTCCATAAGGTATTGTAATATGTAATTAAACATCATTGTAGTAAAGTTGATTATTACTTATTTTTGTATTTTTACTATTATTTATGATTTCCTCAAGCTTGTAAAATATAAAGATCTTGACAGTCATCAACTCATACACATTTTTCTTCTCGCTCACCTTTCAACACATACACACCGATGAATGTCGCACATCACACTTCCACTTACGTTCTTCGCAGTAAGCAGAGCAACCATAATATTTGTTATGTTAACTCAACTTTATACATCTCTTTTCACTCCTTTCCCACGGCATTGAAATATTGAACCAACTGTGACGAATCTTCTGACCCAACCATGAAGAAATAAAAACCTCTTAGATTGAATACACTACATTTTTTCAAACTATCTTTTGTATTTAGCAAGACGTCATTTACTCACATATTCATTACATTTGTGTATGAGTGAACTAACTGCTGCTGCATATTGTCTACAATTTTTCTTTCATAAGGATAACGCTATCATTCAAAACTTCATATTACCATTACGCATGCTTTTATATTTCGGTTTCATGGAATTTTTATCAATTTCACTAATACATTCGCATACTAATCGCCTTCCTTTATTGATTACTACCACTCGCAAAACATTTTTCTTTCGGACAGTAACTATGTCGTCAGAGTAAAATTTTAAATGAACTCTGCTGTTCCACTCGATTTCTACCTTTCATTACTAATTTACTGCTGCTTTCACGACTTTTCTTTAGGTACTCCAACTCTCCCCTTTCCGATGTATCTGATCCAACAGTAGAGCGTCCTTCGTGTGGTGCTTCCATATTTCTCCTTCGCGTTTACGTACTTCACGTTGAACAGTCTTCACTGCTTCCGTCACTTGGTCCACTAGTTTTTAATAATCCAACAGACCGCTCGAAACTCTCCCATACGCGATGTACTAGCGACAGGCTTTCCCATGCCTACATTTCCTACACTTGTTCCTCCTCCACCGGACGATGATATCTTACTAATCAACTCATTATTGGGGAAAAAGTGCTCCAACATCGTCGATACCTTCGACTCGTCTAGGGTAATGACGGCGAATTCGGCATCACCACACTGTCCCCCTTCAGCCATTTTACGTAACCTCAACTTCTATACTTCTTTCTTAAATATTTTCTGCTCCCTCTCTTAATACCTTCACTCTTCCCATATTCCTCCTTTCCCTCCCATTTTCTTCTACTGTTGAATCTCTTTCGTACAACGGTCATCTTCAGTCTTTGTCGAGACACGTCTCCTGCAACTACAGTCGATATGATTTGTTGTCCTGTCCTAATGTAACCTAACCTGACTGTCATACGTCCTTTACGCGATCTGACAGTTTAAAAAGACATCAAAAAGTTTTGTGCCGTAAACGAGTGCAACACGAAGCTACGTCCTCTCCACCGAACAAAAACCCGAAATGTGCTGCACCTGGAACCACTTCCAACCGTTGGTGTGGTACCTGTAACATTTATGCTCCTCAATCTTCATACAACGGTCATCTACCCACCGATCGACCTATCTTTCCAATCTTCTCCAAAACATTTTCGAGGTAATCGACACCAGTTTCCGAGTTTCAAGATCGAGAGTCAGCTGATTAATCGTTTTTGAATCTGTTAGTTTTCAGTTAGATAATAACACGGTTACCAACAATGTTCCTTCTTTCTCTCTTTTCTACAGGATAGATTGTAGAAAGGTTTCTTTTCCTCAAAATCAACTTCAACAATTACAATCCGTTGAGAGCCTCATCTTACATTCCAATATTCAAACAAATTCTATTGAAGAAAGCCATTGTAAATGTGCCAAACGATGACCAAGCTTTCTTTGCGTGTTCAATGACGTCAGCTTTTTACCCCGCTCTTTGAACTATGATGGTATCGAATTCCTTATGAATTTAATCGAAATTTTGACGTTTGAATCCGTTTTTAAAGATAAAAAGCGGAACTGGGAAATAGGTCCCATATACTAATCACCCATCAAACGAAGGCTGCACTTCAATCTACTTCAGCTCGACGATAACCAGGTTTCCAAAACAGGACACCGAAAATTCTTATGTAACGATTGCTTGCAATATTTCTTCACTTTGATCGATCTGCATCGTCATTAGCAGAATGGCTACAACCACGTCTACACCAGCCTTGCTACCAGTGATTTCAAAATGCTAATGGGCAAATTCAACCCCAATCACATTTTAACATTTGAAACTATGAGAAACGCATCAAAGCATCCTTTGTATATGCAGACCTTCGAACAGCATTGCGACCCATTCATATGTGCTAATTCTAACAAGCACTCCACTACATCTACCCACAAACATCAACTTCATTCCTTTGCTTATTTGATGAAGTGTACCTTTAATGATCCTCTCTCCAAAAGCAGTTAATATAGGTAACCCACTTGTGCTAATCGATTTGTCGAAACGTTTATGAGTCGTTTATGATTTTTATCACATATATTTGAAGATCACAGCTCCTATGTTACCCCTGACAGATAGAGATGCATCTCTTCTCAATGCAAGGTGTGGCCTTGCAATACTTGTGAAGAACCCTACCCCTGATAGATAAAGAGATACATCTCTTCTCAATGCAAGGGGTGGCCTTGCAATAATTGTGCAGAACCCTTTGACCGGTAAAGTTCGGTTAGGGGCTGCTCACTTCAGATGTAATTGAAACGATAAGCTATCCAACTTTGTGCCCGTGTTTTTCCATAACCCTTCCGGATGCGATTCACTTATTTTTAAAGGAAATGGCCGTGAGCGACGTTAAATTTACCGCAGTCGATCAAAATAAAGGAATACACATTTCCTTTTCCAAATTACTACGAGTTGATATGGTTCAAACTGCTACAGACGACTCAACTCCAACTATGTCAAGATTAGATTCAATTCTTTTTGTTTAATGGCTACTTTCCTCAATAAGCTGTCGGAAGAACAAGAATCTTCTTAATGTTTGCAAGTAAATTAGTACTTTTCAGATCCTCGAAATTTAAGCTTCTTCGACGCATATGTGTTTTCCCTTATTCCTACGTGGATGATATTGCTAAATTTGATGAGGCAATATTCCACAGAAAGACGATTTCTTCGATAAATTGTCTTTTCTTCCCGTTTCGATGAGGATTATGAAAGAGCAAAAACCGTTTAGAGGACTTTCTCATGTTCAGCTCTCGGAGAATATTTTGGCCTATATTTAAAAACAGATGTTTCTTTATTAGCTGATGTTTTCGAGAATTTCTGCCACATATGATTTTGACCCTGCTCAATATTACACCGATCTATAGCTTGCGTGGGATTGCATGTTAAGGTGCACTCGCGTTAATTTACAACTTCTAACTGATCGATATGTTAAAACTATTTCAAAAAGGAGTACGTGGAGGAATAAGTCCATGCGTTCAAAGAATGCATTTCGCTAAGAACCCTCACCTTCCCGATTACAAAGCCTCCGTTCCTAACTCGTACATCACATATTTGAGTGCTACTAATCTGTAATGACATAGTATGAGTCAACCGCTTCCTCTTTCCCATAACAGATTTGTAGGATCCTTGTAAACTGAAGCGTTGCTACATTTTTGATTTTAGTGTTCGATTTACCCGTTCCACAACCGACGCTCTCTTGGTGCTATACGTTGAGTAATGGTTAATTTTATATTTTTACATAACTTGTTTCACTTGTTCGTTGTTAAATTCTTTTCCTAAATCAGTTTGCATATTCTTAGGAATACGTTTACTTTTTTTGAAAATGAACTGTAAAGCCCTTCGAACATATTCACCTGTTTTACGTTTTACTTCCTGAGCCAATACAAATTTTGAGAAAACGTCTATTATAACTAAAACGTGTCGGAAACCTTTATTTTCATCTAAATCGGCCTGATGAAGATGATCCAATCCTTTAGCAATTACTTTACGACGTTTAAAATTAATTATGGCAGGTTTATGCAGTTCATTCACAAGTTTTTCTTTCACGATTAACATCTTCCTTCTAATGATTGTTATATAATAATCTTTCTCTGCAAATTCCTTAACTATTCTACACTAATCGGGAATCAGGGTTTTTATTAATTCAACACTCGCGTCTATATCTTTATTCATATCTCGCATAATCTCCGTCTTCAGTTTCTTCGATAACTCTTCATCTTCTTTTCTAGGAAACGCTTCTGAATCTTTGAGCTCTTGTATTATCTTTGTTGAGAGGGTGTCCATGATCATGATAGCATTCTTATCTATTTTATCATTCTCATGTTTGTTATATATTTATCCCTGTCATTGTTATTTTTCTCATTGCAAATTTTTAATCGACATCTCCATATTATCACTAAAAATTTTTATCATCTTTTCGCCACTTTTGGAGACAACTGTTTTCAATTCTTCTCGTAAATCCTTCATCCTTCCAATCGTCACTGACAGCACGATCCTTTACCTTTTCACATTCGATTCTGATATGCTCCTTTTTAACCTATCTTTCTCATCTACATACATTTTAGTAGCTGTTTGAAACCCTTCGGTAGGCTTATTCACATGTGTAATACGCTTATTAACCACATCAACGAAATGTAATCTTGTATCGAATGCCTGACCAATATCTAATACATCATCTTGCGATAAAAGATGTTGCACTTTCTTCTCCAAAAATCGTACATTTACAGCAGCATGCTTCTGCTGATTATGATTAAAATCGTGAATATTGCCAAATGCTCGCGAATACGATGTTTTTTTTCTAACCCACGTCCGAACTTATCAACTGCTATCGTCTAACTACCAATCTTAACAATTTGTTTATTAGATTATATTGCACACACACAACTATTTTAAAATTGATTGCACTTCGTTTTCATGATTTGTGTTGCTTGCTTGTTGAGAAGCAAACAATAACTTTAAACGATCACACGACAATCCTCCACCTTTAGAAGACTTCGAACTTGCTGTCTTAAATTGTAAACTGCTCCCGTACATTTTAATATATTCGCCTAGCCTATCCTTTTTTTATACCACGTCGGATATTGAGAACGTTATTTGAACAGAAGCTTGTATAATCCCCAGCGTTATTTTTTCTATTAATAACTGTTTATACTATTGATTTGTGCTAATAAGTTAATAATAAACTTGTTTAGTGTTAATACAGTTTTAGTGATTAAGTGGTTGTTGCGTTATTGGTTGGTAAACATTTTCTTGTAGTTGTAAGTAGCGGTATATCTTAACTTAAAGCTGGATTTGTTCTCATAAAAATGCCGCGCACTTGTTGCATTCCTGGATGCAAATCTAATTACAACAGAGAATTGAAAGTAGGAGGAACATTAATTTCTGCTTTTGGTTTTCCTAGTGACGATTGTTTAAAAGAAAAGTGGTTAAGAGCAATTTCGCGAAAATAGCGATATTATTAAAACTGATTAGTATCTTCAAGATAATAGTGATTTAACAGAAATTCCCGTAAGGCCAAGATTAAAATTAAATTCCCTACCTTGCATTTTTTCAAATTTACCGGATTATAACAAAACATAAACTCCCTCTAAGAAGAAATCCAAAAGAGAGGAAGAAAAAAGACGCGAACATTTAGTAGAAAAGTCTGTTAATAAAGATTTAATTACCAATTTTAATTATAAAACATAAATTCCAATTTCAGACTTATGGTCGGTCTGTTAAAGTGACGAATTCAAAAATTTATTTTTATGCCTTAAATTTTCATAATGATAAACGAAATTTTAGAGATGGAAAGGAGTAAATTCCGTTGTGAAATTAGTTTGCAAATTAAATTTTAAAAGTTTGTTTCCAAACAATCTAGAAAGGCAAATAGTAAATATGGTCGATGAAATTTTCCATTCTAGTAATACTTCCTGCTTTGAAACATTTTGGATACACTGACACAATCGACTTTTTTGAAATTATTAAAAGAGTCTTCGTAACGCAACTGCATAACGGGATGAATGATGTAAACCCTTATTTTCGGTTAATGACGAAAGAATAAATTTTCCTAAAAAATTTGTAACTTGGCCAGATACTTAGCAAAATTCTGAAACAATATATATATATATATAATCAACTTCCCATCTACCGTATGGTGTAGGGATTTTCATTTTAGAGTTTTATGTATTAGGTATATACAAATGAACTCCACATTTTTTTGTCACTTGTCATTTCTTTTGCTTCGGACCACGTTTTTCCTTTTCTACTTAATATTTTTCCTATTGTCTTATCCCATGTTTCATGCAGTCGACCCCTTCTTCTTGTTCCTAACACTTTTGCTTGCCATATTCTTTTAACTGTTCTGTCATTCTTCATCCTATGTAGATGTCCCCACCAGCTGAGTTGTCTCTTTTCTATGAAGTCAGTCAGTCGGGTTATTTCCAGTTCTTCTCTTATTTGGCTACTACGGATTCGGTCTTTCAGCGTAATACCTTTTACTCTTCTTAGGTATTTTATTTCCATTGCTTCTAGTCTTCTTTTCATTTTATTTGTTAATACCCAAGTTTCGCAGCCATATGTCAGTACTGGTCTATAAATTACCTTATATATCTTTATTTTGGTACTCTGGGATATTTCTTTCTTATTGATGAAGGTCTTGTTTATTGAGTAATATAATTTATTGCTTTTTTCTATTCTTTCTGTTATATCGATTTTTTGTTTTCCCATTTCGTCTATTGTTACACCTAAATAATTGAACTGTTGCACCTGCTCAACCAATATTCCATCAAGTTCTATTTGTATTTGCTGTTTTTCATTACCTATTACCATTACTTTGGTTTTGTCTACATTTATTTTCATGCCAAATTCTTGTAGTGTTTCATTCCAAATTTTCATGTTAGTTTGTAAGCCACTTTCACTTCCAGCCATAATTACAACATCATCAGCAAAAGCACATTCGGAAATGAACACTGGTTGTAGATGTCTATAACCCATATGTAACTTTTTAATTCCATTTTGACATTTTTTCATTATATCATCCATGAATATTGTGAAAAGTACTGGACTCATAACTCCTCCTTGTCTTAATCCTTCTGTTGTTATAAATTCTTCTGATTGGCTATTATGACTTATTACGTAGTTTCTGTTGTGTTTATATAAGCTTTCTATTGCTTTTCTTAATTTTGGATCTACTCCTCTATTTTCCAAGCTTTTCCATATTCTCCCTCGTGGTACTTTGTCGAACGCTTTCTCTAAATCAATAAATGCCAAAAATGCTTTCTTATTTACTTCTTGTAATTTGGCCGTTATTTGTTTAAGCGTAAATATATGATCTTGTACGCTACGCCCTTTACGAAATCCACACTGTGCTTCTGATAATGTCGGTTCTACAATTTTTCTTAATTTGTTTTCCAGGATTTGTTCGTAAATTTTTAGTGGTACACTTAGCAGTGTTATTCCTCTGTAGTTATTACATTGTTTGCTGTCCCCTTTTTTATATATTGGTATTATTTGGCCTATTTCCCAGTCTTTCGGTATTTTTTCTTCTTGCCAGATCTTGTTGTACAACATCAGTAACATTTCTTTACCATCTTCTCCCATTTTCTTAATCATTTCCGCTGTTATTTTGTCGTGTCCTGGTGCTTTACCGTTCTTCAATTTTCTAATAGCTTCATTCATCTCTTCTGTTATATTTATTTCCTGTTCATTCATTTGATTCTTCCTCATTTCTGTCTGTTCGTTTGCATTGTCATCTTGATTTCCTATATTGTCGATTTCTTGTCCACCTAATAGTTCTTGAAAGTGTTCTTTCCATCTTCGCAGTACCTATATCATTTATGCTGGTAAGTATTTTTCCTGTACTACTTTGTATTGTTTGTGTTGCTTTCGGTTTGTTATTTCTCAGCTTTTTCAACACATTGTAAAAGAGTTTCTGATTTTCTTTACTGCTAGTTTCTAATTTTTCACCAAATTCTTTCCATGATTTTTCTTTCGCTTCATTTATCAATTGTTTCACCTTTATTCTTTGGAGTTTATATTCTTCATATTTATTTTGTGTTTTATTTGTTAAATATTTCTGCCATAATTGTTTTTTCAGTTTCACTTCTTCTCTTATTGTTTCATTCCACCATGCCGTTCTTTTATTACTTTTACCTATTATATTGGTTCCACAAGCTTCTTTCGTCGCATTTATTATTAATGCCTTTACATTTTCCCACATCTCTTCTGCTGTCATTTTATTCCATTGCCATTTTATATGTTGTGTTTTATTTCTTACTATTATTTCATATTTCCTGGTTACTTTTTCATCTTGTAGTCTGTATGTTTTTATAACTTCTTTTTTATTTGTTCTTTCTGTATTTCTTTCTTCTTGGACTGTATTTATTGTTTTTATTTTACCCAGGAGTAAAAAATGATCACTGTAGATTTCGGCACCTCTTCTCACTCTAACGTCCTTCACTGCTTTTCTATCTTCTTTTTCAACTAATTTCATAGATGATTTCATTTTCTTTTCCATTTAAGCTCCTAATATTCCATACCCCTAGTTTCCATATATTGTCATCTTTTTTCTTTTTTCCTGTATCTAATTTCGAAAGTCTCGCGAGCTCCTTTTCGTTCCTTTTCGTCATCTGTTTTCCGTTCAGCTTATTTAACAAATTTAGTTTTTTGATTCTTCTTGTGAAGTTGCTTTTTTTAAATCTTGAGATTCGTTGCACCACGTCCATTTTTCATTATCGATTATTAAGTATTTGTAACCAATTTTCGTTTTTCTTCCGTTTTTCCGTTCTTCCTTCGATCTTTCGCTTATTTTCTTTTGAACGGTTCTCTCTCTGAAGGTGAGATCGCTGGAGATGTATACTTTTCTATCTTTAATATTGTTTAGGATCGACTTAGCTTTCATTATGTTAATTTTTTGTTCTAGCGTTTCTAGGGTTGCCATACATAAGTTGTTGTTGATTTTTTTGGCCATTGTAAGTTTCACATTTAGTTTTAAATGCGTTTTTAAAAATTCTTCAACCTTTATTTTGATATTCTTTTCGTTGATTATTTGTAGATTTAGTCCAGCCACAATGATATTATTCTTTTTTTATGCTTTCTCTTCATTTTCTAATCTCCATTCAATGTTTTCTAGCGCTTTAATTTTATTTCCCATGGTTGCAATTTCTGCTTTTAAATTGTGATTTTCTTGTCTCAGAGCTTTTAGTTCGTTCCTGTACTCGGTGTTTTCTTTCCTTAATTCTTTTATGTCCCCCATCACTTCTAACAGCATTTTATGCAATTCTTCCATTTCCGTTGGAATCCTACTCTTCTTCTTGCTTCTCTTGATGGGCGATTCTTCCTCACTTCTTTTCCTCTTTGTATCGTCTGTAGAGTATCCGTCCGCACTTGTATAGCTCATTCATACAGTTTTTAAAAGTACAATAGGTAATTAGGTCAATTGTCTATATTTTCGCCGTGTCGTTATTTGCACAAAACTCACGTGTTACTCGGGTCAATAACTCGCGGAAACTACACGTGGCTATTTACTTTGTCTCAACTGGTTTTGTTTAACAATAAGATTATGTATCCATTTAATTAATTTTATCAAATAACTTCGGTTTTATCGGAACTGTTTTAATTGTCACTTTGGCTTTGAATTTTGTAATTTGTCGATAGTGTATGTTTTACTCGTGTTGATCCAAATTTGGATTTTCAATACGGAGCTACTTCACACACGTCTATACCGTACCACAGTCACGCTCCAATTCGCTTCTCGGCCTTTTGGCTAAGATCAAAGTGTAGACCTGGAACATCATCTACCGAACCTGCAACACAAACTGAGACTAAGAAAAACCAACACGATATATCAGAGGTACCACCTTCCTGCACTAGTGATGCCCACCAACCTGAGACTAAGAAGAAAAACAACTACAGAACTCTAATTGACATGGCCAACAACAGTAACTCAATGGAACAACTCAATATATTAAATGAAGAAATATATATATTCATGTACAAATTTACAGGCGTCAAGAAGCCTAGGCCATCAAGCCGTCCTATCAAAAAACCCACCCACCTTCCATCTGAATATGAAACAGAAGCAGCCAGGGACACCCAAAGACTATATATAAGCAATAGAAAGAAAGCATTAAATATGATCCTAAGCCCTCAAATGGTTCAACATATTTTCACAAACGAGGAGATAACAGAATACTTCACTGAACTATATACCACCAATGCAAATACAAACATTAACAGTAAAGTATGGACAGAATGGAATACAAACTCTCAAGAAGAAAGAAGACGTACTACAGATCTCAAGCGCCTATTTACTAAATCTGAGGTAATAAAACAATTAAAAGGCATGTCAAATAGTGCACCTGGCCCAGACAGGATTAAATATAGCCACCTTAGAACGGTGGATCCTAGTGGAGCCCTGCTAGCAGCTGTATACAACGCTTGCATTAGAATAAAAAACGTCTCATCGACATGGAAGCGATCCAACACCATACTTATATACAAAAAAGATGACCCCAACACCATTACTAACTGGAGACCTCTGGCACTTAGTAATACAATTTTTAAACTCTTTGCAGCCTTGCTAGATAAAAGGCTGATCGCATTTGGTACATCAGGCAATCGACTAAGCAAAGAGCAAAAAGGCTTCCTACACTACGAAGGATGCCACGAACACAATTTTGTTTTAAACGAGATACTGGATGATGCAAGACGAAACAAACGAGAAGTCGCGATAGCCTGGCTAGACTTAACAAATGCATTTGGATCAATTCCGCACAAATCGATAAATGCAGCACTGCATGGCTGCGGACTGCCCCTCGACACAATTGAACTCTTTACTAACATGGACTGTGATTGCACCACCACCATAAAAACCTCCGAAGGCTCTACCCCTGACATTAAACTCCTATCCGGCGTTAGACAAGGATGTCCAGCTAGTCCAATCAAATTCAACATGGCCCTGGAAGCCCTAATAAAACCAATTCTGGCGAAAAATAAAGGATATACCATAAACAATAAGCCTAAATCTATACTAGCAAATGCGGATGACATGGTAGTTATTGAAAACAGTGCAGATGAACTCCAGATACTGCTTGACACATTACAGGATGAGGCTGCTAACATTGGACTAAAATTCAACCCGTCAAAATGTGCCACTCTACACCTCAGCAAAATTGATAATAAAGTATGTACCGCTCCTTCACAATTTCTCCTCAATAATTGCCCCATACGATATCTACAAGATGGAGAAAGCTACCTATACCTAGGAATTCCAACAGGTTTTCAAGCCAAACAGACACCTACCACTACAATCGATCAAATAGCCCACGACATTGATCTAATCAATAAATCCCTCCTCACGCCTTGGCAGAAACTGGACGCCACCAGATCATTTATCCTTCCACGATTAGACTTCATCCTCAGAGGAGCTGCTGTAGAGAAAGCGCCACTCAACGAGACTGACAAGCTGATTAAAAGGCTTGCAAAAAAGTGGATGCACCTCAACCAGAGATCCAGCGCTGAAATCCTATATATTCCTTGCTGGAGAGGAGGTGGTGGCCTGATCCCACTTGCAGATCTGGCAGATATCCTACTCATTGGGCACGTATTCAGACTTCTCACTAGCCCAGATCAAGATGTAGCTGAACTAGCCTACTCTTCGCTATCTAAAACAGTAGCCCGTAGAACAAGGAAACAACCGAATAACTATGATATATGCCAATACCTATCCGGTAACCTTGAGGGGGGCTTAGCTAACTTTTCATCAGATACGAAAAGCTTATGGTCTAGAGCCAGGAATGCGGCCATGAGACTAAAAAAGTAAATTAATATCGTATGGGCAGAGGATACCGTAACGAACTACTTGTCAATAAAATTCAGGAGCTCAAGAGGAGCTATCTCCATTCCACAAGGTGCACGAGCACAAATCACACGGAGACTGAGAAATGCACTACAGGAATTTTACCTATCCGCACTCGTTGCTAAACAAGACCAAGGCAAAGCCTTCAAAATCATCAACAATTCTCCGTGGTCTAACAAATTTTTAGCAGACGGTCAATTTACAAGATTCGCTGACTGGAGATTTATACACAGAGCTAGACTTGACACCCTTCCTATCAATGGTACCAAACGATGGGCAACAAATGCCAAACGATGTAGACTGTGTGGCTATGCCATGGAGAGTTTGCCACATGTCCTTTGCCACTGCAAACCCCACTCACAGGCCCAGACATTAAGGTACAACTACCTGCTGGATAGACTTAATAAAGCCAGCAATTGCCCAGGAACGAAATCAATTAATAACACAATAAAGAAGAAACTTGCAAAGCACATCGGATACTGTTGTAAAAGTGTGATCAATAATCGAACGACATTTGGGTCTTGTTCAATTTGTGAGTTTACATTGATTTTATTTACTACAAAATTATTGTTTTTGGTCTGTATTAATTGACTCCCTGTCTAAACGTAACTTATTTCACTATCTTCCGTAAAGTTTTGCTCTATCAGAATGTTTACGTTAATTATTGGTTGTTCAATAACATACAGACTGATAAATCTTTCAATTTTATCAACAGTTAGTTTACAATGTACGAACTGTATAGGTTCAAGTTTATCGCTAATACTAGTTAAAGCAATAGCGTTATTGACTGGGAATAATTTCAAAGCTGATTTTTGTGCTACCTCTCGTGTTCTAAGTGAGCACTCACTTCCAAAATCAACAAAACATTTAAGATTAATCTCGTTTAATTTAATGTCGCGGAAAAAATTATCATTTGGAGATTGGTTGACGATTCCTCCTTATCCAAACATTTATCGGTGGAAGTGCGTTCGTCTAGTGATTTGAAATGCAATGCCAAAACATTTACATATATTATTTTCACTATCTTCGTGAATGGGTAATTTTAATTTATAAATTGAAGCTAACTTATTATTATAACATAAATTTATATGTTCACTTGAATAACAAGACTAACCAGAAACAAGAGAAACAACTACTCCGAGGGCTAATACCCCTACCGGCATTGAATTACACTAATAAATCTGAAGGTCAACACATGTTAGACGTAGATAAAATAATCTAAAAGATAGGTAAATACCTGTACGTCTAAAAATAAAGGATTACAAATCCTACATTTGGAACGTGTCCTATACAATAGGCAAAACGAACCATGAGCCAATTCTGCGACCGGTTTCGACCTATTGGGTCTCTTCAGGCAGAAGCAGGCAAAACACAAACTGTAATGTTCACTTGAATAACAAGACTAACCAGAAACAAGAGAAACAACTACTCCGAGGGCTAATACCCCTACCGGCATTGAATTATACTATTGAATCTGAAGGTACATACATGTTAGACGTAGATACAATAATCTAAAAGATAGGTAAATACCTGTACGTCTAAAAATAAAGGATTACAAATCCTACATTTGGAACGTGTCCTATACAATAGGCAAAACGAACCATGAGCCAATTCTGCGACCGGTTTCGACCTATTGGGTCTCTTCAGGCAGAAGCAGGCAAAACACAAACTGTAATGTTCACTTGAATAACAAGACTAACCAGAAACAAGAGAAACAACTACTCCGAGGGCTAATACCCCTACCGGCATTGAATTATACTATTGAATCTGAAGGTACATACATGTTAGACGTAGATACAATAATCTAAAAGATAGGTAAATACCTGTACGTCTAAAAATAAAGGATTACAAATCCTACATTTGGAACGTGTCCTATACAATAGGCAAAACGAACCATGAGCCAATTCTGCGACCGGTTTCGACCTATTGGGTCTCTTCAGGCAGAAGCAGGCAAAACACAAACTGTAATGTTCACTTGAATAACAAGACTCCGAGTGGTTGTTTCTCTTGTTTCTGGTTAGTCTTGTTATTCAAGTGAACATTACAGTTTGTGTTTTGCCTGCTTCTGCCTGAAGAGACCCAATAGGTCGAAACCGGTCGCAGAATTGGCTCATGGTTCGTTTTGCCTATTGTATAGGACACGTTCCAAATGTAGGATTTGTAATCCTTTATTTTTAGACGTACAGGTATTTACCTATCTTTTAGATAAATTTATATGTTGCGCTAGTGAGCGCTGACTATCCTGGCCATCGGAACTGTCAGAAAAATGCCTGTCTGACACCGTACCATACTTTGTGGTTTAGGCGTGTTTGATTGTTTTGGTTTATTTTCTTTTTGTCTTAAATCACATTGGCCAAACGCTGGGCCGATAGCGAAGGCAAACGATTAAACATGGAGGATGACGAAGTCCATGATGCGGAAAAATCACCAATTGGCAATCCGGCTCTGGCGTGGTGATATGTGTGTGCAATTTTGTGGAAAAGAACAAGTTCAATCAGAGTTTAATTAGTTATAAACAGAATCAAATAAACTTAGAAATACTTCTTACAAGTAATTACAAATCAATCTTATTTATAGGTAATGACACGAATAAAATTTCCAATAAACTAAAAAAAGGAACTTCAAAGTGGTATTTAAAGCCGATACTAACTTATCAAAATATTTAATCAAAACAAAGATGGGACAGAAAGAATGAACAAATGTGGTGTATATAAGTTGAACTGCAATACATGCAACGCAACATAAATAGGGCAGACAGGGAGAACATTCGAGAAAAAATTAAATGAACACCTATATAGAAATAGAAAAGTTTACGAATCCACAATATTAAACTAAAAAATAAAAGAGATTTTTTTAGTGTTTCTTTAAGTTATTTGATTGTTCCTTAACAAAATCTACTTCCTTTGTAACACCCAGGGGAAGGTCGCCTGAGTAACTGAGAAAAATTACGTCAAATGCGCTTATTTTATGTTGGGTACAAGGTTACAAGTTACCATTTCATACCCCGCCTAAACAAGGCAGGGTATCCTAAACAAGGCAGGATATCCTAGACAAGTTAGAATGCCACACCAAAAATTTTGTCTCACGGGAGATAAGCTTATTTCCGTTTCCATTTCAGATTCTTCTTCTAGGAGAACACATTGTACAAATCAATTCATATAAAAAAAAACTCCTTAAAGGTAAACCAAGTGGCAAAAACGATTCATTTTAAATTTGAGCAATTTAAACAAATGTCCAACAACAAAACATTTTAAAATAAAAGATTATCAAATATCATCTAGACATATGCAACCAAACATGTTTCTGGCGTGTCCTGATATTAAAGACGCATATTTTATCGTAAACATTGATCCAAATGATCGGAAATTTCCTATGATTTAGGTTTGGAGGCGATTTTTACCAATTCTCGCTTGCACTTTGGCCTTTCCTCAGCGCATTATTGTTTTTACCAGTTTTTACCAAATTAATTAAACCACTAAGTAAAACACACAACAGCAAAATCCGCGGCTAATTAGCCAGTCAACTCGCTCGTTTGCGAAACAGTTTCTCGCAAGATCATGCCGGAATCAGCAATTCTCGCCTTCACGACATCCGTTCCGGGAATAGAATTAACAGCCCACGGTATTCTCATGATTGGTCCGATTCGGGTTATTACAGCAAACCAAAATATCATCTCCAGTTCAGCGGAAAAGGACTTCGACCATATTTCGTACGATCCTCCTATCTAGGTTGTCCCGTACAGAGACAAGATTCCGACTCGCCAGCTTCTGTAGGTTATTCTCCAGATGATGTTTACGGAGATCCATCACTGCGTCCCATAGATCTCAATAAGTTGGTTCAACAGAGCATCTTCCTTTGGTTTCTAGATAATATATATTGTGTCGTCCGTCAGGCAGGCACAACAGTCTTCTTCCCTTTTGTACTTAGTCTTCAAAATGTTCCAACCCGCCAAATCTGCGTTTAAACTTGGACGCGATACCACGGTTCATACCGAGATCCCTTGAAACGCACTGGGCCAGAGAATATTCGTTAGATATAGTAAAGAAGTCTCATCGGATTTCTTGCGTTACACCAAATCTCCTGTTGACATGGGGGCTTTCCTTCATGAACTCTTTGAATGTGGACTCCGAAGGGATAGTCCTTAATAATCTGTACAGCGCCTCCTCTTCATCAACGCTAGCGAATGGAGCTAAGCGATTAAAATGGACTATCTTCGGCTTCCCATTTGGAGTTCTCTTAACACATTCGCTGCTGCTCCTAAATTCGGTTTAACTACATAGTGCTACAGATACTTTTTGTTTCGTAAATGAAAATCATTTTGAAAATCATTTCGTATTGATGTTATAAAATTATATAGCTGAAATTGCGAAAACGCACTCTACTAAAATTTTGCTCGAGTATGCTACTAAGGCACGGGCGCGTTTTAATAAAAATTACACAAAACGCTGTAAATAAAGGAAAAAAAAAGGGGGAACTGAACGCACCGGTGTGGCGGTAGCGTTGCACGATGAAACTCCTTTGCGGAAAAGGTGGTACGTTTTCGGACTGAGCTTCAAATTGGCTTCACGTAACGCCGATTACTCAAGATTTTCTCCATCAACCTATCGAACATCTCGGGGCATCGCATAACCCGAAAGGCATAACTGTAAACTGCCATAGGTCAGTGCCGATCGTTAATGCGGTCTTTTTAGGGAAGGAGTACTACACTGCCTCCTTGTATGACCTACTGCGTCGCATTTCCAACATCTCATTTTCGAGTTTCATTGTCGAACTTGGAGAAGATTCGGCTGATGGTTTCTTCTAAAAGTTCTAGTGAATACGTTTCTTCACACTGTAGCCGAACCTTTCCTTGTTTGATATAGACCCGCTTAAAAGTTTCGTACTCCAATGTACAAGCCAAAGCATCAGCTATCGTCTTAGGTCGGTCGAGGCGTAAATGCTTCCAGTGCCAACCTTTCCATCAATTCTTTTGGAATATTTGGATAGGCCAGTCGAGACAGTCTTGCAATATCGGCCTCGAACTCTTGTAGGGATTCCGTTGGCTTCTGCTGACGAGTTTTCAGTTGGATGTGATACATCGCTGTTAAGTGATCGTCTCCGTGGCGGAACGCCAACTGTTTTACCAACTGTTCATAATCCGTCAATTTGTGTTCAAAATGTCATATGCGTCTCCACGAAGCGCAACGGTCAACGCAGTGGCCTTTTCGTCAGCCGCCCAGTTATTCGCCTTGGTAGCTGCATCGAATTTCTTGTTGTATGTGGTCCATGAGGATTTCCCGTCAAACGTTGGTGGTTTTACTCGTGTTCTCGACTCTATACCGCTTCCTTGGCTAGTTTGGCTGATTTCGTTAAGTGTACTAGACGCGTCAACATCCACTTCGATTGGTTTTATCCTGCCATTAAAAATCATTTCTTCCAGCACTTTTATCTTGTCTTCTTTTACTTAAGTTTTCTTATTAAATTGTTCTTCTAATTTATTTACCATCCCGTTATTCTAATTCTTTTCTTAACTCGGCCTCTTTTAATTCGTAAAACTTCTCTGCCATTGTAATGTCTTTTGCTCAACCCGCACTAAAGTCTTCAACGGTCACGTTTCATCCCACACCTGACCCTAATTGTAATGTTCGTTGGTTTAACTAATAAAGACTTAAAGACTTACGACAGCAACAACAATTTCTTTACACTAAGTATTAAGGAAATTTAAAAACACTACTAATTATTACTAACTAGACTATTTATTTACACTTTACTGCTTTTCACTGCGCGTCTCCATTTATTTATTAATCAACTTCTGGAGCTGTCGTTTTATTTCAGGCCCTAATTAGGCCCCTTTTAGGCAGTATTATTAGGCCCCTATAAGGTAATATTGTTAGAACCTTATTGATTACTAAACACCGGCCTATTAAAAAAATTAAATTAGGACCGGATTATATCTAATAAGCCAGTGCCACTAATTTATTTATTTAAAAAAGTAAAATAATTATTGATTTCAGTATCAATTATTTATAGGTATTAATAAATAACTTACATGTTATATTTATACTCCAAGGATGTCATAATAGATAACGACTATTAGCTGCATAATGTATATGGTAAATTCTGAGATATTAACAATGTATTATGTATTTGCATTCCAGGTTCCGTTATTTTTGTACAACTTTCTTCCAGCCTTTCGATTAGTTAATAATATAGTTTTACTAAAATTGCTTCTTCGGGCTTCATTTTTATTCTTTTATTGCATCTGTACAAAGCACATATCATATAGCGCAATATCCTAGAAGTTCTTCAATATTCTTGATAACGCTACTACTTTTATTTATTCTCTTCTCTTCAATTGTACTGTACCCTTTTTTGTCCAAATGCACATTTTCTTTCCTTTTCGTACTTATCAATTCGTCTATTTATTAAACAAAAAAAAAAACTTATACGTTAATGTACACACTTCATCCACATAATGTCGATATTACAATGTCTTTCTGTTTAGTCTGACTGATAAATAGGAACTATAACCATCCACATCGGTTACCTTCGGCCGACTGATATTTATTATTGTTTCTTTATGCATTTCGCAAAAATCGGTATCATTTCGGCGTTCCTTTACCACCGACTGCAGCACCGCTCTATCATGTTACGCCGTCCCGTTATCGCGTACTACCGTCTGTCGCCAAGCACAACCATGTGGGTATGTAATATACATGTTAGGTTGTACCCTTCGGAAACCCCTGGTAACATTCAAGCGACACCATACGGTCGAGCCAATCAATATCATTCGGGCCTACCGATCGTGTTTGTATGCGCAACACGTCATTAGTCTTAAGCAGTCTTTTACACAGACCATTCTTGGTATAGTTTTTAAAAGAAGTACTCGTGTTATCAATTACCAATAGTAAAGTAAAAATAAAGACAATTAAAACGGTGGTTAACTATGTTTCGCTTTACATCAGGAGGGCCAAGACAGAATGGCAAGACACGTTGGTGTCTCTTATTGCAACGCAACTGAAACAAATATTCCAGTTATCGCAAACATTCAAAATGGCGATTCAGTCAACGGCAACGCCTAAAAATTCGACCGTGTTCCGATATACACTGTGAGCACTGTGACACGTTACGTCACACAGTATACTGTAAACACCGTTCCGGTTTAGATTTTTGCACTGAATCTACTACTGGCTGTTATATATCGGAACGTATTTCAGTACTGTTTCAGTACTTTTGTCAAAAATAATTAAGACACTATCCGGTAGAGGCGCTAGATGTATTGATGCACGATATTAACATTTAATATGGCATAAATATTGCAATTTTTGGCAAATAAATCTTTTAAACTACTTGAGAATAAAAAAATGTTTATCACGGTATAGCTACCTAATAAAATTTCATGATCTTAACTAATGAAAATTACTAACAAGAAAACGTTCCTAGTGACCAATATGTTGTGCTTAGAAGAAAATAAAATAAACAAACCACTTTTAAATGTTTCAAAAAGGAGTTTTTATTTAACTCTACAATTTCACAAGAGTAACAGGATTTTACTAAATTTAATGCGGTGCTTATCATCTAGTTATACCTTATCGTCTATTTATACCTAAATCCTGTTACTCTTGAGAAAGGTATTATAATACCGAAATAATTGTAGAGTTAAATAAATACTCGTTTTGAAACATTTAAAAGTGGTTTATTTATTTTATTTTCTTCTATTTAAAAAATGTTTCATAAAGAACCGACCAAAACTACTGTTAATAGTATATGTTGTGCTTAGGTATATGCATGCTAATTAATGTTAAAAAGTTAAAATAAAAATATGCATATTTTTTGCAGAGAAACCTTAAGAGTAAATATCACTTCAAAATTTCTATTTCAGTTTTTCACAATTTTCTAATTCATCCAGACCTAGTGGATTGAACACAATGTAAAAGAATGATGAAAAGTTCCTTCTCTTACATGATTGAACAGGTCTGCTTTTAGAATAATTTTAAAGTAAAAACGGTGTTTAGTGGTTTAAGTAACAAACAAATTACAAAAACCGTAAAACAGAGCAATAAGAATGTTTCAATTTCTTTCATTTTAAACCTTTTAATGAATTGTAGCTTTTTATAAGTTTGAAGAAAAATATTGGTCCATGTTGTGGTGTGGTCTGTGTTCTTGCTATGTCTGCCATTTTTATCTACTGGAAACTACTGGAAGCGCCTTACCTCCCAGAGGTAAGGCGCTCCCAGTACAAAGATGGTGGCAAATATGACGTCATTAGTTTCTTTCTGTCACTGTCACAGTGCACTGGAAGCCTATATCGGAACGCATTTCTGTATACTGGCATTACTGTCCAGTGCTCACAGTCTATATCGGAACATGCCCTTCATCATCAGTCACCGACCACGAAGCGCAAACGCAACCACCCACTGGAGGCCAATACAGGTCAATTATTATAGAATGAGCTCTGGTTTTGCTTAGCCTTAGGATGCGCAATGGCAAATGTTACAACTTATTGCCGAGAGCTGCAGAGGCATCGAGAGACAGCATTTCAATGCCGGCTCTCTAGCTCTTCGTTACTCAGGGCGCACACTAAGTCGCCCGGCAATTCACTTAACATGTAATTTTGAAACAATTATTATTTTTTTTTACAAAATATAACAAAAAAGGTCGTTTCTGTAGGATTATCAAGTAGCTAATTAAAATAAGTTTGATTTTCAAGATTAAATTATTATGATAATGCATCCCTAAATCCTAATGAAGTTGTCATAAGGCAATTAATTTTGCGTTTCAGCGGGGTTGTAGATGGCTATAAAATAGATAATTAGAATAAGTTGATTTTCATAATTAGTACGGTAATGGCTTTGTAAGCCTACTAATATAGCCGCCGTTGAAGACAACTAATATTTATTTGTTTTAATGCGTTTATCTTTCTAGTATAATATAACAAAAGAAATGCATTTCAGCAAAATAGAATATGACTATAAAGTATATGTATAATTGGAAAGGTTCGATGTTATAATCATTATGGGTCCGACTAATAGGGGGTTCATTAAGAACGTCTATTTATTAATAGAAATTTATATCTGGTTTTGAGTCACAAACAGTACCGAGAAATTGAGGTATAAATTAAACTGATAAATACCAGACCGTAGACATCAGGTACCCCGTTTAGAAAATATTATATTTATTTGTCGCAGTCTTCGAGCGTAGGTTGCATCTTTATTCCTCCGGATGCGTTCTCCTTCTTTCTTCTACGCAGATTGTAAAATTTTCAGAGCTCACCTTACATTAACCGACCTGTAAGTCGCACATGGGACGAGTTTTGCAAAGATCTAACAGTTGTATTCCCAGACCGAGACACCCCGGGCGCTCGCGCTCATACGGCTGCAACACTAAGAAGCCGCGATTGTGAATCGTTCAGCGATTATGGCATTCAGAAACTCCGTGCTATCTCTCGATTCCATAATGGGCTACCATGGACAACAATCCTAAGTATGGTAGAATATGGACTTGACCATTTCGAGGCGCAAGCCGCGATACGAATTCAGAAACCAAGCTCTGACAGAGAACTTTTAAAGCTTCTAAGCGAGTTTGACACGCGTCGCCGAAAGAATCGTTTAGTAAGTCAAAGTTCGCGTACAAACGACGCGAGTGCTAGTAGCGCCCCTAAACATCGCGAAAAAGTGAGCGTGAAAGGAAATTGTTACCGTTGCGGTAAAAGTGGACATCACCAGACCCAGTGCCGGTCATGATCCAAAAACGAACGTAACCTTCTGCCAAAGAAAAGTAATGTCAATCCCAGTTTGAGCACCCACCTGCACTAATTGTAAAAAATAGGACATACACAGGAGAAATGTGAAAAATGTGCTGCTTATCAAACGTAGACGAAGTTTATCATTTACACCAGTGGCTACTGTTTTGTCCAACGAGAATATGTCGACCTTCACGTACTTGATTGATAGTGGTTATGACGTCTCAATCCATACTGAAAACGCCGCCAAGAAACTTGGTGCTGCAGTTTAGCCAAACAGACACTTACTTCGTGGACTCGGCTCAAGACGTGTTTACAGTATCGGAACGGCGAAGTTGTTGCTGTTCTATCAACAATAACATTGGAAATTTTGTTTACCGTTGTACCAGATGATGCATAACCTCGATGATTTGATAGGCTGGGATGTTATTGGTCAGAAACCTATACGAATTGAAAAAGGTAGGAGTAGCCTAGGAATGCTCCATGACCAGGACAACATTCCGTTAGTAATGTTTATCAATAACGATAATATTTCTAGCGATATAAAAGTAACAGAATTGGGCGAGCAGCATACTTATGAATTGCACCAGCTACTTTGGAAATGTCATCATGCTACCGCTGACCACGTTTTAACAAGAAAACTCAAAATAAAACTCAAAGATAGCAACCCTGTTGTCTATCGACCACTCCGTCTCGCTTACACGGAAAGAATGATGTTAAATGAGATTATCAGTGACTTGATGCAGAATAATGTCATACACGAAAGCCAGTCGGAATATGCAAGACCCATAATCCTTGTGAAGAAGAAGAGAGGAGATTTACGACTATGTGTTGATTATCGGGAAATAAACAAGAAGTCCATCAAAGAGAAATATCCTCTACCTCTAATTCATGACCAACTAGATCAGTTATGCAACGCCCGCTATTTCACTACCCCAGATATGAAGTCTGGTTTCCATCAAGTAGAGATTGAGGAAGAACCGAAGCACATAACGGCTTTCATAACACCTGATGGGTTATACGAATACAATTCACCCGCAGTGTACCAACGGGCTATTGATAAAGCATTAGGCAACCTGAAAAGGAAGGCTGCACTTGTTAATATGGACGACGTGATAATCCCATCGACGAGTATAAAAGAAGGTTTCGATAAGCTAAGGCAGGTGTTGACTGCTTTGGTCTCTTCAAGTTTCCGCCTAAACTACAAAAAGTGTACATTCTTCACCAAAGAGACAGATTATTTTGGCAAAATTATAAGTGAAGGAACGGTACGACCCAGTCCGCGAAAAATATTAGCTCTTATAGAAACATCTCTTCCTGTGGATATAAAAGGTGTACGTCAGTTAGTAGGAATCGCCGGATATTTCCGACAATTACCGCCCCAATTTCGGCTCTCTTAAAGAAGAACCGTGTTTTTAAATGGACAAAAGAGTGTGAAAACATTCGGCAATTGTTAATCAAAAAGCTTACCGACAAACCTATTCTTAGAATTTTTAACCCCGATCTCGAGTGCGAACTCCATACGGAGGCGAGTGCAGTTGGTGTAGACGCAACCCTCTTTCAAACAGAATGTGACGTGAAGCGTCCAGTAGCGTATTACAGTTGTCGCACCACCGAGTGTGAGTCCAGGTACCACTCATATGACTTAGAAACAATGGCTATTGTCAACGCTGTTGAACATTTCCGCATGTATCTGTACTGCAGACATTTCACCGTCTTCACAGACTGCCATTCGGTCCGCGCAACGGCCTTAAAACGGGATTTACATCATCGTGTCGCGCGGCGGTGGGTAATGCTGCAGGACTACGATTTTGCTATCGAAAACAGACCAGGTCCGAAAATGCAACACGTCGATTATCTTAGTCGAAACCCTGTCGATCATGTTTTTGTGGTACGAGCAAGTGCGCGTATTCCTACCGAAATATCTTCAAAAGAAACGCTTTTCGAATTCTAAAGAAATGATGAATTATGCAACGCTGTATTTACAAATTCTTGACCCACAAACGAATTCACAGTCTCTAATGGGTTTGTGGTAACCACAAGTAAACCATCGAAATGTTACGTGCCTGTTTCAGCCCGACTTCTAGTAATGAGACTGTACCATGATAAGTCATCCCGCGTAGGATTCAGCAAGTGCATATCCAAAATGCGTGAAGAACTATATTGGCCTCAAATGGGACACTGTCTAAAAAATATGTAAGAAATTGCCGGTTACGCGTCCTCGGCAAGTCACATACTGGCAGGCTGGATACAAGCCATCCGATATACTGGACACCTATTGACCATGCTGGCCCTCTTGAAAAGTCTAGAAATTGCACACAGATACTGGTCATCATTGATGCCTTTTCCAAGTTTTGCAAACTTAAACCGATACCTAAAAAAATACAGAACACTCTATTCAAGTCTGGAAAAACCCTATAGAATAGTAGCAGATAGAGCCGCATGTTTCTCGTCAATGACATTCCGAAATTTCCTTAGCGAACAAGGAGTAGATCTACATTTAATTGCAACTGACATGCCACGCAGTAATTGCCAAGTGGAACGCATAATGCGCACTATCTTCAATCTACTACGTGCAACGCTGATAGACGATAACCCCAGAACCTGGACAAAAATTTTGCCGAAAATAGAGAATGAGGGATACACGACTGGATACACCCCTTCCCTCCTTCACAAAGGAGTAAACCCAAGGTTATCCTCTACCGAACAATTTTTGCCCAAAGAAACCGCCCATGAAAACATCATAGATCCTGAAGAAGCCATCATAAAAGCACACAACCGTGTGGATCAGGCGACCGCTAAAAGGCGAGTCGCGTTCAACGCAAAACGTTGTGCACCCATTTTATTTTCAGTTGGTGAAAAAGTTGCCGTTAAAACAGTCAGCTGGCAGGTGGAGGAAAGTTGGGCCGCAAATATAAGGGACCGTACACAATTAAAACTCTACTTTCTAATGTTCACGTACTACTGTAGCGGCTCATGAGCAGCTAAGACCATGGCCTAACAGTACATAAGTAAATAACGTCGCATGCTTATGTAAGTAAACCATATACGATTCTTTACGTACGCTGTAGTAATCTCACAAGCAAATACACAATTATTTCGACCTTCAATAGTTTACTATTATTAAAAGAAAAATACAAACACTTCCCGATTGATAAACAAGCACCGAATTCAAAATAGTAAATATAACTCACGAAACTATCAGAACTTTGTGTTGTTAAGGTCGCTGGTCGTATACAAACAAAACAGCACGATTTAGAGCCAGATGCTTTAAAATAATCATTCCTGTACCACTCAAGTGGCGACCCCACAAAGGCAGCAAAACTGCAGAATGAATAAGTCAAAGTCAAGGTGATAATCTCACCAATAAATAAAAAAAAAACCGTGATGTGATAATCTCACAATTAAAATACAAATAAGTTCAACCAGAAATATCACCACAAATGCTGTTTACGACGACCTCGTAAAACAAAACGTAATAACGATGATAAGAGCGACCTGGTCTTATTATCAATTGAAACTAATAACTAATAGACCCCGAAAGGGGCAAATCGTTTAATCATAGACAGTCTCCTAGCGCGAAGACGCTCCACCGCAGAAAGGCCGTGTTAGGTTGTACTCTTCGGAAACCCCTGGTAACATTCAAGCGACACCACACGGTCGAGCCAATCAACATCATTCGGGCCTACCGATCTTGAATGTATGCGCAACACGTCATTAGTCTTAAGCAGTCTTTTACACAGACCATTCTTGATATAGTTTTTAAAAGAAGTACTCGTGTTATCAATTACCAATTGTAAAGTAAAAATAAAGACAATTAAAACGGCGGTTGGCTGTGTTTTGTTTTACATATATATGTAAAAAAATCATCACACACATACATTTGATCTGCATGTGATTCATTAGGTAACGTATCTGCAGTACGGTAGTATGCTTTAGTACATAGATATTTACTCAAAAATTTTAACAATTATTTTTATATTACCTATTGTATATAAGTGTAGAGCTAGCTGTAACTATTCAGTTTTATAACATCAGTAGAGTAAGGTAACCGTTTCTAAAAAAAGGAGGGGGAGGAAGGTCCTAACCTAACCCGTCGGGTAACAACCTTCCTCCCCCGTCCTTGTTTCAGAACCGGCTACCTTCTCACAGTATCATACCTTGTAGTGCTGGAAGCGTTCTACAGGTGGATGTACATACATAATATTTAGAAAATTCAACACCATACTCCCCCCTCCCCTCTCTTACCCAACCATTCGCTCCAGTTTACTGTATGTGGGATATTGTATTATCTGTATTTACCTCTCGAGACGTTAGAATTTAACGGAAACGTTGTTAAATTTAACGATTCCTTATTTTGATGTAAATAAAAGGTTGGTAACCTCATGATGTATTAAAATAATTGACGTCTTTGCTCAGTTGTAGTACATAGTAAACAGAAGAGCGTGTGTGTAGCCGTACAGCTTTCACGAAGACGTCAACCATATCCACTTTGCAACCGGTTAAAGTTTAAGGAACTTGTCTGCCTGAAAGGATTAACGACAAGTGAAACATGAGAAAGGTTCATGTTGAACGAGTGAACCGTACTCGTGCAGTGATGTGTACCACACAGTTGCAAGAGCCTAAATAGGAAGCAGAAAGAGAGGGGGATGAATGGGGATGACCTAAGAAGTGGGGTAAGAGGTGGAGTAAGAGTGGCGTAGGATTGGAAAAAGTAGAGTATACAAACCGATGTTTCGGATGTGTTACAGTCGAAACTGGTCGGAAAGGATGAGAAAGAAATAAGACAACTACGAGAGTGTGAACTCTTCGGTAGAATAACTTTCTAGGTCGTTGCTGACTTGTTCCCTATCACACCATGAAGCGCAAATGTAGCACTGCAAGGTATGATACTGTGAGGACTCATAAAACAAACCGGTCTTATCGCAGAGGTATCCTGATCTGCAATTAGGACAATTTCGGTTTACAACATCCTCCGAGTAAGTTTTGCAGCTAGTACAAAACTCAGAGGGTTCCATAAACCGACATGAAAGGCAAACGAAGCCTTTCGAGCTAGGACATAGCTGACACTTCAACTTAGTGGTAACCTTAAAGGTGATAGAGGATTTAACCACCTGTCGGAACGGTTTTACAACAATGATAGCATGTCCAGGTAATGAGTAATTGTTTGGGAGGGGAGTACCTTGTACTTGATTTATAGACATGATGTTGCTATGAGGAAAGTTGGAGAAGGAATAGTGTTGCGAACAGAGAGTGAATGATTTAAATAGGGAGAAAGGGTTAGGAGAATGGTGAGGATTCAGGTGGGGGTATGTAGTGCATATGAAAGAGGAAGATAATGTTGGTGTTGTTTGTGTTGCTACACCGACAGTGGGACATCGGAAGGGACGGTCACTACTATCACTATCAAGGACAAGATGCCTCCCGTGGATTTCATTTTGGAACTGGAGAAGCATCTCCGGCTGTTGGAGGTTAAGGGTTCCGGTGTAGCACAATATGTTACATACGGAATATGCGTGGCGTCACATTTTAATATGTAAAAATATATAAATATTCAATAGAGGAAGCTTATAATCGTTGTAACTCCATATTCATAAATACAAACTTTGTAACTTAAAAACTTAGTATTTTATTTGTATTTGTATATATTGTCATGATCACATTTCTTAATAAAGGAAATAGTCAAAAATAAATACTATTAACAATGAAATATTTAATGGTGGCGTATTTTAAGTACATTAATATGAATTCAATTAAAGAACCAACTACAAATTACCACAAATTAATGTGGAAAAAGGAAAAATAAATACTTTAAAACATACTTAAACACATACAAACTTTTATGACACACATTCTTACTAAAATTTGTAGAATTTTCTTAAATTTTGAGATTTAACTTATTTAAATTACTAGTAGTCAACTTAATATTCCTTATTTAATTGTTTATTATTGAATTCAAGCTAATTTTATGCCTTAGAAAGATTAATTTCGTTTGACACTTGAAGATTTTACGTAACACTTTACGATTACTACTCACTTTTCTAAATTTGTATAATTTGTAGATTTTATGTAACAATTTTGAAAAAAAAAATTTACTTCAAAATTTATCATCTGGCATTAGAGTTGGACGTTTTATATTAATTGCAGGTAATATTTTCTGAGTTTGAATTTGCTAAATTAGTTCAGGAATTGCTTATTCAACATTCTTATTCAATTTAATCATGATACTAAGTTCAAAAATATAAATTATAGTGAAATTTAATTCAAATTTACAACAATATTTTGTGTGTATATTTTTATTTTTGTAATTTCTGTTAAGAGAAAAAGTAGATACCTACTCTGTGTAATACATGTAAATAGTTGCATTCTTATTGTAATAAGGGGATTTAATATGTTAAAGTGTTAAAATTAAGCAAAATTTTGAAAAAAAGTAAATGTAAAGAAGGTTTTGACATTAGTATTTTTCAATTGAATATTTCAGAAGAAGGTAGTAATTTCAAGGAAAATAGTAATTCATAGTTAATTTTTATTTTTAAAAGAGCTTTCATTTCATGTAAACAGTTCCTAGTTTTGTTAAAATTTTGAAAAATATTCAAAATTTTGTATTTATTTTCGACATTTGGATCCAGGTAGTCTTTGGAATTTTGCTTCGTATCCAGGAAAAACAATTGAATTTTACGTGATATACAAGCATATTTTCTTAAAACAGTAGGTGTTTTGGTGTCGTCTAGATAGGACGTATTTAATTGTGCTCCGAATAAATTAAAAATATCAAAGTTACCATTGAAATATAAATATTAATTTAAAAGTCTAATAATTGAACGTCGATACTTACGAGTACAAACACTGAAGTCAAAGTATAAAAGATTATGTTTTCAACCAACAATAATAATAATTAACCTTCGAATTATTCTAATTGAATAATGATTGGAAAATAAAATTAAGACATTTTATACTTCAAAGAATCAATCTAAAATAAAAATATAAATTACTTCGATTAAAAATAAATTTGGAATAATTATGAAATAATAATAAAGTGTTTCATAATAAATAAAAACTTATCTCGATTAAACATTAAATATTGTTAGATTCAAAGAGTGAATTTGCTTGGAAATAAAATAAGTGAATTATTTAATTTAAACATAACTAAGTGAACTAATTGAATAAATTAAAGTGTGTGTATCGATGTATTGAACTTGACTGGCTGATTCACTAACGACCAATAGCTGATGACTGTTTAGTCATTCTCTACCAAGGCCAAAGAATTTGTATAAAAACCAGAATCAAAGGAAAGACTTTTAGGACGTCAAAGTGAGTCTAAAACTTTTTGTAAACATTGAGTTATACTGTTGTTTTCTTTTTATATTTTAAACTTTAGTAAATAATTTAGCTAGTTAGGAAAGATTAGGGTTATTTAATTTAATTTTAATAATTTTTCATTAAAATTTTGTAAACAGTTATACAATTTTGATAATTTTCAATATAATTTTTCATTCTTTTTTAAAAAACTTAATTATTTTTTATTAATTTATTCTTTTGATATTCATGAAGTGAATGTCTAGCACCCAACTTACTTTAAATAGTTTTATTAGTTATTCTGTGTTTCTTTAGAAAGAGCTTCATTTAAAAAGGTGAGCGAAAAGTGTTTTATATTTCTTGAAATATTTTAAAGATTTTATAAATTTATTTACCAACACAAACACTATAATACATATACTTTTCATCCCTATCCCACACTCATTTCTATCACTCACACCTCACACTGCATACACGATAATATACATACATGTAATTAGTATAGTAATAAATTCGATTTTAGCGATGTTTTATGTGTATTATTTATCAATTTAAAATAAAATTTATACATTACATACATTTATTTCACGTTTCTTTTGTAAAATTTCATTCAAATATATCCAATAAACGTGTGCATAAACTAGCTAACTGCTGCTCCACCTCTTCTACTCGCTTTCTACCTTCCACCACCAGTTTGCTGCTGCTTTCACGACTTTTCATCAGGTCCTTCAGCTCCTTCTCTTTCCGATGTATCTGCTCCAAGAGTAGAGCGTCCTTCGTGTGGTGCTCCTTCATTTCTCCTTCACGTTTACGTTTTTCACGTTGAAGAGTCTTCACTGCTTCCCTAATTTGGTCCACAAGCTTTGAATAATCCAACGGACCGCTCGAAATTCTTCTGTTGTACGTCCGTTTCTTCGATTTCATAGTTGTGGATTTAACGCCCCTGCCACCGTTCGCGATGTACTAGCGACAGGCTTTTCCGTGACCACATGTCCTACACTCGTCTCTCCTCCACCGGACGATGACGTCTTACCAATCAACTCATCGTTGGGGAAGAACTGCTCCAACATCGCTGACAGCTCTGACTCGTCTAGGGTAATGACGGGCACTTCGGCAACACCACACTCTACCTTTTCAGTCATTTTACCTAACCTCAACTTCTACATTTCTCTCTTAAATATGTTATATCCCCTCTCTTAAGATCCTTACCCTTTCTCAAATTCCCCTTCTCCCTCCCATTTTCTTATACCATTTAATTTACCTCTCCCAACGGTTACCCTCAGTCTTTGTTGAAAAGCGTCTCTTGCAACTTGTCGATATGATTCGTTGTCCGGACTGTCATACCTCCTTTACGCGATCTGACAATTTAAAAAGACATCAAGACGCTTAATGTCGTAAACGAGCGCAACACGAAGCTACATCGTCTATACTGAGCAAAAAAAAGCAACTGTGCTGCACCTGGTATGTCTACCGACCGGTGGTGTAATACCTGTAAAGTTTATGTTCCGCAAAATTCATACAACGGTCATGTGCGCACCTTAAAACATAAACAAACATGCTGCTCACCTCTGGAAGAAGGAATCTGTTTCCTCTGCTCTGCTTTCGTTAAAAGGATAGCTTTGTTTCGTATTACGACAGCGAAGTACTTCCTGTCTTATACTGACTTTTTTAATGATGTCCTCGACAAATGTTTGCGTGTTGTACGTAATCAAATCCATCTCCACGATGCGGTTTAAATAAATCTTGAAGTTTTTGGACGTCATGTGCACGAAACTAAGAAAATTTTAGAAATCAAACCGTTCAACACAAATAACAAAGTTGTGACTCAGTCGACCGATGTTTCCAATATTTTCCAAAACTTTTTTCAGATACTTGACACCAAAGCTTCCGAGTTTCAAGAACGAGAGTCAGGTGATTATTCTTTTTTACAAGGGTTCTTTCCCTCGAAATTAACTTCAACAAATACAATCCGTTGAAAGCCTCGTCGTATATTCTTTTACCTAAACAAATTCTATTGAAAAGGCTGTTGTAAATGTACAAAATGTACCCCGCGCAAGCAAACCCACACAGAACAACTTCCTACCCACATTACTCTCGTCCTTTGGACTACGACGGTATCGAATTTCCTATGAAATTAAGAGATATTCCCACATTTGAATCCAAGAACCACTGTTCCGTGAATGTCTACGGCACTGAATCCGCTTTGAAAGACGGAAGGCGGATCTGGGAGATAGTTAGTCCCCTATAGTACATACCCATCAAACGGAGGTTGCATTTCAACCTACTGCTACTCGATAACGATAAAGGCAAGACTCATTACTGTTGGATCAAGAACATGTCTCTTTTACTTTATCAACAGCTTTTCCAAGACAGGACATCGCAAATTCTTATATGACGGTTGCTTGCAATACTTCTCCACTTTAGTCCAGCTACATCGTCATCAACAGTATGACTGCAAACACGTCTACACCACCCTCCCTAATGGAGATTTCAAGATGGATAAGATGGGTAGGTTCGTTGCCAACCACATTTTAAAATTTGAAAACTATCACAAACGTATCAAAGTACCCTTTGTTGTATATGCAGACTTTGAAACCGTATTGCAACCAATTCATACATGCTTACCTGATCCTAACAAGCACTCTACCACATCTACCCATAAACATCAACCTCACTCGTTACAGATGAAAAAATGCATCTCTACTCGGAGGTCACATCTTGTGACATCTGCGAAGAACCATTTCTTCCTCTTTCACACTTTCGTTGGCTAACCGAAACCGAAATTGATTAATTAAATGTTCTCTCGTTAGATGCTTCTTCAGAATATGGTTATGTCTTAGAAGTCGATGTTCATATCCCCAACACCTCCATGACTTGCATACTGATCTCCCCTTTTTAGTTGAAAATATTATTTCTACTGCTAATGTTAATGGTAGAGTTAGAAAGCTCATTCCGAACCTTATGAATAAGACAAAATATATTGTTCATTACCTACCGTTGCAACAAGCCCTACATAATGGATTAATATTAATTAAAGTTGATAGAGTTATTCAGTTTAAACAGTCTGACTGGCTGAAACCTTTCATTGATTTAAATACCCGAAAACGGAATTTGTCTGAAAATAAATTTGGGAAATCGTTCTTCAAATTAATGAATAACAGCGCGTTCGGAAAGACGATGGAGAACGTTGATAAACGAGTTGATGTGGAACTGGTTACTCATTGGCAAAATTCAGGACGCTTCCTGGGAGCTGAGAATTTAAGAGCTAAACCCAATTTCAAAAATTCTAAAATTACAAGACTGACTAGAAACAACAGAAACAACTACTCCGAGGGCTAATACCCCTACCGGCATTGAATTATACTATTGAATCTGAAGGTACATACATGTTAGACGTAGATACAATAATCTAAAAAGACATGTAATTCCAGGAATTTACCTGTCAGGACCGCTTTGCCAACCAGGAGCCTTTTCCGTTCCTTCTCGTAAAATAGTTTCTTCTATCCACCTCATCACTATCTGATGACGACCGTTAACGTTTGGACTTAAACAATATGCAAGCCGGAACAAGTTGATGAACTTAATACACTTTTCCAAATGTTTCGATTGTGTATAGTACGCTATATCCATTATTAAATCATCTACACACTTTAAGAATGTGGCATACGTTTTCCTTATGTTAACGATGGAGAATCTTTTGCTCCTAGCTAGAACTGATCCGTTTATTAGCATTTCCCATAGAAAATATACATCATTCCGAGTGTAATTATAACTCGTTTTGTTTAAAATCCCATTTTTCAGAAAAATTCGATTTCTAAGTCGTCTGGGTCGCTATCCTCGTTTACTAAATAGCCTGATATTACAAGTTTATCGTATGCACCTTTCAACTCAAATTCTTGCACTACGTTTTCTAACTCTGAAGCTACCAAAAGTTTTCTCTCAGATAAAAAACCCTCTTTGAAAAATTTCACTTCAATTACATAATTTTCTACCATTACTACGTCTTCAACTTTCAATGCGGCAACTAGCGATTGCAACTGATGACACTCGCCATGTCTAATTTTATTTATAATCATTGTTTGAGGGAGGGGTAAACAAATTCGTAAATGTTTCACCATTTGTTTATTCAAAAATTTGTAACCAAATGACAAAACGTTTTTTTTATGAATCCAGCTATTATGAGATTTGTCCAGCCCTAACCATTTCACGCAAACCATGTCACCTGTACGTCTTAATACTCGCTCCACTAAATAAATGTCAGCATGTGCAGCTTTCTGTAATTTCACACCATAAAATCCTCCTTTTATGTCTTCCCCTTTATCATCCTTTAGGTAGTACATACATAATTGGATCAGACAATTTTATACGAGTTATTGTAAATGGTTCGTTGGACCAATTCGGTGTATAACCTTTGCTAAAAAATTCACGATATTTGCTTATTTGTACTCGGTCTCCCACTTTAAATCGAATTCTTCGTAAATCCACCTTTTTCGGATTATTGTAAACCTTCTCCAAAAGTATTTTTCGTTTCGTCTATTGACTTTGCTTGGTTTCATTCCAATAGTTCTGTAAACCTAATTGTTATAGTCGATTACTATATCTTGTAATATATTCAACCATTTGTAGGATCCTTGTAAACTGAAGCGTTGCCACATTTTTGATTTTAGTGTTCGATTTACCCGTTCCACAACCGACGCTCTCTTGGTGCTATACGTTGAGTAATGGTTAATTTTATATTTTTACATAACTTGTTTCACTTGTTCGTTGTTAAATTCTTTTCCTAAATCAGTTTGCATATTCTTAGGAATACGTTTACTTTTTTTGAAAATGAACTGTAAAGCCCTTCCAACATATTCACCTATTTTGCGTTTTACTGCTTGAGCCCACACAAATTTTGAAAAAACGGCTGTTACAACCAAAATGTATCTGACACCTTTATTTTTTCTCGCATAAGAAATCATTTCCACTAAACCGGCTTGATGAAGATCATCTAATCCTTTGACAATCACTTTACAACGTGTAAATTTAATTCTCGCAGGTTTATGCAGTTCTTTCACTAGTTCTTCTTTCACGTTTAACATTTTCCTTCTAATATAGAACTACATGGACGGAGCTGTTGTTTGTTTAGAACTGCTCGATTTTGCACTACCTGTTCCTCTTTGTTGTTGCAGAGTATCTAGCCTTAGTTTCAGCTCCTTTGCTTGCTTTTTTTAGTGATTCCACCATTCCCACTAATTCCTTTTTCAGATTATCTTTCTTTTTATTGGTTCCTTGAATTTATTTCTCTGCAGATTCCTTAACTTTTTTACACTCATCCTGAATCGCGATTTTAATTAATTCAATACTCGCGTCTATTTCATTTTTCATATCTTGCAAAATTTCCGCCTTCAATTTCTTCGATACTTCTTCACCCCCTTCACTAACAAACGCTTCAACATCTTTACGCTCTAGTTTTACTTTTGTTGAAAAGACGTCCATGATTCTGACAGCATTCATTCCACCTTGTTTATTATTTCTTTATCCCTGTCAGTATTATATTTTTCAAGTTCACTTTCCAAATTTTTAATGGCTAACTCTATATTATTACTAAAAGTTTTCATCATCTTTTCATCACTTTTGGAGACAGCTGTTTTCAATTCTTCTCGTAAATCCTTCATCCTTCTGACACCTTCACTGACAGCACGATCCTTTACCTTTTCACACTCGATTCTGATATGCTGTTTTGTTAACCTATCTTTCTCATCTACGTACATTTCAGTAGCTGCATGAAACCCAGCGGTAGGCTCGTTCAAATGTGTAATACGCTTATTAGCAATATCAACGAAATACAACACTTGTCTAATATCGGTTAGGTTAGGTTAGGTTAGGTTACAGTAGCTATGTATTTAAATTTTCCATTGATTACAACGTTTGGTCCGTCAAAATCCAGTTCAGAATCACCAATAAACAATTTATTTGTGTCCCATTCGTGTCGAACATTATTAAGACATGGATTCAGAACGTCAGTGATAAATGTACCACCTTCATAGTATTTAATAATTCCTTCTATGTAGTCTCAAGGTAGAGGATCGAATTCTTCCAAATATTCAGCAAATCGAGAGCTATTAATACAGTCTATGTACGCTTTTATTAATTGTTCAAACTCATCGTTATCCTGGTCTATGTTTTCATAACCCGTTGTTGGGTCACTTTCATAAACACTTTCTTCCCTTAAGAATGAAAGAGCACCTGGTAGTAAGGTACCTGGAGCATTCGAAGGGTCAAGCTTTCTAATTTTTATTGGTGTTGACGAAGCTGGAACGTCACCTTTCGACCAATTACTAACTTCTGGCTTTAATTCTTTTTTCTCTTCACCCAGCTCAGATTTCAAGTTAAGGAGCGATTTTGTAAGTAGTAAAATAATAAAACACAAAAGTTCCACAAAATTGGTTGATATGCTTGCTGCAACAGGAGATTCTGTCCTGCTGTCGATTCCTTTAACATTTGCAATTTCCTCTTTACCGCTTTCCTAACTTTGATTAGTTCTTTCTTTGCTTTTACATCCATGCTCTTGTCATGGTTGTCTTTTAACAACTGATTTCATTTATTTCAATTACATTAATATATATTTATCAAATCCTACGCGATATCTCCCCTCATTTATACCACAATCCTTGTTTGTCACTAGAAATCCGAACTTCTCTTTCCAGCATTTTCCACACATACTTTTAAATTGATCGAAAGTCATGTCTGCAGCAGCATGGTCAGAAAAAACGTGTTTGAGATTTAATTCGTCTTGCTTAAACAGTACAATTAAATTAGCGTTATCTCTAATTAAATGTTTAGGGATCTGAGCATATGTTTCATTCAAATAAAATGTGTAGATTGAATTATGTCTTTCCATGCAATTTCCCTTATATTATTCTGATTATCATTCGCAACATCATCAAATATGAATACAGAATTAGGTCTTGCCTGTGATGGAACGATTACTTCATCCGAGTCTCTGTAAGAAAAATAACCTATTCCAGCAATTGGTTGCAACAATTCTGCTAAATACTTATATTTTGGTTGATACAATGACTTTGAATAAACATATACATTTTCAAACCTTAAACCGTTTGGTTGTTCCAAAAGTCCCATAATCACATTTGTTTTTCCACAACTTTAAGTTCCTGCAACTATACATCTTATTGATGATGGTAATAATGGACCATGACGATTTATTTTCGAAGGGATGTTGAAGTCACGATTGATTATCGGTAGAGCAGATAGATGTTGTACTATCCGCATGTTTATTTATTATTAAACGATTTCGCTGTCTGTTCACGGATATATAAATTTAGTGTTACTGTTATTTGTATAGTCAGTTGGTTCGTTTATTTTATGTGGAATCGTTAATTTAGACACGGGTAGTGGCACACATTGGACAGCGTATGTTAAACGAAACAGCAAAGCTATTTACTTTGAAAGTTATGGTGATCTCCGTCCACCGAAAGAACTAGTTCAATATTTACAATGTACTGGACCTTGTGCTATCACTTATAACTATAATCGTATTCATAATCCCGACAATTTTAACTGTGGTCATTTAGTACTACAATTCCTACGAAGGATTACGAAAACCCTTTTTTTAAAGGAAACATCAAACTTATTTTTCTGTATTAAACAGAACGTTAAAACGAAAACATGTCTTATAGATTCGCCTTGACTGGTACAAAGTCCGAGCTACAAATAATAATAAGTCCACCGATTGTTTTAAGCGATGATGAAGAATATAAAACAGCATTCCAAATATAGATGAAAACAACAACAAGTTCTATTTTGAAGGTTCCACAAAACCAGTCGTAGTTCTTCCAGAAGGATCCTATGAAATCAACGTTAAATGATTATCTTCAAGAGAAATTGGGGGGTACCACTGATAGTATTATCTTGTCTGGAGATAAAACTACAATAAAAAGTCGTATAAAGAGCACTAAAAAACCTGACTTTACTTCGACAGATTCTCCCGCAAAGATATTGGGTTTTTAAAATAAGCTTCTTCCAACGTTACAAGAGATGTCCGATCATGTAGCTGACATTCTCAAGATAAACGCGATATCAGTAATGTGTAACTTTGTATCTAACTCCTATATACATACTAATGACGGTGCTAAAGGACAAGATGGACATTTACTACATCAATTCTTTCCCAATGTACCTCCCGGATTTAAAATTGTTTAGAATCCTACAAGTCTTATATATTTATCTATAAACACTCGTGTCATTGATTGCATTTCCCTTAAAATAGTTGATCAAGACGGTAATCTTGCTAATTTCCGTGGAGAGCGTGTTACAGTAAGGCTTCACTTACGAAAAGTATAACATGGTTGTGCGATATAACTGTACCCGAAGATATTTAAACAAGAAAACCACTATAAAACAAATACCGCGCTCGCAGACGTTTATTTTCGTACAGCATTTAAGTGAACAATACCCTCCAATAAACAGTTCCTTAAATCCTTGGGATTGCGATTGAAAGAGACGAAAAGTTAAAATGGTTGCAGAAATACTTAATGTCACCGAGAAAGCGTTATTCGACAACGCTATTGTTAACGCTGATGAACATACTCATCAGCCTTATGCGAATTCAACTTTCAAAAACAACGACACCATACGCATTCCCATAGAAAATGAAGACGTTTACACCTTACCTTGCAACAGTTTCGTATACATAGAAGGGCGTTTGTTGAAAAAGGATGGAACTGTACCTACCAATACTAATTTTATAAATAATGGAATTTTATACCTTTTTGATGAAATTCGATATGGATTGGGTGAAAAAGTTATTGACCGAGTTCGTAATCCTGGTATGACTACAACAATGAAAGGTTACACGTCTTACAATGAAAATGAAAGTAAACGTCTCATTAATAGTGGATGGTTGCCTCCTACTTTAGGCGCTGTGCAAGGAGTTGCTCTTCATAGCAGAAAGCTAATTGATGCTAACGGTTACTTCAACGTTTGTATTCTTCTTCGTATGATTTTGGGATTTGGAGACTTTCGAAAAATAATACTTAACATACGACCAGAATTGGTTCTAGTTCGCAGCAGCTCTGATAACAATGCTCTCTATTGTTCAGCAACACCGGTTGAAGAGGTAATTATACATTTGGATCAGATATGTTGGAAAATTCCTCATGTATCTGTTGCTGATACCGAACGTTTGAAATTATTACGTTACGTTAATCGCAATCTAAATATAGAACTTTCGTTTCGTAGTTGGGAACTACATGAAAATCCCTAACCTAACCTAACCTAACCTAACCTTACTTAATAAATAGCATTATCACAACTGGACTGTGAAAGCTACAACACAATTAGAAAAACCTCGCTTCATTATTTTCGGTTTTCAAACCGACAAAAGTAATGATATTACAATAAATATGAGCTTTTCGATCACTGCAACTTAACCAATTTTAAAATTCATTTAGGATCAACTATCTACCCATTAGATTTCGATCTTTCCAGATTTGCTGTTTTATATGAAAAGTATGTTAACTTCCAACAATCGTACTACGGTAATGTTAGTGAACCCTTATTCGATCCTAAGGAATTTCTAACGATTGCTCCTCTTGTAATAGTAGACTGTTCTTATCAGAATGAAATTGTGAAATCTGGCAGTATCGATATTCATTTAGAATTTCAAACAAAGCAGAATGTACCAAATAAAACAGCAGCTTACTGTTTAATTATTCATGACCGAATGATACGTTACAATCTCTCTACAAATTTGGTTCAAGAAGTATAAAACCCAATTACCACTTCCCCACTTTACTTTTTTTTTTTATGGTGAACGGTGAGCACTATCACTTTCATGCCAGATGTTCAAGGTTTTCAGTGTAGTGAGAATCGATTTGTTTTCAAAGAGGTAGCTTTGTTGCGCTCAAGGAAGAACCACTTCATCATTTCACATTTGAACCACAATTTCCGTGGAACGCTCTCCCTGTTCGTTATAGGAGTCAAAATCGTTGGTTAACCAGAAATTTGCATGGGTTATATTGGGATAATGGTCATTGTCCGTACACTACGATTTATGATACTATTTATCCCATATTAATGGAGTCCACAGTTGTGTATGTTAAGGGATTACAAAAGAAAGTGTGGTTGATGGAATACTTTCCTTATGTCAACTTTGTAAACATCGAAGACATCGGTTGCCCATCTCTCTCAAATTTAGCAACTGATTTTAAAGTTAAGGTGTGTTCCTATCATTTATTTAAAACAGATCTTGAACCGAATTGTGCTTATAAAAATGTTCTACTATTAAAATATTGGCTATCTTTACACCCATAAATGCGTTGTATTTTTTTATTCAAATAAATAAAACATATTCAACATAAAAATTGTTTTTTATTCTTTTAAAACAACTTTGTAGATTTTACATTTGAATTCCAATATCAGCTGATTTTCCCACAAATGCTTTGAGACGAATCGATGCTTGACCCACTTGTTTATCAATTTTATCATTTATATCCTCGATCTCTGTATCTTTGAAGGCTTCTGCATGTCTGCATGGAAGAAATACATCGAAGCTGTACAAATCGGTTAACAGGCGTGGTCCCCATTTTGTATGCACCTTTTTGAAGCTTTGCTTTGCTTTGATTCAGTTCTAATGATTTTAGAGAACGTATTTCTTTTTCTTCATAACCCACCCGTGCACCATTAAACTTTTCAATAAAGGTTTCCATGTTCTACTGACTAAAACGCACCCATTTCTGCTAAAGAAACATCTACCGCTCCTTCGCTCATTCCCATAACTCGCAGATTCCCCTTCCACTAAACAAGTAACTTGAATATTTTCGACCTTTGCTTGATGAAAATCCATAATCCAGGAAATAAAAACACCACAACGGTAGATTTTCACAAATTTTATTATAACATGTAACATATGTTTCGCCAAACTTTGGCTTCCTCAGACATGTGAGCACTCACATAAAATTTGTGAAAATCTACCGTTGTGGTGTTTTTAAAACAAGTAACTGTGGAGAGGGGGTTATCTAATAAGAATACGCTACTCGTATTGATCATCTCAGTTGTAATGGAAAAGCTGATCATGATCAGTGTAGTCGTTACTGATTTTAACATATTTCTATAACAATACTCTCTACATTTTGCGACTGGACAATATGGTTAGTGACCAAGCCTATGTATGTAAAAATTCTAAAAATTCTAATAGAGATGTTGATGTGTCCTGTGTATGGATGGTAAATTGGGAATTAATTATTTTAAAAACTATTATTGGAACAAATGTCTTCAGTGTTGAAAACGTGCAAAACCTTCACTCCGTTAAATTTATGTTTGTCGAGAAAGATAGACAATCACGTAAATACATCGAAAGCCGATGGATTCATCTTCGCAGTGATCAAAACAGAAAAGACATTGTTACAAAGGGTTACTTGACAGATTCTTTCCTATTACTACAAGTTGTTAGCACTATTAATGTAATCCCATTGTTCAATATTTTGATTGTAGCATTTACATACTTTATTTATATCAAAATAAGGAATCGTTAAATTTAACAGCGTTTCCGTTAAATTCTAACGTCTCGAGAGGTAAATGAAGATAATACAATACCCTACATATAGTAAACTGGAGCGAATGGTTGGGTGGGGGAGGTAAGAAGGAGTATACTGTCGTATTTTCTAAATATCATGTATGTACATCTGCCTATAGAACGCTTCCAGCACTGCAAGGTATGATACTGTGAGAAGGTAGCCGGTTCTAAAACATGGACGGGGGAGGAAGGTCGTTACCCGACGGGTTAGGTTAGGGTACAGACCTTCCTCCCCCTCCTTGTTTTAGAAACGGTTACCTTACCCTACTAAGACCCTATCCCTACTCATAATTATAATGCTATTCTTATTGATGGATACTTTAAAAAAATTATAGCTTTAACATCCACATAAATTAAAAAAAAAAAAAAACTGCATGTCATGTTTTTACAAATTTTGTCGATTGAAAAGAATGACAAAACACTCTTTTTTTTTTTCAATGAATACTGTCATTATTTGGGGAGGAGGTATGCTAAGGGCGCAGTGTAAAAAAGGCACAATAATTTGTATGTTCGAATATGAGTATACAATGTTTATTTTTTATTTTTTGAATCTGTTCAACAATTGCAAAAAATGGCTTGAATTATCCATAAGTATAAAGGCAATCCATATCCGGGACTTAAATATAATGCTTAATATGGGCTATAATCGGCCGTTATAATTAGGGCTACACTTGAAAAAAAAAAAAAAAACATAATACGGTAGTATAAAGGCAATTCACATCCCGGTCTAAAATGTTACTGTTTAATATTGGCTAAAATCGGCCGTTATAATTAGGGCCACATTAAAAAAAAACATATACGGTAGTATTACAGCAATCCATATCCGGGACTAAAATGTACCTAAATACTCTTAATACGGTGATTTAAATATGGGCCAAATTAGGGCCAATGAAGAATACCTTAAAAAAGTCTGCCACAATAATGGCTTATCCGGGCCTAATCAATAACACGGGTATCCGTAACAGTTGCTACTCGGGTAGTGCCACATAAACTAGTACCTAATATGAATATAAACAATGGTAAAATATGTTGTAGAGTTCGTCATGCTGATGATGAATATATATGTATGTATTGTCATAAATGCGACTTTTGAATTATAATAGTATGAAATATAAATATAAAACATACATAAAATACAGACACAACACTTATGACACACATTTTTACTAAAATTTGTAAAATTTTCTTAAATTTTGAGATGTAACTTAATAAATTTAGTGGAAATCAACTTAATATTCCTTATTTAACAGTTTATTATGGAATTTCTTTTATTACTTGAAGATTTTATGTTATGGTTTTGAAAAAGGATATGTTTACTTCAAAATTTATCATCTGACATCAAGGTTGGACGTTTTATATTCATTGCAGGGAATATTTTCTGGTCTTGTCGAGAAGTTCTATACTTCTATTCTTCCGATATATGGAATTCCTCTGTAAAAGAGTTTGAATTTGCTAAATTAGTCCAAGAATTGTTTTTTAAACATTCTTATTCAATTTAATCATTAAAAGAAAATTATCAGTCACCGATGAAAATAAAATTACCTGAAAACAAAAATAAACGAAATGACAATTTAAGGTTAAGTTATTAACCATAACCTATATAACGTTCAAAACAAAGTTATTATTTAATAAAATTTATTTCATGGATTAAAAATAAACTAAACCATAACAATAGATAATCTACAAAATAAAAGAAAATATTTCATTACCTAATAAATAATAACAAAACTATTATTACTGTTAAGTAATAAATAATTAATAGTCTTTGAAAGTGGAATTAAAAGAACTTTGTACATAATTTGTGTGGGAAGCTGAAGCTGTGTATTCATAACTAACTGGCAAACATCAAACTACAAGTGGATCATTATCGATTTTATCAGCATCTAGAGGTTAATTTACCGTTCACCAAGGAATACACATTGAACCAATTACGGAGGATACTTTGAAAAATAATAAAACTTGGCTTCGTCAAGGTGTCAAGTTTTTTTTATAAACTTAATTTGTAAATATTGTATTTGTTACTTTGTTAATTTTTAAAAAAGAACTTAAATTTAATAAGAGATTTAGCTAGATAGGGTGTTTGTAGGGTAATTTTTAATTTTAATGGTTTTCTTAAAAAGTATTTAATATTGTTTCATTCTTCTAAATTTAAAATATTAGAACTCACTAACTGATTTTAAGATTTTCATGTTCAAATTTTGTATCAATATCCTTCAAACCAATTTATTATTATTTAATGTAACTTTTAATTTGTTCAAATTTAATACTTCCTTTATTTCTCATTTGATATTTACTTATGTGAATATTTGGCGCCCATTTTTAACTCAAAATACTTTTAAAATTAATTATTCCCAAGTTTTAATTTCATTAATTTATTGTGAGTGAAGTAAATAATATTTTTAAAAAGGTGAGTGAAATAATATATTATTTTGTATTTCTTATTTATTGAAAATTCTATAAATTCATTTCATTTACTTTAAATTCATTCATTTCATTGCTCACACCCCGAATATATATTAGTATGTAAAGAAAGTACTTTCTTCGTTTAAAATATGCCACGCTTCATGTATTACGCGCGCCTTTTAATTAACCCCGCTAGATGTAACATAAGATAAGATGATTAGCAAATTTTGAAAATTTTATAATAATAGGCTAAGAGAAAATCGGTGTACAGAATAACAAAGAAAGAGATACAGATTACAGAAGTGAATTAATAAACAGATTTTTATTATTAAGAATATTAATCGAGTAAAGCAAGGAAGTGATAATAATAAGCTTTAATTGTTGTTTCTTTTATTTTACAGGTAATTTTGTAATTATTGTAAATAATGTAAATAATATCTAATAAAATCCCTTTTTTTACGAAGGAACCAAACTGATTATTATTATTATTGAATAAAATTAACATCCTTATAAAACAACAATTTTGTTTATGAAGTCAAAGTTACAATTTGAGTTTACGGCAGTGCCTCCACCTAAGGATACTAAAACAAGTGTGATTGCTATAGCCTCAATTTGTACAGAAGATGAAGAAAAGAATATATATTACGAGAGGACCTCATATATATAGGAGATCATACAGAACTGAAGAGAACAAGTGACTATATGAAATTAGTTAATTCACTAAAGAAGAGAGATCAGGTAAGAAGAGTGTGGATCACTCTGACAAAAGAATTAGCAGAGATATACATAGATAAAGATAGAAATCTGCAGTTTATAGTTCATTATCTAGAGGAGATAGATGAAACAAATACAAATATGATACAGGATAGTAACTTAAAAGAGATATTAGAAAAACAGACAGAAACACAGTATAAAGAAAGAAATAAATTTAAAAAAGACAGAAAAATTTTTGATAGAAAAGTTCTCAAGTAAAAATGCTTAACAATGGATGGATAGTTTTGAAAAAGAGTGCTTTAGATTTAAAATAGATAAAAGTGAGGATAAGATTGAAATATTAAAATTATTTTTTGATAAACCAAGTTTAGATTGGCACTCTTCTACACTTGTAAGACTAACAGTAAATGCTGGTTGATTAGAATGGGAAAAAAGATTTTAGAATCCTTCACAGATAATGGGTGGAATAATCCGAAGATCAAACGAACTAACCTTAAATGATGTTCGATCTTGATTATATGAAGGTCTCGTCGAAGTAAATAAGATATGTAGTACCTTCATTCTTGGCGACATCTACACACAATTAATCCCACGCCAGTACCCACTCAGCCCCTGACCACAGAATTCAGTCATGTTTAAAGTAGGAAATTGTTGCAGCGGTAATTGGGCAACTTTATACTTGGGCGGGTTGGGACCTTATTTACTTTGACGAGACCTTCATATAATCCAGATCGAACATCACTTAAGGTAAGTTCGTCGGATTATTTTCGGTCTCGTCTCGTAAATATATAAGATATGTAGATATTTAGAGAAGTTGCGACAATTGTCTTAAATGGTTTTATTGAAGTTCATACAAAACAGTGTAATACCTAAGTAATTAAATATCGGTATGGGACGTTTCGCCGCGGCGGCACAAAATGCATCCATCAAATCAGTACTTCTAATGGAAGTGGCGTATTTAAAAAAGTTTACAAGAATTTTATACTAAACATAAACATATTTACTTCACTTATTCGTATTTATCAAATTTTACAAAATTTTTATACTAAACATATTTTAGGTTAGGTTAGGTTAGATTAGGTTAGGTTAGGTTAGGTTAGGTTAGGTTCCCCCCCAGGAAGCTGTATGACCTTGTCGTGGTGGGGGGGGGGGCAGCAATGGTCTTAGGAGCGACGACAGATGGGGCTTCCCATCCTGGCGTTTCGCTCCGTAGACTAGCCAACAACAGCTTCGCAAATCCTAGCCGCGTCTGTTCCCACATTGGGCGGCGACTAGGTCAGCGTCTGTTTCCAGTGGAACGGCTGTTTTCTTTTCTCTTAGGAGACGTTTTACCAGCGTCAGTGGTCTAATTTCAAATATTCATGATGGCGAATCAACATTTTGTTATACCCCAGGTGGGTACCGGCGATGCCGGGGAATCCCACCTTTCGCAGGTCTCGACTTGCGAAAGCTGCCCCACGGATTCTGGGGGGGGGCACTTTGCCATTATCTTCGAAATATTGCGAGATAGAAACGGTAAACTGGAATGAGATGTCCAGTGAGATGGAGGAAGTACTTTTCAAAAAAAGGACAAAGATAAATAGATCCCCCATTAAGAGGACCCACTCAGAGGGAGAAGTTTTCCTGAGTGGTAGACGTCATAGAAGAAACAACATCTCGGAAACCTCCTCTTCTGATGAGGAAGTCTTTTTGGGAACGGAGACAGAGAAAGGAGACAGTAAACATACGAAAAGGAAAGGTAAACAACCACAGAGTAAGGAGACCAACAGTGGGAAACGGAAGAGAAGCCCGAGGTCTCCGGAGGAAACGCGAACGACGCACAAGAGAAAGGAATGCACTGAGGCAGAGGAAATTCTGGCCCACTTAGGTACCCTAACAAAGAAGGTGGGTTACATGGTGCGCTTCATCAGGAAATCTACCAACATTAAGACGGATGTCTGCGAGCTGGCCGAGGAGATAAAGGGTGTTACCGATAAACTGGGAAGGAACCACCTTAGGAAATGGCTTGACCTGCAAAGGTGGAAGGGAGTGCCGAAGTTGACGGAGGAAAAGGGATGTCAGTCGACAGAGACGGTGGCACCAAAAGGGGTGTCGGTGGGTATCCAAGTGGACGACGAGGAAATAACGAAGGGTAAGTTAATTTCTAAAATTGACAGCTATTTAAATAGGGAGGATAAGACCTACGAAGACTTCGAAGAGTTGAATAAGGAGGAGGAGTGGCCGGAGGAGTGTTACCAGTCGTGCTCGCTGACAGCCACGAGTGGGGAGGCTGCCACAGAAGGTGACACGCTGAGCATAGTAAACAAGACCCACCTTAAAGACGGGAAGCATCTAGGGTGGACTAGTGGAGGTGGTTTCAGGAGAGCCATGGAAGATGGAGACTGTCCAGCGGCGTACGTCGAAGTCAGAAACGGTACAACGTATAAAGTGACAAGTTCCGGCATGACGGAGAATAGAAGTGGGGCTCCCCATATGGGAGCCCTTATATTAACAGGTACTGAGGAGGAAGATTTGTACCAAAATCTGATTATGATTTGGAAGACCGCTAGTGAAAGAGGCTGCGAGCGCATAACCATAGAATTGATAGGAGTCAAAGATGAAAGAAGAATAAGAAGGATGTTAGAGTACACTGGGAGGGCCACAGTTTTAATATAAGCCTTGTGTCACCCAAAGAGGGGTGTAGGGAGAAGTGGGAGACGAAGAAGAGGAGGATACAGCGTGCCACCATTCAGATCGGTGAGGAGGCCTTCGGAGAAGGAAATAGTGACGCGAGTGTTCTAAAAAAGCTGAGGCAAGAGGTGAACCTCCCACTTCTTGGTGCCGAAGTGGTGAACATAAAGAAAGCAGGATCAGGGGGTATTACGCTTACAACCCTCGTAAGGAGAGAGGGAGCAAACAAGGAACTTGTAAACGAAATGGGAAAAGTTCTCGGGAAACAGGGACTGGTGAGGGAAAAAATCCCTAAAATAAACATCACCGTTAAAGACATCGACGGTATGATCACTGCCGACGAGATAGACGAAGCGATAGGGAGAACCCTAAAACTAGAAAATAGAGACCGATGGAAGATCACGGGTCTGAAAGTAGACCAAGATCCACTGTCGATATCGCGACCAAGGGCAGCGATCATCACCATAGACGCCGAACTGGGCAGGGCTTTGTTACTACACAAAAGGTTACGAATAGGTTGGAGTGCGTGCCGCATAGAAGAAAGGATCTACCCCACGCGTTGCTACCGATGTCAGATGTACGGACATCTAGCCTCCACATGCAAAGCTGCCGTTTCGGTACGGAAGCGATGTCTACGGTGCGGCAGTATGGAGCACGAGGTCAGGGATTGCTCTTCCAGCACCACCAAATGCTTTAGTTGCGGCTCGACGGAGCACAGGGCCGACAGCATGAGATGCCCCCAATATAAAGATCTCGTGACCGCTATAGGGTCGAACAAACTGAAAGTAAGAGGGAGACTTACGTATGCATAATGACAATAAGCCTTCTCCAGCTAAATTGCAACAGGAGCTGGGACTCCATGGAGCTGCTGGAGCAGACGTGCGCAATGGATGGCCATTTGTGGGCCCTTGTATCTGAGCCAAATGAGAGGTTCCTTCCTAGAAGGGGTTGGATAAGTGACGAAGAAATGCACTGTGCCATTTTTACCTCCCGATCTCTCTTTAAGGGGCATTTCGGGACGGAAAACGGAGCAGTCTGGATAACGGATCCAATCCTTAAAATAAGTTTAATATCCATTTATTTCTCTCCTAATAGAAATATTGGCGAATTCGAGGCATTTGCGACCAGTCTGGAGAGGCTTATAAGAGCGAGATCGATGAAGACGGTACTGGGTGGCGATTTCAACGCTCACTCCTCCAATAGAACCGATAGAAGGGGCACTGTGCTGGAGGAGGTGATGGCGGGAGTGGATGCCATCCTCCTAAACCACGGGAATCAGCCGACGTATGTTTCCCGAGGAAGAGCTTCTTTCATCGATCTGACCTGGTCAATTGGACTCCCAAGGAGTATAAATACAACTTGGGAGGTCACTGACAAGGAGACCTTGAGCGATCACCGTCTTATTGTGATCAAACTGGAAGACCGGAAGCGGACAGACCTGCGTGCTGAGGAAGTAGTGGCGGCACGTCCTCAAGCGACATCCTCATTCTTAAGCAAATTTAGAATTGAACTACAACGGAGCGCCTGGTGCGAGAGGGAGGCTGTTTCTTGGCATCCGCTAAAAGTTTTCCAATTGATCAGAAACGTCTTTGAAAAGTGTGCGTCCTGCAGGGGGATTTCTGGAATGCCTGCGAGACGCAAACGATGGTGGAACGAGGACATACAGACCCAAAGAGATAAATGTACTAAAATAAAAAGGAGAGCGTTAAGAGGTAATCGCAGGAATATTACTATTTGCGAATCTCTGTAGGAAGAGCTCAAAACAGAGCGCTGTAAATTGAAACGCTTAATAAGGTCTGCTAAAAAAGAACAGTGGAAGAAACTGCTGGAAGAATTAAACGCGGATCCATGGGGGGATGCCTACCAGGTGGTAAGCAGGAATCTTCACCGCAGGTCGCAGGTCTCCTTGTCGGATGGAGACGCATGGGACGAGGCGGGCCGACTGTTCCCGGTGAGCCTAGAAACGAAATGGAATAGTGTACCTTTCGACGAAAGAGACACCTTCCCAAGTAGGAAAGAGGTAGAAATTGCTGCCAAGAGCTTTAAGAACGGGAAAGCTCCGGGACCGGATGGGATCACCGCCGAAACGATGAAAGTTATAGCGTCCGATATTCCTGACTTGGTGGAGGAAGCCTTTGCTTTCTGCTACAAGGAAGGAATATTTCCAGAAGATTGGAAAATTGCTAGGCTGGTTCTGATACCGAAGGAAGGGAAGGCGGGCTTTAGGCCGATCTGCCTTCTAAATACAATGGGCAAATGGTACGAAAGGGTAATCGCAAATAGACTGACAACCTTCCTGGAGGATAATCGGAAATTATCTGACCATCAGTACGGTTTCAGGAAGGGTCGTAGCACCACTAACGCCCTGCTGAGGCTTTTAAACTGGGTGCAGGAATTGAAAGTTAAGTCTTATGCACATAGGAAACTGGCAGTAACCATATCATTCGATGTAAGAAACGCCTTTAACTGCGCAAGCTGGCCAGGAATAATTAAAAGTCTAGAGGACCGTGACACCCCCACAAATCTAGTGAGAGCAGTCAAGGGTTTTTTGGAGAATAGACGAATCCTCGTTAATAATCAACCCAGAGCAACCAATATTGGAGTCCCCCAAGGGTCTATCCTGGGTCCAATATTGTGGAACGTCATGTTCGACGACGTGCTCAGCCTGCAGTTGCTACAGACGAAACTGATTGCATACGCGGACGACCTCGTTGCCCTGTTAACAGGAAAGAACAAGGCGTCTCTCACTAGAAATGTGAAAAGAGCCGTGACAGCCGTGGACGATTGGCTGGAGGACCACGGGCTGCAGCTTGCGCTAGAGAAGACCGAGGTAATGATTGCCCAAGGCGCCAGGAAACTGGCACGATTGACAGTAAGGCACAAGACTTACACTTTAAAAACCACAGATGAAACAACGTATCTAGGAATAACAATAAGGAAAAACATGAAGATGACGGCACACATAAAGAAAGCGATACAGAAAGGCAACACCCGGGTCAAAAACCTTAGAAGGTTATGGCCAAACGAAGGCGGACCCAACATTAATAAGAGAAGAATCCTGGCCGAGGTGTTGCATTCCACGGTCCTATATGCAGCGCCGGTCTGGGGAGCAACAATAAAACAGGAAAAATACAGAAAGATGCTCCTGAGCTGCCAGAGAAAGATGGCAATCCTAATGTGCGGAGCTTACAGAACAGTTCCCACAGAGGGGATTCTGGTAATAGCGGGACTGCTTCCCCTGGACCTCCAAGTATGGGCGAGATGCCGACGTAGAGGGGTGGACGTCGGCAAGAGCAAAACGAAGGCTTGGAAAAAGTGGAAGAAAAGATGGAAGAAGTGTGAAACGTCCAAATGGACGAGGAAGTTGATCCACTGCCCATACACTTGGAAGATGGCCTGCACGGAAAACCTGAACCACTACAGCTTCGAGTTCCTAACCGGTCATGGTAGCTTCAATAGTTATTTACATAGATTCGGTATAATGGATACGGACGCATGTTTCAACTGTTATCGGGACCGGGATACCCCGGAACATATTCTAGTCTGTCCTAGATGGGCAGAAGACAGAGCCAGTCTACAATTAACGCTACAAAGAACGCTAACGGCGGAAAACTTCTGGGAGATAATCAAGGAAGGCCACTGAGAAACCGTCGGCCCCTGGATTACCCATATAATGAAAATCAAGTGTGTAGAGGAGAGAGTTGCCCAGGGTTTAGGAACGTAAGATTATTTATTATATCTACATGTGTTATGTGCGTTTTAATTTATTAATATGTCGTGATGTGGTATACAGTGTATTTAGTTGTAAATGTTAAGTTTATATTTTTACAAGTTTATTTACAAATAGTATATTTTTAACTCAAATTTTGTTGTGAGGACGCATACCCTGTTATTTAGGTTTTAAGTGTTGAATTTTTGATATATAGTTTATAATTCGAAACCAACGGTCCAGTGCGTCTAAATTTATATTTACATTGTGAGGGTGTTTATACAGTGTTATTTAGTTTTAAGTGTTGTTTGTGTTTTTACAATTTTATTTTAGAATTTTATTTTTACATTTTACATTTTATTTTTATTTTAAATTTTAAATTTATTTTAATGTGAATAATTGACTTTTGAAAGAGTATTATTTTCCCATCATCGCTGGCAGGCGGGTTTCCTTAAACTGCTCGCTGATGGGCGGCCGTGCAGAGTTGGCAGGCGGATCTATGATCTTACACTGCCCTCTGCACAAAATCAAACGAGTTAATTTTAAGTATCGCGAGAGAAGGATGGGCGTCATATTACCCATCCCGTTCTGTTGTTTTCCGAGGTATCATTTGTAATGCACAAATTTCCCCATCAGCGCTGGCAGGCGGGTTTCCGCTATACTGCTCGCTGATGGGTGGCCGTGAAGAAGATTTGTTGCTTGCGCTTTGATTTTGACCCATTGCTTTAGCTTTCGCCTGGTTTTGTTATTGCCTTGTTTGGTCCTTGTTTTGTTGTTCTTGCTTTAGTTGCCCGGTTCCATTGTGAAGCATGCCTCGTCAGGCGATCCCACAATGGCCCCATCTCTAAAGGGTTGTTAGATGGGGGGGGGGGGGTTTTAGTGGGTGAGAGTCCCACACTCCCGGTCTGCCTTGTGCGTCTGGGGTGCATAATGCATTTTCCCCTCCCTAGTCGTTGAAAAAAAAAAAGGTTAGGTTAGGTTAGGTGATGTAATGTGTATATGGAACAATTAATGGCTGGACAACTTCCACCTCTAAAATTAAAAAAATTTCGAGATGCCGACGAAAGAATATTGAGAATTGTGAGGGATTTTGACAAATCGAACTCGACTTGTATATTTACGTTCAATAGCGAATAATTACCACTTTAATCAATAAAAATTATTGAAGGTTCAATTTTGTTTTATTTCTTCGGCGGCGAACCGGGCGCGGCGAACCGGCCGCGGCGAAACGTCATAGACCCTTAAATATTGCTGTAAATATAGCAAATAAATATAAGGAAAGTATTACACAATAACTAACTTAGGAACAAAGGACTGATTCTGCAAAAGTTTGCTTAGAAATTAATGGTATCTATCTGGGAGTTGCGAGAAGCTAAATCTGCTTTCCCATTTTTCTGTAAGATGCAACTATATGGATGTCTCTACTTTCAGACCATTGCCAAATAGTTCGGTTGAGATTATTCAGTATTGGAACCTGTACACTCCTATACGGTTAATGTAAGAGAGTGGTGTGGTATTGTTTATCCTACATAAAATTGAACAATTAGATAAATTATTAGCAAAACATTTTTAACGCTGAAGAAGACGGCTAATAATTCTAAATAGTTTATGTGCTGTTTTTTCTCCTCGTCTGACCAAAAATCATGTGAGCTAATATTATCACAGTAAATACCCCAACCAGTGTTAGAGGCATCAGAAAAAAATTCATTTACGAAACCGGTATGGTTAATGGAATTGTTACTATTTCTTAAACTGTTAATCCACCAGTTCAACTCATTATTTAATGTATTTGGAATTTGCATAATAGCATTATAAGACATATTGTTTTCTTTAAGTTCCAAATATTTTACCCGTTCTAACAATTTTGTATTTAAACAACCGTACCGAATCGCTGGACGAACATATATTAGCTTCCCTATTATTTAAAAAACCGTACCGAATCGCTGGACGAACAGATATTAGCTTCCCTATTAGTTGCGAAAAAATTCTAATTTTGCGTTGTGACTTCTTCTTGAAAGTTTGTAAAACTGACAATAATTAAGTCCTTTTATCATGCGGAACTGGCATAGTCATGTCAAGAGAGTTGTATTCAAATCCTAAATAAGTACAAACAGTTCTGGAAATTAAGCTGCTCTTTTTGGAGTTGAGTATTCTAAGATAAAAACTGTTTCCGAAACATTCTGTAAACCGTCCTCATAAGATTTACTAACTAACAAAAAGTCATCCAAATAGCCCACCGATATAAGGCCTTTATTTCTCAAATAGGATATGACAGGTTTCATTAACTTTGTAAATATCAGAGGAGCGCAATTTATACCAAAAAAAAGGCAGTTATATTCATAAAGTTCACCATTAAAGAAGAATCTTAAATACTTTGGATGATTTACGTTTATAGGAATCAAAAAATATGCATCTTGTAAATCTAATTTATCCATATAACAATTTTTAGTGATTAATCTAGAGGCTATCCTGTAGTCCTCTAGTTTAGAGTGGCCTGCCTCTATAAAAACATTCCATTGTTTTAAGTTTAAAATTAGGCGAGCTGAGCCATCTGGCTTAGGAATCAGAAAAATATGTGATAGAAACTGATCCGGTCAAGGTTATACCTTAGAAATGACCTTCGCTTGTAGCAGTTTATTAATAGAAGCTTCAATTAAACATTTTTTTTAGGGACCATTTGTATTCTATTGGGGTGACTTTTTGTCGTGGTTTCTTAATCAATGGAACGTTCCATTCTGTCCATTCGTTTTTCCAACCGTCGTAGAATTTTAATAAATCGTTCATTATTTGGAGATAACGAAGAGAAATTGAGTGTTAAATTAATAAAAAATACACATAGAGACTGGTGTCATATTGGCATAAACTAAGTGATTAACAGAACAAAAATATGCAAGACATGTGATATTTGTAAAAGAAATAAATCTAGAGGTCAAGCAAAATATGGATTAATGTCTCAATTAGGACCAGCAACAAAGCCATTCGAGATAGTGTCGATTGATACGATTGGTGGATTTGGTGGTCAAAGATCAACGAAGAGATACCACCATCTTTTGATTGATCACTACACAAGATAAACATATATATTAACGTCAAAAACTCAAGCAGAAAGTGATTTTATAAAAAAAAGTCCAAAATACACTAGAAATAAGCAAGATAGATACAATATTAACAGATCAATATCCAGGAATCAACTCCAAAGAAATCAAAAATTATTTAAAAGAACAAGACATCAGACTTATTTATACAGCCTTAAATGCACCCTTTCAAATGGCCTAAATGAAAGATTCAACCAAACAGTAGTCAATAAAATAAGATGCAGAATCAATGAATCTAAAGAAAAGATAGCTTGGACAACAATAGTGAGATAATGTGTTGACAAATATAACATAACAGAACACTCAGTTACAGATTTTACACCAAAATATCTACTAGATGGTACTAATACAAATATGCTACCCGAAGAATTAAAGGAACATAAAAATGCAGAAGATTGGAAAAAAGATAGAAAAATAGCTCTAGATAACACTAAAATCACATGAATACAATAAAAAATTATTTGGCAAAAAATAGAAAAGAAAATGAATTCAATACAGGTGATTTAGCATACATTGAAAATGGAAATAAATTTGATGAACTCATGATTGGACCATTCAAAATCATAGAAAAGAATATCAAATACAATATTTAAAATTAAAACAGGTAAAAGAAATGAAAAAACAGGATTATTCCACATCACAAAATTAATACCAGAATAAACAATAGCTGACGAAAATTCTAATGAGAATTTTCACGATAGGTGGGGGAGATGTAAAGGAAGTACTTTCTTCGTTTAAAATTTGCCACGCTTCATGTATTACGCGCGCCTTTTAATTAACCCCGCTAGATGGAACAATAGATGATGATTAGCAAATTTTGAAAATTTTATGACAATAGGCTAAGAGAAAATCAGTGTACAGAATAACAAAGAAAGAGATACAGATTACAGAAGAGAATTAATTGAGTAAAGCAAAGGAGTGATAATAATAAGCTTTAATTGTTGTTTCTTTAGTTTTACAGGTAATTTTGTAATTATTGTAAATAATGTAAATAATATCCAATAACATCTCTTTTGTTTTACAGAGAAATTAAACTGATTATTATTATTGTTTAATAAAATTAACACCCTTATATGTATATTGTCGTGATATTAGGATATCACTATTTAATTTATTGTAAGATCAATACAATCTAATACTGCCAATAACCAACAACTTTTTATTAACAATTTAGGTAACGTTTCGACCGTCAATTTCGGTCATCGTCAGACTAAACAGAACATCAAATACTATAATTACTTTGCGTTTAGCTTGATGATGACCGAAATTGACGGTGGAAACGTTGCCTAATTGTTAATAAAAAGTTGTTGGTTGTTGGCAAGATCGAATTTTATTGATCTTAAAATATTTTATTTATACCAACAAGATTAAATTCATTTATTGAAAACTATTTAATTTAAATAATATTTGAAAATTCTAGTCTAATTTCTTGTTATACAAAACTAATTATATATTACCTACAAAGTTTCAAAATTAAATTTTTAACAATAAAAGTCTATATTAAATTCACACATCTGTATTTTTTTTAATAAATTTCGACAAAACGTTTATAATAATCTAATTAATGTCCCAATGTCAATTTAAAAACAGCATTTACCAAAATATGAAGTTATTCCTTATCCATAGAATTTGTTTTTTGTTTTAATTAACTTTATATATCAAAATTAACCATACACACCTTTAAATAACTTCTTAAATTCTTCTTATTTTATTACGGTCGGTCAATCGTGGGGATTTTGACAGGTTAGAAAAATTCAAAGAAAGGTAGTTTGAAAATTTCGTTGGACGTTTCGCCACTTTATTGTAGCTTCTTCAGCAACTCATTTTCTAATTTCTTTCTTTTCGTTGTAACATAATATGTTTAAAACCCAAAAAACCGGTTGGGTTAGTAAATTACAAAGGGCAACTGTACAACATTCAACAGCGTGGTTACACAATCCATCAAATGATCATTTTTCTTGTTAAAAAATTAAACTTAAAATTGTGATTCTATATTTAAAAAACACTGTACACCTCCGAAAATTTAAAAATTACATTGATATTGTTCTTTTAATATCATCAACTATATACAGTGGCGGAAAAAAGTCTGCATACAAAAAGCAAGCTATAAATTGTGTTTTTAATAGATTTTAGGATTACAAATGCTCAAATATCAACAAGAAACGTTTATTGATGATGTGTTTGACTTATTAATAATATAATAATAATACAAAGTGAACAGAAATTAGAAAAAACGAATGAAAAACTCAAAACAATACAGAAAATTTATGGAAAAAAGTCTGCATACAGAACACAATATGAATTAATATTAAAGAAATATGGAATTAACTAATAACGGGTTGGTTCTCCTTTTTTATAAATGACGTTATTTTCTCCTACTCCTCAACCAAGTTAGTTTTTAGAATATCTTTTGACGTTATTTGATGTTTTCGAATTCTCCGTCCCATAAATGTTCAATAGGGTTGAGGTCCGGTGACTGTGATGGCGAGTGTAATTGTTTCGGGACATGGCATAATAACCATTCCTTCACAATATGGTAAGTATGCTTAGGGTCATTATCCTGCTGAAAAATAAAATCATTTTCCAATGATAATTTTTCCGCTGATAACTGTAAATCGTTCTTTAAAATATTCAAATAACCAAATCGATCCATGGTTGATTCTATAAAATGTAACTGACCGACGCCATTTGCCGCCATGGACCGCCAAACTATGTTTCATTTTTGGCATCCATTTTTGTTTTTCTTTCTCCCGACAATTGTCCTTCCATGAGAGCCCCACACATTGAATTTACTTTCATCAGTAAAGATAACTTTCTTCCAAAAGTCCATTGGTTTATTAATATGCCTTTTCGCAAAATCTAAACGTTTTTTCTTATTTACTTCGGAGATGAAAGGTTTTCTTCTTGCTACGCAGCCTCGGTATCCGGCCCGTCTGAGGATGTTTTGCACTGTTTTTGATGTAATGTCTTTGTTAAAGTCGCTATTAACCACTTAAGCAAGTTTTGTTGCACTCATTTTTGGGTCTTTCTTTACTAATTGAATAATTTTCCGTTCTTCTCTCTCGGTTAAAGCTTTAGGTCGGCCTGCACGAGCTTTTGTAAAAACATTTCCCCGCTCATTAAAATTGTTAATAATTCTGCACAGTTGCAAGGGACTTTCCTATTGTATCCGCTATTTTTCGCATACTATGCCTTTCATTTCGAAACTTTATAATTAATTGTCGCAATTCTATAGACAACTCTTTACCTTTCTCATTCATTCTTAGTTTTTTCATTCTTGGATGTTAACTCATCAAGTTAACATCCATTTTACTTGTTTTTTCTTTTACAATTTATTTTTATATCCTTAAATATTTAAAAATAATTTAAATCATCATTATATTATACCATTCATTTTTATTGGTAATATGTTATTAAATTTATTGTATTTTACAAAAACTTCTTAAACGAAATCCTGATTGTTTTTTAAATGATGTTTTTGGAAAACGTGTTTCTTCATCCCCATGATTTACATTGATAATGATCATAAATCTTAATGATCGAAACGTCTGTACTTTGTCATTGTTATATACAATTTTAAATATTAAATGAATGGTTTATATCGATCAACTTCTTCTTAAAATAATAACCATTGAAATATATACTCCTTTTCACTTAGTTTTTTCAGTTTGCACTTTTAAAAAACCCTGTATATGTAAATTTTAATTACCTTCTTCACCCACACTTAAATAACAAATGAGAGAAATGACGTTTAGTAACCAACAACCAGCACAGTCAACTTTAATTTCATTTATACATAAATAAATAATTTGTGTATGCAGACTTTTTTGTTTGTATTGTTTTGATTGTTGCTTCGATTGATCCTAATAACTATCGCCTGTGAATTCTCAAAAACATGCATTTGATAAGAGAACCTTTTTAATAATTTCCGAAGATTGGTTGGTAAAATCATTGAAACATGATTAATAAGATTGATCAATAAAACATTTGGCTTTAATTTCACAAAACTTTTTATTGATCGACTCAACAATTGTTTCGACCGAAGGCCATTATCAAGAGTATAGATAACAACAATACTGAAGGTAACATTCTGGTAAGAAACTATTTATACGTAGTTACAAATACTTAAACAGATAAACGAAAGGAATAGTATATACAAGAGAAAGAAGATAACAGCTATTGCAAGTTCAGGTATAAACAGATTTCAAACAGAACAGAATAAAATATACTGAAAAGCCTGATTATATGGTGAAGTAGTATAATTACATGGTTAATAATAAGGGTGAACTAGAAGCATACAATTCAGTTTGATTGTTAACTATGTTTTTTGATTTCTAGGTTTTCAAGTAGATTCAGTCTTTTGCCTTTGTTTTCTCTGTGTAGAACTTTAACATTGTCTTCATTAAAAGTGTGGTTATTGCAAATGCAATGTTCTGCCAATCCTCTAAATAATATTTTCTTTTTAATGCTGTTAAGATATTCAGTGTACCTATTATGTATGGCTCTACCTGACTGTCCTATGTAGATGGCGTCGCAATTATTGCATCCAATTTGATAAACCTTGCTATGGTTTAGATAGTCTTTTTTGGTTTTATTGTTAACAAGAATATTACTTAATTTTTGTTTATTAGTGATAGTGGTTGTAATATCTAAATGTTTCAGTTTATTTTTAGTGTAAGCAGTAGTGTTGGGGATGTAGTTCAAATAACAGTAATTCTTTTCCGAAGTTTTTTCTGAGTGGTTATTGTTCTTATAGTTCATTCCTTGTTGTGGTTAAGGGTTACAAAGTGGTTGGTTAATTTGGGAATAAAATGGACGATGCAATTGGCGAAGGGTTAAGTGAAATCTCAGAAATGAGTAGCGAAGATGATTTAGATGAAATAATTAATGAGAAAAGAATAAAAAATTCAGGTTATTTAGGTAAGCATATAGATATACAGGGTGGTTCTGATATAAATACGGATTTTTGGAGGGTGTCAACTAGATGCAATATGTAATCGAATGGTCACTACAGCAGCGCGGTGAAGAAACAAAAAAAATTTCAAAATTTTTGAAAAACATCTTAACATGAATTAATTTGAATACGGTCCTGTGCGTTTTCGCTTTGACTTAAGCAACATATTTGGCAACTGTCACAAAATTCTGATGAACTAAACGCCATTTTCGAACACACTTGTTTACGTTACAGTGGTTACAGTAACCGAGTAACCTCATTCACGGTCAGCTGATTGAAGACAGCGTTGCCACTACACACGACCAGGTCAATCGAGGACACGTCTTACACAGGACCGTACTCGCTTTTGCCTGTATTTTCACATACGTTTTTCTCGAAAACGGTAAACTTTAGGACCTGCGAAGTTTTGCTTAATTTTCTTATTTTCTACTGCCCTATCACCTCCTTAAATATCCGCAGTTATATCAGTAACACCCTGTATAGGTATGTCTTTAAATTATTGAATTATTACTAGTTTTTATTATTGTTTTCATTATTAATATAAATTTTTTGTGTAATACTATATACTTATGTAGTAATGTTGTTTAAGTATTTTTATTTTTACCATTAGTTACAATATTATTATTGTTCATTTTGGACGGAGCAACTGAAATACAAAATGTGAACAAATAAGGTTAGTACTTTCCTAGTTCCTTCTCAAAATTGAGGCAGATGACTTAATAGTAACGATACAGTTCAACAAAACGTTCCAAGTCAGTCGTACCAATACGAACTACACAGTTATTACTTGCGCACAAAAAGCAGCCCTCATGATTCTGTTACCATCACGTAACTATCCAGAGTTGTTAACTTGGAACAAACCTAATATGTTCTATTTTATTATGTATATTTTTATATTTTTTCATTTATTTATTTTCACTTCGAAGCGCTGTTACTATCTTATTTATTTATCAACAAATTTTTCGACTCCCCAATATTTCGAAAAAATTGATTTTTTTCTTTTAATTCTTACAATCTTTATTGTATAATTATTTTCAAATGCTACAATCTTTCCAAATAATTTCTGAAATTTAATTTCCAAACTTGTCTCTCTTTTAGATTAAAATTTAATTTTATTTGTCACAACTTTTTTTTTAAAAATATGTTTGTTTTAAATAAAATTTATTTAATATCTTGGAACTTATTTCATTTTCCAATTTTGTTAATTTAAAATAAATTCAATTTCTTTAATTAATTTTCTCTTATAAATAGTAGCTATATATATCACAAATTCATTATAATAAATAATGTTGTTGATATATCACATTGTTTTTATTGCATTCTTATATTATTTATAGCCTTCTTCAATCATGACAAAATATATGTATATACATCATATATATAGTGGTAATTTTTTTATTGCATACCTTAGTATACAGCAAACAAAAATGACGTTAATTTGCAAAAAAACATAACAGAATGCTTCCTTTAATTTATGTTTAAAGTTTCATTGGGACGGGATGAATTAAATATATCTATAATGTATATACAAAAAAAGCCCTGCATGTTACTTACTTAAATAATATCAAATAAAATAAAGCCAAATATATGGGCAATGCAAAGGAGGAATGAAATTGGTTTCGATAGACTATGTTAAATTTTATTTACCTTTTCTTTCATTAGTACCTCTTTTAAAATCGTCAACAACAATTGTTTTATATTCAAGTGCTGTGTTAGTACTAGTTTTTACGGCCTCTTCCAACACATGCTCTAGGGACTCATTTACTCGCTTACATACTCTGCATTTCCTATCTTTTTCTCTCAGCCAATATTTTATTTATTTCTTATTTCTTTTTAGATATTCCGGAGTGATATCTTCCTGCCAATCCGTCCATAGCAACTGTTTTAAACCATATTTTGATTTTTGTATTTTCCTCAGATCTTCCCCTCTTATTATTTCCCCACACATTTCCTTATCTCTATGTTCTATATTTACTCCCTTTCTTCTCCATTCATCTATTTGCTCTTGGGTAATTTTCATTTCTTGTAATGCTTTTTCCCTATCCACGGCATATTTATTCCTAGACCTATTTTCATTATTTTTCTTTTCCATATGTATTTCCTCGTGGATTATCGAATTAAAAAACAACGTTGAGATTAGGTTGGGTCACTTCAATAAATACGCACGAGAGTGATGTCTCTAATTAAAGATAAATCACTATTTATTTTGATGGTAATATTTACAAATGACAATACAACAAATTGTTTTCTGAGGTTAACGATTGGTAACGTACAGCTGTGCGAATGTTTTGCTACTACTGTTGAAACTCTCTCTGTACTTAATTTGTTCAAAAAAGGCATTCAAGGGTAGCGGAGGGTGGTTGCAGAGAGGGATGGTTGAGGAGAAGGATGGTCATAAAAAACAGGTACACGGGTCGTTGGTAGACGGAATAAAACTTAACTTAAAATGTATGTTAGAAAGAAAAATTAATACAAAGGAATGTGAATTAAATCTAAAACAATGCATTCCTTGATTTGATAAATACATATAAAAAGAAACTTGGATTGCAACAAAACACCATATATCCTTTCTTATATCTCCGTCTTAAACGTTCCTAAGTTTTTCCTCATATTTAACTGCTCTTTTTCATGTTTCTTCTATAATCTTTCCGCATTTTAACTCCCTCCTCAGAATTTAGTCTGGTGTATTTTTTTTCAAGCTCTACCACCCATTTTACATATTTCTTTCTTAAATTTTCAACTCCTTAAAATTCTAAATTCTTTCCATCCCCACACCTCCACCGTATGCAGGTTCACACTTTTAATAAGTGAGTTAAATAAAAATATTCTTTTCTCCCAACTGCTTTTACAGACTTTCTGTCCTATCTCCCAATTTTTTCCTAAAATTGCGTGTGCCTTTGCTATTTGATTGATTCCCTATATACATAACCTTTCCGATTTTTGTCTCCAAATTTCATCATTTTCGTTTTTCCTATATTTCGTTCTAGCCCCTTCTTTTCCATATATTTATCCAATATTCTTACCATTTCCTTTAATGCTTCAAATTTTGTGGATAGCAAGCTTATATCGTCTGCATAAGATTAAGACCATACTTTTTTTGTCCCTATTACCATTCCCCCCTCGTTTACCCGTTTAATTGTTCGCCTAAATATATATTAAATATCTGCGCACTTATTTAACAGCCTTGTCTCGCTCCCTTTCCTATTGTAACCACCCGCACCCGGGTGTTACAATATTATAAATAATTCTCTCATATTTATTTATTTAACGGGTGTTTTTTATCTGATAACTAATTTTATCTAATTGAACAGCAGGTATTTTTTTTGTCTCTTCGTCTCAATATTTCTTTTAGTTCGTACTTCCAAATTTCGATTATTTTTCTAATTTTATTTCAAATAGAATAGGACTGAATAAATTCTTTTAAAATATCTTTCCTATTAATGAGTAAGAAAAGGACGGAATACGTCTTTGAAACTGGCATTTTGTGACAACTTTCGTACAACGGAATGCAATCTGAGGCCATGTGTTTAGCCAGAGGGTGTGTGGGGACGTAAAGGAGGAAAAGGGATGGTTTTAGACCACTGCCAAGTCTGTGGAATATGAACATGTGAAAGTCAACTATCGGCGGGTTGAAGTAGAAATATCTGTGTCTTTAGTTTCGAACGATAGGTATCTTAGGGATGCAGAGAAGCGATGGGAAGCTCGCGAGATGCAGAATCGTGTGTTGGTGAGGGTAAAATTTTGGGATAAAACACCGCAAGTTTTAATAGAATAGACAGTTGAATTTCGACAGTTGAATTTAAAGAGTTGAAGTCAGACAGTTGAAGTCAGAGTGTGACAGTAAAACCGTATAGTAAAACAGTTGAAATCAGACGGTTAAAATTAGAGGGTATATTCAAACAGTTAAAGGTCTGAGAGTTAAATTAGGCTTCAGTAAAGTAGATACCGAAGGTTAAACAGTTACAGTTGAGTTATCGTCGTAGAGTTACAGAGTTAAAGTTAGAAGGCAGAGAAGTTTTCAGAGAGTTATTACGCCATGCGGACAGTTGAGTAGTATTCTAAACTAATCGGAAGTGAAGTCCAATAGGTATTTATCAAAGCGCATATTTTTGATTCGAACTGTTCGTGTTTGGTTCCGTGTTCGCAATTTGGAACCTGACCGCCGCCACCCCTGATCTAAGTCATATACAACCCCGCCACTGGCGTATTTTGAGGTCTTTTAACTTTCCCAGATTTATGATTTTATTTACTGTTACTTTAAATTTGAATTGCATTGCTATCATTGTCTTATTTTACCATTCAGGTTTAATGAATTTATACTATTTGGTTGCGATTATCTTGTGTCATTAATTTTAAGTTCAATTATCTAATTCGAGTCCTTTTTGGACCCTGTATAATTCTTCACTGATTCATGTACTGCTTTTTGGTACTAGGGAGGTGTATGACAAGCACTTTAATTTGGTTTATTAAATCAGTATAGCCTGAGAAGTTTTGATCAGCTGTTTTAGAATGGGTTCATTTTAACTTTGGTATATTTACCTACAAAATTACGTAAACGTAGCTGTTGACTAAATTGGCCTGAAGCTGTAGGCGGCAGGAGTTTATAAGGATCGACCTACTGTTTACGCTCCTATGATTAATTCAGGTGAACGTGTAGCTACCGTATTTAATCAATTTGGCGGTATCTATTCTTTCAGTTGAAGGTATCCGTTTTGGTTTGATTTTGAACCACTCACGATGTTTGAGTATCTCAAGGTTTTGCCTTGGTAACAGATGTGTTTAAAAGATAGCAGATTTGCAGTTGTCTAAATTTAGGCGAAACTCTTAATTGAAGAACTCTTGATCAGAGAGAGGGAAGTCGAGTAAGTTGACATACTCTGTTGTTGTGAACTGCCATAAAATAGAGGCGACGTCCACTAAGAGTGGCGTGTCTTGAACCACCTTAATTAGAGGCTATGTTCACCAAGGTGATGTGTCTCGCCAAACAAATAGAGGGCTATGTTCACCATGTGTGACGTGTCCGATAAAATAATAAAGGTTTCGTGATTACCATGTGTGCCCGATTCCTACCAACAAACAAACTATATACAAACTCCCGTGACATGGCATCTTCAGACAACAGGTATTCTAACATGGCATACCAAGGTAGTCCATGGGCTGATAGCGGTTGTGGCTTTATCGACGGTTAAAGTTCACGATCTGCACGACTTTCCTTCTCCCAGTTCAAGACGAACATGCGAGGGTTTTTCCTACACAATTCGTTGTTGCACTGTTTGACGATGTTCGAACTTTGTACCAACACCTGACTTTGGCTATTAAATGTCTTTGATGGTACATCTGTCCCAACCCTAAATTCTAGGGTAGAATAAAAAGGTGCTTGTCTTCCCGAACCGATACCAAGGGCAATTGTAAATATGTATATTTGTAAATAAATCATGTGGTTCAAAGTTCTTGTGTTTTCTTTGTTAGCACATATAACTTATACGGAACTCCGTCTATTTAGACCACCCCGGTTGCTTCTTTGTAAATCACCATTATCCTTTTTATTAAATATTTTTCTGTTTTACACTTTTTTAGCATCCTTAGTATTTCCTTCGTATCTACTGTGTCTTAAGCTCCTCTTAAATCAATAAAGAGCACATATACTTTTTTCTGTTTTCAATTCGGGTTTGTATCGCATTTTTTAGCATATAAATTGCATCTACTGTCCCCCATCTCTCTCTAAACCCAACTTGCATTTAGTAAGTAAGGTCTTGAGATGAATACAAGGAATAAAACGTGCCTTACATTTGATTTTTACGGAAAACCCACTTATACGAATAATATCTCCCACGCTAGGCCCAAACAATCCCCAACATAAAACTAGGTATTTTCTATTTATCCATAGACTCATATCTGCACCACTATCACAAAAGAATTTTGAAATAGAAACTAATATTTTAAAACTAATTTCTTACAATAATGGTTACAATATTTCACTTAATAACAAATTGATCAGTAAAAAACAAAGAAGGCTATTAATGAAGGAACTATACACTATTACGTTAAATAAAAAAGGAAGCAGATTTTGTTTCATTAACTATCTACCTAAGGCCTCTTAGATTAGCACCAAAATCCAAAGACGATTACAAAAATACGATATATCACCAATAGTTGTCAATAAAAACAATTTGGGTTCTCTATTGGTAAATAATAAGGAACGACAAAATAAAAATGAAAAAAGCGGTGTATATGAGATCAAATGTAATAATTGCGAAGCAATATCTTTAGGAAAAACCGGTCGGTCGGTTAAAAAATGTATCACTGAACATGAAAAGCCAATAACTCTTAAATCAAAAATTACGAATTTAGTACAACATTTTGTGAATTACAACCATACGTTAGATACAAATAATTTTAAATTGATTCATATACAAAATAAAAGTAGAAGATTAGACTTTTGGAAATTTTAAAGATAACGAGAGCCAACAATAACAATAAACTACTTTTAAATAACCCTTTATTACTATCGGTCACAGATAACCAGGACAGGTAGTCACTTAACCTATTTATATAGCACAACGTAAATTGTAAGTCAATTTTAAATAACTCTTCGATAATGGTGTTTTAGCCGAAGCATATGTCAAAGTAATAATAAATAAATACAAGTAAAACAAGTTCAAAACCAAGTGTTTCTATCTAATTATAACTTTTTAAAATGTTTCACCAGGGGACCAGCCTCAGAGGCAAGTGGTCCGATCCTATCATTTCTAAAACCCTGAAGTTATTTAACTCCTCCCAAGTATTTCCGTTTACTAAAGCATAATCTATAACTGCTTTGCTATTTCCAAAAAAAGTAAACTCTCCATCACTATCCCCTTCATGAACCCCATTCCGTTTTTATTACACCAATTAACAAGAAATCTTTCTTGCGCATTTATATAGCTATGCATCCTTTAATTTCCTCATAAATTGCCTACCGGTAACGCTAGTAGTCCCATCCGTTCCTGTTCTAATATTGAAATCCCCTGCTATCAGAACATTATCCCTTTATACAGTTCTACCTTTTCCTCTATTATTTCCAATTTCTTACTTTGCCCTTCATTTAAATAAATAAACATAACTACCAACATTTCTTTCCTATATCTAATTAAGACTATTCCTTCGTATTCTTTCTCTATATTAACTATTATTCCCTTTATAATCCATATTATAATTTCTCTCTTGCAGTACCTTTTTTCTCTAGCCTTGATTCATTAAAATTATGCCAGCAAAAGCTATCAATAATTTTTTTTTTCGATAATATTATTCTTTCTCCTCTAACCACGTTTCACTTAGATAACAATATAATGTCAAACTTACAAATTTCCCCCAAAACCAGTTCTCCTTCTTTCAAATTCAAGCTATATTCCAGCGATTAACCTAATTTTCTTATCTGTATTCCAATATTCTTCTCTTGTCTGCTCTGCGTTACGTAGCACGAAACCCCCAGTTATTTTCTACATCTACTTAAGTCATTTAAATTATCTATCCATTTCAAAACTCTATCCCCCACGAAGAGTTATTTGTAACCTACCTTTATCGTAACATAATTTTTCTTCCTTTGCTCTTCTCTCAAAACTTCTTTTAATGTTTCTTTCCTCTACTGTCAGGTTATTTGAAATGTTAATATTTGAACCATTTAGGTTCTTGCTGTTTTTTTCAAAATCCCATACATTCTATTTGCAATATTCCAGTCTTCCACTACCCTTGACTCAACTGTATATTATTTCGTATGAAATCTTACATTGAACCTTTCAAATTACCATTTTCACGTTCTAATCGTCTTATGATTGTGTTACATTTCTTTTCCTTTTAATTTACCAATAGAATTTTCATTCTTTAATGCTGTCCTCTTGCATTCTTCTATCGCTCTTTTTATCTCTTTTATCTCATTGTCTCTCTTTTGCAGCTCTTAAGAAACTATGTACCGGTCTATTTTTATTTCCTTTACATCTATTTTCATTTTTTCCATTTCCGCGTCTATTCTTTCTTCCCCTTTATTTATTTCTTCTTTAAGTTCCTGATTTTATTAATTATCTTAAGTAACAAGACTGACTAGAAACAAGAAAAACAACTACTCCGAGGGCTAATACCCCTACCGGCATTGAATTACACTATTGAATGTGAAGGTACATACATTCTATTGTATAGAACGCGTTCCAAATATGGGATTTATTAATTCTTAACAGGATTTTTACAGGAATTTACCTGTCTTTTTAGATTATTTTATCTACGTCTAACATGTATGTACCTTCAGATTGATTATGATTATCTTAAGTAGCCGTTCCCATCTTTTCGCATCTGTTTCATCACGTTTCTTTTGTTTAACTTCTTCCTCTCTCCATTTTCTTAGCAACATAGCTTCTAATGTCTTCCCCGCAGCGACTCCTTTCCACCAGGCTCCGGACTACCATCTTTTCTTTTCTTCTTCGATTTAATTTTTTTTCAACCATGATTGCAATTGTTGACCTTTAGTAAACCTCCCTTTTTCACCCCTGCTACCGCTTCGACTAGAACTTGATGAAAGATCTGCTCCCGCTTCGACTAGAACTTGATGAAAGATCTGCTCCCGCTTTTCGAACCTGGGGGTCTGCCTCCTTTTTTCTTGTCACCTTGATATGAACTCCTTGTATTTTTTTTAAATTGTTAATTTACACAACCGAAATCGAGCAAAATATATACATAATCTAACACAATACAGTAACAACTAGCAGATATATATATACAGGTGAAGTTAAAACTGACAGAAAAAAAAAGAAATAGGACTTGAAAGTTAAGGAGATGAGAAAAAAAAAAGAACAGATATGAGTATATATATATACAGTATAACCTAGGTGGCTAGAGCTCTCTCTTCCTTGCCGTGGGTCGGTGGAATATCAGAGATAGCCAATAGTGTTTAATACAAAAAAAAAAAACAACAAAGGGCCGAAGGTGGTAAGATCTCTCTTTTCCTTGCCGTGGGTCGGTGTAATGTCAGAGATAGCTAGTACTGGTTTTTTTTTTTTTTGTTTTTAGTTTATACTCGAGGAGGGGAAATCTTCAAAAGACACCTCCCCGGAGGGGAGGTAGTGTCGGATTCGCCGAGGCGCCTACCGACTAAAACCCCTCCTCGAGAGGGGATTTTCAACCGTGAGGTTTTAACATCCCCGGATAGATGTGGAGAGGTTGGGATTGGGAGTTGGTTTCGGGAGTGGGCAGAGTTGGGAGTGGGGGGAGGGAGCGTGCGAGCGAAGTCGGTGGCCCACCTCAGATGGGTAGGGTGGGCACTCGCGCTAAAGAGCGAAACTCGGGATGAGCGAAGAAGGGCAGCTCAGGGTAGAAGGTGACAAGGCCTTCTGAAACGGTCGTTTGGTTTGTGGGCGTAGTTGGATAGTGTCGAGATGGTGGGGTTTGGGTGGCCTGACACTGAGGCCCGGAGGTTTGCCGCGAATGTTATTGCGGCGTCGGGGAGAGAAGGTAAACCGGTTTCTTTCAGAATTTGGATATTTCTGACGAACCAGGGATAGTTTAATGCGGAACGGAGGATCCGCATGTAGGTGCCTTGAAGAAGTTTTAGGCGGTTGGGGAGGGCGCTGCCCCAGACGGGAATGGCGTAGGAGCAAATGCTTCTGATGATTGCGTTAAACGCTCGGATTTTCGTTTGATGGGAGATGGAGTTATTGCGGAAGAAAGGCTTGAGCGCGATGTATGCGCCCATAGCCTTGTTTCGGGTGGATATGATGTGGCGCCTCCAGTTCAGGGTTCTGTCGAAGGTGACGCCTAGGTAGGTGACGGAGTTTTTCCATTTGACGGGGCGGTTGTTGACCATTATTGAAGGGGGTTTCCGGGTTCTGTGGGAGAAGAAAATTGCTTCCGATTTGGTGTCGTTGATGGACAGTTTCCATGTCCGATACCAGTTAAGGAGCTGGGGCAGAAAATTGTTAATTCTCGCAGTACTATGGAGAATGGCTTGACTGGAGTCTGTTAGGGCGATGTCGTCTGCATATAGAGCAGTCAGAATTGAAGGGTGGGAGGGCATGTCTGCGCAAAACAGATTGAAGAGAATGGGAGATAATTTGGAACCTTGCGGGACACCGGCCTTGACGGGTTTGCTATCTGACAGAGCGGTGCCGACGCGGACGCGAAGGCTTCTGTCGGTTAGGAAGGATCTGATAACCCCAATCAGAAAGTGAGGGGTGTTGAGGGTGATGAGTTTGGAGATCAGGCCTACGTGCCAGACTCGGTCGAAAGCCTGATGGACGTCAAGAAGCAGCATGGAGGTGTGACGACGCTTGTTGAGGTTATCAGATATATATTCCCTTAAGCTAAGAAGTTGGTGAGCAGTGCCGTGTTTTCTGCGGAAACAGTATTGAACGTCGGGGAGAAGGTTGTTTTGCTCCACTTGGTCTAAGAGCCGGTCTAGGAGAATAGATTCGACCACTTTGCTCATCGAACTGAGCAGGCTGATGGGTCTGTAGCTCAGGGGAGAGCTGAGGGGCTTCCCCTTTTTGGGGAGACAGATGACGGTGGCTTCTTTCCAGACCAGGGGGAAGTGGTGGAGCCGCATGATGGCGTTTGTGATGTTGCACAGTGCTGTTATGTGCTTTGGTGGCAGGACTTTCAGGACTCCGTTGGGGATTCCGTCAGCGCCAGGGGCTTTTCTATTTTTCATAGAACGGATGGTAAGGGAGATTTCACGGGGGGTGGTGTGTTTGTAGTCTGATTCGGAGGGGTTGAAGTTTTGTGCGTCGGACTTGGTGCGCACGTGAAAGTTGACTAGATCCGCGGGGGTGGGTAGCGGGGAGCACTGGAGACAGAGAGAGTCTGCGAAGATTGCAGCCTTTTCCTCGTCCGTCGAGTATGTGGAGCCGTTCTGTTTTAGTGGCGGGAGATGGGGAGCTCTGTTTCGGAGAGAGCGGATGACTTTCCAAGTGCTTTGGAGGTGTGTTTCAGCCTGCGCGATGTAATCGTCGAAGGCGGCGCTGCGGAATTCGCTAAGGCGAGTTTTTAGTTCTCGCTGAAGGGCGTTTAATTCGGCGCGGTGCGCTGGGTTGCGGTGTTTTTGCCACTGATGACGGGTCTTGTTTTTCCTCTTAAGGAGGCCAAGAATGTCTGAGGGGAGATGGAAGAACTTCATACAGCGGCGGCATTGGGGGACGTCTTTAGATGCCCTTTTTGGCTCAACTTTGACATTGAGCCCGCAGAGCTTACCAAGTTCGAAGATTGACTTGGAGTTTCGAGCGGTGCGGTCTAGCTGGACGGAGATAAGTGGCCAGATTTTACCACCGTTGGACATACGGTGGACGCCACGGATTGTGTAACCTTTGTTGGTAAATTCAGACTCGACGTCTTCGGTCGGGATGGATTCGCAGACTCCGCGGATGACGACATGGAGGTCCCTATCTTGGCGGAGCTGGTTGGTGGAGAATTCGACCTTGGATTGGTCGAGGAAGGCGGAGAGGCGACGAAAATCGTCAACGGACTTGGGATAGACTCTGATTGAGTCGGAGGTATTGACTGTTCGGCGGTCGGTAATGCCATTGCTGTCCATGGCACGGCGGATTTTTGGCCAAAGAGATTTTTGGCGGATGACGATGGGGGGCGGAGCTTGAGTGCTCTGGGACGGTAGGTCGGAATCGGACTCCGATTCGGAAGACAGGAAAAGAGAGACTTTCCTGCGCTTCTTGAAAGGTTTGGGGAAGCCGTCGGCGGCGGCGGGGGGTAGCACAATGCTGGAACGTACCTTAGTTGGCGGGTGGGGGGTGACCGAAGTACTGGGAGGTGAGTATTATGCCATCGGGACTGGGGGTGCGTCTTTGGTAAGACGACTTACGTAGTCTGTCAAGGCCTCGAGTTTGGCCTGGAGGTCTCTGATGGCGGCCGTTGCGGCCTCAAAGGAGAGGCCCTCCAAGAGCGCGGGGCTCTCGGAGGCAGACATCGTGAAGATTGCTCTCGCGAGTGTTGGGTATGCTAGACTAAGCGTTGTTTAATTGGAACTGAGGATTGTTAGTAATAGGGGGGTGGTGGGGGTGGGGAGCGATGAAGTACAAGGGGACGTTGCGTACTCGGTCCCCAAGACTGTTGGTTAGCGGTTATTAATAGTTAAAAGATCGACTTACCTAGATTCGGCTGGGAAAAGGTGATGACCTTGGAGAACTTGGATCAACTAAACCTCCTGGTTTAGTGCTGCTGGCTGGTTTGCCCGAGGTTTACGCGCTGAAAAGCACGTAAATCGGTGCAAGAAAACTGCAAATCTGTTTGGTGCTTCGAACGGCTGTGAGCGGCTTGGCTGCGTGCTTGTCAGCGGTAGAAGTCTCCCGAAAGAATATGAGCTAGTACTGGGCGACTCTTGGCTATTTATACAAATCCCAGTACTAAGCAAGGGTTGGGGAAAAGAGGGGTTGGAAGTGGGGTGGTGAGAGAAGGGCAAAATTAACAAAAAAAACGATTTTGTTTTTAAAATTGATTTCGCGGTGAAAATTGAAAAAACAAATAACGGTAAAGGGCAGAGCAGGCACGAAAACATAGGGCTAGAAAAAAGAATCGTAGTTTTAAGGTAAAAACTAACAGAATTAGGAAATAAACGGAAAAACTAAAAAACAGTGAAGAAGACAACAAAGAAGAACAGATAGATAGGTAGATAGATAGATAGATAGTTTATTGATTGCACAGTATGTTGTACAATACTAAAAATACATAATTAAATTATGAAATACAAAATAAATTAGCATATTAGTATTTAAGAATTTTTGAAGAAATGTATAAAAATAATTTAACAAATTTACTAATTTACTAAAATTCAAGATGTTTGCTCTCACTCAAAATAAAGTCTATAGAAACTCTTGACGCCATTGTGTTGAGAAACACAGTCCAGAGGTGAAGCAGCTAGAGTCGCGCCTGTAACAGGGGAGTCGTTCCTCTCTCATGTGATAGGAGATATGAATAAATGCGCTTTTTGAATAATGATAACGAGGAACACTCCCGCAGCACTGAAGGAACGGAATTCCAAAGGTAGGATGAAGTCACGTGGAAAGATTTTTGCAAAAATTCATGTCGAAAAGGTGGAATGCACAGTGGTGGTCTTTCACACCTAACGGGGCGAGTACTCACATTCAAAACGAATCGATTTTTCAGGTAACCTGGCACCTTAGAGTTTTGCTGAAACAAACGGTATAAAAGAACAGCAGCGAAATAATCGCGTCTGCCTTTGGTAGTGAGCCATTCGAGTGAGGTTCTGAAGAGTGTTATATGCTCTCTTTTCCTGATACCAAAGACATACCTAATGCCTGAATTAATGACCCTCTGCAGTTTAAGATTTAATTCATCTGAAATGTCACATAAAACGAGTGAACAGTAATCTACCAACGGAAAAAGTAAAGCTTCAATCAGATGCTTGCGCAGTTTGAACGTGGTAGATTTCTTGAAAAAGTTAAGTCTATACAATAACGAATAGGCTCTATTACAGACAGAGGTAACTTGGTTCTTCCAATTTAACTTTGAGTCCAGTATAATGCCCAAACTTCGCACTGAAGATTCAAAAGGAATGTACGAGGTGTCTACGAATAATCCTTTGATGGGCAGTACAGCTAATTTATTTATATAAAAGTAGGAACCAATCACGATTGCCTTAGTCTTGGCAACATTAAGTTTAAGCTTATTTACTATTGCCCATCGTAGGATCAATGTAGAGTGGGCTTCAACGAGGGCGACATAGTGTTCTAATTCATCAAGCGGAAAAGTGACATACAATTGTAAGTCATCGGCATAGATTAGATGAGAAACGTTAGCCCCAAAATCACTTGTGAAGTCGTTTATGTAAACCAAAAACAGCAAGAGCCCGAGAACAGAGCCCTGCGCTACTCCTTTGTTAAGTGGCGCAAAGGTAGAGGGATTACCATTACTATCAAGAACAGCTTGTTCCCTACCGGAGAGGTACGAGGCAAACCATTTCAACGCAGATACAGCAAAGCCGATAGCTTGTAATTTTTTAAGTAGAGTGACATGACAGACACTATCAAAGGCTTTACTAAAATCAAATAACAGAAGTAAGGTGACATGTTGTCGCTCCATTCCTACTCGAATATCATCAGTCAATTTTAATAAAGCAGTTTGAGTGCTATGGCCCTTTCTGTAGCCGGTCTGTAGGGGATCTAGTAGGAGACAAGTTTCAAGGTAATCATATACCTGATTATACACCAGCCGTTCAAGTACTTTCGACAGAAAGCATAACAGAGAAATTGGTCTCATGTCACTCATTGAGCGAGGCGAAGCAACTTTATTGAGTGCTAAAACTAGCGACTTTTTCCAAAGAGACGGAAATTGGGACTCGCGAATAGATGAGTTAAAAATATCCAAAATAAATTTATCCAAAGCAGGAAAGGTTGCACAAATTATGCTCTGAGGGATGTTGTCATGTCCTCTAGCTTGCGAGGTAGAGTGCTTCATAGCACGCTCAAAGTCCGTGAGGCTGATTTCTGAAAGAGAGAACAGTGGAAGATTCTCCTCAATGCCAGAAATGCTGTCAATGAAGTCACTGACAGGCAGAGCGAGGGGATCGGACGATACTTTACTAAAATGGTCATTTAGCTCCTCTGATGAAAACGGGCAAGGTACATCGAGATTGCTGCAGCATAAACATAAATTTTTGAGCTCTGTCCAGATTTTATCAGACTTGTGCAGGTCCCTGAGCCTCTCGTGATAGAATAAAAGTTTAGCATTTTCAACTTCATTGTGGGCCCTATCACGAGCAGACCTGTAGAGAAGTAGGTCATGATGTGATCTGGTTCGGCGATAACGTCTGTATCTCCTATCCCTCTCCTCAACTAGCTTGTCAAGCTTTTTAGTGAACCATGGTCGTTTAGATCCATTGTTTCGAACGGTCTTATCAGGTACGTATAATGCAACGGCTTCATTGAGATGCTCATAAATGGAGCCCAAGCGATCTTCAAGAGTGCTGGGGCGATTAAAAATGGACCAGTCACAGCAGTTAAGGTGTTGAAGAATAGATGGGATATCTGCAGATTTAAAATCACGATAGGTAAAGTCCCGTGGTGTAGGAGGTACCAACGACGACTTGATGCAAGCTGCGATTAGGTCGTGACCGTCAGCAAAGGGTACTTCGGTTTTCCAGTGATCAATTACTAACTCGTTAGAGTCAACAAAACAGAGATCAAGAGCGCTATCAGATGTTGCAGAGTGATAAGTTGCACCGTACGGGATAGAAGTGAGAAAATTATCCAATAAGAGATTACGCAGAAAAACAGCATCAGCTGATTCTGACAGCTGATCAGCATTGAAGTCACCCATAATAATTTTCGAGCTGTAGTTGTGCATAAAGTTAACTAGATCAGGGATAAGCTCACTATTGGCCATAAAAGGAGCATGAGGGAGACGATAAACAACACCTGCAAAAACTGGCTGAAGACAAGGCGAGCTGATTTCACAAAAAAGATATTCAGGTGTACCAGGTTTACCATTCCATCTTCCAGAAGAAGAGCAGAGCCTAGTGACAGAGAGAGAATTGTGCACATACAAGGCGACACCGCCACCGTTAGTTTTACGATCTTGCCTTACCAGTGAAAAACCCTCCAATGCAACGAGAGAGTCCTCGATAAAAGGGCCGAGTTTGGTCTCAGAAATAGCTATTAAATGAAAAAGAGGCTGTTTAGTCAAGAAAAGTTTTAGCGTCTCGATGCGAATACCTAAAGAATTGGCATTGAAATGACACACTCTGAGACCACTCGCGATCTTCGACCAACTTGCAGTTTTGTTTTTTCAATCATATCTATCGCACCGTTACCAGTGTGTCTTTGTAAATGGTGACTTCTCAAACCAACACCTGGTTTTGTCAGGTGTTCCACAAGGGTCTGTACTTGGCCCGTTGCTGTTCCTATTATATATTGCGGATATCTCAACTTCTGTAAAGTTCTGCCATCTTCACTCTTATGCAGACGATACTCAACTTCTTTATTTTTTTGATCAAAGTGATATTATTAATGCTGCATCTAAAATAAATAATGACCTTATAAGCCTTTGTCAGTATTCCAGCAGGAATAATCTTGCCATCAATCCTGGCAAATCGTCTTTACAATTGTTTTGCTCAGAGAACAAAAAAGGTTTTGTACAAGCTAATCTTAAAATCAAAATAAACAGTGATATAGTGCCTTTCTCTGATCATACCAAATGCCTGGGTATCGTATTGGACGATGGGCTGCGCTTCCATAAACATACTAGTAACCTTCTTCAAAAATCCTATGTTCGTTTAAGAAGTCTATGCTAATTCTTCACTTCTCAACTTCAATTTAAGAAAAATTCTTTGTGAGTCCCTAGTCATGTCGGTTTTCAATTATTGTAATATTGTTTACTACCCCTGTTTAGATCAACTTACAAAAAATCGTTTATCGGTTGTACATAACAATTGTATAAGATTTATTTTTAGAAAAAAGAAATTCGACCACGTCTCTCATCTCTATCCGCTTATTAAGTGGATGAAATTGCCTAATCTGGTTAAATATAACTACCTTGTTTTCATTCACAAATTAATTATTTCTAACAACCCGTTATATTTAAGGGAAAAGTTAATTTTTAGACATAACATCCACGATAGAAATATTCGTTGCAACTTTATCCTGTCAATGCCACGCCATTCCTCCTCGTTGTTTAGTAGATGTTTTTCGTATAACGCGTGTGTAATGTACAATGATATCATTAATACCTCCAATTGTAACTTGTCAACATTTTCGCTCCATCTTTTTAAAAAATATATAAAAAATTTATTGTTAAATATTTAATCTTTTATTTGTTTAATTATTTTTTTCTTTGTTTCGATGATGGTTAAGTGTAAGAGTAGCTATTTAGCTAAACTTCGCCATCTTATGCATAATTTTTGTAATCTTAAATGCATCATAATAAAGCCTTTTTATTATTATTATTATTATTATCTCCTGTGAACAGCGATTATGAGATGTAAAATATGATGAAGCATTAGAGTAGACAGAAATATTATTATCGTAATGTAAATATGATAGTGAAGTGTAAGGAAGAGAGGGAAGACTTACCCCTGCCGTAGCTGCGAAATTAGACTGTCTTAGAACTAAGGCTTGCTCAGAGGTGCGGAGAGCGATTCTAAAAAAGCTTCCAACTCGGTGGCAGAGTTTATCTGAGTTGACGTATTCTCACCCTTGATCCTTACATAAATGCGTCCTTCCCGCATAAAAGTGACAAAGTTTAATCCCTTCTCCTTTGCCTTTCTGAGAACGAGGCATCGAAGCTTAAGATCAGGTGGTAAGAACGGATTGATGTTGACCTAACCAGCGCAGGAGTGAGCTGAGCGGTCGTGAGTTTTTTCCAAATAGTTTTGGCATCGACGATTTCTTTCGCCATCGATGACGTGGCCAAAGTCACTATAAGAGATCCAAATATAGGGCGTGCTGGGGGGTCAGCAGGTGGAGTAGAGTCAGTTGATTCAGTCGTCACATTACTAGGAGGTGCATTAGATCCACTTCCAGCAGATTTGTTTTTATCAGAGACGCGCTGCTTGTTACTTTTTGACAACAATAGCCTGACCTGATAAATATTCTCCAAACAGAAATCAGGTTTGAGGGTTTTAATGACAGCTAGAGCACTTAGTTTTGGATCACATTGCTTCGTCAGTAGCAAACCCCCAATAACAATATCGTTCGAGTGTGCGAGCAAGCATTGTTTGGTCTCTAATAAATGAACTTGCGAAACGAGAGAGGCATTGGTGGCTTCAAGAGCTTCAATTCGTTCCTTGTGCACAGTATTACTCCCAGGAGGGGCAGTATCAAGTTGATTTTGCAGAGAGTCTTGCCTTTTCTCCATTTCGAGGAACTTTAGCGACGAGGCATGTACGTGGGTATTATGATCCGCTTGTAGATCTTTCATACTGGCTTCAACATCAGTAAGGCGGCTCTCAGCAGAATCAAGTCGACCCACCAGGGTATCAAACCTACTTTCAATATTTGCAAGTGAAGAGGCGATGGCATCAATCTTATCCAGCTTATCCAGCTTCAGTTTCATGGCTTCCCATATATCAGTAGAAATCATGACAATTGTAGGGGTAGAAGGCCGAGATGCGCTGCTACCGTCGCCAATAGAGCTGTTAGAGCTAAGTGAAGTCGTCCGATTGGGCCCCCCATGCGAGCTAGAGGCTAATGAAGCAGGGTTAGCTTCAGCAATGCAAAACGAGCATGCTTTTGAAAAAGTGCCTTCATCCGTACGGACAGCAGAGATTTTAGTGCAAGAGCTGTGGTAATAGTTCCCACAGCGCTCATAAAACAGGGGTTTAGACGTTGCAGTAAAGACCCTGTTACAATCAGCACATTTTGTGTCTTTTATGATCTTGTCCATGTTGCAGATAGAGAAATGCAGCGTGTCCAAAATCTCAAATAAAACTTAGATAAGGCACCTGTGTATGATCTGGATTTGTATTAAATTTAAAATGGCCTCAGGTTTGATAGAGAGAGAGATAGAGCACAGAAATCTTCAGCCAAAGTTCAATTAGTGTGACGTCACTAGCACTTTTAGTCAAAGTTTATATGTATTAGATTACGATAGGTGAAGATGTAACACTGGAACCCACCTCTCCTATTTAATTTTCACTGAATAATGTTAAACAAACTCAATCACTGTTTATAGTTTTGTCAATTAACAGACATAATTCGCATTAAAACAGAATTTAATAACATGTAGTAGAGATAGAGAAGGAGAATGAATGAAAACTTAGCGCTGAGTACCTACCAGATACTCTAGACTTATATTAACAGAATAGTTGGAGAGAATACTACAACCAATACGAGCAAGAAAATAAAGAAAGAATTATTAAAAAAAAAAATTAAAATAAATAAGCGAAAAATTGAAAAAGATAGAACGAGTAGTTGTGTACGAGTTTGGTTGTAGCAAGTGGTAGGAACCGGTATATGTACGAGGTAATTAGGGGTGGTGACGTCAGGAAAAACCTCACGGCTAGTTGTCGATCTTCCTAGAATGGATGTACGAGGATCGATGTTGGTGTTTACAGAATAATATTTCGATATAATAATAGTGTATTATATCAACCTCTTATTGTCTTTTCATTCTGATTTCAGCTGCCATCGTACATTTTTAATATTAACTGCTTGTTAATATTGAAAATGTTTGCGTTTAGTTTTTTAATTTACGTTTTACTTCACTTTCTTCTTTGCCTTTTTTCTACCGCTTATCTTATTATTTTATATCGTTATCCAAGAAGGGGAACCTGATTATTACTTGGACACTCAAATCAAATATTAAAAAAAAAATGGATTAAAACAAATATAAAAGAAATAACTTTGGAAATTAACTCATGTACATTTTTTTTCGTATATATGACGATAATAAAGCTACGCATCTCCAGAACTGGTATGACCTCTTAGATAACCCTCCAAAGCGGACCCGGATGCTCTGAATTTTAATAGTAATTACCAATTAGCATAGATAGAAGATACGTTCACTGCAGACATCAGTAGTTACAACGTTTTTTTTCTGGGCTTCAAGAAAATACATTTCACCTAGCCCCGAATTCAATCTATGCTCAGTTTGGTTTAGTGGTCGCGTATCTGAAGCTGTCTTGTTCTCTTCTTCAGTCAATTATTATTAATTTTCGATCCTTATTATTAGTTGTCCTGCGCAATTTTCTTTCCCCCTTTGCATGATTAGGAAAGTTTGCGTCTGATTCTTGACACGAGGGTTACCTTCCTTCTTATCCTTGTCTTTGACGGACGTGCGACATTTTACGGTCTCGGTGTGCTTAGTATCTTTGATGTATAAGTTCTGATCCAATTCCATCCTCCATTTTATCTTCCATTTCTTATAATTTTTGCAGAAAATGTTGAAAGTGTCATAACCTAGTGGTTCCTGGAAATATTTTCGTCAGGATGAGTACTCGTAACGTTTTTTTAATTTATGATTTGTTGCTTGTCTTTTCGATTTCAATCACATGTTTTGCTATTTTAATTATTGCACCACATGTTTTTTTCTTGTCTCGACGACAACGCGACAGAATCCTTCTCCCCAATCCATTTCTTGCGAGCTCTATTGTATATTTTTTGTAAGTATTTTTTTTGCTATTTTAAGTTTTTAATTAACCTTTTGTGTAATGTATTTGCAATTTTTTCCTGAAACCGAACTCATCAAGTTCAGTTTCTCCTTTACTTTCTTTGGTTATAGGGCACCTTAGATTAAGGTCCTCAAGAGAGACCCAGGGTCTGAACAAGAGCTGCTGGTGCTACTTACTAGGCAGCTGATTGGTCCTGTATGTTTGGTTCCCCCTACAGTTCTCCTCGGTCTGGTAGAAGGACCCACCTTCTGGGTCTCCTACCCTGCCGTAGGCAATTAAGCTAAGTACTCTTTCTGTATAAAACCCCATTTTTGTCATTTCTAGAGAGCGGACAAGATTAGTTTATTACCAAGAAATTCATTGAAAATGACGTATACACAGAATTTGCCGCCGCTTGTCAGTGGCGTGCTAAAAATGTCTCGACTTATCCAGAAAATTCTGACTAGTTTATAAATAGCACTGTACAATCCGACCAGGTAGTGAACAATTGACAAAGTGTTGAAAAAGCAAATCAATCTATGGCGAATCAATTGTGCTGTAAAAATGCTGTGAGTATATAAAACACGTATTGAACTACTAAAAGAGTGGATAGGGCTCGATGGTGATGTCGTAGAAACCGCTTACAGCAAATATATTGGGTACTTTCCTCAACCACGATATCCTTTCAAAAACCTTATGCGCTGCCATGGACCTGATTTGACGGTTGTATCATTCATTAATATTAACCTTCGACCAATAGGCACTCCGATTTAGCATAAAGTCAGTATAAAGAATGGCGCAAAAATTGTTCACTTCAAAAATGTAACAAAAGGCTTAACATTCTTGTTAAAAAAAGGGCGAATGCTGAGTTGTAGGAAAAACGAAATATTCGGAGTAATCGTACTTCAAATTGCAGACCAACACAACACATGAAATTGTAATTTTTTGTATTACACCGCACACATCTCTGCTACTACAGCAAATTAATTTCAGTTAAAAAACTAGTTTTGTCCGCTCTCTAGTAATTTCTTTCGTAAGTTGTAAATTAGTTTGTTTAATTAAATTTTTTGTTAATTCTTTATTCATTATTATTAATTCTGGGAAACTAAAGAAAGAACATAATCACGACAACACGTTTTCTTTGTTACTTTAATTTATAATCAAGTGTTAAAAAAGACATAAAACAGAAAAAGCAAAATAAAAAGAAAATTTTTGTTTCATTCATGTATATCTACATACTACATATTTACACCAAAGGTTCACATCGTTTTATTGACATACAGCTGAATGTATTATTACTGTTACTGTTATCGAAGTTATCGATGTTTTCGAAATATTCTACGCTATTTTCGCTACTTCTGTGGTCGAATGACAGAATCGCAGCATAGTGAAGCTAATCAGTAATTGTAAACAAACAAATCTGATGAAGAAATAATTCAGTAACTAACTCACTCAATTCAAAATATGTTATGTGTGTAAGAAAGATTTTAATTTTATGCTTATAATATTTACTAATGCTAAAAACAACGAATTTAACGAAGAGAATATTAAGCGACAAAATAATGTAGATATATTTTGGGTCGTTTTTGAGTCGAAAGGCACAACCAGACGCCCATTAGTGTCAAAGAATGAATTAGTAATATTAGCGAATGTAGATCAGGGGGTGGAAGAGTGTGTAAGGGAGAGATCGTGATAATAAGAGATCACAGCTACGCAACACATAACGTAGTATACAGGGCGTGTCCGATATGCTATATAAACAGTCAGTCTAGGATGGTTGAGCGTTATTGCTTTCAGAGAGTAACCAGATAATTATACATAAAGATATATTTAACGAACACTTACTTTGTTATCACCTGCCAAGCCCGGCTTTCGGCGAATCTCACTACTCACGAATCAAAATAATCGGCACTCTAATAATATAAAAAGAAATACAGGTGAGCACTCAAGCATACCTTCAACTTAGCATTAATCATGCATCTCACTGTACATAAGGCCTTATTGCAATAAAATAATAAACACTGACCGCAGCCAATATGTTAACATCTACTTTAAACAGTTGCTGCTGTATAAAAACAAACTCTTGGGAAAGGGCAAGCACTCTCCTCCCGCACTACCTCTGCAAGACAATCTTTTCTGCCCAAAATACAGGCTGAGACAATAATGAGTTAAATAATAACTGTATGACCGCAGCCAACAGTCCTCATTGCACCGCAGCGCTTTACATCTCAGCCCTAAAGTAAAGACTGTGTCACCGCAGCTAACAGTCCAGGTAGCGTCCCTATATTACTTCAATTACTTTGAAAGGCAGACAATACTCTTATTAATCTGCATCATCCCACAGACGATTTACTAAAATTATTACTAAGCATTCTTGAAGTACTCAGTGAAAACTCACCCCGAATTACAGGAAAATTGTATACAACACAAACTTATTTTTAATAACAATAGTTCACATCCACCCGACACAACGTTTCACACACGTGTGAGGTCAATTAGTTCGTTCCTCATCGAGAGGGATGGAACCCCTCTGTCAAGTGGGTGGATTAGGTAACAAAACTTGCTCTATTAAGTTGTTTACACTAACGTGAAGGAATGTTCTCTCGACTAGAGTTTTCAACCGTTCACATTTAGAAGTCTTTTATAAAAATCAGAAAAATAATATTATGTCCCTTACATTCGGCCATCCTGCAATTACTTCGTCCCGAAGTCATCATTCTCACTATCACCGGAACTCGACAGTTCAACACCGTCTTCACCGCTGTCCGAGTCAGTAGAGTCCGAAACACCACCTGATGGTACCCATCGTTTCATCTTATCAACAGCCACCGTGCGTCTATATTTACATGAGCGTCTGGTGCGATAAGTTCCTTGTAAATCACACACTATATAACGATCATTAGGCAACACCTCGTCAACTACCATCGGACCACTAAATTTCGGCAAAAGTTTTCTGCTCGTGTTTGTAGCGAGTTCAGATTTGGCAATTAGTACTAAGTCACCCTTTTTGTATTGGTTTGGTGGTTTTCGCCTTTTATCATAACGTTCTTTTTGTTTTTCCTGGTCTTTACTTAGTTTTGTTGCAACTTCATTTCGTAGTTCGGTGATGTCATCGATTAGTTTCGGTACCTCATCAATTTCTTGTGTTAAAATTGGGTTTAACTCTCCTCTGGGTTTATATCCATACAAAAGTTCGAAAGGAGTTTTACCTGTCGCTTTACTAACGGCTGTATTTATAGAAAATTGCACTTTCAGTACATTTTCGTCCCAACGATCTTCTTCGGGAGTAGAAGTTAATAATGCACTCAAAATTGTTCGGTTAAACCTCTCATTTTGACCGTTAGCTCGGGGCGTAGCTACCGCGTTAAAGATTAGTTTTACGTTTTTCTCTTTGCAAAAATCTTTAAATCGTTTAGATGTAAAACTTGATCCTTGATCGCATACAAGTTTAGCTGGTAAGCCATACGAAGCAAAAGTTTCTATCAAAAACACAATAACGTATTTGGTTGCCGTTGACTTCACCACCTTTAATACTACATATTTTGTAAATGCATCTATTAAAGTGATTAAATATTCCTTTCCATGCTTACTCTTTGGAAACGGACCCAAGTGATCAAAATGTACCAAGTAAAATGGCACCGCAACCTTCTCTATCGGATGCAAAAACCCTTCTTGTGGACCAGTAGGTTTCTTGTTGTACAGGCACGATATACAACATTTGATGTACTTTTCAACATAATCCTTCATTCGAGGAAACCAATAGTGTTGACATAGACGATGTAAAGTCTTTTCTACGCCAAAATGACCTAATTCGTCGTGTGCAGCTCGCACTACTTGATTTCTCATACCTCTTGGCACAACCCATAATAAACCTCGAACACTAATTTTATATACCCTTCCGTCTCTTAAAGCGTATTCCTTATATACATGATGTTCGTAATTGTTTAGCGGCGTTTTCTTTAAAATTTCCCTAATGCCACTGATCTTTTCGTCAGTTAGCTGACCGGACAAGACCCAATCTGCCTGTTCAATCTTGAAGACTTCTTCAACAGGTTTTTCCGAAGTTGAGGGGTTTCTACTCAGCGAATCTACATGTTTCATTCTATCGCCAGGTCTGTAATGCACAGTAAAAGAAAACTCTTGTAATTGTACCCACCATCGCGCAATACGCGGAATAATGTCTTTCTTCGTAGAAGTTGTTTTTAGTGCGTTACAATCGGTAACTACTTTAAAATCTGTACCAAGAAGATACACTCTAGGTAAACTTTCAACAACACGTGAAGTTTCCAACTCATATGAGTGATATTTTTCTTCTGTTGCCGTAGTTTGTCTGCTGAAATACGCTACTGGATGTAAACGTTTGTCTCTTTGTTCTTGCAATAGAATACCAGCGATTCCTAATTTCGATGCATCAGTGTGTACTTCAGTTGGGAAAGTCGGATTATAGAGGGCAAGAATAGGGCTTGAAACTAAGGCGTCTTTAAGGTCTTCAAATGCGCGCTGATCTTCTGGTGCCCAAGTCCAGGTGTTTCCTTTTTTTGTTTTGGCTGTTAGGCACTTTGCTTTTCGAGCATAATCTTTAATAAAATGTCTGAAGTAACCGGTAAGACCTAAAAATTGTCGTATTTCGTGGACATTAGTTGGAGCTTTAAACTCTTTTACCGCTAATATTTTAACTTTTCCAGGCTGAATACCTTCAGAACTAATTTCGAAACCTAAATAAGTAACGCTTGTCATTAAAAACACACATTTATTAAGATTTTATCTCAACCCGGCCTTTCTCATTTAGTCCAACACAATCTTTAAATTTCGAAGACCATTCTCTACGTTGTCAGAATGAATCAAAATATCGTCCAGATAGACAGCTGCAATTGATTTAGCAGAAGACAAAATTTTGTTGATTATCCTCTGAAAAACGGCTGGAGCGTTAGTTAAACCAAATGGTACTCGATTATATTCATAACATCCATCCGAAGCAACAAAGGCAGTTAAATGTTTACTTTCTTCCGCTACAGGGATTTGGTGATATCCTGACTTTAAATCTAAACTAGTAAAGTATTTGCTACCTTGTAATCTATCTATTTGCTCATCTATACGTGGTAGAGGGTACAAATCTTTTACCGTTAAACTGTTTAGTTTTCTGTAATCTATACACATTCGATCAGTGCCATCCTTTTTCTTTACAAGAATTAACGGAGAACCATAGTTTGATTCAGACTCGCGTATTATTCCATTTTCGAGTAACTCTCCTAAAATAATTCCAACTTTTTCTTTTTCGCTCAGGGAAATTCTATACGGACGACAAGTAAATGGCCTATTTTCTTTCAGCTGAATTTTCATCTCGTCACCTGTTCTCAGCATATACCGATATCCTCATATCCTTGTGAAAAACAGTCTCTATAGTCATGAATTAAAGCAAACAGTTGTTCACGTTCGTGAGTTCTGATAGGACCATGTTTTATATCCTCTACCGGTAGCTTTGGGATGTTTTTCTCGTTGATCGTCAAAACTCTCTCGGTTGGTGTTTCTTGCACTTGACATGTCCATGCTCTAGCAATAAGCTGTCCTTTTTGTAAATGAAATCATTTTCAGACAAATTTATTACTGGGATAACTGATACACCAGGTTTTGATTGCTGAATAGTTAAAACAACTCTAGGAATGCAGTGTTCTTGATTTTCTTTGAGTCGTATACTGGCATCAACAAAAACTTCACCTATGTAGTCTGTTGTAGTGGTGATAGGTACGTTACAAAGGTAATTCGGCGGTATTAGAATATCTTGGCGGGCTTGTAAGTTTATTTTCACGGATTCGTTTTTAGCGTTATCACTAGGTAATTCGCGGATGAATGTTAAAGTTTTGTAGTCTTTAATAAGCTTTACTTCAGGTTGTTCTGTAAAATTTCTTCCTACTAATAAAGGTACGTCTTGCACTGAATCTGGCACTACATTAACCTTAACTACACATTCTACGTCATCCACTTTAATTTCACACTTAACAGTACCTAACGACGAAATAACAGAATTTCCGTAACCTTTAATCAACACTATTTTAGTTTTATCTACGCGTAAGTTTAATTTATCCACTTCACTGTTAATTATGTTAGTGCAGGAACTACCAGTATCAATATACATTTTAATTGGAGATTTATTGATTAATCCATCCTTAAAATATTTAGCATTAGGGTCAGCATGTACAGAATCAATTCGTAATGTCGAGTTTTTAGAAGGGGTTGGTTTGTTGTTTTGCTTGGCGTAACAGCAATTTTCATTGTGGCCCTTCTTGTTGCAGAAACCGCATGTGGTATCGCCTGACTTGCACTCATAGGACTTATGGCCAAATCTATTGCACTTGTAGCATTTAACTTCTGATGTTTTCTTCAACGGTTTTTCGGGATATACTCTTTACCTTTCCATTTGTTTTCTCTTGGTTGTAGTTGAACGTCTTTTAAGGACCGAAGATAAGTGAAAAGTTCTTCAGGTTCGGTGTAATTTCCTGCTCTAGCTGAAGTTTTGGTATACTCATCTTGGAGACCATGAATGATACACGAAACTGCTTCTCTACCAGAAATATTGGCGCAATTATTTATTAGCGATAGTTCCTCAAAATAGTAGCGAACATACGACTCGTTTGGACTTTTCTTTCTTCGCATCATTTCTTCTAACTTGTCAGCGTAGTCTCTTGTTGACGGAAAAGCCCGTTTTAGTTTGTCTTTCCACTCTGACCAGGAATAATTTATCGTCTTTAGGCTCTGATACCATGTATCAGCTAATCGTGGCTTCTTCAGTCCAACTAAAAACCTCTCTTAATTCATCGATCTTACTGCACCACACAACAATATCTTGTTTGTCATCTTCAGGATCAAAACGTGGTACCGCTTCGCCTCTAAACCCACATGAAGTAGTAGGTTTCGGATCTTTCATGCTGGAAAACACATCCCGCATTACATTAGCAAGTTGTTCGATTGCGGTAGGATTTTCACTATTCCTGCTTTCTCTACCACCAACGGGAGCTAAATCTCGAATCTCATTAGAATTCGCAGATTCAGAAGAACTCACAGAACTTCCTTTCGCTTTCTTAGCAGAGCAATCATCAGGTTGTCGAGTACGACGTTTGCCCATTATGAGAAGAAAATACGAAAAATCACGGAATATTCTGAGTATTTTATCTCTGTGCTCTAAGTTGTTCTGCGTTATCTAACTATCTCAAGCGTCTTGTAATATCTGGTTATCTCGGAGTGATATGTGGTAATCTCGGTAATCCCACTCCTGAAAATTGTAAGGGAGAGATCGTGATAGTAAGAGATCACAGCTACGCAACACATAACGTAGTATACAGGGCGTGTCCGATATGCTATATAAACAGTCAGTCTAGGATGGTTGAGCGTTATTGCTTTCAGAGAGTAACCAGATAATTATACATAAAGATATATTTAACGAACACTTACTTTGTTATCACCTGCCAAGCCCGGCTTTCGGCGAATCTCACTACTCACGAATCAAAATAATCGGCACTCTAATAATATAAAAAGAAATACAGGTGAGCACTCAAGCATACCTTCAACTTAGCATTAATCATGCATCTCACTGTACATAAGGCCTTATTGCAATAAAATAATAAACACTGACCGCAGCCAATATGTTAACATCTACTTTAAACAGTTGCTGCTGTATAAAAACAAACTCTTGGGAAAGGGCAAGCACTCTCCTCCCGCACTACCTCTGCAAGACAATCTTTTCTGCCCAAAATACAGGCTGAGACAATAATGAGTTAAATAATAACTGTATGACCGCAGCCAACAGTCCTCATTGCACCGCAGCGCTTTACATCTCAGCCCTAAAGTAAAGACTGTGTCACCGCAGCTAACAGTCCAGGTAGCGTCCCTATATTACTTCAATTACTTTGAAAGGCAGACAATACTCTTATTAATCTGCATCATCCCACAGACGATCTACTAAAATTATTACTAAGCATTCTTGAAGTACTCAGTGAAAACTCACCCCGAATTACAGGAAAATTGTATACAACACAAACTTATTTTTAATAACAATAGTTCACATCCACCCGACACAACGTTTCACACACATGTGAGGTCAATTAGTTCGTTCCTCATTGAGAGGGATGGAACCCCTCTGTCAAGTGGGTGGATTAGGTAACAAAACTTGCTCTATTAAGTTGTTTACACTAACGTGAAGGAATGTTCTCTCGACTAGAGTTTTCAACCGTTCACATTTAGAAGTCTTTAACAAAAATCAGAAAAATAATATTATGTCCCTTACAAGTGTAACGCACCCTTACTAAGTTGTCGCATTTTCCACGACTTATTCCAGATTTCAGTACGCAAGTGTAAGTGGTTGAGTGAATTTGTGTATTACTGGATTATCCGTTGAATTGATTATTTTTAATCAATTCCCGTAAGGTGAGCTTTCTCATTGAATGTTCTGTTGTCTTGTTTTACTATTAATTTTAATTATTTATTTATATTAGTTTTTCCATATCTTATTATCATTGGACAGTTCTCACAGTTTGATTTCTTGTTGAATAAGTTTTAATAATTATGCTGGTCGAATCAAAAGATCTAAATTATGAATTTCATTATACTTATTTTGGGTTTGATTTTATGATTTCAAATATTGGTAAGGGATAAATTAGAGACTGACCAGAAGAATTGCACTCTCATTTTTGTCTAAGTTATTATACGAAATGCACCAAACGTAATTTAATATATAATGAATAACTTTGCTGGCCTTTTACAATAATATCAGAATCTTCATAATAATTGTCTAAATTATTCATAACCAGGACCTTTGTGGTCATTATCAACGGGACCTTTGTGGCCAAGACCTTTGTGGTCATTATCAACGGGACCTTTGTGGCCAAGACCTTTGTGGCCAAGACCTGTGTGGTCACTATCTACGGGCTTTGGTGGCCGAGACCTGTGTGGTCATTATCTACGGGCTTTGGTGGCCGAGACCTGTGTGGTCATTATCTACGGGCTTTGGTGGCCGAGACCTGTGTGGTCATTATCTACGGGCTTTGGTGGCCAAGACCTATATGCTCAGATTTATTTAATTAATTATTTTGGCTTAATGAATTCTTTGTAATGATATTTCGACCAGTACTAGTTGACATGCATGGCCAATTAGAGAATTTGTGTAATGTTGCTTCTTTACAATAGAGTGTTTTGTAAACCCGTGCTATGTTGGCAGTTCCCGACAACGGAATATTCATGTGTATCTTTCTTTACTTTGCAGACGCCGTTCCAACCCTGCTCGTCCTTAACGCTCACCACATGTCCGCAACTAAGCCAAACTGACATAGTTTCGTATATCCATTTTAAATTAATACGTTTTTTTTTTATATTTCTTATTTTATATTTTGTTTTTTAATAAATCCCGGCCTTACATGTGTAACTAATGGATAATTATTTTTATGATGATAACAAAATATCCATGGATTAACTGCATGGGTTTAGCTAAAAAAGGGAACAAACATATGCATTTTTATTGTAATTATATATTCTGTAGTGTTCGTGGGTTTATTAATTTATATTTACAGTTCTAAGAATTTAGCGACAAGACCACGAGGGGACAGACGGAAACTAGAACTCCTATCACACGTGTCAATATAGTTCATAGAGAGCTTAGTCAGAATATTTATATAAACAATATTTCAAGGACCAGATTGGTAAAATGTTGTACTGGTATTCATTCTTTGTTGTGCTTTCTGAGATCGATAACTGATCTGAGTTCGTGTATATGTCCCAGTGTATTTTAATATGTTTTCATTATATTATCTTATGTTCTAAAATACTATTATTTTATACCCTTACACAGACTTAATGTACAGGGATAACAATTTATATACACTAATTTATTTAATTGAACTTAGATTACTATTTATTTACACTTTATTCACTTAAATGCGCGTCACTGTTTATTTGGGTTGTCACTGCTGCTATCACTGTCGATTTATTTCTTAGGTCACTACTGCTACTGTCAATTTATTACTGACTATATGCGGCCGTCTTTTCACTTTTATAGTATCCGTCGAAAAAGTCGAGATCTAGAATATTCAAAAAGTTGAAAGTTGTTTACTATTCTGCGAACTTCCTAATTGCTTTCTTAGAGGGCAGGTACAAAAAACACATTTACAAATACGACGCACACACCGCCGAAATTGGCTGCATCTAGTCGAGTCGGCCCGTAACACGTACAAGTGTGCCTGATCGCAAACAAGTATGCTCGTGTTCGCTACAATACGATGATATTTTTACTATTCATCAAAATCTACATTTAGAAATTTAAGATTATCTATTTATTTTCGAAGTATATATTTGTAGCTATTAATGAATAGCTATTAATAAATTAACCAAATATATACAACGTAGAAAAATAAAATTAAGCCACTAAACCACAAAAACATTTATTTAAATACAAATGCATACATTTCTACCACTATGTGGTCATCATCAGTGTAACAAAGTTATAACAACAATTTTTGTTAAATATATAAGGTTGACAAAGCAGGGGTAATAACGGGTTATTTAGAGATGACAGGTCGAAATTCATAAGGAAATCCCGATATTTGTACATGTACACAGATTCGTTTAGGTTAGGTTAACCATTTAAAAGTTTCTTTGTTTTACTTGTGAAGTTCTACCTACAACTGTGCTTTGATTTCAAAATGAATCATAGAAAAGTAATTTAACGCAATTGTCAATGTAGATTTGAAATAGATATTTATGCAACTTATTAGAAATTTAAGTTAATTTAGTGAAAAGTAGAATAAAAAGGTTCTATTAAAAAAGCATATTTCAAATTTGTCATGTAAGTTACATTAATAATGTAACACAAAATAAAAACCAGAGCAGTTTAGAATAAATTTAATTCAAGATTATTGCTTAAGTTTAAATGAAAGGCGCTTTCACTTTCAGTCTACGAAGGTTGTTATGGTGCAAGAAACTATACTTATACTAAATATATACATCTAAAGCAAACATATTCGAATGTGTACCTTAAATTTCATTTTCTTCTTTTTTTATTTTGAAGATTTTGATGGTAAAGGGAATAGTCCAGTGATAGTACTCCTATTTGCTGTGCTAATTAGAAGGTAGTAACTTAGATTCTTTTATGAGTTTCGTACAAGTTATATGTGCTAATAAAGAAAACACGACAAATTTTAACCACATCATTTATTTACATATTTGCAAACACCCTAGGTAATCGTTGGCGGGACAAGCACCTTGTAAACACATCGGAAAATTTAGGGGTCGCAAGTGTGGCATCAAAATTGAAATACCAACAATTAGTGGTTGGAGCACAGTCCGAACTACGTCCACATCGTGCACCAACAAATTACCTAGGTAAAACTCTCACATGTTCGTCTAGAACTGGGAGAAGATAAGTCGTGCCAATCGGTATTGTAAGTTTGATTATAGTCACAAAAGCTGCGGGATACCCGGAATAGTCCGTGTTAAAACATCTGCTGTTTGAAGTTGCCAGTTGCAGGACAACCGATTTACAGGAACGGACCAAAATCAGAGCTCGATGAACCGCACAACTTCAGTCTCAACACTCATCCAATGAATTCAATCACTGTGACTACATTTATATACTGAGGAGCGAGCTAGGCCAATAAATGACCGGATCTCACCAACAGCAGAATCAAGCGAGCGTTCAAGGTGCTTTTAGATTCCTAACACTGAGGGACGAACTAGGCCAATAAACGACCAGCAAAGATAGAGAGCCAACTAAACTCCCTATGAATTTCTGCCGAAACTCCCTGCCTTTTATACCAAATTTGTACCCTTTCTACGGAGTGTCACGTGGTCCCCCTTACTTCTGCCTACCTAGATCAAACGAATTCACCCGTTATTTCCAACGTAGCTTGCATACCACGTGGTCTCCCTTTCCCACATTCCAATCTACGAACTGACTCAGGGGTGGAATTATATACCTCGCCCACTTCTTAATGTGGACAACCTATGAAGCCTATCTTTCTCACTAATGGCTAACCAGAAATATGTGCTTAGATTGTCTTATACATTGAGCGGTACGCCTTGTACATTGTACTTGATATTTCAATAAATCGACCTATTGGGCATGTCCAGTTGGCCAGCAACTCTACAAATTATTAAGTGAAAATAACTAAATAATTGATACAAATAAATAGAGAATGGAATAAAGTAAGATAACTAAAAAGAAATAAATAAAAAATTGAATATAAATCTGCGTCGCTATTAAATGAAGATTTAGCAAATCTGTAAGATAAGGAAGGGCGAATAAGACAAATTTATACGAACAAAACCGAGTATGAAAACCTTAAGAAGAACATTTAACATAAACTTATAGTAATAGCAACAATGGGTGAATCTCCATTAAAACCAACTGTTATGTAGGGAAACTAAGCAGAAAAATGAAACTTTGGCTTCAAAAATTTAAAAACTATTTTATTGCAGTCGAACTAGAATCCAAAAGTGAAAAAGTTGAATGAGCAAAACTCTTATACTTGTTAGGGGAAGAAGCAATACCTACTCACAATCTTTCACATTTGAGGATAATAAACTCATTGCGCTAATCCGCAAGTTTGAAAAGGCATTGTCCTTAAGAAAAACATTGTGTTCGAAAGATACATTTTTTATGTATCGTCAAACTGTAGAAACAATGGCTGAATTCGTAATAGAAAATAAAAATCGTGCAAGATCATGTGCATTTAGTGCAATAGAGTCTAACTTAGTTATGACTATGATTATCATCAGTATGAATGCACTTAGAGAGCAAAAATGGCTGTATTTTGGCCGAACATAATAATGATAAACATTTTTTAATATACGAGAGATATATTAAAAAATGTTTATCTTGTCAAACTTATGCAAATTCCATACGCAAAGAACTACTTCAACTGTAATACCAGATATGCCATGGTCGAAAGGTGCAACTGACGTTTTCCAACTTAATTCAAAGTTATATTTGTTAATAGTAGATTATTACTCAAAATTCATTGAACTAGCAGACCTAGATAAATGCTTGATAGCAGAAAAAATTATTAATTTATTTCAGTAATTAAAGAAAATATTTGTTTAAAGAAACCTAATGCTTTCCTTTATTCTAAAGACATGGACGAAAGTAATTCCTATTACCAAAGTTTAAGTGAACTTTGTAACGTAAGTTCTTTCCTCAACATATATTTTTTGGAGAGTTGGTAAATTGGCTTCTAATTTTATAAGTGCTGTAATTAAAATATCATAGTAAATATCTGAACCTAATAACAAATCTATTTTCGAGGGAGCGATAAAAGACGAATCTCCCAAGTTCGAATTTATTGGTTTATTTGAACTAGATTTGTCAATTGCGAATTGCGGTGGTTCACAAGTGATGTTTTTCCAAATTACACAAGAAACACTAAAATTGTGTTCCCTAGTGACATGAGAGTGTATTGTGATATTTGGACTCATTGTACCGTTTAAAATTCCTGTGAAGCGAATAAATTTGTTATATGGTTTGTTAATTTATTTTTTAAATAGATTTTCAGAAATAAAAGAAGTTTGACGGCCATTGTCCAATAGTGCTCGCGTGAGTACAACTTTTTAACTTGCAGTAATTAAATTAACATTGATGTGAATTAATTTCAAGAATTTACCTCAAATTAATGAGGAAAAAGCTACTGCTGTCATCATGCCCCCACCGGAATTCTTTCCTCAATAATTTGAGGTAATTTGTAGATGGTTCTTGGATTTAATTCACATTAATGTATTTAAAATCATCATTACTAAATGTTACTCAATATTTCATAATTAAATTATGTTAAAGCTTCTCAAATAATAAGCTATTTTGGTGAATAAAATATGAATTTATTAATTAAATGCAACAAGTTGAAGTACATTTCAAGAGGTACAAAAATGGAGTGAAGTCCTTGGGAGGTGCAAATCGTTTTGTATGAACCCGCATGTCACGCGAACTGACCGTTCAGAAAAACGTTCTAGAAAAATTCCCAGTCAGCCGAACAAAGCATGTACAAGTTTGATCTTAACTATGCATTTGCTTTAACACCCTCCCTAAAACTTTTACATCATTATTATCTAATTAATAAGATCAACAAGATCATTCTTACTTTTAAGTCCTAACATTGTTTTTAAAAATTAAAATCTTGGTTTCGGTAATGCTTTTGTGAATATATCAGCTATATGTTCACTGCTTCGTACATATTCCACGTTAAATTCATTTTTCATATAAGCATCACGAATAAAATGGTATCTAACATTAATGTGTTTAGTTTTTTGGTAAAACTCAGGGTTTCTGATTAATTTTAATGCACTTATATTATCAACAAATAAAGTAAAGTCAACATCCTTAATCTGACATTCATTAAATAATTTCCTAAGCGAAATTATTTCTTTAGCTGCCGACGCTGCGCTTACATATTCTGCTTCTGTTGTTGATAAAACACATTGTTGTCGTTTACTTTGCCATGTTATGTCTCCATTCGCGTATTTGCAAACAACACCACTTGTTGACCTTCGTGTTTCCTTATCACCAGCATAATCAGCATCACTAAAAATCGCAAAATTGCCGTTTCTACAATACAGTATGCCTACATCAGTTGTACCATTAAGATATCGTAAAATTTGTTTTACAAGCATCCAATGGGATTCGGTAGGCTTTTCTAGTTGTCTTGACACAACATTAACGGCAAGGTCTACTTATTGTTTGTAAATATATCACATTGCCTACTGCCTCTCTAATATATGGTGCTTTACAAATTGTCCAAGGTACAAATCTTCCTTAGCCGATATGCTTAAAAGTGTAGAGGATATTGCAGCGCTAACATGAAGGTACGTGTTGAGAGAGGTCCTAATAAGGACCGTTGGATTGGAAGGATATTTCAGCTTCCAATGAAGAGCGAGTCAGGATTAGACTAATTTTATTACAAAAATATACAAAAAATATTTACATTAAGCTTATGGAGATACCGAACTCAGCAGTTTACGCTGGTGTGTGTATTTACGTTTTGACCTAATTTGTGGCAAAAACTGACATGTTCTCTGTCAGCAGAATTTGTATTTTGCTGTATAGAGTTTAATAATTAATATATTACAACTGATACTGAGTGTTCCCACAGGACCCCCTTCCCAGTGTTGAAGCTTGGTTTTCTTATGTGTATCTTCCTCATTGGTCGTTGTAGTTGTGGGAACTGGTGCACGATTCTCGTCTGTGGTTACATAAGCTGGTTTAAGACGATGAATGGACACGGCTTTCTCGGAATTGGGCAGTTGTAAGACGAAATGATGTTGGTTCCTTTTAAGGACCCTATATGGACCATCGTAGGAAAATAGCAGGGCTTTCTTGGGTCCATAGCGACGGATGAGGACATAATCTGATGTTTCCAGGTCCTTGAAAAGGAAAGTCTTCTTTTCACCATGACGAGATGCAGTCAGGGGTCGTAATGTCTGGAAATGCTGACGGAGTTGTTGTATATATGATGATGGTGAGACGTTGGTTGGTTTCGTGGATGGTGCCAAAAATTCTCCCGGTAATCTAATTGTGTCGAATCGGACTACAGGAGTAAAAGCCTCATTGTAATCAATTTGTTCAGTTTGATAGTATCCTTTTATGACTAAACGCGCCTTATATCGCTCAGAATTATCTGAATGAATCTTTTTCGTATAAACCCATTTACTATTGATTATTTTTTGTTTTTCTGGTTTTTCTACAAGGACCCACGTTTTATTTTCGTGTAGTGAATTAATTTCGTCTCTCATCGCGTTTTTCCAAAAACTTCTCTCAATTGAACTTATTGCTTCGTCATAATTTGAAGGTAGGGCTTCCGCTAAATATGTTATTGGACAACCGTAAAAATCAATTGGTCTGATTGTACTTCTATCCCGCAATTGTCTTTGATATCTGTTTTCATTTGATAACTGTAAACCCTCTTGCCGTTCTTCCCTTTTTATGTCATTATTTCCATTCCCTTCACTTTCTCATTCGATATGATTATCGTTAGTAATCCCTAAATTATCGACGCTAACTGTTTCTCTAGTTGGTTCTTCCGGTTTAAAAATAACATCCCGGCTTAGTATGACATCTCTCATACTAGGAATATAAACACGATAGCCCTTACAATTATCAACATAACTTACTAAATAGCCTTTAACCGCCTTTTTGTCTGGCTTTTTTCGTTTTTCTACAGGTACGTAAACAAAACATTCAGTGCCAAAGATTTTAAAATGATCTACCTTAGGTTGCTTTCCATGCCACAATTCAGAAGGGCTTTTGTTTGCTTGTCTAGTCGGTCCAGTCGCATTTAGCACATGCACTGCTGTATTCATTGCCTCAACCCACAAGAACTAAGGCAAATATGGTTTTGCATACATCATCGACCGAGCCGCCTCAACTACAATCCTATTTTCGCGCTCAGCAACCCCGTTTTGTTCCGGTGCGTATGGTATATTTACTGTGTCTGATTCCCTTGCTACCTAAGAAATTTTCTAAATCTTTATTTATAAATTCTTTTCCTCCATCACTGTGTATTTCTTTAATATTTTCTCTAAACTGATTTTCAATTTCTAAACAAAATATTTGTTAATTTTTCAGTTACCTCCGACTTATGTGACATAAAGTAAATTTTCCGAAAACCCGAAAAATCACCCTTAAAGATTACAAAATATCTTTTTCTTCCCAAAGATTCAATTTCTATTGGACCGCAAACATCTGTGTAAATTACTTCTCTAATTCTAGTTGCACGTTCAAGTTTATCATGAAAACCTGACCTATGGTGTTTTCCATAAACACATCCTTCACAAAAGATTTTCTCATCAGAAACCTCCACACTCAAATTTCTTAAAAAACTTTTAACGTGTCTATTGTTTTGATGACAAAATCTTTTGTGCTACAATTGTATGTTTTCTACCCTTTGACATTCAAATCATTTGTTTTGTTTGTTAAATTACAAACTTTTGGCAATAAAACACACATATCTATTTTATAAAGATTTCCAGCATCAGAGCCTGTAGCAACAACAATTTTATTAAGCATAAAAACACATTTTCTCCCATTATCAGTAATCAAAAAATTTATTCCCTTTTTCGCAACTACTTTTACAGAAAATAAATTTTGTTTTAAATTCGGTACATACACAACATACATTGTCCCGTTTTAACTTTTGCTGTCTACAAATGTTTTTATTTCTATATTACCTTTACCGTGTGCAATCATTAAAGCTCCATCTCCTATGCGGATTTTTACCGGTTCCTCAAATTCTTGAAAGGTAACAAACCATTCTCGATGACTTGTCATATGGTCCGATGCTTCTGAATCAATCAGCCAAAAATCGTCGTCATCGCCCACTCTTTCTCCAATGGACGCTAATTTTGTTGTTGAATCCCGCTGACTTGATAACAATTCTTGCTTGTATGTCCTTTCTTTTTGCACGTGTAACACCTAAAACAGTTCTTCAAATGTCCACTTTTTCCACAGTTATAACAACTAAGTCCTTGTTTTTGTCTTTTTCTGCACTTTTCGTTTGCTTTACCACTAATGCTGCGGCTCTTCAGAGTTCTCTTGATCATTCACTCGCACTTCTTCAGTCATCAATCTTGCTGTCAAGTTTTCTAAATTTTTCTTTGATTCGTCAACAGAAAATTATTAAATTTTTTCGGTATAATCGACAAAATACGCGTTATTGACGTACTTTTTGGAACTTCATCACCAAGGCTTTTCATTTTCGATGTTAATTGTTCAACTTTTGATATGTTTTGCGCTACTGATTCACTAATTTCCCACTTAAAGTCAACGAATTCTTTTTGTATTAGTGATAAATTCTCATCTGATTTCATGTCATACACTGTGTTTAATTTGTTCCACATTTCTCTCGCAGTTGTGCAGTTTAATAGCAAATCCAGCGGTTTTCTTTCCACCGATGTCACTATCAGCTTCCGTGGAGCCTTATCAGCTTTTAAAAATTTCTTCAGAGTGGCTTCATTTTCTGGACTTTCTCCTACAGGGCGTGTCAAGTTACCCTCTCAAACACTTATCAAGTCACCATCTTTCAACAATGTACGCATTACGAAACGCCATTGCAACCAGTTGTTTTGATCACGCAGTTTCTCAATTCTCACACTTGTCGACTCCATTTTTCCCGCAACTAATAACTCACAAACTTTTACCCAATATTCACCACTTTAGAAAATATTAACAGCCCCCAGCGTACGCGAAATCTGGGCCCATAACCTGTTAAAGCTTTTCAAATAATAAGCTATTTTGGTGAATAAAATATGAATTTATTAATTAAATGCAACAAGTTGAAGTACATTTCAAGAGGTACACAAATGGAGTGAAGTCCTTGGGAGGTGCAAATCGTTTTGTATGAACCCGCATGTTACGTGAACTGATCGTTAAGAGAAACGTTCTAGAAAAATTCCCAGTCAGCCGAACAGATATTGTTTTATAAACAAATGATAAACAAAGCATGTACAAGTTTTATCTTAACTATGCATTTGCTTTAACAAATTAACATCTTTTATATAAGGTAATGAGCAAAAATTGTTGTTTTGAATTCTATAGCTGTCATTATATAACATTTTTGTAACTTTTTTGTTTAACTTATTTTGTAGTAATTTGTCAATAGTAGAAATCATAAAACCATTATTTCTAGCTATTGTTTTTATAATGTTTAACTCAATTTCAAAATTGTAGTTTGTTGTTTATTTTGTAATGCCGATTTTAAATACATAAACCTTTGAACGTTGGGTTGTTGTGCATTGTAGCCTTTAAATGCAGAAATATAGAAATGAATGATTTCCACTAGTCATTATTCCATTGAATAAAGAGATACTCAAGTTTGGAAGTTTAACGCAAACAGAACTTAAATTTGAGGAAGAAGATTGTTGCGTAACTGATTGTTGGGCCTGTTGTACAGACTGCTCGTTTTCGTTCAATTGAGTTTTCGATTTTAAGATCGCGTGCAATGTATAAAATCTATTTTCCATTTCTAATCTATCTTGCTCTTGTTTTTAATCAATTTCATCTGATTAATCTTGTACAGCTGTATACTCTTCAAAAGCTTTAACTAATGCAATTTCTCTAGTAACGCCTTCGTTAATGTTAATATTTTTATTTTTAAGTTTCTATACGAGTTATTGAAGATTTTATACTTGCTGTTTGTTTAATTAAAGCTTCCAGACTTATAGATTTAAGAAATCCATAAACAACAGCAAATCATAAAGTTCCTTTTAGAAAACGATAATAAATTTACAATATTTGAAAAACAGAAAACAATTTAAAAATAAATGAAACTCAAACCGAGAAAACTAAAACAATCTGACATTGTGTTGTGATTCACCGTGTATTCTACGATGCACATCAAAATGATGTCTTCCACTGCTTACGTCGGAGAATGGGTGAAGAAATTATTCTTGTGTTCTAAACCAATATTTCCAACTTCGTTTTTGTTGGTGAGTCGAGAGGGTTCGCCGATTTTCAAATTAACAAAACAAGTGTGCTTGAGATCACGCTCCTCTTTCAGTGAGGGTGTAAATTTCAATTTACAACAACTAATTCTTCTTAAAGAGCTCAAAATCAAGTAAGCCAGTGTAGTGTTCGTGGGTTTATTAAATTTATTTACAAGACTAAAATGTACGCGAATTACAATTTATATACACTGATTTAATTATAACTACTTAAAACACTATTAATTAATACTGAACATAGATTACTATTTATTTACACCATTCACTTATATGCACGTTTCAATTGATTTGCATTCTCACTACTGTCGATTTATTTCTTATGTTAATACCGTCACTGTCGATTTATTACTAACTACTCGGTGAACGTCTCTTCACTTCCATAGAGCAAATCGGGAAAAGTCTGGAATATTCGAAACGTCGAAACTTGTTTACATTTCTGCGAACCGCTTAATTGCTCTCCTGGAAGGCAGGTACGAGACACGTTAACAAGCACGATGCACACATTGCCGAAACCGGCCGCGGTTAGTCAAGCCCCTAGTCAAGCCGGCCCGCAACACGTACAAGTGTACCCGATCGCACACAAGCTTGCTCGTGTTCGCTACACCAGTGTTTTGTGGTAGTCACAATTTCTTCAAAACATCCGTATCGAAGGACATAAGTTGTCGATGCCAGTTGGAGGGTAATGGACTTTTTAGTTTCAAAGAAACGACCACTTAACTGTATTATATTTATTATACACAAACACGGCACAGATATTTAATAATATGTAACATTAAACAAAGAATATTTTATACTTTTTGAACAAGAGCAAGCGAATCTTGATGGCGTGTGCAACGTGGTGAATAGGTGAGTGAGTCATTTTTAAAAATATCAAAAAAGGGTTGAGCATACGACAACCGGGTAGACACCTAATCACAGCTCAACAGCTTCAACAACAGAGGGCGCAAGATTAAATGTCTTGTAGCGTACCTACATCTGTGGTAATCGCGCAACCAGGAAAGCAGACCATAGAGTAGTGATCCATTTAGCCATTCAATATATTCAGTCACTTCGTTACATACTCTATCATACTCATAGAATTCCTTAGTCACACTAGTCACACTTCAGTCAATAAGTTAGTTAGCTATGACATGTACATCATGTACATTATATTAACGTGTTGTGTTATGAATGTGTTCTTACGAGTGCGGGAATGAAAAATAAAGTTTATCTGTTAACATTGCTACACCTGGATTGTTATTTAGTGGTTTATCTCTCCGGAGTAGCCACAGTCTGAAACCCTAACACCTATTGTATCAAATTATGCAGTAAGGATACCTTACCTTTTTTTACTTCCTATCCCATGTCGGTCATTTTTTACCGCAGTATTTTTTTAAATTATATTTGTAACAGAACTCATGATAATTTTGGCAATAGTTTCAGCAGTATGAATATAACATTGAGATAATGATCTTTAGTGTTATCTAGAGTTATTATTGCTGAAAACACACCTATTGTGAATTCTGAGAAATTGATCCTCCATTCTTTGCAAAAATTTTCATTAAAAATTATTAAATAAAATCAAACTATATTAATTGCCTCACCTTTCGTAAACTCAAGACTGTCTCGGGGTAAGATTTCTGATAAGTAAATTTTCTTCAATGTTAATGTCGTCTGCAAACGTACAGTTTTCGTTACATGCACCGAATTTAATTTTCTTTTAAGGCAATGTTGTAGCACTATCCTCCTAAATATGCAACAACGGGCATTTCCAAATTTTCTTATTAAACAGCCTGTATATGACCGAACCACTAATTATTTTCTACACATTTAATAGTTTAAGTAGACTTACAATTCAAATATTTCACCAAATTCATTTTATTTTTTAAAACATTTAAACACATTTTAGTTTAAATCACCCTTATGCGTGTATTAGAGACATAACATTTTCGTTACATTTAAATACTTAAAGTAAAAGTTTATCGCCACAATAAAATTTTTATAAATACCGATTTGGTTCCAAAATCGCCGCATACCACAGGCACGATGTATGGGCCTACTATCGTTGTCATGTCTAGCTGTTACGTCATCTGCACTCTGGCCTTTTCTTACGATGGCAACGCAAACCGCAACCCGAGTTACATATATGATAAGTCTGTATTTAATATTATGCATCGTCTTATAGATAAGGTAATCTCTCTAAATATATTTACCCTTATTAATTCTATTTAGCTATTGTTGCAAATATTTTCTGTTTAGAATAGATAAATCGTCATACATAAAAATCCAAATTTTTGAATATTGTTTAGTCTATAACAAATATACAGTTTGTGTTTTGCCTGCTTCTGCCTGAAGAGACCCAATAGGTCGAAACCGGTCGCAGAATTGGCTTGTGGTTCGTTGTACCTATTGTATAGGACGCGTTCCAAGTGTGGTATTAGTAATCCTTAATTATTTAGACGTAACAGGAATTTACCTGTCTTTTTAGATTATAACAAATGTTGTTAGCCGTAGCATTAAAATAAAGTTTTTAAAAAGTAATTCGTTTTTCGAATAAACTTAAGTGGCGCAGTCAGTAGGATACCGCGGCCGAGAGAACTCTTTGCATCGGGCAATTTTCGCGGTCTGGAATAATAAATTCCTTCAGCGGTATCCAAAGAACCAAGGACATCAAGAAAATAGAAGAAAAGTCTGCATCGAGTCAGCTCAAAAGATTCTATTCTTGGACGTCCACGGCACGACTCAACATTCCTGTTGTAGGCTCGCTCAAGGTAGGTTAAGTACCGATTTTCCTTACCTTCCTACTGTTCAATTCCATTTATGGGATCTTGAATAGGTAATTTCAGTTCATCGGGAACATTTTTATGACTAGCGATAACTGTGATTTAGACGAATTGGTAGAATTATTTGATAAAACTATAAAATTAAGAGAAGACAATATGACTGAAAATAAAGGTATTAATCTTCAGCTTTTAAAAATGTATGTGGACACTATTCCTAATTATAATGGTGATCCTAATACGTTAGAAGTGTTTATATCTTCTTGTGATCATTTATATTTAAGTTATGGTGTAACCAATGACGTTCATTTAAAATCTTACTTGTTGAGAGTAATAATAGGCAAATTAACAGATAGGGCTCAGATTTTGATCGCTACTAGAACAGAATTAAATTCTTGGAATTCAATAAAAGAAGCTTTAAGGTTGTGTTTTGGTGATCAAAGAAATTTAGATTGTTTAGAACAGGATTTGATCACTCTAAGACCACAAAAAAACGAATCCCCATTAGATTTCGGTAAGAGAATACAAATAGCTCGTAGTCAACTAGCAGCTAAAGTTAGTTCCCTTGATGAAATAGAGATGGATAGGGCAACTAAAACCATTACTTTAAAACAATATGATAGTTTAGCTTTAAAAACATTTATTAGAGGTCTTACAGGACATTTACAAAGCATAGTTAGACTTAGGAACCCAACTTCACTGGAAGTAGCTATGACATATGTGACAGAAGAATAAAATTTCAAATATACGCAGAATTTACTAAATTTCTTGACTCAAACAAAACCGCAAACGAACATACCAACACAACGACCACCTCAACAAATAGTGCCTAAGCCATTCCCTCAATTCCATCCTGTTAATTATTCATAACCAAGCTTCCAAAATAATTATTTTAAAAATCCTCGACCTTCTGGTTATCAACCTTTTAGACAAGTACCACCCCAATATAATAGACATCCCCATTCTTTTTCCAATAACTCTAAGGTAACAAATACAGGAAACGTATTTAAACCGACTGGAAAATCCCTAATAACGTACCTGAACCTATTTCTACAACCTCAAGAAACCCTACAATTAGAAGTCAATTTCAAAATGTTCCTTCTAATATCTTTAAACCCACCGGTCCTCGTAATTTCATTTCTCAGGAACTTCATCAAATTGACAATGAACACCCTGTAGATGAAAATTTCTATAGTTAACAAACACAAACATACCGTGACCAATCTAATCTTCAGCAAGATATTTCAGATAGTTTTGACAATAATAGTTGTTCATATTTACCCGATAATTATGTTTGGCATGATAACGATAACAATTATATCGAAGTTCCATCTGTAAATAACAATTATGATGACCAACAAACAGAAAATTTTCGATTAACCGACCCTACAAACAATGTGACGTAGTAACAGAGATAAATCACTTTTCCAGTAACAACCCATTACCCTATATAACCATAAAAAATCCACCCATTAAATTACTAATAGATACAGGCTGTTTTAAATCTATTATTAGACATTCTGTAGCGGAAAAATTCTTCCCCCAAGCCATTTATCATGAACCATCGAAAATAAAAACGGGCACTGGCGAAAAACTAATAAGATTTAAAGCTACAATACCAGTTTTTCCAGAATTTAACTGTAATAAAAACATTTCTTTCTTACTTTTCGATTTTCATGAATACTATGATGGTATAATAGGCTTAAGTGATCTTTTAGAAATGAAATTTTCAATAGACCTGCAAAATCAATATTTAATTAATGAAAATACTAAAATTCCTTTTAAATACAGAATACCCCATCAAAATGATTCTTTTACCTTTAGTATCGATGCACATGAAGCATATATAGCAAAATTACCTGTTGACTATCCTGAAGGTGATATAATAATACCGGAACAATCAATTAACGGTCTGTTTGTTATAGAGACCCTTACAACGTCAATAAATGGCTTTGCAAAAACAGAAATTAGAAATCATACCGATAGTAGAATAACAACTACATTAAGTAAGCCTTTGCATGTAATACCTTTCCCAGATTCTAATAAACAAAACTTTGATTTCTTTCACGTAGAACATTTTTTGGATCAATCTCAAGACAATTTAAGCAATTATAAAAATTATATTATTGATAAACTTATTCGCGTTGATCATTTAAATAAAGAAGAAAAATATGCTATATTAAAACTCTGTAAAGAATTTTCGGATATATTTCACCAAGAAAATAAAAAATTAACTTTTACAAACAAAATCAAACATGAAATAAAAACAACAGACGAAATTCCGGTACACACAAAATCTTACAGGTATCCTTTCGTTCACAAAGAAGAAGTGCGAAAACAAATAGCAAAAATGTTAGACGATGGTATAATTAGACCATCACAAAGCCCTTGGAGTAGTCCAATTTGGGTTGTCCCAAAAAAGGCTGATGCAAGCGGCAGACAAAAATGACGTATTGTCGTAGATTATCGTAAAATTAACGAGAAAACTATTGATGATCGTTATCCACTACCTAACATAACGGATATTTTAGATAAGCTGGGCAAATGCCAATACTTTAGCACCCTCGACTTGCCATCAGGATTCCACCAAATCGAGATGAATCCTAATTCTATTCAAAAAACGGCCTTTAGCGTAGAGAATGGGCATTATGAATATGTGCGGATGCCCTTCGGGCTCAAAAACGCACCCGCGACGTTTCAAAGAGTCATGGATAACATCCTCAGGGACTTACAAGGAAAGGTTTGCTTCATATATATGGACGATATCATTATTTTTTCTACGTCATTGCAAGAGCACATATCTAACCTTAAATTAATCTTTGAAAAATTGCGTGAGTCAAATTTCAAAATTCAGTTGGACAAGTCAGAATTTTTCAGGAAAGATGTGGAATTTCTAGGACATGTTATAACACCTTCTGGCATAAAACCTAATCCAAACAAAATTAAAGCGATTCAAAATTTTCCAATTCCTAAAACGGCCAAAGAAATAAAATCGTTTTTAGGTCTTTTAGGCTACTATACTATAGACGGTTCATTAGGAACTTTGCAAAAATCACTAAACCGTTTACACAATGTTTAAAAAAGGGAGAAAAAATAGAACATACAGAAGAGTTTAAAAGAACATTCCAACTATGCAAAAATATCCTCTGCAATGATCCTATATTACAATACCCAGATTTTAGCAGACCATTTATTGTAACAACCGACGCTTCTAATGTAGCTATAGGTGCAGTATTAAGTCAAGGTACAATAGGAAAAGATCTGCCTGTTGCCTAAGAGTCGCGAACACTGAATCCCGCCGAATGCAACTATGGTACAACGGAAAAAGAGCTGTTGGCGGTAGTTTGGGCTACTAAGTATTTTAGGCCATATTTATTCGGAAGGAAATTTTTTATTGTCACTGATCACAAACCGTTGGTATGGCTCTATAGTCTCAAAGAACCTAATTCGAGATTGATTCGGTGGAGATTAACGCTCGAAGAATATGATTACAAAGTTGTATTTAAAAAGGGCAAACAAAACACTAATGCCGACGCTTTATCTCGCGTTGAAATTCATAATGTGGAAGAAACCCCAAACGAGAATGAATCAGTCATTGTAAATGTAGGTGATGTAGACGAAACCTTAGAAAATTACCTTAATAATCCGGACCTAATACCTGTCCCAGATGATCCTCAAATTATAAACGACATTTTGAAACCACCTGAAGACTTAAATGACAGCGACATCGAAACAATACACTCATCTTTGGAAAATCCTATCATGGAAGTCCCCATTACTGAGAGACCTCTCAACAATTTCAAAAATCAAGTCGTTATATGGTGTAATAGCAATAATATACCCACACATATAAAAATTTCTAAAATTTTTGATAAAAAACGTTTCACAATATCTTTTCCAAATGTAAACTTAGAATACGAAATTGTTCAGACATTAAAAGAATACTTTGATAACAAACAGAGTTACTGTCTTTATTTTAAAATTCCCGAATTAGCACCAACTTTTATGAACATAATTCAAAAACATTTTAAACATAATTCATTTAAGTTTGTTAAAAGCAATATAATTTTGCAAGATGTCGAAAGTATCAAAGAACAAAAGGAAAAGTTAAAATATTTTCATGAAGGAAAAACGTGCCATAAAGGAATAAATGAGATGAAATCTTCACTCAGTAAAACGTATTACTGGCCTAATTTGATAAATGACATCACTAATTACGTAAATTCTTGCGATATATGTCAAATAGCGAAGTATGACCGAAAACCCCCTCAACTAAAATTTCAACTAACACCGACCACTAACAAACAATTTGACCATATCCATATTGATGTTTTCCAAATTTCTAATCAACCATTTCTTACTATTTTAGATTCATTTTCTAGATACGGTCAAGCATACCCTATTCAATCGTTACATGCAATAAATATCATTGATAACCTAATGAAATTCATTTCCCATCATGGCCTACCTTCTAAAATTACAGTAGATAGAGGAAAAGAATTTAAAAATAATACTTTGGAAGATTTCTGCACATTTCATCACATACAACTACACTACACTACGGCGAAAAACTCCAATAGTAATTCATCGGTTGAGAGATTTCATTCGACTTTAGCAGAACAACTAAGATGTTTAAAATTAGAAAAACCTCGGGAAAATATAATAACATTAATGACTTACGCTATTTTCGGCTATAACAATGCTGTACATTCAGTAACTCAGCATACCCCTTTTCAAGTAATTAACGGACATTTTGATTCCAATAACCCTTTTGAATTATCCGATGAAAAAATTGTCTCGAATTATATTCAAAACCATAAAGAGATTACAACAAAACTTTATTCCGACGTCAAAGAGAGAAATAAAAGGGTTAAAGAAAAGGCCATTAACAAATTAAATAAAAACCGACATGAACCCCCACCTTACGAAATAGATCAAGTTGCTTACATTAAAACAAAAAACAGAGACAAAAGTAAACCTAAATTTTTCAAAGGAATAGTTACCAACAACGAAATCACCAAAGTAACTACCAACAAAGGAACGTATCACAAGTCGATTATAAAAAACCCAAAATTATTAAAACAATCTTTTCAGGAAAATGGACACAATCAAGGCACCGATCAATTCTAAGATCTTACCTCTCTTTTTAAGTCAAGCTTTCCAAATTTTACCCGATTCGCAAACTAGTTATAAGGTAATCTTAGGTAATTTGTTACAGCATAGTCAATATCTGATAAATGAAACTCAGAGTAAGGTTCTAAATTTATTTCCTCATAAAAGAAATAAAAGAGGCTTAATTAATATCGTAGGTGTTGCATCTAAATTTTTGTTTGGCACATTAGATTCGACAGACCAGGAACATTACGATTCCATAATTAAATCATTATCTGAAACTTAAAACACTATAAACAAGGAAATACGATGGCAAGTTTTTTTAGATAAAGAATTATTAAAAAATTACAATGTTACTATTACTACTCTCAGCAACAACCAAAAATTGATTGCAAGTAAATTGAAAACTTTCGCAGGAGATGTAAATACAGCCTTCAAAGATATGTCTGCGTTTTTAAGAGCTGAAAATGTCTTGCAACAAATAATACTTAATTGTCAAAATTTAATTATGTTTTTGAATACCTTGGAAAACGCTATTTTATTCGCTAAAATAAATACTTTACAAAACAGCATTATCCACCCTTCCAAGTTGCAAAGTATAATCGATTATCTCATTAAACTATATGGTGAAAACCGTATACCTTAATTCAGTAATATGTTATATTACTACCAAATTGCTGAACCACATGTTATTTTCAAAAATGATAAATTAATATTTATTATTCATTTACCTATTCTCGTATCCGAGAAATTCGACTATTTCCGCCTTTTTCCTATACCCCAAAATAACCTTACTATTGTACCATCACACCCTTATTTGGTGCTTAACTCCTGGCAGCATCAGTATGGAGAAGAACAGTGCTCTCCTATTGAAGATATGTACATCTGTCCGAATCAATTAAGTTGGAATAACGAGGATTGCATCATTCCTATTATACAAAAAACCAATGCAGCCGACTGTCGGGCCGTACCTGTATATTCAACCACCCCTCTTCTTGAACAAATCAGCAACGATTATGTGCTAGTGATACCAGCGCAAAGGCCAATTATAGTAAGAAAAGTTTGTGCGACGACCAGCCTATCATCTATACAGTCAGCCAGTTTGGTGAAAATCCCAAAAAACTGCAAAATGGGGATGGAAAATACTACCTTTTCAAATGACCCTACCCCAAGATTTCAAAAAGAAGTTGTCAACCTGCTAAAGTCTTGTCCTCATCTAATAGAGGAAAATCATGTTTTTAGATATAAAGTAATGAACCCACGGAGCCCTATCTTTTATGGACTCCCTAAAATCCACAAAAACGACTGTCCAATGAGACCGGTGGTGTCGTACTTAAACGCACCATGTTACAAACTTTGCAAACTTGCCAATAATATTATAATCAATCATTCGGATTATAAATCAAAATTCAGCATAAAAAATTCCATAGATTTTGTTAATAAAACTAAAGAATTTCCTCTACCTCACAACGCCATGTTTGTTTCTTTCGATGTCAGTAATCTGTTTACCTCAATTCCGACTAAGGTTTTAAAAAGTATTTTGAGGGAAACAATCGCTTGTTGTCAACTCTCCCAATTTGAGAAAAATGAATTAGAAAACATCCTTAACATTTGTACCAAACAGATTTATTTCAACGTTAATAATGTTTTTGAAAATGGCTTCGTAGCCGAAACAATTGTTAGAGTTATTCTCAATAAAACTGTGAAACAAAAGTGTACCAAGTGTTTTGAATTTGTATTATTTCTATTCAAGATGTCTCACCAAGCGCCTAGCCAAGACTCAATTTCGTATATAATGTTTGTTATCTACAAAAAGATGGTCTACCGATGGGATCTCCATTATCGCCAGTCCTTGCTGAAATATATATGTCACATTTTGAAAATATGCTGTTTGAGAATAAATCTAACAATAATGTAATAAATGTAAAATTATGGCACCGATATGTAGATGACGTTTTTTGTGTATGGACTGGCACGTCTAGACAACTTGACAGTTTCTTAAACCATTTAAATTCATTGAATAATAGTATTTAGTTCACAAAGGAAACAGAAATTAACGGTTCGCTAAACTTTTTGGATCTTACCATTTTTCGATTAAATGATAAAATAAATTTTAAAATTTACCGTAAACCAACTACGACTATCAATGCAATACATTCTTCCGCTAACCAATCATTAAAAATTAAATTATCGGTTTTCCATAGTCATATTCATAGACTGATAAATATACCTATGTCCACTCAAAACTTTAATATGGAATTAAAAATCATTAAACAAATTGCTACAGCTAATGGATTTAGAACAACAACCATCGATAATATACTTAATAAAAAACTTAAGAATCAAGCTAGAACCTTGTTAACTTCTGGTTTCCATAACGCCATTGAAATACCCATTTTTTGTGCAATTAATTATGTAAATAATGTAAGTAATAAGATTAAGAATAAGTTACATGAACTAAAACTAACTGCAATTGAAGTAAATAAAAACAACACAGGCTCATTCATAGTAAAAACAAACATAAATCGGAAAAAATCGATAAAAGTGGCATATACCAACTAAAATGTAACAATTGTGATGCCATCTATATCGGAAAATGCGCCAGAGCCATAAAAACTCGCATTCATGAACATGTTTATTGCATAAATAATGGAAAGGAATCGACAGGTTTCTCAGAACATTGTTTAAAGAACAACCATAATTTAGATAAAAATAATGTGAAAGTGTTGCACACAGAAAACAAGAACCATGTATTAAAGTTACTAGAAAATTTAGAAATTAACAAAGCATTACACAATAATAAATTTTTAGTCAATAACCAGTTGGAACTTTGTTCGAATCATACACCATTATTATTGTCAGACCTATAGGTAGATTTTATGTTATGTAGGTTTTTCTATGACGTCACGAACTTTTAGGTATTTAAGGGTGATAATTAGTTTTTAATTTCAGTATTTGTAAACTACTCTTCGTTAATGACCGCCTGGTCGAAACAATTGTCAGAGTGATTTAATAAATGTTGAAACTTCCAAATACTCTTTTCGTCTTTTTTATTAAAAATGTTTCATTAAGATTACACCGCCAACAGTGATTTTATTATTAAAAACATAATGAATTTTATGCTTCAAACGGTACGTTTAGTTATTGAGAAATTGTTAAATGACTAGAAAAATGTGGTACCTTTTTTAATCATTATATAACGTAATAGATTGTTTAAAATTGGCGACATCAATATTAGAGAATATTTGAACGCAGTTGTAACTCAACTGCTGTTGTTATTCAATCTCAAGATGTATATTTGTACGAAAACTGCACTGTCGTGGTAACGTAAAAACAACACGGTAAAAAAGCAAAAATGGAAATCGCTGAGCTGAGGTTATTGTCTTTTTGACTTTTTTTTTTTGGTAATTTTATTATGTCTATAACTATAACTTAAATTGTTTGAATTAATGTAATAATCACAATCCACAAAAACACCTTATATTAAGCAACTTTCTTGTTTTTGTCTGGTTTACTACTTTTGTACTCTGGAAAACAGATGTAGGTTACAATAATTATTCAAATAGTTATTTTATAAGCACTATTTAAAAAAAAAACTTATGCGCAAGTCAGAAACGAACAGTAACCCTTTTAAAGTTATTCAAAAAATGTAAATGACTATACAAGCAAAATACAAATTAATTCGGGATAAGTTGCGGGTCCATTTTTATAAAAAATCATTTCCATCATGGTTTCAAGTCAAATTCTCTTTACTTGAATGTATTCGTTCTTATTTAATGAGTCAATTAAATTACATAAAGAAGAACAACCGATTTGGCCTGTAGTGCTTTACATTCAAGCACTTTGTACCATAACATCAAATTGTTTAGTAAACGAAATTAAAAAAATTACAACTTCAAGGCAACTTTTTCAACAGCAAATTCCTACGAACTTGTACACAAAAATTTCCAAATTAAAACTACTTGATAATTCTAAGTTCGTTTCATTTGAAATAACCAACTTAGTTAGAAGTAGTTAAAACAGTAAAAACCCATTTCGATAACAACAACAACAATCTAGTCAAAATTAGAGAACTTATTTGTATTTATACTACTTGATATTTGCTTAAAACAAAATTACCTTAAATTAAATAAAACTCATTTCGAACAAAAGGATGGATTAGCAGCGGGAAACCCGTAAAGTCCTTTACTAGCGGAATTTTTCTTAAATGACTCAAAAATTATATAATACTTGGTAGTGGTAATTTTAAACGCACGTATTTGAACCAAACTGTTTAACGAACTACAAATTACCCCAAATGAATTAGGGGAAAAAATTATTGTTGTCATGATGCCCCCGCCGTGATTCGAACCCGGATCTATGGTTTTACGCACCATTGCTTTAACAACTAACCTACCGAGACATGATGACAACAACACCGACGAAACGTACCTACTAAGTCACTGTATCGTCGAATTAATGTATATTATTATTAATATCCATTAACTATGAAATATTAAGAAATACTTGGTAGTGGTGATTTTAAATACACTAATGTGAACCAAACTATTCAGCCAACTACAAATTACCCCTAACGAGCAAAAATATATTGCTGTCGAATTGTGTTCCGAGTCCCGGCGGGGGAATGACGACAGCAATAGGTTTTTCCTCATTCTGTTGGGACAATTTGTAGTTGGTTAAACAGTTTGGTTCACATTATACTGCGTTTTTCAAAATTGTTACTACTGGCATCCATACGTTGATGACATTTTGGTTTGTTTTACGGGCACAGACATACAGCTTTCACATTTTCTAAATTTTATCAATAATCACACTATGAATTAAATTTAGAGTAGAAATAGAGAATGAACAAAAGTGCATAAGTATCTATGATCTTACAGTTCAAAATTTAAACAAACAAGAAAACTCCAAACCGATATCATTATTCATAATAATCCCTTTCATTCTAGTTCACATAAGCTACCTAATTTCCATTCAAGACTTTATAATTACTTTAGCATTGTTAGCACAAAACTACCAAATGAAATTAAATAGAATGTATCAATTTATCAAGTAGAATTAAATAATGGTTAGGACACTTCGCTAGTTACTAATTCATTAAAGAAAAAAATAACTATGAAAGTATTAAGCAGAGTATATCCAGTCATAAAATTGAAAGAAAATGAAAATTACTATTTTTTAATATATGTGGCGAAAAAGAAACTAATTTAATATTTTTATACTTGTACATATATTTTTTCCACATTTAATTTTGCCTTGTAAATACTTCCTCAATTTAGACTTTCAATTTCTTTTCTTGTGCATGCCTTTGTTTCTTTTCTACCTAACGTCTATTGTTCTGTTCTATTTGCCTTACCTAGAATTTCATCTTCAACCTTACCTGCATGCACCCCTCACTAATAGCTGGTTTTTCCTTCGATTACTTGACCCTAAATTTAATACTATTCACCTTCTTCAAATGTACGTATTTCCACTAACAAATGTCATCACCCTTTGTCAATACCTCTCTTTCTAACGTATTCCTTCGATTTCTGCCTTGTCCAATAAATACCCCAAAAATTTCCTACACAAGCCAGTCTATTCTCGTTCTCGTACATATCCAGCTATCTCGTAAGTCTTACCTCGCTTTCTTATTATTATTGTGTTTTCTATTTTCTCATCTTCATTATTTTTCTTGTTTTTTTTATCTCGTGTATATATTGTTTTATGGTGATCTTTTTGTATATAAAGTTGTTATTTGTGTTATTGAGTGTTTTATTAAATTCATATCAGAACTTAAACGCTAAAGTGATGACCCCGAGAAAGTGCATTTAACAATTTCATTTCAAATTGAACTAAACAATCAAGAACTATGGCTACAGAGAATAACGCATCGAGTAGTGCAGTAGGCGCGACATCAATTGACCGCGTTGCAGTAAAAGTGCCCGTTTTTATGCCTTCGGATCCAGAACTGTGGTTTTCGATGTTGGAAAGCAGTTTTGACGCGGCAGGAATAGTACAGGACAACACGAAGTTCGGGTACGCGTTGAGTGGACTAGAACAAAAATATGCTCTCGAAGTTCGCGACATAATAATAAAACCGCGCAGTGAACGGTCCTACGAGCTCCTTAAAAGTGAACTAATTAAACGTATGGATGCATCGCAAGAACAAAACACCAAGCGATTGCTCGAAAACGAACCACTTGGGGATCGCAAGCCAACGCAGTTCCTACGACACTTGCGCAACCTCGCCGGCAGCGAATTCCCACAGGATATACTTCAGACTCTTTGGTTAACTCGTCTACCTAAACATGTCCAGGCCCTGTTAGCCGCACACAAGGACTTATCGCTGGAAAAGAGAGCAGAGATTGCAGACACCATCATCGAATCGTATGGTCAATTCAACACCGTTGCAGAAACCTCCATGCCCAACGCAACAATAAATAGCAGGTTAGATTTTTTAGAAAATGCTTTAACAACCGCTTTACAAGAGTTGGCAGCTATTAAAATCAACCAAGGACCGTCACATCAGGCCCGACGTTTCCGACCAAGATCACGCTCACGCTCACATTCTCGATCCAGAAATGTAGGTGACATTTGCTGGTACCATATTCGTTTTGGAAACAACGCGAGAAAATGTGTTAAACCCTGCAAGTTCGAAACGAATTCTTCGGGAAACGACGTGGGCAGTCGTTGATGGCGACCGACGACAGCAGCCCTATAACTTCACGCCGATTGTTTATTACCGACGGGTCAACGAACATAAAATTCCTTATCGACACTGGTGCCGACCTTTGCGTATTTCCGCGATCGCAACTTCCGGAACCAAGAGAGAAGTCCAATTACGAGCTCTCCGCTGCGAACGGTACCATAATTGCCACATATGGAACATTTACGTTAACCCTCGACCTAGGACTCCGACGACAGTTTACATGGCGATTCGTTGTGGCTGACGTTTCGAAACCTATCATCGGCGCCGACTTCCTGGCACATTTTGGTTTACTAGTGGATATGAAAAACAAACGTCTTGTGGACTTAACCACTCATCTCGCATCCCACGGGAAGGTGACTGAGTGTAAGTTGCCGTCAATTAAGACAGTTTCAGGCTCAACCTTATTCCACGACCTACTGCAACAATTCCCTGGAACAACTCGACCAGGAGGCACCCCCACCGTGACAGCCCATAATACGAAGCACCACATCATCACTACTCCCGGACCACCCGTCGCGCAGAGACCTCGACGCCTCGCTCCCGACAAATTGAAGGCCGCAAAAAAGGAATTTGAAGCTATGGTCAAGTTAGGCATTGCTCGTCCCTCCAAGAGTCCCTGGGCATCGCCATTGCACATGGTCCCTAAAATTGGAGACGAATGGAGACCCTGTGGCGATTACCGCGCCCTGAATGCCAGAACGTGTCCCGACCGGTATCCTGTCAAGCACATCCAGGACTTCTCCCAATCACTAAGCGGAAAAACAATATTTTCAACCATAGACCTAGTGCGTGCTTTCAATCAAATTCCAGTTGCCGAAGATGATGTCCCAAAAACAGCCATTACAACACCCTTCGGCCTTTTCGAGTTCACTCACATGAGCTTTGGATTGCGTAATGCTGCGCAAACATTTCAGCGCTTCATCGATGAAGTTCTCCAAGGTCTGGAATTTACCTATGCCTACATCGACGACATTCTCGTGGCGTCCGAGTCGTTGGAAGAACACCTGGACCACCTCCGGACACTATTTGGGAGACTACAGAAGTATGGTGTAATCATAAATCCATCCAAATGCGTATTTGGCCAACCGGAAGTAAAATTCCTTGGATACCTAGTTTCCGGTAGCGGATCACATCCGTTACCTGAAAAAGTCAACACTATTCGATCTTTCCCGCTCCCACCGACCGTTAAAAAGCTTCGTCAATTTTTAGGCATGGTAAACTTCTACCGAAGATTCGTCCCGAAGGCGGCAGAAATACAAGCGCCGCTTAATGACCTTCTACAGGGGAATGTCAAAGGAAATCACCCTGTATCTTGGACACCGGAAGCAACACAGGCATTTGAAGCTTGTAAAGAAGCTCTCTCGCAAGCTACTCTGTTGTCGCATCCAAAGGCAAACGCAACGTTAGCCATTTTCACAGACGCCTCCAATTACGCCGTCGGAGCAGTCCTGCAACAGCACGTGGACAATCATTGGCAGCCTTTAGACTTCTTTTCAAAGAAATTAAGTCCTGCCGAACTAAATTATGCTGCCTACAACCGCGAGTTGTTGGCAATTTACCTTGCGGTGAAACATTTTAGATACATGGTGGAAGGACGACCTTTTGCCATATTCACGGACCATAAACCAATCGTATACGCCTTTCGGAAGAAGCACGACCAATGTTCCCCACGTCAAGTCCGCCATCTGGACTTCATTGCGCAATTTTCGACCGACGTTAGGCATGTATCTGGTGCAGACAACGTCGTGGCAGACGCCTTGTCGCGCGTCGAAGAATTAAGCGCAACCCTGGACTACGAGGCCCTCGCAGAAGAACAGAAAGCTGACTCAGAATTAAAAGAATTCCAAACCAACGTTTCGTCTCTGAACCTGAAACTTCTTCAGATACCAGGTACCAATACATCCGTTTTCTGTGATGTTTCCATGCGTGCCGCCCGTCCGTTTATTACCAAGAGTTTCCGAAAGACAGTATTTCGCTCCGTGCACGACCTCTCACATCCAGGAATTAACGCGACGGTCAAACTTGTGACGCAACGTTACATTTGGCCGTCCGTTAAAAAAGACGTCAGACAATGGACCCGTTCCTGTGTGGCCTGCCAAAAATCGAAAATAACCCGATGTGTTTCTGCCCCCGTTGGTACATTCCCTTCAACATCATCCAGATTTGACCACATTCATATCGACATTGTAATCATGCCGCCGTCAGAAGGATGCAGGTACTGCCTTACGATGGTTGATCGTTACTCGAGATGGCCCGAAGCAGTCCCAATTCCCAACCAGGAAGCAACAACTGTGGCTCGTGCCCTTTACGATAATTGGATTGCCAGATTCGGGACTCCATTGCGCATCACCTCCGACCAAGGCAGACAGTTTGAGTCGTACCTATTTAAACAGTTAAACCGTTTATTAGGTACGTCTCACATACGTACCACCGCCTATCATCCCTCATCCAATGGCATGGTGGAACGATTGCACCGACAGTTAAAGGCAGCTATTATGTGTCACCAGAGCAATTCCTGGACACGAGTCCTACCAACGGTGCTTTTGGGAATTCGATCAGCCTGGAAGGAGGACCTGCAAGCCACTACAGCGGAACTACTATATGGAGAGACCCTACGTCTTCCTGGCGAATTTTTAGGATCGCATCCCGATTCTAATATTCGTGAGGACGCATCTGAATTTGTAAAGGAACTCCGCCAGATTCAGCAAGAACTGCGACCAATGCCAGAACGCCGTCATGGGGTTAAAAAAACCTTCATCTTCAAAGACCTCAAAACAACCAACCAGGTCTTTATTCGTCGCGGAGGCCTAAAGGAAACACTGCAACAACCCTACGAAGGTCCGTATACAGTTATCCAACGTGCGGACAAGACCTTCGTTGTCAACGTCAAGGGTAATGACGTAACTGTATCGGTCGACCGTCTCAAGCCGGCTTACGTCATAGCAGAACCACCCGCCAACTCAACAAACGGAAAAGATTTCCCTGCAGACGTCCCTGTGCCACAACAGTTACCTTCCAATGAGCCGACTGTAACAACGAGAAGTGGGAGACGAGTACGCTTTCCAGATCTCCTACAGGCAGGTTTTCCGTAACGTCCTGTTACTAGCAGGGGGGTACTGTGGCGAAAAAGAAACTAATTTAATATTTTTATACTTGTACATATATTTTTTCCACATTTAATTTTGCCTTGTAAATACTTCCTCAATTTAGACTTTCAATTTCTTTTCTTGTGCATGCCTTTGTTTCTTTTCTACCTAACGTCTATTGTTCTGTTCTATTTGCCTTACCTAGAATTTCATCTTCAACCTTACCTGCATGCACCTCTCACTAATAGCTGGTTTTTCCTTCGATTACTTGACCCTAAATTTAATACTATTCACCTTCTTCAAATGTACGTATTTCCACTAACAAATGTCATCACCCTCTGTCAATACCTCTCTTTCTAACGTATTCCTTCGATTTCTGCCTTGTCCAATAAATACCCCAAAAATTTCCTACACAAGCCAGTCTATTCTCGTTCTCGTACATATCCAGCTATCTCGTAAGTCTTACCTCGCTTTCTTATTATTATTGTGTTTTCTATTTTCTCATCTTCATTATTTTTCTTGTTTTTTTTATCTCGTGTATATATTGTTTTATGGTGATCTTTTTGTATATAAAGTTGTTATTTGTGTTATTGAGTGTTTTATTAAATTCATATCAGAACTTAAACGCTAAATATATCTAGGTTTTCTATCCAATAAAATAGGTAATATTCCAAAAATTCACAAATGGAAAGATTTCTTTAAAGACAAACAATTCGTTAGGCAATATAATAGAAAATAATAAAGACAAAGTAAAAAAAGAATCAAAATCAGGTATTACTTACTTTTTATAGAGCTCCGAAGTCAATAAATAGTAAGTACAAAACTTTCTTAGAAAATTTAATTAACGTCATGGAAAATTTGTATAGTCCACAGACTACTATAATATTAACAGCAGATTTTAATATGGATCCTAATAAACAACAAAGTAAATACTTTGAAAATGTTAATTAAGTATAATCTTAGACTAGGAAAGAGAGGGGACACGTAACTCGTATGCCGACTGTACGTCGAAAATTGACATAATATTTTGGTACCGCCTCTATTTACTGATCCCAAACAGTGCGTTGACAGCGTTGTGTAAAAGTGTCAATATAATTAAATAGTGTAGTTAGGTTTTAGTGGATTTTTGTTTAAAACAATGCTGATTTGTTCTTCTTACGGCTGTAAAAGCCGCAGTGAAAGAAATAAACCAGAAATCACATTTCACAAGTAAAAAGAATTTTACGTAGTAAGGTTAAGCAAAGAAAATCGTGTTTAATTTGTTTATTGTTTACATACTACTTAAAATATATTATGATTTACGTACAATAATCATTAATGCATCATTTTTTTTTTGTTGGAATGGTTTACTGATAGTGAGAGAAACAATAAATACTTTCAAAGTTGTAAGATGCATGCGTTTACCACAATATTACCATAGGCGGCGTCACTTTTAGTTATAAAAATCTAAAAAAGTAAAATTAATTAATTAATAAAATTCGCCTCAATGTTTATTAGTTCCGCCACATCATGTTAATTAACGGTAATAAAATAATTCTTTGCATTTAATTTCATTGAACATGTATTCTCTTTGACATAAAATAAATAATATTTTCTTAGTAACGTAAGACGCAAAACAAATGTTCTTAATAATTGTTTACTTTATCAAATAAACAATTGATACTCTGTATGGAATGATAATTGTACGAATAATGGTAACAAAACAAGCTACCTCTTAACATTTTATGTTGCGATACTGAGCGCTGTCTCGTGATCCCAATCGTCCTCAATTTGCAGTCGACTATTACCTGTCCCCTCTCTTTCCTAGTCTAAGAGTAAAATACTATTCAGCTAGAGACAGAGCCTACGCGCAGTTATACTCTACACTTAATTTTTAGTAATTTACAAGGTGCAGAGAGCATGGTTAAAGATAATAGGTTTGTTCCAAGCGAACTTTTGCGGATCGTAACGAAACGATCCCAAAACTGCTATGTATTAAATTCTGCGCAAGTCATCAGTCTGTACTGTTTGAATACTGCGCATATCAGTCCAAAACTTGAACCACCTACAGACAATGTACTGAAATGATCGTCACGAAACTATTCCATGTATGGTCGCAGTTTGCTTGGAACGAAAGTAAAACCGTACAATGAACGATCCTACTCATGCTTGGAACGTTTATTTTGTTTTGCGCAGGTTTATGGCAATACAATCTACGGTCATTTCGTTGCTTGGAACAAACCTAATATAAATATCGGATCAGATAACAGTAGGTTTGTTCCAAGCGAACTTTTGCGGATCGTAACGAAACGATCCCAAAACTGCTATGTATTAAATTGTGCGCAAGTCATCAGTCTGTACTGTTTGAATACTGCGCAAATCAGTCCAAAACTTGAACCACCTATAGACAATGTACTGAAATGATCGTCACGAAACTATCCCATGTATGGTCGCAGTTTGCTTGGAACGAAAGTAAAACCGTACAATGAACGATCCTACTCGTGCTTGGAACGTTTATTTTGTTTTGCGCAGGTTTATGGCAATACAATGTACGGTCATTTCGTTGCTTGGAACAAACCTAGTATTGTTCTATTCAGGCATCAAAATTGACAAGAATAGGAAGATCAATTTCATCAAAAAAACGAAATTTCAATCAACACAATATATGTAGATTTAATTTTAATCAGGATCTATTAAGTCAGGAATGGCAATCTGTTTATAAAAAAAATGATGTCGATGACGCTTTTGAAGAGTTTTATAATAATTTTCTATATATTTTTGATATAAATTTTTCCAAAAGGAGACAATTCGTAACTACAAATAAAAAATGGATAACCAATGATATTCGTGCATTCAGTCGAAAGCTTAAATAACTCCACAGACGTCTCTTTTAAAACTAAATATGGAATGCCCAGAGAAGTATACAGTACAGCCCAAAAGAACCATGTTAAAATGGTGCAGAATGCAAAAACGTGTCACTATCAAATATATTTACTAACTCCAATGATTAATATCAGAATTTAATGGAGAGTTGCTAATTCACTTAGTAAAAATCGAGCTAACAGTCTTCATGAGATTAACTTAGAAGAAAATGATGAGCTTATATTCGACCCTGAGGGGATAGCAAATTTTTTTGCAAAGTCATTTACTGAAGAACCAAAGATGATCTTAAAGAATATTATGCCGGGAATAAAATACCATAATCTTATCTAAACTCCGTATGAGAGTATATATTTAATTCCTTTTACTGAGGAGGAGTTATTGAACATACTAAAACGTCAAATATAAAACAAAAAATCTGCAGGTCCAGGTGAAATATCTATATTGCATAGTATTATCAGTCCATTATGCTACTTTGTAAATTTATCCATTACAACTGGGAAGTTTCCTGATAAGCTAAAAATTAGCAATATAATTCGGGCTTTCAAAGGCTAAAATCCACTCAAACAGCTGTTAATAAATTTTACACCGAACTGGTAAATCATATAGAATAAGTCCTGTGGGAAAATTTTGATAAGAGGAATGTCTAATCAATGGGTTTTAAGTTTTATATCTAATAGAAAGCAATCTATGGTATTAGGACATAATGATCCTACAGGCATAAAAAAATTTTACTCTGAACAAGTGACCACAGATATAGGTGTGCCACAGGGTTGGGTACTTGGCCCCATACTTTTTCTCTTATTTATTAATGATTTTCATATGTGTCTCTTTGATTCGGCTTCGGCTACTTTGTATGCTGATGATTCATCCCTAGAATAAAGTAACAGAATTCCTTTGCATTCGGTACTTGGCCATATACTTTTTCTCTTATTTATTAATGATTTTCATATGGGTCTCTCTGGTTCGGCTTCGGCTACTTTATATGCTAATGATTCATCCCCAGAATGAAGTATTAATAGAATTCCTTTGCAACAAAGTCTGGAAGATGCAGGGGACTGGTTTAACTGCAATATTTCTTTGAAACAGGAACAGATGGTGAAATTCCTAGGGATTACAATGGATAATACACTCAACTGAAAGATGCACTGCAACAACATAATTTCCAAGCTTTCGTCGATATGTTATGTCATACGAAATCTGAGACATGTACTAATAGTGAAGCAACTACTTGCATTAACATGCTCGCTTGTCATATGTTTCTGGGGTCCTTCCACGCTGTCTACAGTAGTATTTAGAGCCCAAAAAAGATCCTAAGGTGCATAGTGGGTGCCAATCGAACCACATCATGCAGGAGAATATTTGCAAAACTTGGTGTGCTCACTCTAATAAGTCAGTAAGTACATTTTGGATATGGGCCAGATACCAAAAAATAATGACTGTCGTGACTATAATACTCGGAATAAATTTGATCTGCGAGTAAACCACAACAAACTAAATATAAATGGATGAAAAATAATAAAGTTGCTTTTATATGTTTCCAAGGGTTTATTAGAAAACTCTACAGCTGTTTCGGCAGTTGATGCCTTTATCAAGAGTATGAACTTAAATACTAAAGTTAATAATACGCACAAACACTCTTAAATAGGTATCTGGTTTAAGTAAACAAACATATAATGAGAATAAAAACTAAATAAGAAGATTAGTAGAAAAGCCCATGTACGTATCTAATATTAAACTGTTGTTAAATTCATATTGTACGTTGGTGATATTTTGCTGATATTTAGAAGGCTTTTTTGATTTCGATTTCTTCCAACAGATTACGTTTTTTGCCTTTGCTTTCTTCGTCCAGCAATTTTTTGCATCCATACAATGTTTTTGCTCGATGCACTGAGTAGGTACTAAAGCCTGTGGACTTTTGGCAATCTTGTATGTCTTTTTCGTGCTCTTTTAGTCTTATAGATAATTTCCTGGCAGTTTCACCTAAATAAAATGCATTACAATTTAAACAATTAATTTTACTAACACCACTCTTATTGACAATAGATTGTGTTTGTTTATTATTAACTAATAATCTACCTAAATTGCATTTATTGACACATTTGGTTCTTAGTCCTAACAAGACTAACCAGAAACAAGAGAAACAACTACTCCGAGGGCTAATACCCCTACCGGCATTGAATTACACTAATGAATCTGAAGGTCAACACATGTTAGACGTAGATAAAATAATCTAAAAGATAGGTAAATACCTGTACGTCTAAAAATAAAGGATTACAAATCCTACATTTGGAACGTGTCCTATACAATAGGCAAAACGAACCATGAGCCAATTCTGCGACCGGTTTCGACCTATTGGGTCTCTTCAGGCAGAAGCAGGCAAAATACAAACTGTAAAGTTCACTTGAATAACAAGACTAACCAGAAACAAGAGAAACAACACGTTCCAAATGTAGGATTTGTAATCCTTTATTTTTAGACGTACAGGTATTTACCTATCTTTTAGATTATCTTAGTCCTAACTCATAATTCTTTGCAAATATTATTACTAAACTTAGGTACGTAGTTGATAAAATTAAATATACTGTGTTCTTTAGAAATTACTAAATACAATTTATTATTTCCTTATTTTTCCTTATAATAATACCGTCTTCTATTTTAGTGTTAAAATCGTTGTTGGACGCGATAATTTTGATGGTTTCCAATTCTTTTTTGTAGTTTTCATCTTTTAACTGGTAATGTAATAATCTGTGAACATAACTACATATGTAAACCAGACATTTTAACTTGTTGTGATTGGTTGGACTTAAAATTTAGTATGGTGTCTGTGCGGGTAGGTTTTCTAAAAATATTAAATTATAATTTGTTATTAATGATTTTTATATTTAGATCTAATTAATTTAAACCCTCATCGTTACCTAAATCTATTGTGAACTTAATTCTATTGTTTATACTGTTTAAATGTTTCAAAAATTGATCTAGTTGACGTTCTGTGTTCCTAACCATATACCAGAAAATATCATCTACGTATCTAATCCAAAATAGTATTTTGGTTTTGTGTATGTTAAGTAAATTATTTTCGAAGTTGGACATAAAAATATCAGCTAACAAAGGTCAAATAGGTGACCCCATCGATAATCCGTCTACTTGTTTGTAAAAATTATTACCAAAGCTGAAGTAATTTTGGTTTATACATGAATTTAGTTGTTCTTGCCAAGTGGTTATTTTTTCCGCTTTTAATAAGATGGTTTTTATTGATATCACGTAATACAATTATCGGTACAGAAGTAAACAAACCACTATCGAACGAGACTAATCCAGCGTTGTTAGGAATTTCAAAATGAGACGATCTATCCAAAAATTAATATGGATTTTTAGTAGAAAATTCTAGTTGGAAATTAATTGCTGTAGGAAGTATTCTATTCAATTCTTGGCAAATTGTGTATGAAGGCGCGCATCAAAAAGAAACTACTGGTTTTATGCGACAATCTACTTTATGTATTGTAGGCAAACCATAAAGTATCGGGGCAAACGGATTCATCAACTTAAATTTAAAACTAAATTTACATTTATTTTACATTTTATATATAAAAATATTTTTTTAGATATACATTGATAATGATCATAAATCTTAATGATCGAAACGTCTGTACTTTGTCATTGTTAGATACAATTTTAATTATTAAATGAATGGTTTATATCGAGCAACTTCTTCTTAAAATAATAACCATTGAAATATATACTCCTTTTCACTTAAAACTAAATTGTTCATCAAAAATTAAAGTGTTCTTTGTAAAAATCCCACAGGCTCTAGTACTCGCTGCATCGAGCAATATCATAGTATGGATTGAAAAAAATTAAAATTACTGCACGAAGAAAGGAAAGGCAAAAAAGGTAATCTGTTGGAAGAAATAGAAATCAAAAAAGCTTTCTAACTTCTAAATAAAAGTAAAATATCATCAAAGTTCAAAATGAATTTAAGAACAATTTAATATGAAAAACCTGCCTGGGCTTTTCCACTAATTTTCTTAATTATTATTTTTTTTCATTATATGTGTGTTTACTTAAACTAGGTACCTATCTAAGAGTGTTGTGTATATTTTAAACCTTAGTATAAAGAAACCGCTTGAAGCTGACGAAAAAGCTATACATAAAAATAAACAATAGGCGAAAATATTAATAACAGGTACCCTCATTTCGACCAATAGAATACATCCCTTGAACTTTCAGGTATATATTCATATTAAAAATTAGCATCAGGCTCCATTGTACCCAACCTGTAAATTCATAAGACGCATTTTATTGGCCAAAACGAAGTGGCTGTCATCAATATTACCACCTATTAATCGTTTTTATTTATGTTTTTTTCGTCAACAACAAACGGTTCCCCAATATTTACGTTCATACTCTTGATAAAGGCATCAACTACCGAAAAATAAACCTTTGGAAACATGTAAAATCAACGTTTTTATTTTTTCATCCATTTATTGAAAATTATGTTTCATAAATATCCTACCGCTGAATCTTTACTTTTTATTAGACTAAATATATCTAAATTGTTAAATTGCAATAATGAGGATAAGTTTAGATCAATGTTAAAAAGTATTTTAGTAAAGAGGTGTTTTTATAATATAGATGAATTCTATGAGGCAATATGATAAATTTTTAAGTTAATTTAGCTGATATAAATTAAGTTTGACTCATCCTATACTGTATTATCAATAGGAATAAAGATTTTATTATTATTATTATATTATATTTACCGTTTAAATTGTGGGGATTGCAATATGGAACACACAGGAGAAACTGGAAGAAGTTCCAAGGATAGAATTAATGAACTTATACATAATTTTTAAATAAAAATGTAAAATCCACGTACGCGGAACATTTGATTAAATTTAATCATTATGTTGATGATAATGTCAAAACTTTACACTTAAAAAATAAAATTACAATACCTGACAATCAATAAACTGTACAAAAAGGGCAATATATTAAATGATCATAATCTTAGTAGATAAATATATAATCATTGCATTTTGTATTAGCAATTATGTTAAATTTTTTCCACATGAAGAAGTCACAGTGTGGCGAAATGAATATTGTGGATACAATAAAAATTTTATAACTATTAAAGTGTGTACTTATTTATTTATGAATGTGATTTTGTAAACAGGATGGTTAATAATAATAACTACTGTTAACACTACTGTAACAATTAAAAAAACTTGTTTGTTCAAAACAGTTTTAAATAAAACCATAAGACTTGATTTGTCGGAACGTTGAGTTTTCGGAAATAACGACTTTGGAGGAGCTGTCAAACCATAAGTGATTTTCCTTGACAAATTATGATGATTTGTTTCAACTTTAATAGTTCTCGACAGGCCAGTATTGTTTGAACAATTTTATTAGAATAGAATAATAATAGAATGACATACGCACATAGGTTTACACATCTACTTAATTATCGCGGCGCTACGGGCACGCTTAAATTTTATTTGCTATTGTCGCGGCGCTACAGGCACGCAAAACGCTCGCGGCGCTACGAGCACGGCGCAACAGGAACGACACCGTTCTTAAAATCCACTTTTCTTGTCAATGCCCACAAACTGTTATTAATTAATTCATCATATTCCTTTTTAATGGTTAATTTTCAGTCTTTTCGGCGTAGGGAACTAGTCCATCGAAGATAATCTCTGCTAACTGGAATTAATTTATGGTTTCTTTTTGGACCCCCTTTTTAACCTGTTCATTAAAAGTAAAAAGGTTCGTGGTTGTAGGTCGTGACCTCTATAAACTGCAACGTCTAGACGGAGCTTGACTTTTGTGACAAAAGGAATGTCTCTATGAAATGTCCAGATTTCATAGACTAAAACCCTTCATACAATTAAATATCGATAAAATAACGTTTTAAAGATTTAAAAAGCACCAATAATGAAAACACGGTATAATAGCGGCGATTTTAAAACATTAATGGAAATTAATTCATACCAACCATAAGTTACCTCAAATTAATGAGGAAAAAGCTGTTTCTGCCATCATGTCTTGGACGAGTTTCGTTCTCGGTACCCTTGCTTAACGCTCTAATGTTCTAACCTCTGGGCTACGAAGACATGACAACCGCAAAACTAACAAAACGTACATACTATAATCGCAGAATCTTGGAAGTAATGTAAATTATTGTTAATAACCATCATTAATGAAATTCTGGGAAATTTTTAATTGTAGTTATTTTAATTCACTAATGCGAATTACTTCATATCAACTACAAGTTACCTGAAACTGTCATGTCCTCGTAGCTTAGGCTCTGTTTTGCTCCAAAGCTGTATCGCCATATGACGGCGGTAAGATTACACCGAATGACGGGTATTATAATGGTGGAAATTATTGCGTCCAGCCGTTACGGCGAGAAAAGTTGTAAACCTTCAAAAAGGCAGTAGGGCACGTATTTATAATAAATTTTCTCAGCCAGTGGTCTATTTTCAAGGAATACACATTTGTTGCAAAATTTAAAAATGTATAATTGATATAGGTATACCTCCAGAAAAGCAAACAGATTCTAATAACTGCTATAAATTAAATGGTTTTCGGACTTCCCGTTGTCATTTTTAAGAAGGTATGCAAATCCAATTAGACATTTTTAAATCGCGTTGCAAATGTGTATTCTTTGAAAATTTCCCATTACGCAGGTTGAAACAATGTATTGTATTTTCTGCAGTAAATCTGTATCTATTCGTTGAAATCCTTTGATTTATATTTTTTTTTCAATGATGCAATTAACTTCTATACCAACTTTCAGCTCTACGGGAATTATTGTAGGTACACCAAAAAAATTTTTCTTTACCAATTTTGATTAAACGACATCGCTTTGAAGCAAAGCAGAGCTTTAAGTGGTTAGAACATTGGCGCATATAAAGTAAGGTGGCCAGCTTTAAATCCCGATGAGGGCATGGGAGAAAATACATATTTTTCCTCATTAACTTGAAGTAACTTGCAGTAGGTATGAATTAATTTAAATGTATTAAATGTGTATAGGTTTCATATTGTCTTTTCCAGGTTGTTTATTCGTAATATAAACATCTTCCTCAAATATTCTTAAATGACTTACTTTTTGCTCTTTTGGCACCAAACTTTTGTATTTAATCTGTTGGCGATTGAACGCCTATTACTTTTATACATAGCTCGTAATTTTGATTGTGTTATCATGAAACGTGTCACTTCTACAAGCCTTCTGTTTATTCGTTTGGCTGTACCAATGAAGACAAATTCTTCACCTCTCTCGTTCTTCAGTGAACTCTTTTTACAAGTATTATTTTCCACTGCCCGTCCTTACCGTCCTTGTTTTCGCTCCCTTTTGATTTTCCAATGAGACTTTAAACTTTAAAAAGGCGTCTTTAACTTTGATTTTGGAAAGTAAACTGCACCCATCTATGATATGATAGAAGACAATTCCACTTCGGAATTGTTACACACAGAAACTCGCTTTTTTGTTTGTAAAAAATATTTATTATTAAATATTTGTTGGATAGCTTACATCGACCAGCATTTCAAAATCAAATCATACCAAAAATTGTTTATGCTCTCATCCGTCTTTTCTATTTATACCTTTGTCCCCATTCAGTCCTAATAATCCTTTTTATCCAATCAGTTTATAGCATTTATTCAACCGCCAAAATTCCCAAACCAATCACATTCAAATATTTCCAAACGGTCATCTTTCAAATCCTTTCAAGAGTCACGTACACATTTTTTCAAGCTTTCATTATTTATAAACAATATTTAGTCGCTATTGCATAGGTATCCTGGCGCCATAATACTAATAAATTCTTAAAAACTTACAACAGATATTTTTATCATGAAAAAGTTGCAAAATATTTTGCCGCACACAGACATAGCTAGGGTAGACTACCGACCAGTTAATCAGATAGCGCAATTCCATTAATCCGTGTTTATAACCTGTTAATTCTCTTTTTTGGACGCTGGATTGGTCATTATCATTATGACTGAATACTCCGATTTTATAATGTAAGTATTGAACTGCCTTTTATGAATCTGGGGATACATTATCATATCAAAGAGAAAACAAAGAACTGTTTTTTTTAATAAGCATGTAATCATATAACAACATAATAAAAATTGATTCACGATAACTGGAATTCCGTTTGTATTTATAAAACATAAATTGTTATTTTCAGTATTTCTCTGTTTTTTTTTTGAAACATTCTCAAAAAAAACAGTTCCATTTTTTTTTTACATTTTTAATTTTTTTATCATGGCCTCACATTAACTCTTCAGGAACTTCCCATGCCCTTCCAATGAATGTTTCTTAACTTAAGTATATCAATCCGAGAAATTTTGAGTTTTCCCTTATATTCATGGCATGGAATGTTGCTCACTCATCGTTTAATTTAGTAAAGCACTGATCCAGTTGATTTTTCACATTTTCGATTGAAGCTGTGCATTAAAGTAATTCTTACGTAATGTAATTTAAGATTTCTTCCATCTTTTAAACAAACGTTGCAATTTTCGTGCACAATTAAATAAAAAGTAATTGCATGTCAGACTTTTAATTGAACTGATATAGATTTCTCCAAGGCGTAGATCACAAAAAACTAGCGTCGAAAATTGAATTACTGGCGTAAGTCTAGTTAAATAACTTTACCCACGAGTATGACACTTTCTTTTCTTTAAATATTATGAAATTTTATTCATAGCATCGCAATGAATTACTTCAACATTTATAGTATTAAAGAGTATGATTGAAAATAATAGTTGTCGTGAAATGTAATGGAAATTGAAGGATTTTATACCTAGTATACGTAGACGTGTATACTTTTATACAGTTATGTACCATACTTGTTGTCCAGACAAAGGATTTTAAACGGTAATAACGACAGCACTCCAAAGAATTCAAATATACAGAAAATGGTAAACCGTCCTATAGTGTTAAATGTTAAACAAAGAAAAAACTTGTATCAGAGTATTTTTCTTTTTCAACGTATTTCCTTACGGTACAAGATCGTAATTGGCGCTGCTAGCAGTTTCCTCGAGTACTTACCTCCCTACAGTATTGGACAATCTGCGAATCTTTCATCCCTTAATTATGGAATTAACCAAGAAGGTATAACGCTGGAGTAGATTTCTCAGCCGACATCTCCCATTAAAGAAAACAACCACTGTTCGTCTTTGGAGAAGAATTGCCTATTGAGGGATCAAAAGGTACTAATTTCGTTTCATGTTCTTGTTATTAGTTTGCAAGTAAAAATATTATAAAAACATATTATATGACGACATTAAAGAGAGAACAACCTTAGAAGAAATCAAAATGATTTAAACTCCAGAAAAATTTAAATTTCGGTTCGATATTGCTCAAGAATCTGCTCCTTATTGTGAAGGTGGTTTAAACCTCAGCTTTTTTAAACAAAGCGTAGAATGGTTCATTTCAAAGTAGCTACAAATGATACATTCCTAAATGAAATGTTATTTAATTTTCCACTCACACTCTCAGCCATATCCTCTTCCTCAATTTTCAAACTTTTCCCAATAAAAGCAAAGTTTTTCCACAGGTTCTATATAAAGATACCACAACCAATACCAACAAAACAATATTTTCCTACTAATAAGTATTCGGTCAAACATAGACCTGTTCAAAACTAACCAATAGAAACCTCAAACAAATACATTTAAACCAACACCAGTGACAATAAATAACAAAAACACATTTACATATAGAGAAAGCTCTCACCATCACCAAACTATTTCCAAAATTATAGACCAAAACTCAACCTTATTGTCGAAGAATTACACAACAATGAAATCATCGAAGAGAACAACGAGTACAATGAAGAATGCTGTAAAATAAGCAACGATTGTGACAATATTAACTACTACGTAGGAGAAAATGAAACTCAAAATTTTCACGAACCAGTCTCATAAACACCTCAATACGTAATCGACATGACACACGTGTCGGCGCGGTCGTGTCAAACTTGTAAGTCACACGAGGAGGTGTTACGGTCGGCAGCCGAGACGGAATTACAGGGTGCCTGATTTTGTTAAAATAAAATGAGGAAGAAAAAGGACAACGTTCTTAAATATTTGAAAAAAATGTTCCACTTCTGAGGGTTTCTTATTATTTTCTTGATTATCATACGAGACATAAAAAAGTTAATTGCACATCTAAGATTTTAGATTTGTCTTTTTGAGATACATATATTTATCGATGCAATTAAAAATTTGCATTAGAATTTTGTTTTTGAGTTAAAAACAAAACTAAAATTTTTCGATTTTAACTGCATGCAAAAAATAATTTCTAAGGAATCGGCTGTGCAATCGCCCTATATATGTATTATTTCAATCTCTCGGCTGCCGATCCGGTCGCGCCGACACGTGCGTCATGGCTCTTATGAAGCCAAAAGAAAAAGATGCATCAAAGGATCTCAAACAATGTAAATTTGATATAACTTTACGCAAAGGAAACGAGTTATAACAAATAACTGAGCAATGGGGGTAAAAAATTTATCTTTTCAAAAATCTTTATTTATTTCAAAGAATTTGGCTGTGAATGTGAATGAATGTGTTTAGTGGTAGAACCTTTTAATTACGTAGTGTTTATTATTAGTAGTAACTTACATTCTTTTATGAGTTCCGTACATGTTATAAATATGTGCTAACAAAGAAAACGCAGCAAATTTTAACAAGTTGATTTATTTACATTTTATACATTCATATAATTGCCCTTGGCATCAGTTTGAGAAGACAAGCACCTTTTTATATTATACCAGAGAATTTAGGGTTGGGACAGACCTGTTATCAAAAACCTTTAATTACAAAAATAATGTGTTAGTACAAAGTCCGAACTTCGTCAAATTGTACACCAACGAATTGTGTAGGAAAAACTCTAGCATGTTCGTCTTGAACTGGGAGAACAAAAGTCGTGCGCTCTAACTGTGCTCAAAGTCGCAATCGCTGTATACCTTGGTAGGCCATGTTAAAATATCTGTTGTCTGAAGAAGCCATCTCACGGGTGTTTATGTATAGTTTGTTTGGGATAGGAATTGAGCACACTTGGTAACTACGAAACCTTTTACATCCACGCTTAGTCAAAATTGCCCTTTATTGGTTTGGCGAGACACGTCACCTTAGTGAACATAGCCTCTATTTATAAGGTGGTTCGAAACACGCTACTATTAGTGGACGTCGTCTCTATTTTATGACAGTTCAGTACAACAGAGTACGTCAACTCACTCGACTTCCTTCTTTCGAAATAAGAATTCTTTAATAAAGAGTTTCGCTTTAATTTACACAAAAGTAAAATTAAAATATTTTAAACACATCTGCTACCAAGGTTAAACCTTGAGATGATCAACCATACAACCTAGTACTAAGAAACAGTACAGGAATCAGTGAAAAATTGTATATGGTCCAAAATGGACTCGAACTAGACAATTAAATGTTAAAACTAATGACACAAGGTAATCGAAATCAAACAGAATAAAATTAGCAGACGGCAGTGGCACTCAGATCGGGGTGGTGGCGGTCAAGTACCAAATTACGAACACGGAACCAAACACGTACAGTTCGAATCAAATATAAGCGCTTCACTACCGATCGAGTTCAAAAACTACTCAACTGACCAAATTGCGCAATAACTCATTGAAACTTGTCTGACTTTCTAACTTCAACTCTGTAACTCTCCGATTTTGGATCAACTGTAACTCTGTTTAACGCTCTGTATCTATCTGACTGTAACCTCGCTGTACGATAAGTGTAACTCTCTAAATCTGTCGGTAACTCTCCTCTTGAAAGTCGCGGTGTTTTATCCTAAAATTTTACACACACCAACACACAATTCTGCATTTCTCGAACTTCCCCTCGCTTCTCTATACCCTTAACATGTTTATCGTTCAAAGCTCAAGAAACGGATATATATTTCTACTTTAACCCTCCGGTAGTTGACTCTGGACATTTTCATATTCCAATTGATTCTACAGTGGTCGAAACTGCCCCATTTCCCTTCAAAACCCTCACACACCCTCTGGCTAAACACTTGGCCTCAGACCAACATTCCGATGTACGAAATCGACACAAACTGCCAGTGTTAAAGGCGTACTCTGTCCTTTTCATCCTCATTATATATATAAGACGAAGAGACAAAAAATACCTGCGATTTAATTAATAATAGTAAAAATGGTTATCAGATAAAAACCACCTGTTATAAAAGTAAAATACAAGCGAATTATTTGTAATATTGTACATAATGTAGTACCTACTCCTATATTGCTAAGGCCCGTAAGTGAAAATGTTGTCCACCAACAGAAAGCATTTGTTCATACTCGATCCGCTATGTTCTGTCTCACTTATTCATACTCGATCCGTTGTGCACAAGAGTTGGAACTTTAACCCCAGCAGTAATTCGCCAGTCGAAAGGCTACATAGCACATTTGAAGAAAAACTAAATGCGCTACTTTACCAAAATCTTACAGAAGATCTAAGAACTCTAATGACTACAGTAGCTACCATTTATAGCCAATCAGTTCACTCAAACACAGTTACACACCTATCACTTTATTATACGGACCCTACCATAATCTTAATGTTCACAAAATTGACTTACGTAGATTAGATTAGAGTAGCGGTTGTCAACCTTTTTGTTGTTGCGTCACACTGACAACTTAAAATAAATTTACTATCCTATTAAGTATTATATAAAATTTTGATCTTTACAACGCAGAAATTAACCAAGTTGTCAAGTGGAATTAAAGACAAATGGACCCAATCTGCTTAATTTTATAAAAATTATTCCATACTACGGCGGATTTATGATAAAAATTACAAAAATGAAAAAAAAATAAAATGTTTAGTTTCTGTGAGTCTTTTATATGAGTAATGTTTTTCGTAAAACCAATATTAAAAACAAAATTTTCCGTGCGCGTACTATTGGCCCACCCTGTATGAAAGAAAATCCCGAAGCAAGAGACTTGCAAGAATAACAAACTCTTTGTTATAATCAAAAAGGAATCTTAGCACAAACAACTGGAAGTACATCTCTAGCACGACAGTTGACAAATATGAAAATAACTTAAATATAATACAAGAAAATAATAAAAGGCTTCTTAAAGGATTAAATTAAATTAATCAATTAAATTTTTACTGACTACTTGTATAATGAGAAAGAATTCCTGAGCTTATTGAACGAGATTGTAAGAAGTATTTCGTTTGCAGAAAACTGAATCATCAATCTAGAACTAATTCCATTCAAAGAACTTAATGGCATTTTAAAACATCTGCAAAATTCATGGGTATACAAAATAAGCTGTAATCTTTTCGAACGTTCCAATACAAGACTACAAATGTTCAAAAGTTTTTGTGGTTATAACTAATGAAAGCATAATATTTTCATCCAACTTCCTATTCTAAATTCCATAAAATTCCAAGTTTTTAAAGTGGTTCTTATTGTGAATAAAAACGGAAACGTTCTATTTTCATGTTCTGATTACTATCTGCACAGACTTAAAGTGTTTTATTGGACAAGTTCCTGCGAATAGTTCGGAAGTACATCTCATATATGTAAGAAATTGAAAACGGATATATGTAATTTCATTCAACTGCACTATTGTATCGACTATGCCTATATGCATTTACTCTAGCAATAGCTTTAGATAATAAAATTATAATATCTACTTATCGAATTATAGAAATAAGTGATGATGAAACTAGTCTGATTGTAAGCGTTAATCGTTCTTGTATCCCATGTAAGTAATTTAACCATATAAAATTTCGGGAGAACCTATTCAAATTAATGTCCCAACAATAGCTAAGGCGGTAACAGACGAATACTCACATATAAAAATAAAAGAATTGGACGATTTTGACGATTTACAGACCAATATAAAAAAAATTTGTATGCTAAATACAAAACTTGGAAACCAAAATTCAAGAATTTGTCGACTTCCGAATAAAATGATAAGGACATCAATGAAGTAAAGGAAGAAGAGTTATATATAGTATTTCCAGAGTCAATTGAAAATATTATAAATTGAACATCCGTTCCTATTCATCTTTACATTATAAGAAAGCAGTGTTTTCGATAAATTTCTCCCCTCGTATTTGAGACGTAATCAACCAGACATATAACCGCATCGATGAGAGGGGCCGGTATAAATAATACAGTCGATTTTTGAAATAATCAACTACAAAGCAGATGTACGAGGTGCGACAATTTGATATTGTGTTGCACGGAAATTTGGTCTAATATAAAAACCGTAAGTTGTTTGCGTAATCCACTACAAATATTATATTATCTAGTGCAATATTTGTTAACTGTGACATTCATTGGCAATACATAAAGGATTTTCAAAATATCGTAGAGAATACATTGCTCTGAAAAGGTACAGACGCGCACCTGCGTGTTCAACTTCATATTACGAAAAAATACCGCAACCTGGTTTGTTATATCGTTTTCAAGTGACTATGGGAATCCTATACCAGACTAGTTATCTAAAAAGAGGATGTCAAGCAGATAGTAACAAACCATCTAATATTAATACGGTTTGTTTGTTCGCCCCAGAATATAGTAAACCGTCTTATAGTGTAGACTTCCTGTCAAATAAATAAATAAACTTGTTTCACAGTAGAACATACTAAATGGCTCAAACCCCAACGCCAAAAACTTATACCAAAAAACGTCCGAAGCATTTTTCGATAACAAAGTTATCTTCATCGGGAACTGAAGTGAACTTTGTTTTCTACAAATTTCGTATAATCTATACAGTGCCTTCATAAACGTCCGAGAGCCACGTTACCTCTGTTTTTGGGCAACCAACAATGCGAGATGCACAAAATCAATTCAAATATCCCTAGACGATTTCTCACAAATTCCAGTGGCGGCGTTTAATGATATTACAGAAAGGTCTGAGTAGTGACTATTGTTTGAAATGGAAAAATTACCATAACTTTTAGTATTGGGACCAACAATACGAAAACGTGATAAATTAAAGTGAATAATAGAGGCAAAACGGCAAGAATAATTATTTTATTATCTTTAATCGAACATAACCAAGACTCAAAAGTACTACACTGACATTTAGTTGATAGATGAAAGTAATTTTAGTAACCAACCAGTAACTTAATTCAGTGCGCTAACACTAAATCACCTAATACACTGTAGGTTACCAAAACCTTGATCACGTGAGTCTGACATTTATCAACCAATATTTTCGAACAACTTAAAGGAAGCCTTTAACTTAAAGAAAATTCAACATTGCAGTTTGGTGATGTTCTCTTAAGTTTGCTTTTACAAATCTCGAAAACGATTGATTCCGTGTTATGGGTAAGTAATAAAGGGACCGAAAACCGAATTTCAGATGTCGTAGAAGCTATGGATTTTTTTTACGTTTTGTGCATATTTCATCCACAACGAGAAAAACATCGTGTATTTTCGAAGGTAACCGTAATTTCAATTATGAGATCTTTCTAATTATACACAATGCGTTCTGGACCGACAAAACGCGATCTGAGCAATTTATAAAATTCACATCGCGTTGCGACATTTCAGAAATCTGCAATTGAGTAAAACATGTATATTTGTTTGGGCCCATTAACACCAACCCTTATGGTTATGCAAGGATCATAAAATGCAAAAACCTTTATGTAATCCCAGAAGGTTTAAAATTCTATCAGTTTGTCTTAAAACTGTTTAATGTACTTTACAACATTATACCACCGATAGGTCTTTACCATACGTTTCATTTTATACACACAGTGCATTAGAAACACCGCTACGCTTTACAGGTTTTGAGATTGATTTTTGTATGAACTGTCAGAAGAATGCAGTCATGTGCGTTATAACTTAAATAAGATCAGGAGTTACCATAAAGGTTACGTAAAAGGTGAAGGTCCTTGCAGATGATTTTAATATGTATCTATCTTTAGCAGTAATCATGGCGAACGTTATGCAGAAGTAGGTATCTAATACACTTTTTTAATTTTAGAAAGGAAAAAAATCGTCGTTAAAGACATATTCCTTTAAACAAGCAGTTAATAGAGGCGATGACAGTTGCTTACCAATCCAAGATATTACGTAATAATTAACTAACGCTGTTTAAGAGTCGAACGCTTGTCATGGACTAATTAATATCTACTAGACCACAAACAATTCATGGTTTTTCAAACCTACTAAAAAGTGAATTCTATAAAAAAAATATAGCTTCTACCTATCATTATTCTTCTCAACTAAACGTGATAAAAACTTAATATATACATACATTCAAAAATATTAAAATTCAAATCAAAGTTTTAAAGTCGGACAGACATTGAGATTTCAGAAATTCAAAGTTTCAGGCTTTAAATTTACGAATTTGTCCCCATAGATACATTTTTAAGTAGGAAAGTTGGATAGGGATGAATCAGCTCAGCAGCGGCAATGGCTATTCATATAGATCAAGCATATTGAGTTAGAGAGAACAAGCAGTGTGACATTTTACATAATTACGTAATAGATACTGATATTTATGTAAAGAAAACACTTTTTGAAAACTTTTACTTACAAGTTTCGACCTATAGGGCCATTTTCAGAAGAAGGGTTAATAATCACATAATATTTTAGAAATTGCGGTAGTCTTTTCCTATTGACTAGAAACAGCAAATACTGTCTGTTAGCAGGATTCTGAATCAATAAGTGAAATCACCTTAGACTAGTAAAGAGAGGGGACAGGTAATAGTCGACTGCAAATTGAGGACGATTGGGATCGCGAAACAGCGCTCAGTATCGCAACATAAAATGTTAAGAGGGAGTTTGTTTTGTTACCATTATTCGTACAATTATCATTCCATACAGAGTATCAATTGTTTATTTGATAAACTAAACAATTATTAAGAACTGTTTTTTTTGCCTTACGTTACTAAGAAAATATTATTTATTTTATGTCAAAGAGAATACATGTTCAGTGAAATTAAATGCAAAGAATTATTTTATTAACGTTAATTAACATGATGTGGCGGAACTAATAAACATTAAGACGAATTTTATTAATTAATTAATTTTACTTTTTTAGATTTTTATAACTAAAAGTGACGCCGCCTATGGTAATACTGTGGTAAACGCATGCATCTTACAACTTTGAAAGTATTTATTGTTTCTCTCACTATCAGTAAACCATTCCAACAAAAAAAATATGATGCATTAATGATTATTGTACGTAAATCATAACATATTTTAAGTAGTATTTAAACAATAAACAAATTAAACACGATTTTCTTTGCTTAACCTTACTACGTAAAATTCTTTTTACTTGTGAAATGTGATTTCTGGTTTATTTCTTTCACTGCGGCTTTTACAGCCGTAAGAAGAACAAATCAGCATTGTTTTAAACAAAAATCCACTAAAACCTAACTACACTATTTAATTATATTGACACTTTTACACAACGCTGTCAACGCACTGTTTGGGATCAGTAAATAGAGGCGGTACCAAAATATTACGTCAATTTTCGACGTACAGTCGGCATACGAGTTACGTGTCCCCTCTCTTTCCTAGTCTAAGGAAATCACGAATAAAAATATTGTAAGATCAATAAAAGCTTACCTTGCCAAGTAGCCAAATGGAAGCTGATTCTGGTATATAAAAACGTCAAGTTTTATGTATTTTACGTAGGCATAAATTCAAGTCTTACACAAAGAGAAAAAAACATAATTTGAAACCAACCAATTTTCAGCCACGATTTGAGTTCTGCTCATGGTATCATCAAAAAGCTTTACAAGATCCATTTCTTTTCTGGTAAGGTTATGTTAAGTTAGGCTATATTAGGAATTTCTGGATAACGATTGAAATATGTTTTAGATGCCATATCAGAATTGTTGGACAACAAAAGCGACCCCATATACATTATATATTTATGAAAATAAGAAAAAATTGTCCGTTTAACTAAGATGTGGACATATTTTAAAAAATCGAAAATTCCAACTTTTGTTTATAACTCGTGATATATCTAGGTTACTGCTAATACCTGAAATTTATTCATAATTAGTTTCTGTAGGTTTTTCCCGGTGATGTAGTAACCCTAATTACCTAGCCGACTACCTGACTATCCCTTGCTACAACCGAACTTGTAAATAACAACCTACTTTTATCTTCTATTTTTAACTTTCACATTTACTTATTTTTTTCACTTCTTATTTATATTTTTTTCTCGTTTCTTCTTCGATTGTAGTTTTCCCTCTTAATTCCATTCCTTTTTTTGTAGCATGTTTCGCTATTCTTTTTATCTTCTTTCTTTTCTGTGTTTTTTTTCTTTTTTTTATTAATTTTTATCATAAAATCTTCGTTCTTGTTTCTAACCTTATGTTTTCTTGCATGCTGCTTCTTTTTCTGCTATCCGTTTCCCATTTTTTCCGCCGCGAAATTAACATAAAAATAAATTTTGTTTTATCGCTAATTTTCGCCCTTCAACCACAACCCCACCGTCAACCTCTCTTTTTCCCAACCCTCGCTAGTACTTGAGCTGGGTATAAAAACCCGAGACTTCGTTCAATGCCGGCATCTCCTACATTCCACCCACCAGTGGCAAGGAAGAGGGAGATCTTGCGTTTTTTTTCCTGTCATTTTTTTTTCCTGTCATTTTTTTTTCTCCTGCACTATTTGGCTATCTCCGACATTCCACCCACCAGCGGCAAGGAAGAGGGAGCTCTAGCCTCTTAGTTATATTACCGCCGTCGTTGTGTCGTCTGTTCGAATTCGTAATAATTCCTTTTTGTTGTACCTACATATTTTTATATTACTTGTTTTTTTGTGTCTCTTTCTACGTTCGCCTTCAGCAGTATGTATATTTATTTTATTTCTATCATTCGTTAAGTTGTATATATATATTTTTGCTATTTTATTGTATCTATTATGTCTTGTACATATTACCTACCTGTATGTGTGTGCGTCGGGAGTGTAAATAAACATTTTATAAAACAATTAGACTCACTCGAAAACAAAAGACGATAGTAACACCAGTATGATGGTCTCAAAACAAGAGACCGTGAATCCGACATTATTTTTTTTTTGTATCTCTCTTATAGTAACCGAGTTTCCCTAAAGAAACATCAAATTTGGTCCACCCTGTCGTCCTAGTACCCAGAAGAAGATATAAAGGTGCACGAATTTCAGAAGATAAATATTTCAGTGTAGAACAGAAAATTTGCTACCGGCCGGTGTCACTATTTTCTACAACCAGAACGAGCTAAAGCATTTACATATTAATTTAATTTTTGTTTCCTTATTCGTTAATGAAAAGCTAGGATTTAAATCTCAGCCTCTAGGCGTAAGCTTTAAGCAAATTAAAGCTTATGGCAAACATTGAATCAATTTTATATTGAAAAGATTAAGGCTTAGCCCAGAATGAATCCTGGACGAGTTGTATGGCAAAATCAGGTAGCTAGTTTATTTGGAAAAGCGTTTTCGAGTTACAAAAAAAAATTAAATAATTTAAATTTTCTATTCGCGTCCGTCCATGTTTACTAAAAAGAAGCATAATAAAGCAGAAGACAATTTTTGTTATTAATTATAAACATAAAACCAATAATTCAGTCGAATTGTGTGTGTTATTAAAGTATCACTAGAAATGATAAGTTAGTCATCCCGAACATATTTTCGTAAAGTGGATGTTTTATGAACTGCTTCAACAATATTGGACGACTGCAGTTTATTTTATTCATTGGGTACGCAGTTCTTATTGTTAATAGTGCAACAAGAACCGTTCATCTTATTTAAGTCGCAAATATTTTCACTTTCCTTAGAAAGGTCAATTATAATTACAATCGCATGCTACAAGCTTCCAGTCTAATAATTATTTTCCTTCTTGTCCCCGTTATTGTAGAACTTGCATTGTACACAATTAATCAGATCAAGGACAATAGTGACAATGATTTCTGCTAGCTGTGAAACAATCAGTGTTTAGTTGAAAGTGACGATAACCTTTAAAATGAACGCATTGATATTTTTGTTCTACATGATAACAATAATTTTGTTGCACATACTTTTCACAACTGAAATCGGCTGCCAACATCATTTTATTTTATTGTTTGTTAACGATGTTGTTTATCTTTAAAATAATTCTTTATTTAAACTTTAATGACATGGCTATATAATTGTTATTTTTTGTTGTTATTTTTCTAGACTAACTGACTAACTTTGATCATATATTATAAAACATCAAACAAGCACTATATCGTTGCCACATATTACTACTTTTCCCCTCAACTATAATAACATTATTTTAGTAATTTATCAGTGCAATTTTTTTAGCAAACCGTTCGAACTTTATCCTATAATATTTCCATTTGCACAATTCACGAATTTTATTGCTCCACTTTCATTCAGATTCTTGACAACCCGAGTAGCAATAGTTATGGATAACCATGTTACTGATTAGAGTCGGATAGGGCATTATTCTGGAAGATTTTTGTACGGTATTCTTCGTTGGGCCCAATTTGGCCCATATACAAATCGCCAAACCTAATTATAACGGCCGCCTTTAACCCATATTACTCGAAATGATATTTTTTAACGAGTTTTTCATGTTGAGAATGCTAAAAATAGATAATTCGAGCCATTTTTTGCAATTATGTTGTTTTTAATATAAAAAAATTGTTGAAACTTGAAAGAAATTTTTTTTTACAAAAATTAAACATTGTACCTACTTATACTCATATTCGGACAACCAAATTTTTGTGCCTTTTTTTCCTCCCCTTCACGCACCCCCCCTCCCAAATAAGGAAATAATTCATGATGAAAACACAATTTTTTGTCTTTATGTTCAATCGACAAAATTTGTAAAAATATGACATGCACTTTTTTTTAAATTTTTTTCTTTTTCTAATTCTTGTGGATATTAAAAGCAGTAATTTTTTTAAAGTACCTACCTTTCGATAAAAAAAGGCATTACTATAATGATTATAGGTTTTTATAAAACTGGATAGCTATAGCTCTACTCTTATATACGTAAACGATAGTATAAGAAAAATTGTTAAATTTTTTTAATAAATAGCTATGTACTAAAGCACATTACAAACACGTCATGAATCATGTGCAGATCAAATGTATGTGTGTGTGATGATTTTTTTTGCATAGATGTACTATATGACATACACACTCGAAACATATTACAGTAACGTTGGCTATATTTTAACATTTAATTTATTCTAGTATAACATTATGTTGATGCTATTGTTGGTGTTGCTATTCTTGGTGTTGCAGTTGTTGTCCCAGCTTTGGAAGATGCTAATGTCACAAATTCAATATGAGCTGTTTGTCAAACAAAACCTCGTACTCGTAGAAATGTGACTTCGGTTCGATTACTTAATTTCTCATTGTAGATAGCAATTTCAGCATCCAATATTTTGTCTGCAATGAAATATAGAGAAATATTTAGTAGTGATGATTTTAAATACATTAATATGAATTAAATTCAAGAACCAAATTACAAATTACCTCTAATTAATGAGGAAAAAGCTATTGCTTTCATTATGACCCGCCGGGATTCGAACCCGGGTCTCTGGCTTTACGCGCCATTGCTCTCTAACCACTAAGCTACGGCAACAAGATGACAGCAACATCGACGAAACGTACTTACTAAGTCACTGAATCGTCGGATTTATTGTTTAATTCACATTAATGTACTTAAATTGCTTGATATTTCATTGTTAATAGATATTAATGATAATATACATCATCCGACGATTCAGTGACTTAGTAAGTACGTTTCGTCGATGTTGCTGTCATCATGTCGCCGTAGCTTAGTGGTTAGAGCAATGGCGCGTAAAGCGAGAGACCCTGGTTCGAATCCCGGCGGGGGCATGATGACAGCAATAGCTTTTTCCTCATTAATTTGAGGTAATTTGCAGTTGTTTCTTGAATTTTGAACTTTCCTTAACCTTAATAAAGGATAATTTTCACCAATTTTGAACGACTTTAGTCCACGAATGTCATTTTTTCGTACCCCTGAACCTGTAAGGACCGGCCATCCCGTATATACCAATAGTCCCTTCCCCGTCACTTAATCACTCATAACAGGTGTAAGATAGAGGAGTCTATGAAGTGGGGAAATTCACTCGCCAATTTCTCACTCCTCTTCAATCGATTCTGAGTTAGGGGAAACTCACTCCCCCACACTTCTCCTGATTCACAATCGGCTTAATTTACCTACTCATTAGCATGTTGTATTTCCAGGTACAACAATCATCAAGTTTTGGATTTTTCGGAATAACCTACGAAGATTTTAGCTTCTTAGCATTCTCTTCAAATTTATCTTTTCGTTGTTCCTTCGGGATTCCAAATACGTGTAAGTATGGTACGTTTGGTAACTTCTTATACAATAATACGTAAAGTGTTTTCGACATTGATCTTGTAGGAAGTCTGTTCTGCAGATAATTTCCTGATATTATAGCTTCCCCCCCCCCAACATTTAATGGAAACTTTGCGTCTAATATGGCGAAACTATACACTGGCAAGTTTCTATTTTTTGAAGAAGCAGATGGCACTAAAAGTGTTGCTAAAATGTTAATTTATGCTAGCATTGCCTTAAAATATAAAAAATCGCATTATCGAAAAGATTAGTCAGTTAGGAGATTCCCGTTCCGAATAGCGGTCACCTCCGATCGGGACACAACTTTTGGTATTTGTTGTCGTTGATGGGTCATGAAAATCCCAAACAATTTTTGGAGGAAGTGCATCATAAATATTTATGGATTTTCAAACGGTAAAACATCCGTATCACAGTCCCTAATACGAAAGGTAGGGGTTTTCTTTCGAGAAATTTAGAATTTATGTATTATCGTATTTATACGAAAGGCAGTTTAAAGGCACTTTGACAGCATACAGTAACAAATCTGCAGTCAAATTAGCACAAATAGTGTGCTTACATGTTCACACACCCTTTTATAGTAATTTTAACAACTGGGATTGTAGTAAGATCAACTAAAACATATTTTGTTAATTAAGAAAGACATTGCAGTAAAATTAACTAATCGATTTTTTGTACAATTGGAATGAATTTTCTTTGATGTTAGCGAGATTTTGTAATTGATCGTGCAATACTATATTTCGAGTCTAACAAAAAAAAAATGCTATTTATACATGAAGTACTAGTTAAATATGCTTCAAGTATTAGCTGATTTACATCCAATATATTGTCTGCACTTCAATTTAGGGTGTGAAATTAATAAACAATAGTTTTGTTAAAGTTTTAACCACATAATAAAAAGTTTAACAAAAGTGTTTTTTGAGTTAAACATTGCAAAATTGTTATGTCTTCTAATTAATGTACATGCACACTTGTTTTGTAGAATAAAAGCATGCTGTGTGCTTCTTAAAAGCGCACATAGGCAGTTTCAACTAACGATCAATTCGCGTCGCCCCTTTATTATCAAGCGAGTTCTCTGAAGAACCCTAGTTGAGCGTCAACTCTGACGGTTCGCTATACTATGTGTACCTAATGATAGTTGCATTTTATTGTAATAAGGGGATATGTTGAAGTGTTGAAAGTTTTGACATTAGAATTTTCAATTAAAATTTTCAAAAGAAGGAAGTAATTTAAAGGAAAATAGTAATTCATAGTTAATTTTTATTTTAAAAAGAGCTTTCGTTTCATGTTCCTAGTTTTGTTAAAATTTTGAAAAATATTCAAAATTTTGTATTTAATTTCGACATTTGGATCCAGGTAGTCTTTGAAATTTTGCTTCGTATCCATGAGAAAAAATTGAATTTTACGTGGTATCCAAGGATATTTCCTTAAAACAGTAGGTGTTTTGAACTACGAAGACGTATTTTTAGTGCTCCACACACAGAATTCATATTATTTGGTGCTCAACGTGGGGCCATTTCATTTAAAACACCAAGCAGAACATCTCATCTTTACACATTTCTTACACCCAAAATTCATATTATTATAGAAGAATCCCAGTAATGCAGATTTAAAAACAGATTACAATGCAATAATTAATTTTATCACTGTTCGGTAATGGTCGGTAATTGTCATTATTACTCTGTCGTTTAAATTGTGTAAATAAATCCACGTTTTTATCATTTACTATTTTCCAAACTCATACTGATAGTTTGTACAAATAAACACAAATTTCAAAGAGATATACCTTGGGGTTGGTTAAAATATCAACATTGTTACAACAAATCACTGAAGTCTGCTGAATCTTCAGAAGTTAAAATTTTTAATGTTGGTACAATATGATATGAGACATGAAAAATGCAAATTATGAAAATGGTTTATTTAAATTTTCCACACATTACGGTCATTACTCTGGCTGCACATTCATTATTGAAATCTTCTAAGAAATATGTTTGTTAAATTACTTTTTAATAGGTACCTATCTATTCTAATACTAATTTCATTAGTTTTGTACTTTTTGTCTGTCTATCATTTCATTAAAATTCTGCTTTGTTTAACGATAAACGGTTTGTAGATATTTCAAAGACATTTTTAAATTCCAAAATTTCCTGGCCATTGATCCTCATTAAAAATTAATTACCTATAGTGTAATATTTAGAAAATAACTGAGAGAGGAAAAAGTTTTAATGAAAGAAAAGTAAGAATTCTTTTTTTTTTTATTTAGGTATTCTTTTCAATTATACCTACTTTCGTGGATGTAGTAGGTAATTATACTTATAGTTTTACATTATCATTAACACATACCTAACCGTTCCTGTATTTCTAACAACAATTTTAATGTTCTGTATGGTCTGTAAGTTCCAATGGATTATTTCATAATTACAATACTCTTTTTAAATTAAATGTCATTAAATCAAAATCGAAATAAAAATTTAAAAGTAAACTTCTACTTATAGTACTTACACGTTTAAATTATGATTATTATTCATATAAAAAAATAGAATGCTATAAAAGGTTATTATTTCCAATAAACCACAAAAAAGTTCGAAGCACCGAATTTGTATATTAGCTTGTTGAGAAACAACAGGAAACATTTTATAAACGTCAAAAGCCTGAGAACGTTTTGGCAAAATTCTGGTAGCTGTATATCTTCGCCCAGAATATTATTTGTAGTGCAATGTATTTTTTGCAGACGAGTTTTTGAAATAACCATTAGATATGTATGTACATATGACAATATTTTGTATTTTGGGAATTTGTTATCGGATTAGTAATGTGTTTACGCAGTACCTACCTACTAGGTACATATGTATTGATAACCGAGGTTAGTGACAAGATTAGCTTTTACTGATTATAGAGTACGTACATATTAATTATATAACCAACAAAATTAAATTCTTACAATTGAAGATTAAGTTAAAATAGGAAGTTCATTTAATGAAAAACCTTAAAAAGGAGATCGCAAGCAAAAGTATTGCAAAACAAATGATTTGGAACAAAAATTCAAAAATTTCCTTGATGTGGGGATGGGAGGTTAGGTTAGGGTACCAGAAATATAACCTCAAAAATTACACATTTTCTAACATTTAATTCTTTCTTCTTACCCTAAAGGATTCAATGAAGAGTAGAGATTTCTTTTAAGTCTTAAATGTTTCCACATATCTTGTGTACGTCAAAAATTCGGTGCGCAGTGCAACTGTCAACTCGAAGTGCAACGGTCGGCGCGCGATGCAACGGTAGAAACGTTCGAACCTTTGCCTTTCCGTATATAGGCGGACACTTTTTAACTAATAACTTCCAAAAGGACTTAATAATACAACAAAACAGGGATTCCTTGTTTGTTACTGTAGAAAAGAGTGTTTCTGGGAAGTTGTACAATTTCATTTCATTCAATTAGGTTACTTTGTAGTTAAATTACGCAGATTACGTTAATTTTACTGTCGAAGTTGTATAATGTTTTGAGAAAGTTATATGAAGTATCTGGAAATCCTTTGTGGAGGTTTCTGCAATGCCTCACATATTTTTCGATCATAAGACTCCGACGGTTTTGTATCCATCAACTTCGCATATATGTAGGTAATATTCATAAAAACACAACTTTTGATGATAATTATGAAGTCCTACATGTCGAAACTAAAAATTTTAGATTATTCTTGCTATAATCCCTAGAACCTAACAAATACAAAAACACCAATACTTTTTTGAATGATCAAATCGATCTTAACAGCTCACCATTGCCTAATCTCTTTATCCGTCCACCGTTCTATTTCTTAAACTATATGAAAGATAAGTAGCTTAGTTAAGTTTGTTGTTATACTTCTGAAGAAGCGTAAGTTAGGCGAAACAATTGCTAAGTAATTTTATCGATTTTTTTGAAAACTTTAGCGTTTTATTGTTTCTAATATTACCTACATATTTAATATACATACAATACAAGACAGTTATCAAATTAATCAGTTATATTTAATAATATGTAAAAAGACAAATGGTAATGTAATTGCGGTCATAGTCATTTTTTCTTAAAGTTTGGGAAGAAAATGTGGAAAGCACTTTATTTATAAATACGTATTTATGTTTTGTAGCCAGACTATGCACTGTTTACCAAGCTTGATATGTAATATCTACTTTACCACTCCCTGATTTGTGATTGTTCACTTTCGGGCTAAGAAATACAAGTCGAGAGACGTGGTAATTAAGGTGAGGGCTTCGAAGACTTTCTTTCTTGCGGACCTCTGGCCACAATCGACAACTAGCAGTTGCTTTATTGCGTTCAACCGGATCTTTGACTCAACAGATATCTCAAAACGGTGGCTAAAAGAATTCGGATTGTGTGGAAGTGATGTTGCAGATTTAATCAGTGCACAAAGTGGAGAATACGTTACAGTTTTAAAAATGGTAAGTGAAAGTACATTTTCTAACGTTTGTAAAGAGGGTAGAGTGAATTTTCTTTTTTGGTATTAACAAAAAGTCATTATATATAGATTATATATTTTGGCGCTTGAATTCATTGGATATTCGCAACGGTTTACTGAAATTGTGGCACAAATATTGAAATTAAATTCGCCACCAAGTAAACGATTTAAATGAACTTCCTTTGCAATGTTTTTTACGACGCGAATCCTGCATTAAATCTTATAGGTATTCCAATTTTTTTTCTTTTTTTTAATCTAGTGGTCGGTAGTGATCGTGCACTTACAAAGCATCTAATAGTAGGCACATTTAAATGATCATTAAAATATCGGCAAAGTAGTTCTGCTCTTGCATGCAGTGATTAAAACATTAACGTTAACTTCTACTGTTCAGGCTGGGCCAAATTCGATGTTTCTGTAGGGCAACTAGTAACTATAAGAGATACAAAAATGTTAATGTCGCATCCACGATCTCTTTTTTTTGAGACCAACATACTGGTGTTTTCAAAAAATGCTAACATACAATTTCATAATTGCACTCTATTTAATTATAAAAAGTTATCGAAGATTACGAAGAGTATGGAATGTTGAAATGTGTTAACTTTTTATTTTTTATTGTTAAAATTAAATAGGGTACAATTTTGAAATGGCAAGTTAATAGTCAGCACTTTGAAATGACAAAAGAATATAGTGGAATGTAGATACCAGACGTCTGATATAAACAAACATAAAATAAATCAGCAAAACTGGAGAAACTTTGGCGGTGTTGTAGAACGTACTAAATAGCCAAAACTTGGCATTGGGGTTTTAAGCTATTTAGTACGTTCTAAAACATAAAATAGCATAAAGGAAGATATTAAAAGATTATTTTTGTTATAGTGCGCTTACACAATGAAAGAGTCCCCACATGTTATATATTTTTAAAAAGAGAAGGAAAATGCCTTTTTAAGAGCCGACTATGACTCCCATTAAAAAAAACACAACTGTACGGTATAACTCGAAAGTCCATGATTGTTTTCGACGCCATTCTATTATATATAAAAAAGTACCTACCTGAAGAATCAAATAACCAAGATATGGGCATATTTTGAAAACTGGAAAACTTCAACTTTCGTTTATAACTTAAAAACAAAAGACGATAGCAATTTTTTGAAAACATCAGTCAATGTGTCCCAAAAGAAGAGACCGAGTATGCGCCATTAATTTTTTTGTATTTTTTTGTACCTCTTATAGTTGCCAAGTTCCCCTGTAGAAACATCGATTTTGGCCTAAACTGTACATCTACGAAAAGAAACAGCAGAGTACTGTTGACTAAAGAAGCACCAAAATTCAAACTGTCATCTGTTGAGAGTCGAAAATTTAGCAGCGAAGTATATCAATGGTGATCTATCTAACTAAAATACTTTCAATTTCCCGCCACTTTTAGTTATACTGGAAGTTGTCGTCAACTTTGTTATTTTAAATGGAATAGTATATTTTTTACTATGGATTCGCATTAAGCATAAAATTTTAAGGTGACTATTCACCAATTTATATATGAGTGGTTCCTGAGATAATGTAATTTATAGAAAAAAAAATCGCTGGCGCAACCTGAAGTATAATAATCATAACTTTTACCTGTATTAGCTGAATTTCATAAGTAACGGCTTTACAAAATTGAAATAAATTGAAATAAATTATGTGTCTTTCAGAAAAAAAATCTGAAGTTTAAAAACTTGAAATACGTATAGCTTGGTTTTTTCAAATATAACCTATCATATGTTATTTTTCATTCAATTCCTTTTTTATCCTGTTTCGATCCATATGGATACTTCATAGTGTTCTATGTGAAAAAGTTTGAGTAATTTTGAATTTTTGCTTAAATTAGCTACATTTAATTTCATTTTAATTTAATTTAATTTATGTTACAAAAATTACCGTAAACGAAAACTTCAATTGATGTATTCTTTGTGTAAACATTTCTCTCGAACATATTTGTAACACAAATTATTTAAATGAACGGTTTTTGGTGTTATATTACTTTGGTTGCCGTTGGCTGTCAATTGTCCAAGGCACACCTTTCTATTCGAAGAATATAAAAATTAGCTATATGAAGTAAAAATTCAAAATAATGCAAAATTATTCCAATAAAGCAGAAGAAAGTATTCATATGAATCGAAAGAAGATGCAAAAAGGGAAGCGAATGAGAACATTAAATACGGTAGGTCAGATTTAAAAAAACCAAGTTACTCGTTTTTGAAGCTTTTGAACTTTAGCTGTATTTATATAATAATAATTGAATTGAATTTTTTACCTGTAATACTGAATTCATAAAGTTAACGTTCTGATAATGCTAAGCTTCAAGATTTAAATTTAAAAACTTCAAACAAAAATAAACCGTTTTTAAATGTGTGCCGTATTTTATTTTTTCATTTGATTCCTCTTATTATCTTCCTTCATCCATTGGGATGTTTCCTACTCTTTGAATAGTTTTGAATTAATTTTCAAATAGTGAATGTATTAATGTTCGAATGATATGAAAGTGCCGAAGATATTAAATTGAACATTTCTTTTGATTAATACAATTAATACAGATGTTTTCATTTTTTATTATCTTTATAACATAAATTAAATAAGACAGTTTCTGGTTCGACATTGGTTTCATTGACATTGGTTCTCAATTGGCCAAGATACACTTCTATTGTACCAAAATTAATGAAATTGACTATAATAAACTAAATGGTATCTTGGGTGACTATTATGAAACATTTAATAATAATAGAAAACGTAAGTAAAAATGCTTTTAATGTTTAAAAATATTTATTAACGCTCTACAATTGTTTCGGGCTATGAAGGATTTACTATGAAACTAACTATATTTTAAAATTACTCAAACCTATTCAAATAAAACAATAAGAAATATCCCAATGGATTGAAAAAGAATTTAATGAGGAATTGAGTAAAAAAGAAATATAATATGTGCCATTGAAAAAAAGGAAGACGTAGTCATCCAAGTTTGAAGTTTTCAAAATAGTAGGCATCAAACTTACCTTCGAATTTTACTTATTGTCTAAATTCATAGTAAAAAGTACACGATTTCATTTAAAATAACAAAGTTGACATCAACTTCCGATATAACCGGCAGTGCTTCAAAATTAAATAAATTTAACAAATATAGATCATGTACCAAAACTTTCCTACCATTTGCTACCATACACCTCTAATAAGTACTCCATCCAACGCGGCTAACCCTATATACGTATACATATATAGATACTAACAACATTTTTTGAACACTTCTACCGTACCAAAAATTTTGAAAAACGTATATGTCATGGAACTTAGTACCTAAGGGGTATTTATAAAAAAGAAATAGCGAATGTGTCTCTTAAAATGCGCGACAGTTTTATTTTCTGAAAAGTTTAATTTTTTGTATTTCAGCATTTGAATCTTAATTTTTGTTGTTACAGAAAAATTGTTTTTCGAAAATTCGATGATTTTGTTTATTTTAGAAATAAAGAAATTTAATAATATCTATCAATTTACTCTTCCCAGGGGGCTTTTGAACCATGCATATTCTGCTTTCTTCTAAAGGCCCTATATAAATTATGAATCTTAATTTTGACATGACGTTAATCTTAATGTACAGCATATAATTGATAAGAATTTTAAGCATTTCCCACGGGTAGTAGTAAGGATTCCCAACTTTTTGGAGTAATACGATAAATATAACCTATGTTACTCAGGGAAAATGCAACATTCTAATGGTGAAAGAATTTTTGAAATCGGTCCGGTAGTTTTTGAGTTTATTCATTGGAAAGAAAAATACGAATCTTTTCTCTTTATAATCGAAAGAAAAACAGGAAACGGAATTAGTCGTAATCATCTGAATATTGTGTTTCCTTATAGCGCTCACTTGTTGGTTACTTTTTTGTAACTTCAAATACATGTTACAGAATAGTATCTAAGAGAAATTCGTAACCAGTAGATGAAAGAAATGGCAGTCGATTGTTAAAATTAAACCTTTTAAGTTTAACGCCAGCTGCTTACCAAGCGTAATTTATTACCTACATCTTATTTGCTTTAAATTTAAGTCATTTCTTATTTTATTATATTCAGTTATTTCAATACAATTTACTTGATTGTCTATTTTAATTCAATAATTTGACTCAAGTATATCCTGACGAAATGGTATTTGTTTATTTTCTCCTTTATGAAGGCGTGGTTTTTTTAAATGTATTATAATAGAATCTAAAACCTGTTACTCCGTTAGTCTACTAAAGGTAATTATGTACGTACGCCTAACATACACATGTAGAAAATGACCGAGTAACACAGTTCGTGTTCGAGTAATCGGCACATAGCTACCACTTTCGATTGCTAACGATAAATAAATTATTCAGTGCGAAATTCCTTTTATTTATGACTGAAAATTAAAAACTCTCAAAATGTCATTATGGATAAATAAGTTAAATTATTTAAGTGAAATTCACATCGACCACGACTGACATTAGCTGCAATTGGCATTGGTTTTTACTTTTTGTCAACTGCACAGTGATATTTATAATAAATTACATTTTGGCCTTTGCGTTAACTACTTAGAAAGTAAAAATTACAATAACGTATTTTCGTAATCGTTTTCCTAATTGTACCGTAATAATACTTATGCTGGGAATTATTAATTTATAAATAATACTTAATTACTACTAGCATGTAAATCGATCAAATGGTTGTTTTATCATTACTGATTACTGATTTCTTAATTTTAAAAATAAGTAAGTACTTATGCAACTTGTAAGGGACTGTATTCTTGAATACGTAGATTAACTAAGACAAAATGTCAAACTAACTCAATTAATTCCATAAATTCACTGTTTTCAGATTTAAATTACCTACATTTAAAACCATTTTAAAATCTGATAACTTTATTAAAGACCTTTATTATTCTATGACATTTATATTCCATGCCATTATTTTGGTTATTAATTTTTATAGTGAAGTATGGGCCTGGCTAGTGTCCTTACCAAAATTGCTTCTATGAACCTGTTAAAAAAATTATTTTTACCTGCAGACCATTTATTTCGTGATTCATGAACTAAATAATTTAATAATTTTAGTTCTATGTTCAGGTAAAAATAAATTTGTATTTCGTCACTCACGCAAAACAATAAATAAAGACACTAATTGTGAGTAAAAGGTTATCGCAAATAATATAATCATTGCTTATAACATAACCTAATTTAAAAATTAAGCGGGTTTTGTACCTTTTATGTGGGTACACTTTTTCCTTAATTGTCCACCACTTATCAATAGATGTTTAGGAATACCCAATTATTTAGTATTTATTGTATGCTTATGTGTTATTTAATTTTGCTAGGTATCTAATTAGGAGGAATTTTAAAAATAATTTAATTCATAATGTAAAGTTTTAGGCCATATGCCTTTTGTTTCTCAATTCAATTGTGAACCAACTCGATACCGTCCGTTCTGCCTGTGAATAAAAATCTTCTTTCTAAGAAACACACCGAATGTACATAACTGTAAGATTGTCAAATGATAGCCGTGAAAATCTTAAATATCGGCGTTTCGTCATTGATATAAAATTCCTTGAGGTGGTTTGGTCCCTTTGATGTCCCTCTTTATGCTCTCCGCGTTTTTTACAAAAAGTTATATTTCTGTTCGTCAGATTAAAGAACGGACAGGACGGGATAGTGCTGCCCGCCTCCGTTTTAGAAAATCTGAGGCTCCAGTAGGCACGTTTTTGAATTTTTTTGAAACAAGTCTAGATTCCCAAAATAAATCCATATCCACTGATCGACAGAATTATTGTTATATGTAAATGCTACAAAACAAACAGGGAGAGCTAAGTGTAAATTACACAAATCAACACAATAAATTATTAATAATACTGTTAGTGGTGCAATCTTGATGAAACATTTTTAATAAGATTGAATAAAAGAGTATTTGGAAGTTTCAACTATTTATTTATTATCACTCTGACAATTGTTTCCACCTGGCGATCATTTACGAAGAGTATTTACAAATATTGAAATTAAAAACAAGTTTCAACCCTTAAGTACCTAGTAGTTATTTTACGTCATGGGAAAACCTAAATTATATCTACAAGTTTGATAATAATAATGGTGTATTATTTGAGCAAAGTTCCATTTGAAATAATTAATTGATTCAGCCTTTACTTTATGGAAATCCATACTTAATAGATAAAATAACTAAACAGCTTTTTGATCTACACCTTTTATCTCCATTTAGTTGTTAACTAGTAATTTGTTCTTATGTACCGCCTTTTTGATTTCTGAGTTTTCTAGTATCATTGAAATATGATTTTTATTTTCTGTATGCAATACTTTTAAAATTCTGTATGGCTTTTTGAGTAACAAACACTGCGTTCCGTTTCAAGAAAAATTTTTATTCTTCTCTACAATTTTGTTTCAACCCTTGCGGGTCATTATCATTATAATTTAATTTTTAGTGATTGATTTGGCTATCAATGCAACACATTAATCCAAATACTCTTTTATTCAATCACAGTAAATTATTATGCTGATAATGATAAATTATTTCAAAAATTAATGCTTGGTTAGCGTTCTGCGGAAACGGCCAGACGCGGGGCGCGATTTGGAGCTCATTGGCTCTCGTCAGCGCGACGTAGGTCGCTCCAACAGAATAACCAAGCAATGTCGTCTCTTAGACAAAGGGGTTAAACCATAATTCTTTGACAGTAATGCTATCTGCGACATTTAGCTACAAAGTATTTTCATCTCCGCTTCGACAGAATGTTAACCAAGCATTAATTTTTGAAGTGGTTTAAATTGTTTCATAATATACAAAAATCAATTGGGGTAGAAACATAAAACCTGATTTCCATACAACATTTAGAGACCTAAACCGCGTTTCTACGGTGTCGAGTTGTTAGCGCCGTACAGTTAGCGCCACGACTCATTCACGTGCAGGTATCGCCGCGAAAGGAGCAGATAAAATTATATCGTGAATTTAGCGACGCGAGTATGCCATTGGTATATAAGCCTATGTACAATGCTTTTATTCAATATATTATGTTAAGTTTATGCATTCTGTTTTCGTACGATATTTTAAACACAAATTTTTACTTTCCTTCACACTTAATCCAGGTTAGGACTGGCAATTTTGTTTAACAAAATTGGCGTGATTAAAAGTATAAGCATTATAAACTTTCATTATAATATGTACAAAAAAAAAATAAAAATCTAATTAACAAAGTAATTACATTTATCTCATTTTTATACTTATACTAATTCCACTTATTCTATATAGTATAGTATTTATTTGTCAAGTACTAGAAAAATCAAAACAAAAAAATTCAAGCTGTTTGATTTATGCAAAATCATGAGCCCCGCATTCATAATTTCCACATCTGAAGTGGATGAATTACGTCTTCGATTAGCTTTAAGTGTTAGTTTTATGACACAAATCGATCAAATAATAAGCGTTGCTATATACACTTTCATTTGGAAAAGTAATATTATTCATAATTATCAGATTAACTGTAGAAGAGTTTCAAGGATTCCGAACATTTTTTAGGACAAGTGACTTTTTCTTTAAAGGGATATATTTTTAAAAAATGCAGTTGCATACGTACACGGAAAAAAGGTGAAGTAAGACTTAAAAATACTGCACTAAAAAAATTTTTGTTGTCTGCTGTAGGCTTTACATCAAGCTGCAATAGAATTGACGTGATAATGATGTTAGGATTACTGTCATTTGATGTTGAATCAACTGAAAACTGTGATTAAGTATACAATATAATTAAATCAGTAAGTAAAGGAATAAATTGTGTGAGATCAATAAAATCTAATCTTGCCAATAACCAGCGACAGGCTAATATAGATAACATCAATATTGATGTTACCTGCCAACACGGAAAAAAGGCGATGTAGGATGTACATGGGTAGATTGTTACTTTTACATCAAAACTGCAGTTAAAAAAATGTTGTCAATTTATTAATTCAATTTAAAACAGTCTTATATGGATGGCGCTAGAATTTGTAAATTTAAAAAATCTAGAAATTTAATCGGTAAATTTTCAACCAATGAATGAATACATACAAACATAATTCTAGAGTAGAAATGCAAAACGGTCTAAGTGCCAAAAAATATAATCCGAGTTAATCAAAGAAACTTTCATTTCAGAAGCAAACGTTACAATGCATTACAAGAAAAATGCTTAAAATTAAAGTACACACATATGTAACCTAACTAACTTAAAAAGAACTTCAAATCTTTTGCAATTTTATAAAAAAAAAATTGTAATTCTCAAAGGTATGTGAAACGGTCTATGTGCCCGCATCACATAAATGCAAAACGGTCTAACATAGTTAAGATATTCAAGCTTGTTTCACCTTCTTCCAGCAATATGCTGCGTTGTTGCGTCAATTAGATTTTGACAAAAACTATAGTGTTTTAGAGGTATATAGTCGAGCATTTCTTCAATGTTCTTTAGTTTTTCAGAAGTAATTCTGTTAGGCATTCTAATGCAGGAGGAACGGTGTATATTATATCATTTAACTGTTTCCCTTTTTTCAAGACGTTGCAGTTAGTCCATGTTTCCAAGTGGCTAAAAGTCTTTTTGGTTTTTATAAGGGTTGCATTTTCTTATTAATTTGGATCCACGAAGCTTGAGAAATCTCATCAGCAAGTAGTCTCTATATGATAACCCACTAACTTTCAACCTTTTCCTTTCCTTTCTTTTATTTGTACTGCTTTTATTTCGTCTATTTCGTGGGATTACAGCAGGAGCAGCCTCTTGTTTCGCCTCCATTTTGCATAAGACTAATGTATTTCAAATGGCACATAGACCGTTCTTACCGAAAACGTCCGCGCGGACTTAGACTGACCCTCGCTTCCTCATGTAATTTTGGCACCCAATATTTGGAGACTGGCACATAGACCGTTTATACTCATATTGGCGATGGCACTTAGAACAGTAATATAACAAAACAAGCAATTCCATGGGAATGGCACTTAGACCGTTTTGCATTTCCACTCTTGAATTATCACGTCAATTCTATTGCAGTACTTTTGTAAGTTTTACATCACCTTTTTTTCCGTGTTGATTATTGTCAGGATGAGCTTTTAATGATTTTACAATATTTTATTCATACCAACTAAATTAAATTCATATACTCCAAAATGTAAAAATGATTTAATTTTTAATATTTAACTCTATAATTTAAAACGCATTTTGGTATTTATTTACTACTCAGATTCCAAACAACACACAATTTTTTCTTAAAGATGAAAGCTTCGTTGTTCAGAAAAAGAGAGGTAAATTTATTCGTTAAAATATCAAGCCAACTGACTTGATAAAATCGCTACTCACACATGTGCTTGCATATGGAGTAATTTTGAAATAGTCTGAACGGTTGCATTTACCTGTTTGAGTAAGACTGCGAACCTTTTGTCCTTTTCTAAATATGAAAAGATGGTGACATTCACGTAACGGTGTGTATATCATCAATAGTTCATCAGTCATCACAATGAAATCATAGAGAATTGTATTTAAAGTAATTAAGTTGTTATTTAGTGTTGTTATTGTGTTGCTGACGTTAATTTAGAAGAGTAAATGTTAAGTTTGAGTCTGGGATAAATAAATAATTGGTAATAGTCGTAACAATAGGTTTTAGGGCAGTTTATGGTTGGGTTTTGAGCTGCTGCATAATTATATTTTAATATACGTTAAAAAAAGAATTCTTTTTCCTACAAAATTTATTGGTTTTGTGTTTTAGGACGTAAAGTTTAAAAATACTTATCTTAGGTGCTGGATATGTAGTAGTATCCTTTGTTTTTTTGCCATAGTGTATTTATTATCTCATTATCTTCGTGCTGTAGTCAGCGCCAGCGTGAATTCAGCAAGAGACAAGGCAATATTACCTAAGAACTCGACTTGTTTCATCTAATATTGGCTGAGTATGGCTGGTAAAACCGAAACAATTGTCGAGTTCGAGAAATATATCTATTGAAGTTTCATTGTGTCTAATTTATTTTTGGAATTAATACTGGCTGTGAAAGATTTCGGGAAACTAAATTACTATCTATGTATACTTATAACAGAAAGCGTTAATTGTATTTTCCTTTCTCAAACTTAATAAAAATTGTATTTTGCAACTAAAGCCAAAAAAAATTAGTAATTTTCAATTAATATGGATAAAATAGTTGCGGTTTATAGATTGGCACTCGTTTTTGACGCAGTTTCTCGCAAGAAAGATTCATGTAAAAAACTCTTCAAAGAGCTATCCATGGAACTAAGCGTGACAAATTCCTTTCTTACAACACTGTCAATTTTGTAAAACTGCAGAAAAAAATCTCCCACTTTAGTTTATCTATCATGGTACACGGTTAACCAAATATATACGTATTTTATTGAAATACATTCGCTCAAAAGATTAAGTTTCTCATTTAATATGTAGTAGTATTTATTAATCCGATTGATGGTCTGTTTCCTGTTTACCTCTTTATTTAAATTACGTTTTTTATTGTAATAGCTAAAGCGAAATAATAATGTGATTAGTTACGTGTTTTGTTCATTTTCTTTTTATATCGCAATGAATTTTGTGTTAAAATACTTCTACGGAATAGGTATGTTCTGAGTAATAATTTATTTGTAAACCTATTTAAGAGCTTAATATTAAAGTAAAAAAAAAAAATAGTGTATTGGGTATACCTACACATGATATATGTAAGTATGCATGCTAAAAGCGAATAGTTATGTCAGTAAAATGCCAAATTATTTATGGCATTATACCCTTTAGGTATACCTACCGGTCAATATCAAAAAGAAATATATACGTATATAGCAACACTGAAGATAAAAATAAGTAACATCTCTTAAGTATTTAGTACTAACTTGATGTCATAAATTGTGAAGTAAGTTTGAACATAAATCTATTTGAGTACATTAATGTGAGTTAAAATATTACGGCCAACTACTTATTACCTCAAATTAGTGAGTCTATTTATTACTGCAATCATGCTCCCGCCCGGTTTCGAATCCGAGTAGGTATCTTAATATCTCTATAACTTTACGCGCCATTGCTCTACTAACCACTAAAAGCTACGGAGACATGATGACAACACCGACGGAACGTACTAAGTCACTGAATCGTCGAATTAATGTATCTATTAACAAAGAAATATTAAGAATACTTGGCAGTGGATATTTTAAATTAATTAGTGTGAATTAAATAATTCGACCACTACAAATTACAAAAATTAAGGCAACTTAATGAACTCTGACAATGGTCTTATTCCAAACTCGGGCCTCTTCAGGTTATTATCAAAATAAAACAGAATCCTATCCTACCTCCAGCAGAGATTAGTCGAAGCATGCATTTAGAGGGTTTAGCTGTTGTTTGTCCTCTTTCGCCTGTTAATCAAGGCATACAACATATGTTTTAATAGTAGTGATTGATAGTTCGCTGGGCACTTGGTGAAACATGTTTAATCAGTCATGAAAATAAAAAGACACTGTTAATTTCACAAAAAAATATCAGTTTTGAACTCTTCGATAATGGTATTACAACCGAAACACGTGTCAGGGATTTGCTAATATATTTTGTGAAATTAACCAAGTGTCTTTTTATGTTTATCATTGATTATATAATATATTATGTTTTAACTTACTTAAACATAGTGTATTCCTGTTCTGTTTGTTATCGGACGTTTCCCTCTGTTGTCCTATCCTGAAATTGTATAAAATAATGCTAAAAATATAAATAATTACGTACTAAGTAGTATTGTAAATTAATGTATAATATACGTATCGCTTGAAGACAATTTAGCACATTATTTAGTGTAATCCCATAATAGACATGTAAGGTGTACATATTCATAGTATGTACTGTTGTACTTTTCAATTATTGTATGCGTTCGCTACAAAAGGTTGTAAGGTTATACTCCTAATTCTAATATTCTTTAAAAATAAATAATTTCTGCTTAGGTTAGGTTAGGTTAGGTTACTTTATTATTGCATCACTAATACTGTTTTTAAAAGAAAATTATGTTTTCCTTTTGTGTACTGCCATTTCTTATTCTATTTTCGTTTGACGTTTTTTTAAAACAAAACTAAAAACCTTAACTTCCATGATGTCATAATTATACCTATAGTAATTATAAAGAAAATTGTTTTTTATATTATACAATTTCGACTTCTAATTCTAATGTTTTACCTAATGAAACGAAGGTAATAATTACCAAATTATTAGAATATAATAATATGAATCTGTTAATAACAAATGAGATTGTGTCTTCTTTTACTGTTTACTTAAACCAAAATTATTTCGGTTTTGTTAATGATTTTTACTTTTGCAATGAAGATTTAACGATGGATAATTAGGACTATGTTTGTGAGCTTTAATATACCTTCAAACATTAGAATAAGTAGAATTCGCATAAGTATAAATATGACATAAATAAAATGACTTTCGTTAATTAGATTTATGTTCTTCGTATATAGTATGACTGGTTTATAACCCTTATGCTTTTCAACATGTCTGTTTTGTTAAACAAAACTGCTAATCCTAAGCCTAGGTTAATATGTAGAGGGAAATAAAAATTTGTCTTTAAAATATCTTACTTAAAACGGATAAACTTAATATAAAATATTAAATAAAAGCATTGTACATAGGCTTATGTACTGATGGTATACTCGCGGCGCTAAGTGCAGAATATAATTTTACCTTCTTCCTTCGCAGCGATAACTACACGCAAAAAGGTCGCGGCGATAAATGTACGATGCCGCGCCCATAACACCGCAACTTTTTTGCGTGCCCGTAGCGCCGCGGTAATAGCAGGTAAAGTTTGAGCATGCCACTGGCGCCCTGATAATGAAGTAAATATGTAAGCCTATGGACAGGGTTGGCCAAATTCGAGACTTTTGGAGGCAAAGTATAGTTTAAAATTCAATTTGTCACTTCATAAGGATGGGAAATTTTCGATCGAAACGTCGTTTCTTTTGCTTCATCTACATTTTTTTATCAATAAACGTTTGAATGGTATCATCGTTAAAGTTCTTTTTAATTATCTTCAAAACCATTGAAAATATTGGACTTCACAATTAATAATAAAGGTAGAAGCTGATTATATTTAAATACTTACCTAAATATATGCAATTAAATTATTGGTAACTGATTACGAAGTACAAATATGTAATCGAATATATGATTTTGCAGATGCGGATTATTTCTCTTCGTGTTTTAATTCTTTCGTACTGAATTTATTTGACAATAATACGTGTTACTATTAGCCATTCTACTAAATATACTCTGGATGCAATTCGGATGGCTTAATATTTAAAAGAGAGTTCAATACGAATAGTCCGATTTTTTTTACTTATAGTTCGGTGTGTCATATAGGTGCGCACTATTATAGTACTCACTCTTATAATCAGAAATGTGACTTATTTACGATACAAGTATCTGAAATACAAATACAAGATACAAGATCCGTATTTTCATCTTGTATCTCAAATGCTTTTTTGAAATTCATTTTGTATCTTGTATTTAAATAATTTTTGTTTAGTATCTTAGAATTTTTGTAAATACATTTTCTAAAATACTTTTAGTAATAGAATCTATGGTGCCATTAATTTTAAATATCGATGTTGCCATAGATAAAACTGAACGCGCGATTAAAACTTTACTCTGGGACCAAATTGATAGAATGTCATCCCCCCCTCTACTGACTCGTGTCATTTATAATTACTCCCTATTTTTTTGTGTGGTATCAACAATATCGCCTTTGTGAGATTCAAGATCGCGAACATGGAAACGTAAGTTCTATTTTAACCCTTTAACCCTTAAAGTATAATATTTTGTCTTGTCACATTTGCACCATCAATGCGATTTATTCGTAAATAATTCACGTAAAAAGATAAACTTACGTTCAATAAAATTTTCTTAGAGAGTATTTTATCTTGAAAAAGTATTTGAAAGGTATGTATTTTGTATCTAGTATTTCAGATACCATTCCAGAAAGTTATTTGTATCTGGTATTTGTAATACTTATTTTAAAAGTATCTTGCATTTTGCATTCCAGGGTATCTTGTACGTCACTGCTTATAATTAAAGTTCTATATTTCTGAGAAGCGCTTTACTTTAATTTAATTACCGTGTTCCACCTTAATACAGTTAAAATTTCACTAGAATCCAAATAGAAGTGTGTCCAAACGTTAAAAGTAACCTTTCTCTTCCCTTTCTAGAATCACTTTTACATAACAGTCCTCCATCTTACCGAAAAAAGAAAAACAATTAAAGTTTCAGAACAATGTTTCGCCTAGTAATATTTTAGAAATGACTATTACTTTAAGATAATACACACTTTTTAGGGCTCTGTTTATCCGTCTATCACAGTCCATTTGCCCCATACCAACTGGACCAATTGAGTTATTGCTACACATTTAAAGTTTTGTGACCCAAACGCGGACTTGTAACGTAAACAAAAAGTTTTGAATATGGAGATCACTTTTAGAGGCAAATTCGAAAATGAAAACAATAATTGGAAACTGTACCATGTGCATGTCAAATGAGACGACTTGTTGTGAGGGTTTCAAATATATTTCTTGATAATTTTAAAATAAGAAGTTTTAAAGTTGATTAAGAAAGTACGTGAAAATTGATTGTCTAATCCACCCTATCTCCGAAATTACTGAGCCTAAAATTTTTAATAAAATACAGTTTAACTTTGAAGGGTACTTATTACCGTTCAATGTATCTAATACTTACCAAAATGTATCACTTTTTACTTCAGCAATGCATATAATAGATATTTTGTAACTAATTATTGGCAGAAAGAATTATTGCTACAAAGTACCTAGTTAAATTTCCTTTAAAATACGTTGCTCTTCATCAGTGTCAACAAACCGGAAAAGTGTTGCATAAATATCAAATTACTTACTTCTGATTACCGTCACCATAACGACTAAACATGTACGATAACGTAAACAGAGCTTATTGGTAACGGAGTTTTGTAAGATATATAATGAATCGTTAGTTATCCGGCGTCATTCAAGCATAAAAAGAAAAGGATCGGTTGATACTTTCGCTTTGCCGTCGATTTATATGAGTAAAGTTTTCTGACCTAGAAACCGGTGCTTGTTTTCAAGAATTGGGTACGCCCAGTTACAAATGTAAATGTTTGTTAATGCAAGGTAAAATGGTTCCGTTTTGCGTAGTTATTAGGATTGATATAGTCGAAGAGCAACACAAAAGTATTCAAACCATTAAAAGGTAAGTAAAAAGTATGATCGCTTTCCCTATAGGTGTGTATTATACTAGGTCTACTCTATTTGTTATAGAATTTTCCAGTCACTAACTTCTCAGTAATCGATCGACACAGTTCCCAGTGGGACACCCATATATACCTGGTGGTCCATATATATAGGGTTGTATCTCAACAACGGTACCTTTTATAAAGAAAGTTTTTATGAAAGTTGTTTGGTATTAAGGGGGAAAGAAAATGGTGGTATTGACTTTTATGTGTGATATTCCTTTGATGGTTATTTCAAGGTCACTTCCCTTTTTTTAAATGGAAACGTATATTTTTTATTCCATTGTAGCTGCCGGATTGATAAATGATAATAATTATAATCATTACTTTTATATTATGAGCAGTATATACATCTGTATAAGTATATTTTAAATACTCATCATCAATTAATTATAATAAATAGCCTCACGATCATTTCCTCCTACAGATTTACTTAGTATCCAGTAGGTTCCCCTCGTGAGTTACATCTTACGAAGTGGCATGCGGTAATGAATGTAAACAACATGTAAGGAAAGAGATAAGAACCCTCAATTAGAACAAATACAATGCAATGAGCAGTTTAAGCACTTACGCGGGCCGACGCCCCAGATGGGGCCGCCCTTGCGACGTCCCAACGCCAACGTAGTCGAACTCGGTGATGTACTCGTACCTGGCGAAGCATCCCTGATGGTGATCACAAAATACCTGCAACAGTAGGTGTTTGCGACACCTAGGCCCCAGCTAAATAGCCAGGCATTCTGTGCATTGGCCTAATGCACAGACCGCTTCTAATGCTTATCTTATCACTCACATTCAGAAGCTATGTGTAGAGATTTATCCCTCTACTGGACGCCCTTATGTCGATATCACCGCAGCTTTACCGACACTCGGACCACTGCTGTATACGGCAGGTCAAGGAGTGGACTTCCTTCACACATGTACACACGTCACCCGCAGGTGCACTGCCACTCCAGGCATATCTAGCTAGATCTGCAATGGACTACCTGACCCTTTCAGAATTTACAATCCACCTATTAAAGGTGCGTCCGACCCGTCGATCGTCCACCTTATATGTGTACTCACAAGGCCTTATAACTCAACAATAACAATAACAATAGCAACACTTCAATTACATAATATGTGCACAATAACCAACTTCTCAACATTATCAAATATTATCTGCTCTTTGCAGACACCACTCGTATATCCGAGTGACCGCCGCCACTACGGCGCGGCACCTTACCCTTCCTTCCACGTTGGCTGCCACTTCACCACTGTTTTCTCACTATAACAGCCCTCTTTCACAGATTCTCTTTGGTTTCTCTCAGTCGTTAACATATGTTTAGCCCAAATAATAATCAAGGTCAAAGAACTTTCCTACACCATAATAGTATCCTACGAAAAAAAATATATAAATTTTATTAAAAAAAAAATTAGTCGGATTGTAAATTTAGAATATAGAATATGGATTATTATTAGGTATATATTTGAACTCGGGTTTTCCGGCCGTTACCTCGGGAAGAGATTTCTAGATATATACATAAGAGACACCGGCCGCGAAATGTTGCTGAATAGTGGGTAATAAGGCAATTATTCATTAATCCAATTTTCCTAATAAACAGTGATCAATGATCAAGAGCGTAGTTATCAATTTGTAATCCAATAATCATCTAGATCTCAATTTTTCAAACTTTAATATCCCGAACTGAAAAAAAGGAATGATTCACCCGAAATTATATCGTCAGGTTTAATAAAATTGAATTAACTAATGTTCGTTTAAGTTTATATATTTATCAGTTTTTACATTTTCCGCTAATTATGGAATATCTTTCCGTAGAAGAAAAGATTGAGATGAGAATGCGACTCTTGGATAAAAATTGATAAATGATTACACTCTTGATCGTTGATCACCGTTTACTATGAAAATTGTATTATTGCCCACTATTCATAAACATTATTAATGAATAATGTTTCATGTTCAAACTTCTGAAATTACAATGGGATTAATTTTTTTGTTTCAATAAGTTAATTATCCTTTTTCGTAGAATACTATTATGGAATAAAAAATATACATTTCCATTTAAAAAAGGGGAAGTGACCTTGAAATAACCATCAAAGGGGTATCCCACTTAAAAAACAATGTCACCATTTTCTTTCCTCCTTAATACTAAACAACTTTCGAATACACTTTTTCTTTATAAAAGGTACCGTTGATACAAGCGTGTCTCAAGTTAAATGGACCACCCGGTATATATATATGTAAATATATGTGTCGAAAGTCGAAATCCTTAAAGCAACCGTCTATCGAATGAGAGCCTTCAAACAAACAGGAACGCTTTACACACTAAAATGTGCCGTTACATTAACAACAAAAGAGTGTGTCCGTAAGTCCATACTCTTTTAGTAATTTTCTGACCTGAATTTATGGTTGATAAGGTTTACTGAGAAATATTTTCTTAATTAAGGAGGACACTGATGTAAAACTGGCTGTTTTATTTTGTGTTTTCATTCTTCAACAAAGCAAGTCTCTTAGGGGAGCGTGAGAGAATTGGAGCCTACTAAGGGTTATTGTTGAACTGCCATAATTTGAATTTTTTAAATTATTAACATTAGTTGTCTGGATATTAGAAAATTACAAAGAAATCATAAAAAAAGAAAGTGCCGCGTAACTACAAAAAGCTAATGTAAATTATGTCTTTCGCTCTGATTACCAGACAGTTCGGGAAATGGGAGCCAGTAAATATTGAAAGGGAACCATTAACATTTTAGATAGGCTAGAGCAGTTTCAGCGTAGATTTCAATCAGTCTCAAATAAATTTGATTTTATATGTTTAAGTATTTAATAAGAAAATAACCATTCGGAAAAGTCAAAATTAAGAACATAAGAATTCTACCGTTGTTGCAGGTAGAAGTAGTACGGTCTTTGTTTCAGGGCATCTAAAAAGATACAATAAAAGCAATTGACTAACTTATAAATCAACTAGCGGCCCGCCCCTGCTTCGCACGGGTAGTAGTAAGGATCCTAGGGTAAGGATTCCTAATTGATCAGTTATCGAGCGCAGGAAATAGCTAGAGTGCCTGCCCCTTCCAACATTGTACCCGCCTCCCAAGGGCAGGGTTTGCTGGTGCGCACGTAAATGATTAAATTACTAAAACAACTATTAAAAAATAGGGGTTGGTGACGGAAGGGTGAAAATTTAGGGTTGTATGTATTTTTTAATGTCACATTATAAAAAAATTAAAAAAACAATTTGTGTCCAAAAAATTAAAAAAAAAATGTTAGGGGTGGATAACCCTTATCACTTAGGGGTATGAAAAATAGATAGTAGCCGATTCTCAGACCTACTGAATATGCGTATAAAATTTCATAAAAATCGGTCAAGCCGTTTCGGAGGAGTACGGTAACAAACACTGTGACACGAGAATTTTATATATTAGAATAAAGATAAACTTCATAACTGTTGTAGGTACGATCAATAAAAAAAAATGCGGGTAATGAGAGCTGTACAGTGTACATGCCTTTTCATCCGCTTAACCTTAAATGGAAAAAGAAAATTTTCAAAATTGCATTTCGTATTAAGAAACACTGACAAAAGAAACCTTCTAATCGAGTATAATGTTAAAAAGTAATTATGTACTAATTAAGAAAATTAATGGCGCAATGAGCAAAAGAACAAAAAATTTAGTAAAGTTAGGTCGGGCGCCATTCTGAACAACTCATAGAAAGAAAAAACCAAAAGATAAGTGCGACGGGAACTATAAGAGCTATGGGGAGTTCTATGTACAATTATTAGAGACAACTACAGGGTTCGAAAACCCCTGAAATAAAACATACAAATGCTAGAGAGCTAACAACAGTCTAATTATTAAATTAATAAATTTGGATTACCAAAAGAGGAAAGAAACATGGGTTGTACGAAACACATTAAAGGGATCTTAGAATCCCTGCGTCAATGTAGGAGACTCAAAGGGGTCTTTTGGGAGCTCCTTTAGTTGGGACACCAGACACCAGGACCGATCCGCTGTCAGATCAGTAGGGCCGAAGTGCTTAGATGGATAATAATGGCCAACGTGGATTAAATAGCACGGCAAAAAACAGTTTGTGGCAAGACCCAAATAATTCAAATTATCTTGATGCCCACGAGAGGTGTTCCAACTGGTTTCTACCTGCGGCAAGACGGAGTCTTCACCCCAGGAGCTCTTACTTAGACCCTGGGTATCTCATGAGGCTCCTAAGCTATAAATACCAAAAGGTAATGGAGAAACTGAACTTGAGTTCAGCCCTCAGAAAAAATTATTAACTACCGAGACTAAATAAACTTACAAATGGCCAAATTTCACCTGAGGGAGGAAACTAGCAGAAAAGTGAGAAAAGAAAAAAAGAACCTACAAAAAAAGGTCTCAGGAAAGAAAAAGGAGAGGAAGGGAATGGAAACAGTCAGGTAGTCGTCTTCAAAAAGAAAATCAAAACACACATGGTGCTAAAGTTAAATAAAAAAAGAATTGATGAGCACAGTGGCAAAGAGAATTTTTTAAAGAAAGTAAGACGTGGCTGAAGGCCCTGAATTAAAGATATAAGCAAGTCAAAGTGGCTGAAGGCCTAAATGCAAAATAGCAAAACATGGTACAAATTAAAAATGAAATCTACAAAACTTAAATTAAAAAAAGTTAAACAACCTGCAGAAAGAAAAACATTTATTGCACGAAAGCAAAAACGCAAGATGAAAACGGATTAAAACGCTATCACAAATCAAAGACACTTAGCACCACAATATGATCGTAAAAACGTCACACGTCCGTTATTAAGGCAGTTCTTCTCTTGTTCAAACTCAAACGCAAACTCTCCAAGCCCTGCAATGGGAGGAGAAAATTGCGCTGGACAAATAATAACGATCAAAAATCAATAGTAAACGGTCGAACAGGACTACGAGACAGCTTCAGATACACGACCACAAAACTGAACCGAGCAATTCGGGGCTAGGCGTAACGTTATTTCGGAAGCTTAGAAAAAAAAACGTTACAACGCACATATGGATTTGCATCCTGGAACTATAGTTAAATGGCAAATTGTAATGATTAACATGATTCAGTAAATTCTAAAAATTGAACGTATCCAAAACTTCTCATAGAGTACATTACTTTTGTATTTTATTAAGAAAACCTACGACTTTATTAATAGTACACTTTGTATGTTGTTATAACAAATGTAGAGCGGTGCGAAATGTACGGGATGCGAAGTGTCCCGATATCAAATTACATACCACAGTGGTCAATAAAAATTGACCATCAGATGAATTTCATGTAGAAATCGGATGAAATTGAGTACTTATCAATTATTTAACTACAAAGCTTCTTGCCCTACCTAAGTATGTAGATGAACTGGAAATTGTTATATACATATCTAATAAGTAAAATAGGTAGTTTGATTTTAGTAATATAAGTGAAAGAAAATATTAGAGCACGAATACTGACTGAATTATCGTGAATAATTCATAGTGAATCCGTCTTGTTGCTAATTACATTGTTGTCTACAATATTTGTTTAGAAATCATCTTTTTCTCCTTTAATAGTTACAATTAGAGAAAAAGTAGGTACTCTAAATTAATTAATCAACATCTTCGTTTGTTGGTTACTAGAACGGAACAAATTGCCAATTAAAGTAGTATTTCTATCTTTAATCACCGATTTTGTGTTCTCATTAATCTTCTTCATTCATTATCTAATTTATGTCCATCTAATAAACGCTGGTGTTCAATGGAAACGAATTTCGAATTAGTCAGTAAGTCCCAAGGAATGTTTGTATAAATCTCTAAACCAGCTGCGGTTGTTACATTGTAAGTTGTAAGCGATTAAATTAAATCAAGTAATATATGATATAATAACTGTATTTGAAAACATTCAGTCTATTTAATTAAAAGCTAAGCATATAATTGCATATCTTTTTGATACAAATTATTCCTAATTCAATTTCCACGATTTTAACAAATGTTTGTTATTTCCTAGAGACGACAAAATATTCAAAGAACCTACATTCAAGCAATAAACCTAAGCTAACTAATAATAAGTAAAAGTAAAAAAGGATACTGTGTATAATAATACATTCTATGAACAGCAGGAGAGACTTAAAATGGGAAACCCAAGTAGCCCCTTACTTGGCGAAATATTTATGAATAATTTGAAAAAGAAAATAAGTAACAGCATTTATTTCAAAAAATGCTATCACGGGTACAGGTATGTCGATGACATTTTAGTATGTTATACAGGTACCGATAGCCAGTTATCAAAACTATTCAATTATATAAACATTTTACACTCTAAAATTAAATTCATTACGGAAATTGAAGAAAACAGTAGCATCAACTTTTTAGATCTAACCATTAAAAATAATCACCATAAACATATATTTTCAATATATCATTTACAAAAACACAGACCGATACTATTATCCATTCAAATTCATATCACCCACTATCCTACAAATCAGCATTTTTCCATTCAAGTTTCCGTAGACTTCTTAACGTTCCAATTCCAGTGAAAATAACAACAATTAAAAATTAAATAGAATTTACCAGGTAGCCCACAATAACGGATATAGCTTTTTGTTTGTCACAAATCTATTAAACCAAAAATGAAAAAAACAAACCTTAAATTCCATTCACCCTATTTTTAAAAACAACAAAAACACAATATATAAGTTTAACATACCTAGGCTCTTTTTCAATTAAATTGAGCATATATTTAAAAAAAAATTCACCAACAGTAAGTTGTATTTCATTTATAACTTAGAATACTTTAGGAAAATTCATAAAAAACAATAACGATATTAATAAGAAAGAATTAAGATCAGGTGTTTATATGCTTAAACGCAGCAATTGTGATAAAGCATATATAGCCCAAGCAGATAGATCCTTCCTTGAAAGAATAAAAGAGCATGAAAATAGTTATGATAAAAAACCACAGTTTTAATGACGATTCTAAAATTTTGCATTTTTAGAACAAAGGAAAACAATTAAACTGATTAGAAAGTTTGGAAATAAATAAATTAAACAAATCTCCCTTGCTAAACATAAATTATAATTTACTATACAATTTTCATCCCTACCTCTCTGTTAAATTTAGTATATAAGTCTGTTTGTATTTAGTTATAATTTAGACTATTCTTCCACCTGAAGAAGCCACGATGTGGCGAAATAATTATTGTGGTTTGCAATAAGTCAATTTTGTAACTAAAACTTTGTGTTTGTTTTACTGTGCATTAATTATGGAGTTACAAAGTATAGAAGCCTCATCGATTCAATTTTTAAGCTCACTATTTGTTCATATTTATAAGTATGTATAAATCTATTCCTCTTATACGTGTAAATCCAAAGACAGCTACTACATTCCAAGTACAAGTGAAAATTAGACGGATATGTTTGCGTGAACACGTACTTATCCGAACAGCGTTGCTCTCATTTTATATCTACTTTCCTGTTTGCTTCAGCCAACAGGAACTAAATTAACTGATTTCGTTGAACGAGGTTATAAAACATCAGAAAGTAGGTAGACAGAATTGCTTTTTCTAGACTTTCATACACTTTTATGGATAAAGGTAGGTATAAATAAGTCTTTTGTAAATTTATGCGTCTGTACCTACACAATAAAATTTATATGAGAGATATCTCTAATTGTAAGTACGCATCTATAGGTACGTGTATGCATTTTGTTCAACAAGCTTTTTAATGTGTCGAGATTTTATCCATGTTTCATTCAGTACAATTAAGTGTGAAAGAAAAATATTTGCAGAAAAATCTGTACACCGATTTACACATTAACAATTCATTATTGAAACTAAAATATGCTCACCTAAAAAAGAGGTAATTATGTAGAATAGCTTAATCCCTTCCGATTTTCTTGAAGAAAAAGTATTATGTAGAATTCGTCATACTGATCAAGAATATATATATATGTTGCGCGCGGAAACCACCTCCTCACGGTGTTTTTCAGCTTCTTCATTTCGTGTATTTGTCTTCCATGCCTATTGTAAAAGGCGATTAGTAGTAGTGGTTTGTTGGTTTATTCGAATACTGAGAAAGTGTAGTATTTATTGTTGTAGATTAGATACGGAATAATTTATAGTCTTTGTCTATAGGTGATACATGATACTACTTGTTTGTTTAATCTGTGAAAACGGTTATTCTTAGTGTGCTACGAATACAAATTTTGGGAAAGGGTGAGGGGTATGTAAATGTATACACACCCATCCTGAACCGCAACCTATCGCAATACACACGGAAGTATTACGACAGTTTTCTGTACTTTTTGAAGCTCAGAATCAGTATGAAGATGTCATAAAATACAAAAAACTGTCCTTATACTTCCGTATGTATTACAATAGGTTACGGTTCAGGATGGGTGTGGTTACATTTAGATATCCTTCATCCTTTTTCAACATTTGTGTTCGTAAAAGACTAAGAATAACCTTTCAGAGTTCATACAAACAAGCAGTACCATGTATCACCTATAGATAAAGACTGTAAATAATTCCGTATCTAATCTACAAAATAAGCAAACAGAACATGAACATTCGAATAAACCAAAAAACAACAATTACTAATCGCGTTTTACAATAGCCATGAAAAACAAATACACGAAACGAAGAATCTCAAAAACACCATGAAGGGGTGGTTTCCGCGCCCAACATATGTATATATATTCTTGATCAGTATGACGAACTCTACAACATACTTGTTTTTCAAGAAAATCGGAAGGGACTAAGCTATTGTATTACCATAAAAAAACTGCAGTGCACTGAATCACAGATCGCATTTAGTAACAACTTGCGAGGAATTTTGTGTAGGTAGTTAAAAGTTTTTGAAAATGGGTAACATCTAAAAAGCTTTACAAAGTGTCAACAACTCAATTATTTATTTTAAGACTTCGTTATTTTTGATAAACATTATGATTAATAATAACTACTGTCATTTAATTATTAAATATTTATTGTATTTAGCTGGTCCTTTCAGCTCATATATAAAATTTGCCTACTTACGTCTTTCACCGACGAAACTACAGTTAAACGAACAAATATTATAAAATAGAATTAATTGGAATTATAAAACATTAATATAAATCTTTATTACAACGAGCATATAAATAATCTTTTTGTAAGTAGACATCTACTTTCTTTTCCAAGAGGTATATATATTCCGTATTCCACGTTGTAATGCTCCAAAAGCAGCATACCTTTAAGAGTTACTAAACAGTTACAATTTTAACTTAGTCATTTCCTGGCAATTCGGAAATGATTCCATACATTCCCCTCAACCGTTCAACTTTTTGTGCACATTAAAATACAATACTGTACATGATCCAGGTAATTTTTTTGTATTTTTCGCTTTTTCGTACTTTTAATTAAAAATAAACTCAAAATTCAGTTCGGTATCTACTTATATAATTTAAAATAAGTATAACAGTACGCATATAAGCTGATTCATTCTGCTTAAAGATAAGGAAGTAGGTGCAAAGGAACGATTTAGGAAATCGTATAGCTATGGTCGATATGGTTTTCAACGATATGAAAGACTTACTACTAAAATTCTCATGATATTGTACTAATGCTATAGTTCCATTTAATTCAGTCAAGGTAATGGATTGTTAAAATTTATTGTTTATTACTTAAACAAATTTATAATCTACTACAAGGAACTAATATGCATAATGACTTTATTATTCTACCAGTTGATTGTTATACTAGTAAATAAGGGATAAAATAATACGAATTAAGAAATGAATCTACAGCGAGAGTAGAAAATATAAACTACGAGTTTGATAAACTTTCTTTCATCTAAGAAAAATTCTATTAAAAGGCGATGTGTGACCTGATAATTTCTGATGACTTGAATAAGAGTCAGGGTTGCACATTAGCATTTAAACAATGAGCAGAAGGGAAGACCAACTTTGTGGAAATGTAGAATATTTTTTGGGTAGGTACATAAAATGTAATGAACCATCACGTTATGAATATTATTGAATTAATGAAAAAATAACAACATCCTTATCAGAATATTTACTAAGGGATTTATAAATGTTGGGTAACTTTCTAATTTCTCCTGAGAATTGTAAGCAATGCACATTTCAAAAGCTGTAACTATTAGTTGGTATCACAGATTTAATAAAATAAGCCTCCGACTAATTGCAAGCCTAAGTCTGGAAAACCAACCAGTACGCCTATGAAATTTTACAGATTTCAACTAGAATGACGGTACTATTTTAAAGCTGCGTCCCTATTCGACAGGATTTCTTGCTTTGTCTCTCTACCCTCAACATTATCTCCAGGCTTTTGAATTATTGGGTGAATTAGAATAAGATTTTTCTTAAGTACAGGATGGCCAAGGCGATATTGCCGAATAATAACAATCATGGTTAAACGTTATTGCTTGACGTCATGCAACAATCCACACTACCGAGTGAGGACACTCGGAAGGTTGGAAAAGACAGTGTGAACAACAAGTTTCAATGGTCTTAAATGTATCTTTTAATTGTTTGGGTTATGGATATCGATACGGTACAACTACTGCCGATCTGAAATACTGGCGATGCCAGAAGGGGGACTCTGTGCCGGGACTTTTTACCTAACAGTTGTTAATATAGGTGTTACTAAATATTTCCTATATTTGGGCCGTTTCACATAATAAATTAGTATAATCATTAGTAGGTGTATTTAAAGTTTACGAAATTGATAATAGATATCAATATTGATCGAAATGAATAACAATTAAATTGTGAAACTGCACAAATGTTGCTTAATTTATGTGTCCTAATTAAATAGAAACATAATTTGGAAATTAAGGGCTATTTTTGTGCCTTTATTGCTGTTTGTATTGTTTCATAAAATAACAATGAAATTGAAGTTAAAAGTTTTTGAAGTGAAAAAAGTAAACCTTTAACTAAAGGTAAGCTAATACTTATAGCAGTGGTGCCATAATCGAGTCTTTACTGTATTATTACCACTATAAGTTGCCGAAATTAGTAATTTCGAAATAATATTAGTATTAGGTAGCAATGCTGCTGCATTACTTGCACTAATGTAAATTAATAATTACCAAAACCATTTTTCAAGGACGGAATGCAACTCAAATGGTGCATTTTTTCAGTGAAGTAAGAATTATTACTTTGGGATTCCATTCCGATGTCTATCTATAGTAACACAATTTGTTACTTTGTTACATTACTCAATAATACGTAAAATGCACATAATAGTCCACGTAAAATTGATATTGTCCTCTGGGCTTGTAAACCATTGGTTGTTGTTACCCTCATAAATAAAAGTCCGTATCGTTATATTTTGTGAATTTTCAATTATTCCTTCACAGTGGCGTAATAACAAAACTATAGTCTAGATGCGACATTTTAGACAAGAGAGAAACTTATGATTTATAATCAACAGAGTTTTAGACGCCATCTTGGTTGCCGGATCTCCGGTTTATATTTTACTTTGGCAACAGGCAGATTATTCGCATTCAGGCAGGTTGAAATATCTTAAAACATTGCTTTTCGCATTGTTCTTCTTTGAAAAAATGCCTAGTCTATATTTGAATTTTGTAACTTAGCGATTGACTCCAAAAACGGATGAATCCGCAAGTGGTTAATTTCCTATGTGGACAATCCATTTTATAATGTCATAGATGTTCTTTCTTCTAACAACGTTAGGAGCTTAGACTAGCAAAGAGAGGGGACACGTAACTCCTATGCCGACTGTACGTCGAAAATTGACGCAATATTTTGGTACCGGCTCCATTTACTGATCCCAAACAGTGCGTTGACAGCGTTGTGTAAAAGTGTCAATATAATTAAATAGTGTAGTTAGGTTTTAGTGGATTTTTGTTTAAAGCAATGCTGATTTGTTCTTCTTACGGCTGTAAAAGCCGCAGTGAAAGAAATGAACCAGAAATCACATTTCACAAGTAAAAAGAATTTTACGTAGTAAGGTTAAGCAAAGAAAATCGTGTTTAATTTGTTTATTGTTTACATAGTACTTAAAATATGTTATGATTTACGTACAATAATCATTAATGCATCATATTTTTTTAAGAAGAAATTAATCGATATAAACCATTCATTTAATAATTAAAATTGTATCTAACAATGACAAAGTACAGACGTTTCGATCATTAAGATTTATGATCATTATCAATGTAAATCTAAAAAAATATTTTTATATATAAAATGTAAAATAATCTTAATTTTTAATTGTAAATAATGTAAAATAATCTTAATTTTTAATTGTAAATAATGAATTAGATATAACATAATTAATAAGTTAACATACCATGGGGATGAAGAACACGTTTTCCAAATCATCATTTAAAAAACCAATCAGGATTTCGTTTAAGAAGTTTTTGTAAAATACAATAAATTTAATAACATATTACCAATAAAAATGAATGGACTAAATATAATGATGATTTAAATTATTTTTAAATATTTAAGGATATAAAAATAAATTGTAAAAGAAAAAACAAGTAAAATGGATGTTAACTTGATGAGTTAACATCCAAGAATGAGGAAAAATTACATTTTTTTTTTGAGAAATATAATGATTGACATACAAGAGGTCAATAAAAAAAACCAAGATATTCAAGAAGTAAGTTTCAATTCTTATGTTGGACAGAACACAGGAACACCAAAAAAAGAAGGATGATTTTAGATAGCCTTAAGTAATTTGTCATAAATTTTATTCAGCTGGTCTGAATCTTTTTGTTCATTAAGTGTATTTGGTTGTTTTTTTATATGTGACATTTCCGAGATGAGACGTTTGTAATACTGAGGTTCATTATCAAGAATAGAAGTTCCTTCCCAGTTCATTTCATGGTTAAAATCAATTACATGTCTAGAAATAACTGAATCAGGCTTATCAGTGATATTACGTTTATGTTCATTTATTCTTGTTTTTAGATGTCTCTTGGTCTGTCCAACATATGAACTGTTACAACTATTGTTCTTACATTCTATTTTATAAACTACATTAGTCTTTTCAAATTTATTAAGCTCATCCTTCCCAGTTTTAATAATAGTGTTGAGTTTCTTAGTAGATTTAAAAATAGTGTGGATGTTATATTTATTTAGGATATTTTTAAGTTTCATTGATAGAGGGCCTACATAAGGAATGACAATAGATTGTTCTAAATTTATTGTATCAATGTTTGTTTTATTAGTAATAAAGTTCTTAGTTTTAATTATCTGTATGCGTTTGTTTATGTGCTTATTTAAAAAGTTCAATGGGAAACAATTATTTAAGAGTATATTTCTGACATAATTGATATTATTAATATGGTAACGTTCATCAGATAGCAGGATAGCTCTATCAATTAAATTATTGACTACGCTAATTTTGTGTTGAATTGGATGATTAGAATGAAAATTTATGTATCTACCTGAAAAGGTTTCTTTCTTATACCAATTAGTGATAAGAATATCATGGTCTCGTTCAACCGTAACATCCAAAAAACTTAATTGATTTTTGGATTCAATTTCATGTGTAAATTCTTAAAATAATAACCATTGAAATATATACTCCTTTTGACTTATCATATTTTTTTGTTGGAATGGTTTACTGATAGTGAGAGAAACGATAAATACTTTCAAAGTTGTAAGATGCATGCGTTTACCACAGTATTACCATAGGAGGCGTCACTTTTAGTTATAAAAATCTAAAAAAGTAAAATTAATTAATTAATAAAATTCGTCTTAATGTTTATTAGTTCCGCCACATCATGTTAATTAACGTTAATAAAATAATTCTTTGCATTTAATTTCACTGAACATGTATTCTCTTTGACATAAAATAAATAATATTTTCTTAGTAACGTAAGACGCAAAAAAAAACAGTTCTTAATAATTGTTTACGTTATCAAATAAACAATTGATACTCTGTATGGAATGATAATTGTACGAATAATGGTAACAAAACAAACTCCCTCTTAACATTTTATGTTGCGATACTGAGCGCTGTCTCGCGATCCCAATCGTCCTCAATTTGCAGTCGACTATTACCAGTCCCCTCTCTTTCCTAGTCTAAGGTTAGGAGTATATGCACACCTACATGACCATAAGTGACAACCAGTAATAGATCGTGTGACGCATTTATCACATTAAATGGCCTGAGAAAAGAAGCACTCAGTTCCCTGCTATTTATAATTTGCCTAAATGGATGAAATGATCGAGATATACAAAGAAAGAGTTTAAGAAATAGTTGCAGATAATATACAAAATTGTGACACGAATTGAATTGATTTATTCTGTTAAAAATAAAGTTATCGGGGAACAAAGACAAATGCAACGAAATGTAAAGGCGAGATCAAACCGACCTCATTCTGGGGAATAGATTTTGATTATTAAGTACAGATCTAACAATAAAAGATACCTGCGTTGAAAACGGCAGAAATAAAATTAATGCCTACTTAAATCGGAAAATTTTAGTCGATTTTTTTACGTCTAATTTAGAATAACCGCACTAATTTCATTTTTCTTAGAATGTGCATTCTATTGAGGCTTTTTATTTTTAAGTCCCTTAGAATTTGTGAATATTAGTATAAATATCTAACACCTATAGTGACGGGAGCAAGGGGGGAGGTGGTACCCCAAGTTCTCGTCAAAATTAAGAGAAGATAAAAAACAAAATTTATCTTTTCAACAATGTTTATTTATCTATTTAAATCGAACAATTTGGCAGTGAATGTGAATCTTCTAGTGTTAGGACCTTTTAATTACATCATTTAATTGAATGTAGTAACTTAGATTATTTTATGAGTTCCATACAAGTTATATGTGCTAACAAAGAAAACGCAGGAAACTTTAACTACATGATTCATTTACATTTTATACGTATATACAATTGCCCTTGGTACGATTTCGGGAAGACAAACACCTTTTTATTTTATGCCGGCAAATTTAGGGTTAGGACAGATGTCCCATCAAAGGCCTTTAATTATCAAAATAATGTGTTGATACAAAGTTCAAGCATCGTCAAACTGTGCACCAAGGAATTGTGTAGGAAAAACTTGCATGTTCGTCTTATACTGGGAGAAGGAAAGTCGTGCAAATCGTGAACTCTAACCGTCATCGAAGTCACAACCGGTGTAAGCCCATGGGCCACCTGTTGTCTGAAGATGTCATGTCACGATAGTTTGTATATGGTTTGACTGGGGTAGGAATCGGGCACACTTGGTAACACGAAACCTTTTATATTTTTTGGCTAGATACGTCACCTTGGTGAACATAACCTCTATTATAAGGTGGTTCGAAGCACGCCACTGTTAGTGGACGTCGTCTATATTTTATGACAGTTCAGAACAGCTGAGATTTTCCCTCTCGCTTACTTACCAGAACTTTCTGTGTTGCTCTTTGTAACCTATTGAATATAAGAAATTATTTAATTCCATTCTCATTTCAAATAATCAGAAAAATATTTAAAATTTGAAAGTACGAAATAAAAGAAATATTGAGACGAAGAGACAAAAATACCTGCGATTTAATTAAATAAAATGGGTTATCAGATAAAAACCACATGTTAAATAAATATAAGAGAATTATTTGTAATATTGTAACACCCGGGTGTGGGTGGTTACACTATTATTTTGGGATCAGAAGTCATATGTAACTTATCGTTAGAACGATCTGTGGACGTTATTATACGTTTTTATATTTTTCAAGTCTATTACGAATTGCATAATAATCAGTGCTGACTAACACAGTTGACTGTTCTCCTAGTTTCCTATCTAAAAATGGAGCTAACATTAGAACTTAGTGCAGTAAGCGAATGCGAATGTATGACTATCCTTTCACAACGTATTAAAAGTGGTCGATGGCGACCTTCATGAACGGTTTGTTATACATACACAAACTCTTAAGTAACAATATGCGGACAATTTAGTTGCAGAATATTAAAGTAAGGTTATATTACATACCTATTTAAATTCATATTTAGCTTATCTATTTACATACACCAGATAATGATTCTCGGCCTAAAATTTTGCTAATCATAAATTTGTATTATTTAGGGGATATCAATATTTGACTCATAATTTTTTGTATGCTTTACTGAATTCTATAAATAAAGAAGCAGATCTGTAGCCCATCAACATTTTATAATTCTGTAACGGTTATCGGTACCAGCTCTGAATTGCTGTTTTGAAAGTACCTAGACTTATTATTATTTACCTATACGTAAGAGTTAAAATAAATTCAAAGCATTCTCTTACTGTTAATCAATTGCCCAACAAATATTAATAAGTAAGAGTGCTAATTTGGTTGAGATACTGGTGGTTTTAACGAAGACGTGCGTCTAATGCTAAACGATGCAAATAATTTTTATTCTAAGAACCCTTGAATGTCGAAGGAAAATTAACCGCATTTGCTTGACCAATATAGGGATTATTAATAATGGGAAAAATGAAACGTAGAGGTCGCCATTACTACAAATTAAATCCTTCCCTTTTTGTTCGTTAACTACTTTATTAATCACTGTTTCGATATTTTGTATTTATATATTGAGTTACTCACGGGCATAGGCCCAATTACAAAAATTAACACATTACCGAAAAAGGAAAACATACTATACGTATAATTACATTTAGACTTATTTAAAACGTGTAAGTTTCGAAGTTTATAAACTAAAATGTCGTTCTTAAACTTAAAATTATTCCTCAATTAAATAACATGAAAAAGATTCATAACCGAGGAGTAAAATAAAACTCAGTAAATCCAATTACAAATTAAAAAAAAATTAGGTAAATATAGATTCATTTAGTCATAAAAAGAATCTTTTATTAAATTGTTTGCGGAAGCCTTAACTTGTTGAAACTGGTTCATAAACTTCGTTAGATGAAGATATAGAAAAATTTGAGATTAGCTACTCTATATATATATATATCTGCATAATATGCGGGTGAAATTTAGACAAAATTAGACATAAATAGATATTTAATAAAGAAGAACTTCTAACATCCAATTGGTCGTTTAAAATTGCATTACCTTTATTGTGACGGTTAATTTCAAAATCCTCTAGTAAATATAATTTTTTACCTTTATTGTGAATGTGTAAAATTTTGTATTCTTGATTAAAATTATGGCAATTAGGAATTATATGTACCACATAAGCCGAGTAATTTTTTTTTTATTTATGAAACTCTTATAATGTTCGTCAAAACGAATATCAAAAGAATGGCCTGTTTGACCTTTATAAAAATTTTCCTATTTTAACATATACCTCACCTTTATACATTATACAATTACAATTAGTCGGTTTAATACTTACATACGGATAAATTAGCTTAAAGGACTTTTGTAATAGATTTTTATTCAGTTTATTGCCAATTAGGCTATAAATAATGACAATATATCGAATAAAAATCTATTAACAAATTAACTACATTGTACCCTTACTGTTGCCGTTTGGAAGTTATTCCGTCATTTTGAAAAAATATTACGATTGCGGCGCTCTCTAAAATCCTCTGTATCTCCGAAACCAAACTAAATAAAAAGCCGCGCCTTTTAAATAAGCTTAAAAATTGTCTTTCCTTCACACTTATTGGCAATCATTTTCAAACAAACTGCTTCATATTGATTTTTAAAGTCATCATATAGTTAGTGAATGGGCAAATGTTGAATGAAGACGAACAATTTTTCTCAAAGGTTTTGTCCATCTTTCATAAAAATGGCTACTTCAATCCGCACAATTTTCACTATTATTCGACCGAAAACCCAACTTCTTTCGAGAATCACGCTCCCAAAATCGTTGCTCGCTAAATGTTTGAGGAGGGTATTTGGTGATCGTGTTGTATTTTGAATGGAATCAGTTACAAAGAATTCCTTAGGAACAAATTGATCGGTATCTTAGACAATATTCTCTTATCGTTAAATATTCTTCCACGAATGTGGTTTCTGGTTTCAGCATATGATGGGGCACCAGCACATTATTTCGTAAGAGCTAGTGATTTTTTGAATGAAGAATTTCCTACTAGATGTATTGGACGAGGCGGACCTAGTAGTTGGCCAGCTAGATCTCCTGACCTGACAAAGTGCTATTATTTCTTGTGGGGCTGTGTAAAACATAAAGTTTGTTTTACTGCCGACTACAACAGAAAACATCAAAAATCGAATATTTGAAGCTTTTAGAGACATCGCGTCTGAAATGCTTACAAATGCAGATGAGGGGTTTAAAAACCGAGTAAGACTGTGTGCCGATTACAATGGACAACATTTTGAGTATTTAAGATTAAGTCTTTTTTGGGTTATCAAGTTAGCATTTTTCTACAATTTATTGGTTCCTTTAGTTGTTATGAATAAAGGTGAATTTGTTGATTGGAAGTAGTCCTTTACAATTTGTGAGGCATTTTTCAAGCATACTAATAAGATGTCAGTTCTAAACCTTCTTAAATTCCACAAGCTAAAGTGGAAAAACAGAGACTGTTCTTTTTTATTTGATAAGTCACCCATTAAGACTAGAACACTAAAACAATTGCACAAATGCCCGAATGTCTTGAAAACAACCGAAAATAGTCGCCAAAATACCTCTACAAAATCGATTTATATTTTAATTTTACATCTGATTATGTAAAATTTTTTATATCGTTCCATTAAAAAAAATCAAGTTTTCCTTGATTTAATCTTTCAAAAATCACATCATTTTATTTGTTGATTTTTCAAAACAACTAATGATAATTTTCGAATGATGTGAAAACATTAAGCTTATTTAAAAGGCGCGGCTTTTTATTTAATTTGGTTTCGGAGATACAGAGGATTTTAGAGAGCGCCGCAAGCGTAATATTTTTTCGAAATGACGAAATAACTCCCAAACGGCAACAGTAATATAAAATGTATGGTTATCAAACTACCCTTTAAATTTATCGCTTAATTCAAAATTTTTAAAATATACAGGGTGTTCCATTTAAAAAAAAGTTTGGTATCACCCAGGCGTAATGGAACACCCTGTATAATTAAAAATAATTTTATGAAGTGAGACCGATACTAAATTTTCGTCGTGTGTGGTGATGGTCCCCGAAGACCGATGAGCTCTTTCCATTTCAAATGCAACTCAGATTTCCCTTACAGTTTACTACTCTTAATTCCTTCATCTGTTTATAAACTGAAGCGCATAGGTCTCCGACGACCGATACCGCACCAGACAGGAGTAAGTTTTATATAATATGGTAAAAAACGAATCAAACTGAAAAATTATTATATGTATAATAATGAATCCCTATTTCCCTTGGTCATGGCATCACGCATGAACAGCTAGACCAATTTCGCTAATTTTTTTGTTTTATTTGTTACTAGCTGACCCGGCGAACTTCGTACCGCCTAACAGTCGATTCTTTAATTTTTAATTTTTTTTAATACTTATTCTTCTATTCGGGACACCGGGTCAGCTAGTAAGATAAAAAAAGAAAAAAGAAAGTTGATAAGTCAACATTACATTATGTCGAAAATAGTCACTAAAAAATCACAATGAAAATTACAATTTCAGATTTCTAATTATGATACCTACTTATTATATAACATTTTATTTTTTACTTATTCTAAATTAAGTTTCATTTTTATTTTAGTACTTTATGATACACGATATTTTTTGTTTGATTACCTGGCGCGTAAACAAACAGAGCAGATGGTTTTCCAACATGGGAACCTACATGTGAGCATGCGAGTTACATGGGTTTTCTAGATTAATACCACAAACACTTGATGACTGTCCCTGAGATTTGTTTATAGTCATTGCATTTCGGGTTCTTCTGCCTAAATTTGTCCGCCGTCTTATAGGAGGCATATTTAGTAATTCTCAAACACACAACACTTTTTTAATCTTATAGAAATTTGTGGCTTAGATTTAGTAATATTATAGATGCACAGCAAAGAGACGTTTACATTTAAGTCACGTTTTACCACAGACAATTTACATTTTACCATAAACAATTTGTTTTTGAGTAATGTTACCATACTAACGTCACTCAATTATTTTTCCTCCCCGGAATATGGTAATATAGAAAGTTGTTGTTTTTAGACTTTTTCAGGCAATTTTTTAAATTTTTCTCTCCGTAAGAACCATCCTCGTACTTCAAGGAATATTATAAAAAAGGAACTAGATGAATCGGTTCAGCTGCTCTCGAGATTTGCGCTTAGCAACACATTCAGCGATTCATTTTTATATTATAGAAGATTGTCAGGGAAAGGTTCTTATGAAAAAAAAACTTAAGAAAGTTGCGCGGAGCATTAGAGATGTTAAGTAAACTTAACTACATTAACTTTTCTAATGTAATGAATGGCGTTTGACATAACTGTCAACACGCGTGATGCCATGGCCCACCGAAATTTGGACTAATTTATATACAGGGTGGTTCTGATATAAATACGGGTTTTTGGAGGGTGTCAACTAGATGCAATATGTAATCGAATGGTCACTACAGCAGCGCGGTGAAGAAACAAAAAAAATTTCAAAATTTTTGAAAAACATCTTAACATGAATTAATTTGAATACGGTCCTGTGCGTTTTGGCTTTGACTTAAGCAACACATTTGGCAACTGTCACAAAATTCTGATGAACTAAACGCCATTTTCGAACACACTTGTTTACGTTACAGTAACCGAGTAACCTCATTCACGGTCAGCTGATTGAAGACAGCGTTGCCACTACACACGACCAGGTCAATCGAGGACACGTTTTACACAGGACCGTACTCGGTTTTGCCTGTATTTTCACATACTTTTTTCTCGAAAACGGTAAACTTTAGGACCTGCGAAGTTTTGCTTAATTTTCTTATTTTCTACTACCCATCACCTCCTTGCAATATCCTCAGTTATATCAGAAACACCCTGTATGTATAGATAGATACCAATTCGAATCCAATATTCATTATTATAACGGAACAACGTTTGTGGGGTAGGCTAGTCAGTTATAAAACTGACCTTCGTTTTCATCGGAAAATTCAACAATGTATTAATATATAGGTGTTACTTTTAAAAAAATTAAGTTAGATAGCGCCCAGGCGAAACGGTACACCCTGCGTATTCTGAAATTATTTTAGAGTGCGAAAGAGTTCATACTGTGGAACATGTATTTAAACTATTTTTTTCATAAAACTAATATTAATGATACAAGCGCCGATCTACGCACTATTGGACCACACTGCAATTGCGAGTACATTTTACATAAATGATATCATGCAGTTAGAGCACACCTAGAAAATTATTCGGAAATGAAAACAGCTTTTATGATTCATGTTGCGTAAACGGACATTATTTTTTATTTTGTCATTGAATAACTTACTTCTAATAACAGTTATGTAAATATATGGATTTTCGCTCTGTGTACTACTCTTAATCAGTGGTAATAGTAGGTATGCTTATTTATTTCGATATTTTCTGAAGAACAACATAAAAAAAATGCATTTTTGCGGTATGTTCTTATGTTGTTTTATGAAACAAGTTTGATATTATCATTTTTTGAAATACGGTTGTAATAATGAGGGAATTACGTTATTTTTTTACTTAACTAAGCTGTGAACAACCTTTACCTTACATAAACAACAAACAGAAATAATATTTCTAGCTAACCATCGTTAAATATCACCTTTGTAATATATGTGAATTAATTTTTTCCTTTTGTTTTTGTTTTCAGGTAGTAAAGGCATATGCAAGAACTGTAGCAATCCTTCTACTGGTTTGTACATCTATCAAATCTAGTCATTCGCAAAGAACTTACGATAAGGGCGACTGGATTCCGCTTTTTTCTTCTTGTCCAACATGCCAACGAGAAGAGCTATCGCAAAGTCGAAAAATAGATAAGAAAGAGGCTAGTGGACGAGTCCTAAATGTAGGTCAAGCTGACATTGCCAATCAATTCGTAGATAAAGATAAATTTATATCATACAATGTAGATCAAAACTTTAAACTAGGGGATGATTCTAATTCATACGAAGGTATCCACGATTATTACAATTTCAATAAACCGCCGAACAGCCATCAAGGACATTTGCAAGGTGCTGACAGTCATCTAGAAGAAACAAATAAGCGTCAACATTTACTGGCTCAAAAAGCTTTAGAACCCCTATTCTTAAATCAAGAATTACAACCCCCCAAGCCAATTTCTGTGGATAGTGAAGAACAGACGAATAACTTGCGCACGTCCAATTCGAAAGAAAAAATTTCACATTCAAATAATAAATTCCAAAACTCAAATGCTGAAGATAATATTCCTCCGTTAAGATTTAATTTACTCCAATCTAATATCCAACCGAATCGGCATTCTTTAGAAACCCCTAAATTAGTAAATAATCAGAGATTTCTTGAAGGAAATGGTAATGAAAACATTAAAAATAGTAATAGCCAATATGGCCAATTTTCTTCTGAACGCCAAAATTATAGTAGTATCCCATTGACAACTTCACCATCTTTTAATGTGGCGAATGGCTTAAAAGACAAAATAGTTAATGAAAATAGATCTTCGAGAACTTCCCAGTTTAAAGTTCAAAACCAATTAAATCAAAATGCTGGATTGAGTAGTACTCCAAATTTAATACCTTCGATTATTAAGGAATCCGATATCCAATCGCATGAAGAAACTATTTTATTACAACAGCCAAATAGATTTTTAAATGGTGCTAAAACTACTCTGTCGAAGTCGCTTTCTGACATAAATTCAGAACTTAATTTTTCACTGCCACAAATCGGAAATATAATACAAGACGTAAATGCTGGATTACAACCTGAAGTTCCTCAAATCGATAAAACAACGCCATTATATCAACAAAGTATACCATCTGAGGTTTATCCAAACAAAGGAAGCGAGCATATTGAGACAACAACACCCACCAATCAACCTAATAAAGAGAGCGTGGATTTACTTTATATTCCAGTTCAATATTTGAACAACAATCGAGAGCAGCCAAAGTATTTTTCTGCTCTTGAAGATACAACAAGTTCATCGTTTTCACAAAATCAACATTCACCAATTTTAAACAAGCCAACTAATAATTTCCATGATTCATCACATTTATTACTTCCATATAATCGGCAGTCTGGTGTTCTAAACGCAGCTAATAATCGTTTTCATGATAAATCACATTCATCGTTAATACAAAATCAGCAATCAGGAATTGTAAAAGAACCAACTAGTAATTTCCAAGATATGCCACCTTCATCATTTCCAGAAAACATGCAATCAGGCATTTTAAATGAACCAACTAATAATTTTGAAGATTTGCCACTGTTTCCACAAAATCGGCAGTCAGGCGTTTTAGGTGAACCAAATAATAATTTCCAGAAAGCCTCAGCACAGCCATTTAAACAAGTTCAAGAGATTGAAGGAATTCAAAACGACTTTTCTAGTCAAGCATTGGAAGCCTTTAAACTTCAGGAACAACTTAATTCTAGGAAACAACCAAGTACATTCTCACCTGTTAATAACCGTATTTCATCGGCTACCACTTTAGTGAAAAAGAAAAAGTCACATCAACCACCTTTAGCCGTTTATATGGAAAATAATGGAAATGTTAAAGTAACCGACGTTTTAAACTTATTAAAAAATTCTAGAACTATTACTGTACAGGATACTGTTGGTCCAGATACACCTCCAGTTTTTGTAGGACCATATGATTTACATTCTCCTGACAGATATGCTAAATTTGACCTACCGTACTTATCTTCTCTTGATGCTAACCAAATTGAAGCAAATTCTGATGAATTTCCATTTTTTGTCGCTCCGATTAATTATAAAGCACCGGGTGGTTATTCGAAGATACCACTCCCGTCTCCGCATGTCGGTAGTATCGTTCTTTCTGAAAAAAATAACAAAGGTACCTCATCGCGAAGTACATTCGTAGATATATCAAGTAAAGATGTGGCCGAACATAAACAACATTACAGGGATACCCTAGATCAGCCTAATTATCAAACTAAATTACTAACATCAAATGTAGGAACACCATTATCAATCCGACAAACTACAGACCACAATGACTATAATCAACTCAATAATCACTTCGTAAATTCCAATCAACGTATCCCTAGTCCACAATCAAAATTTGAAGAAGAATACAATAGAATTAATAACATTTACAGAACTACATCTAAACCTGAGATAAGTAAATTTATAATAACTACTTCCACTCCATCGCCTGTGAGAGAGCAGCAACAGTACCTTTTTAATCCACAAACCGGATTTATAGAGCAAATTCCACAAACTCAACGTTTTATGAATAAGCAGCGTCCACTGCAAGGAGACAGTACTCTGGAAGAACCAAGGGGTGAGTTAGCATACTCATTCCCTTCCAGACCAAATATTCCAGCCGAAGATTTTACTGAACATCAACATGTTTTAACAGAATCTGAAGAAGATATATCCTCTACATCGAGATTACCAGAAACTCCAAAGCATAATGTGGATATCTCAACAACATTGCGACCTTCGAGAGGAAGATTTCGTGAAACTAATGATCAAATTTCTGCGAAACAAACAAAAGGTAGAGGTCCTTCTCATTATTCATCTACGTCTTATGGTCAAGGAGAAACGCAAGATTTAGAAAGACCGAAATCAACCCATAGAGGTAGAGTTAGAAACAAAGTTACATCTACTAGAACTAAAGAAGAGTCAAATCAAGAATGGCAAAAGCATGCTGACGAATCAAGTCCACCTGGCCCAACTACTATTGGGTCAAGGTCTACAGCGCCTGGTGGTAAAATTTACAATGATGAAAGTCAAACACATATAAACAATATAAATCCTCTGGATAAAACAATGTCCAACAAACACAATACACAGAATATCCCACAAGTACCATACTACCAAGAAATAAGTGATAGTCAACCATACAATCAACAAGTTCCTGCTTCTCTATCCTTAAACGACAGAGAAGAAGCCAAGAAACAGAGAATTCATTCCGTTAGTAGTTTAGAACAAACTTTAGGGATACCAATAACATCGAATGGTGCATCAGGTATTCTCTCTCAGAGTCCGGGGGATGACGTTTATAGTGACCATTCACTTAAAAGTACAGAGGAGCCAGTTTTTGAATTCACCACGCGATCACAACCAAGTAAAAGTAGACCATCAACATTCGAAAGTTACGAAATTAGTAGTACACATAGCGACGAATCTAGAGAATTCGATGATTTCTTTTTAACATCTTCCGAACTTGAAGAAGAACCAAAGAACTTTAGACTTCCGTCCCAAGCACATTCTGTCAATCCCGCAATCCCGGGCCTTATTAATAACCTGCAAGATCAATCCATTCGCTCTATTCTCAATCCAGCACTAATTGCACCCACAACACAACAATCTACTGATGAAATAACTCAACGAATCAAATTGCCCCATGCTGATACCACAATTAGCAATCATAAGTCTTTTCTAAAACCTCAACAAAGTTATCAAACGCCTCACTCTTCACTAAGATTATCAGAAAATTATGAAGTTGGTCCACGCCAACAAAAGCAAACAATAACAGCTGATAACAGGAAGAATCCTATTCACTTGGAATCCTATAAACCAGAAATTGTACATTCAACTGCTTTACCTACTGCTGAACAACAAAATATCAATAACCTACAACCAAGTGGCAGTTTTTCATTGTCATCACAAGGTTTGTCATCGCCGTCACTTCAATCTATAGAATCATCAACTCACCTGCCAACAGTAGAAACAACAACAGCTACAAAACGAGGAAGAGGTAGATACCGTTCAAGAGGTTCTTCGGTTTCTTCAACAACCACAGCACCTACAAGAAGAAATTTACACAGAACACGAAGACCGCTGAAAGTTGAATCAAGAAGTGAGAGTTTAGACCATCATCAAACTGCTAGTTCAACATACTCGCCAATAAAATTGTCAAAAACTGTGCCTGTCAATGCCAGATATCAAACGACTGATAGTTTAAATAGGCCTGCTCAGTTCCATACAATTGCACCTCTGGAGAAATCCGAGTATTATCAGAATATTCAAGTAGTTCCAGAGCAGGAAAATATGCCAAGCAGTTCACCAAATAAACTAGAACGTCAAGAAGAACGTTCAAATACTTTCAACAGTCATCCAGCACTAAAAGGGTACGCTCCTGATACTACAATTTCCGCGCCTAACAGTTTTATACCATCAAACGGAGAAATGTCATCATTGCCTATGTACCGCACTGAAAATATGAATGTTCACTTATCACCAAATCTCCCTATTTTATATAATAAAGGTTTACAAATACAGGATATGTCTTACCTCACTTCGCCCTCTGCAAGTGCAGCTGAACAGACTCAAAGTCACTCGTCCAACGTACAAATCGTTCATCCTGATGATTATAGAAACGAAACCTTCATCAACTTTGTTCCAAGAAACAACTTACAGCATTACGAAAGTACAGAAGGTGATCACGTGAAATTGGAAAGGGTTAACCAAGGGAGTAGTTCTCCATATTTAAATTACAATACGGCTCCTTCAGCAGTAGCCGCGATTTCAGAAACCGCTGAAACGACTAAAGGGCGAAATCTAGAACGAGGAAGAGTTCGAGGAAGAACAAGTACTAAACAAATACCGTCTAGAGTACCTGTAACAGAACATTCAAAAGCCGCAACTTTAGAAAAGCCTCAGGAAGAAAATGAAGAATTTTATGGATTTTTTAGATCGCCAAATTTCAACGCAGTTACGTTATCTCCAACATCTTCTACGAGTAGCGCTCGCATAAGTCGATTGCCAGTGACAGGACTTGATTTTACAAATTCACCAGAATCACATTTGAATAATTCTCAAAGTCGGGATGACTTCATTCCACATTCTTCTACTCAACAAAGTATAGAAACTGTAAGACCTAAGTATTCGTCTATTATAAGACACTCGACTGACTCTGATAAAGAATCGAATAGCGCAGCTACAACCAAACAACCTGAATCAACACAAAGATCCAGGAAACGTGGTAGAACAAGAAAACCATACGCTAATGCACCAAGTACCTCACGAACAAGCGAACAAACCTCAACCTCATATGCACGAAGATCTACTACGACAGAGCGACCGTCCATTCGAACCACACAAAAATTAAGATCTAGAGGACGTGTTCACTTTCAGCCACCACAATCGATGAAAGAAAAGAGAGAAGATGATTTAGAAACTGCAAATTACCCTGCTTCATTTTTAGCATCTCAGGGTATAGGCAATAAACAATCTGCAACTCGATCAATTGCTCAAACTGAAAATCCAAATTTTCAAATAACAGTTGAATCTGGTTTTGATGCAAACGAGGATCTTACGGGATATGATCAACTTACAAATCCATCATATATAAGTGCTAGCATAGTTATGCCAGATGGAAGAACGCCTCTTTCAAATCAAATAGAAAATGTTGATAGCAATACTGCCAAAACGATGCAAGTTTTTACAAGTTCTATCAACAGTAAAAAGTCTGAAGAATCAACTGCCATGAAAAAGCGGGGATTTTGGAAATTAGTGAACCAGAAGCCTATTTCTGATCCTCTTGAAGCAGAAGAATCTCAAAACGTGGGTTCATTCTCTGCCAACATCGTCAAGATAGCAGAAAATAAATACACAAAAGATAATCAAGGAAAAGGAATGATTACTGACAAAGTTCCACGATCAACAGAAGAAATTAAAGAATCTACAGATTTAACAAATCACAACATTGATGACTCTTTCCCTGATATATTTGGAACAACAACTGAATATAATTTAAATTCAAATGCTGAATCTTATTTAGTATCTCAATTTAACAGTACAGAACCCGATAAATCTGAAGTAGTATTAGGAGCATCAGTAACCACAGAAAGTGAAAATGAAACTCATAAAAAAAAAAATATGCAATATAAAGTCGAAGAAATTTCTAAACCATATTTAAGTACTGAAACTCCAACAAGGACAACTAATGCCTTCGAAAAGTCGATGAGGACACTTCAGTCTACAGAAATTTCTCATGAAACAGAAATATGCTATAGAGGAAAGTGTATCAGGACTTCAAACCAATCTTTGTGATTTAATTAGGTTTATGAATAATTGAAGTGATGAGTAGTCTAGATGTTAGGTGAAACTTAACACAATGTGCAACAGTTACTACTATACAAAAATATATTTCTTGCACTTTTTGTACATAATGTAATTTATTGTGATGAAAATAATTTTTTTTATTTGTATTTTAAATCGAATTAATTAATAAAATAATTTTAATGGTAAAATTGCCAATTCTATCAACGCAATAAGAATACTCTTTATTGTATTTTTTTTATCAATGAACAACAGTAACACTACAATCATAAATTCCAATAATTAACATTTCAAACGGTAAAGTAAAACAGTATGTTCTTGACTGTTGCGCTGCTAGACGTATTTCGCAACATTATATATTCAATACTTCTGTGGCACCATAGCTAAAAAATAATAAATGATATCACAGAATGACAAATCTTAAACCGTTTACTAAAATGGTAAGTACCAAATTTATAGATATTGTTAATAAAGAATGAAAAAAGATGTTGCAGGATATAATTTGTATGCGCAATGTAGGAGGATTTATTTACAAAATTTCCTGCTTGAAATCAAGTTTACCAGTATTATTTTAAGGTACTCTGCCTAAATACATACATTAAAAAAACATTGCTAATATACAAAATGTTGTTCACAACAAAAGATATCACCCTAAGGCCGGTCGTTAACTTATTCGATATCTGTTGCCGACATATCGCCGACATGTAGACACGTTCCATTTTTAAGCAGGCACGCTGCAGGCAGTTAAAACTTTCCGCACACAAATAATATAGGTACATATATAGGACACTGTTCCGCTTTTCCAACGTTATTTGTTTCCGACCGCTGTAAATGAATATATAATACAATGGACGAAAATCCAAAAATTAAAGTAAAGCTATACGGTTGCATCCCCTTCAGATGACATGACGTGCGAAGGTACAAATTTTTGTTTCCTCCAGTTCTACAAGACAGCGTCGAATCAACATATGTCTGCTACATGTCGTGTAGGATTCATATAAGTATGCGGCCGGTCTACGAGTAAGCAATCGCACTCTCACATACTTTCAATACAGCATCATCATCCGATTCGAAACGGGCCTAAACAACTGAAGATTGAACGTGAGGTAAGTCTAAACTCTGAAGTCCCATTTACTTTGAGAGACGAGTTTTTGACCAAAGTAATAAAGGCAATTTAATAAGCAACTACCATGGTCATATGTCATATTGACCAAACATCATACATCCTCAAATTGATTTATAGCCACTACAAATTACCACAAAATAACGAGGAAATATATGTAGCTCTTATCATGTCCTCGCTGTAATTCCAACTTGGACCCCTTGCTTTACACACCAATCCTAAACTACGAGGAGATGACAGCAGCAACACCGATGAAACGTCTTACTATGTCACAATCGTCGAATCAATGTAAATCAGAGACGTGCTTATTATATAGACTGAGCATAAGTCGCAATTACTGTGAAAGGAAGTGAAGCCAAGACGGTAGGCAACCTTCATTTCAATGTGCAGGCAATAAACATTTTAGTTCCATTTGAATAGCATTAAGCAGCGGGGAGTTTATAAAATAATTCAGTAATTTTCGGTAGGTAAAAAATTGATGGTCTTAAATATACAGGGTGTTACTGATATAACTGCGGATATTTAAGGAGGTGATAGGGCAGTAGAAAATAAGAAAATTAAGCAAAACTTCGCAGGTCCTAAAGTTTACCGTTTTCGAGAAAAACGTATGTGAAAATACAGGCAAAACCGAGTACGGTCCTGTGTAAGACGTGTCCTCGATTGACCTGGTCAAAGTGTAGTGGCAACGCTGTCTTCAATCAGCTGACCGTGAATGAGGTTACTCGGTTACTGCAACGTAATATATGTTTGAAGGCTTTCACGGCCGGAGTCTAAATGATGTGGATTTTTCGGGCTGACGAGCCGTGGTCGAGTGGAGTATTTCTTTCTTCCAAACGTTTCGTTCGAAACTGCGCCGAACATCTTCAGTGGAGACGATGACTTCTAAGAATTCTTCTCGGAGGTTCAGGAGCGTGTTAACTTGCAGTGGGTATAAATTAATTCACATGTATTTATCATTATTAAAAATTCCCTAGTATTTTAAAGTTGAAATAACTCGGTATAAATACCTACAAATTCCTAACTGATAATGAGGAATGCTTAAACCTAACTGTTAAATAGTGAAGTACCTAAAGTCCTGCTGAATTGATAAATAATTTGGAACAAAATTCATCATATCAATATCTGTAATGAAAAGACAATAAAGGATTTATTTTTAAAAACCTCAGTTTGAATAAAATAAAGAAAAAAGTATTAGAATGTGCAACGACTTACAGGAAATTGTTCTAAATGTAACGCCCAAATGTAAAGGTCCAACAAGAATGTAGTCAGCACGTTTCTTATTGTCACACAACACCTGTTTCGCGCTAGTTTTTGACATGCACACGTCTTATGCTTTGCTTGGGGGGTCACCATGTTTGGTACGCTCCACTAGTAACGCCATCTGGCAGTCACAGTAGGCTTGACGATGGTAACGCGCCGAATGTAGTGTTCATATAGGGTGGGCCAAATTGGACACTTTTAAAGGCAAAGTATACTTTAAAGAGGAGATAGACAAAAACGGATGTCGGTGTCTGAAGCTCAATTTTTATGGGAAGTTAACTTGTGCAGACCGCGTCTCGTTATCTGACACCGTTTCAGAGATACAGGGTGCTTTGGAAATTTTACCTTTTCGAAAAACCTCTATACCTTTTTTCCCGGCTAAAATTTTTTGTTTCTGCAAAAACATTCCTATAGCACATTTTTACATGGAAACAGTATTAGGCGCCTGTATCTCAAACGTTGTCCGAGAGTCGTACCATTTGACGCCGCTGCCGAACCGATCTGTCCGGAACCATAAACTACCCCAATAGCGGTCGCTCGTCCATCAACCCCGAGCCCGATGCTGCCGATGCCTATGACATACAATACAAAGGTGGGTAACTTACTTACCGATATTTTATCCGTATTTTGAGGTCTTTTAACTTTCCCAGATTTATGATTTTATTTACTGTTACTTTAAATTTGAATTGCATTGCTACCATTGTCTAATTTTACCCTTCAGGTTTAATGAATTTATACTGTTTGGTTGTGATTATCTTGTGTCATTAATTTTAAGATTCAATTATCTAATTCGAGTCCTTTTTGGACCCTGTATAATTCTTCACTGATTCATGTACTGCTTTTTGGTACTAGGGAGGTGTATGACAAGCACTTTAATTTGGTTTATTAAATCAGTATAGCCTGAGGAGTATTGATCAGCTGTTTTAGAATGGGTTCATTCTAATATTGGTGTATTTAGCTACAAAATTACGTAAACGTAGATGTCGACTAAATTGGCCTGAAGCTGGAGGAGGCAGGGGTTTAGAAGGATCTCCCTACGGTTTTCGCTCCTATAATTAATTCAGGTGAACGTGTAGCTACCGTATTAGATCAATTTGGCGGTATCTATTCTTTCAGTTGAAGGTATCCGTTTTAGTTTGATCTTTGAATCACTAACACTGGTTGAGCATCTCAAGGTTTTGCTTTGGTAACAGGTGTGTTTAAAAAGATAGCAGATTTGCAATTTGTCTAAATTAAGGCGAAACTCTTAATTGAAGAACTCTTGATCAGAGAGAGGGAAGTCGAGTAAGTTGACATACTCTGTTGTTCTGAACTGTCATAAAATAGAGGCGACGTCCACTAAGAGTGGCGTGTCTCGAACCAGCTTAATTAGAGGCTATGTTCACCAAGGTGACGTGTCTCGCCAAACACAAAAGGGCTATGTTCACCACGTGTGACGTGTCCGACAAAAAAATATAAAAGGTTTCGTGGTTACCAAGGGTGTCCGATTCCTCACTCCAAACAGACTACGGAACTCATAAAAGAATCTAGGTTACTACATTCTATTAAAACAACGTAATTAAAAGGTCCTAACACTAGACGATTCACATTCACAGCTAAATTCTTCGATTTAATTAAATAAATAATGATTTTTTAAAAGTTAAATTTTGTTTGTTTTTCTGTTCTTGATTTAGACGAAAGATGGGGTACCCCCCTTGCTCTTAGTTACAATACTAAAATACGATGTTGATCATTATTGTTGGAAGTTGGATGATAGTTTAAACTTTTCCGATAGGAGAGTATTTTATTGTTGTTAGTTTAGTGTAGGAATATACATAATATATTCCTATACTGCCCGCTCCATATCTCCGCAATGAGGGGTGAAGTCCGAAAACAAAAGGAGACAGAAACTATGGGTTATTACCGTATGCGTACGCATTCTTCAAACGCGCGTGTGTATCCATTACCAATTAGAATCACGATAATTGTTACAATGACAATGAATGACAGTTAACAGCTGTTAAAAGGAAAAATTTAGAACAAATTCAGAAAATAAAGCATAGACAACAAATAAACTCAACCCACTAAGTACATCCTCTGGTAATAATGGTATACGAGTCAATATGTTTAGTACATTTGCTTTAATTAACCATCAAAGGTGCAATAGAACAATAAACTGCAACAGGTATAATAAATTGGTATTTTTCACTTATGCATGGCGATAAGTACATTTTATTCATTTACTAGGCGCGTGATAAAATTCAAACCAACCCCATAATGGACACAATAGTTTTCGCGGTGGAGTCCAAGTTGTATTTACAGTAGTAAGATCATGCAAACAAATTACACTATTAGATCCATTTAGCTTATACACATGTACATAGTTAAAATTAACAATTATCATGCACAAAAAAAGGACATTTTGATGGAAGTTAATATACAAAGCAGTTAAAAAAAATTCTGTGCTAGTACATTTCATTTAGATGAAATGAAAAGTAAAATAAAACTACAGTTTTGTTTCATATTTATTTGGTATAATGAATTAAATTCAAAGAAAAGTTAAATTTATATAAAATTGAAGAACACAGTAAGTAGCTGAAAGCCCCAACACTAAAACTTAAATTAAACGTCCAGAGCACTTGTCGATAACAAAGTTACATTCGAAAAGTGCTTAGGACGTATTAGGGACGTATAGGTCTTAGTGTTGGCGTTGGGGTTTTTAGCTATTTAGTACATTCTATAACAGCGCCAACGTTTCTCCAGTTATGCTGATACAAAATTGAGGCTTATAATTTAGAATGAATAAATCTACAGGTTTTACAAGTAAATGAATATTGGAGTTGTTTACATATTAATACTATTACAAAAATTACAATTAAAAAAAAAAAAGACAAACATTCACTGATGTTTAAATAGTATGAGTTTTGTGAACTTCTGCTTTATATTATTCTTATTTAAATATTCACGTTGCTTACAGATGCATAGAGACGTCTTTTTCACCTCTACCTTGTTTAAAATTACATATGACACAAACTTTAACCATTTTCAGTAATAACGAGCAGCAACAGACAAAACACACGAACAAAACCAAAAACGAGAGACGACTTGGAGAAGAACAGACCAAAACCTTTGCAAAACCTGTTTACAACAGTCTGTTTACCAACATTGAACAACTGCACAGCTATTATACCATTGGTAGACTGTGCACAAGCGCGCTTGGAAGAAGTGAACGCTTACGGTTGTGACATATATCGTTTGCACCGTGATGTTTTCGGAATTTCTTGGCCAGCACGGGCAGTATAGGAATATATTATGTATATTAGTGTAGGTTTATGTCGTCTTTTACTAAATTACTTTTAAACTGATCTGACGTTGAGGTATTGTTGTACTAAATATAAATATTAAACACCAGAAATTACTTTGGTATTATATTAACGATATTTCTTTATATGTGGGTTGTATTCACGGCCTACTAGTTGAAATTGAGCAATACGAAACCTATAAGGTGCTGTATTTTGAAGATAATTTGAGAAAAATATCAAGTGTGTTTTATATTTGGAAAGGTAATTTTGAGCACTCTTAAAATGTGTTAAAATATACAGGAAGTTTCATTTAGAAAAATACTGTTTATTTTGTTAAAGCTAAATTATTCTCTTTACAACAATTCACCTTACACCATTGAATTCTACGTAAACAAGTGCTTTGTAAATGTTTTCACCGAAATAAAAAATTTTCGCCAGGAAAACAGTTATAGAGGTTTTTCATACATTTTCCAATAGCATCCTGTATCTCTGAAACGGTGACAGATAATGAGACGCGGTTTGTACCAATTAACTTCTCATACAAATTGAGCTTCAGATACCGACATCGGCTTTTGTCCATCTTTTTAAAGTATACTTTGCCTTTAAAAGTTTACAATTTGGCCCACCCAGTACATAAATCAAGAAAAAGAGTATGAAAAATGGAATTGTTGTTACATCAGACCAACTACTTTAGGCAATACATGTTTAGATTTAATGTTTACGAGTCACATCACTATTGAAGCAATGCCATATATCTCATATTTTTCATATCATCGGCCTGTGATTAGTAAAGTTAAATTAAGAAATTAATTATTGTGTATTTTGTAATTTATTTTGTAAAAAACGTGTCCACGTCACATTTACGGCTGTAACAAGGATACAGCCAACCGCCGCGTTTTTTCTTTGAGGTTCATCAGTGACGAAGAAAAATTCCGATCTCATTCCTTTTTAAAAATGAACAACATAAAATATAATATTGGTTGTTCCAAATCAATTGAATAGCCACACCAAATCAAAATTTCAATAGTAAAATGGAAATGCAACAAAAAAATGTAAATTCAACAATAAAACATAAATGTCCATGTGGTTCAGTCAATCTCACTATGGTAAATCAACTTCATTGTATTAATTGGCTTTGTAATCAGAAAGAGCATTTTCATGTACGGGGTGTAGAAACACATCATTAATAAAAATCAATTCAAGGGGTAATTGTGATGGAGCATATAAAAATATCAATGTTGTCAAATATACAAAAAAACTATTATTAAAGTTGTCATCAAGTATAAAAATAAAATCAAGTTTTTTAATTCGGCTTGAGATCAGGTCCATTAAAATAAAATTGAATTCGGATAAGAGATCTTGTGTTAATTCCGTCGAACGATACACCTAGTCTATGTCAGCCGCAACCCGATAGGCCATGTTTCACCAAAGCACAGCTAGTACTTTGGTGCTCTCTGCAAACTACAGTTTCCCTTCGCGAAAAATCATCATCTTCATTGTGAAATCAAAATTCACTGAAAATCAAAATGTAAAAACTTGTTTAAAAAACCTGGTACATATACTCAAACAGGAATGAATCTGATCTTTCTAATTTGGTTGATTCAAGAACAACCGATTAGCCAAGAAAAATAAACAAAGCTCGAGAGACTAACGTCACCAAACATAAAATATGCGAAGGACATTCTTTTCGTCTATTTTGAATACGAAATATATTCAACATTATGATTTGAAACAATATTTATTGATAAACAAAAAGAAACAATTCTTAACAAAAAATACGAATTAATATTTTCCTAAAACGACTGACCTGATTGAGTATCTTGAGGTGTGGCGACAACAGTAAAATTAAAAAATCATTTTTGTATGTAAATATTCAAATTAAATTCTTGTGTAAATATTTTATAGGTAAACTAAGAACTTCTTAAATGTAAAATTTCCGTTCCATTTCTTGTGCATGCCTGTGTTTCCTTTCAATCTAAATTCTTTTCTATTGTTCTGTCAGGTATTCTATACCTAGAAATTCATCTTTACTTTTACCTGCATGCACCCTTTTCTAATAGCTTCTTTCTCTGTAAATATTTCTATCAAAATTTCCGTACTACCTAGTTCTTCGTATTTCTATAAACACTAGTGTCATCACCCTTACTGTCATTATCTTTCCTTCAATTTTATTTCTACCTGAGTAACAACTCTATACTGTTTCTTTTCGAATATTATTCTCTTCGTCTATCTGTTACTATGGTTACAGAAACTACCCTTTCTCTTAACTCTTTATAAATACTCTTGTCCTAAACTATTTTATTATTCTATTCCTCGATTATGATTTTGATTCTGATATTCATTCTCATTTTGGTTAGGTTAGGTTAGGTTACTTCTCATTTTATTCTCTCATTGTTCTTTTATTGTTATTGTTATTTGTGTATTTTTGTGTGTCTTCTGTATACATTTTCTTCATTTTAAAACAAGTTATTATTTGCGTTGTTGGTGTTATAATTTTTCTATAAAATCAGTGACTAACACCACAGAGGTTTTATCACAATGCTTTCGTCCTAAACTTCCAAACTATCGGCTTTGGAATTTCAAAAAATACTCTATCCAACCCCTTGAAGCACAGGGCGAATATGTCCAAGAAATTAATACCAAAATTGTAACGTTTTCCACTGCGGTTTTGCAACAAACTACGCTCCTCTTCAATATTTTCATTAGATGATAAGTTAGAATAAATTAGATTAATAGGTTAGATGAAAATAGTTTGAGTTAAGTTAAAATTATTTGAAAGCTTAACATGTTAAAATGTTAAAACACATTAATTTAAAATAAATAAAATACAGTAAAATCACAAGCACAAAACGTGCTGACTACATCCTTGTTGACGTTAAAGCGTTAAATTTAGTACAGAAAAGTATTACAAACAAAGCCCGAATTACAACAGCGAATCCATGTCTGTATTTTCTTACGTATATTACCCTGACGTAGCCACTTTATTACACCGAATTCTAACTTGGCCAGTAATTTGTTACTAATTTGTTACACTATTTTTCAATTTGTTGCTCCAGTGGCTTACCAGCAAAAGGGACTGCGCTACCGTAATATTAAGCTGGCGCAGTCACCTCGTTTTGATTCAATTGTAAGACGAAGATCGGATTGAGGGCATAATTTGTTGCTAATTTGTCACACTAATTTTTGATGGTTTTACTGCATTTATAACTGATTGCGCGGGTTCCATTTTAAAGCAAATAGCGAAACAGTATCCATGTACATGGTGTTTTAGTAACTCCACACTTGTTAAGACACAAATTTTCGAGGTACTTACATATACTGGGAAGTTGGTGATTGGGAAATTCTATAAACAATAGAGTAGACCAAGTTCAATGAGCCCCACTCAGCTAAAATATTTTCAATGTCGCAGCACTTCCGGTTATACCGGAAACGGACTCCAACTCTTTTATTTGTTTTATTCAAAGAACTTTTTATAGGAAACACCATACCATTAAAATCAATGGTTATTGAGATATTTTGGTTTCTGTTAAAAAATTGCCATTTTTATTCCACCATTTAAAAATTGAAAACGCATTTTATTTATTTATTCATGAATTTATTTTTGTACAAGTTTGTTCTTTCGATTCAATACCAGTTTGCCAGTCTACAGCATACAGGGTGTTTTAATTTAATTTTGGAAATGGCAAACTTCAACAAGGCATAAGTTCATTTTTTTTTAATAAGAGAATTCAGCATCGAATTCTACTTCAATTATAACATAACTTTTTACCTGTCCTAGTTAGTTTTTGAGATATTAAGGAATTTGCATTAAATTATTGTTTCCAGCATTAAGTTTATAAATAAGTTTGGTAAGTAGGCTGTGGTTTTGAGAATTAACGATACGTTAAACAATTAATATCGACTGATATTTTTTATTGCAAGCATTCATAATGGCATCGCGTTTAAATTGCACAAACGAATTTTATTTAAATCTTTTTATTATTTATGGGAATGTAATAAAGTTTTAACGAGAACTTGTGAGATTTTTGCGCAACGGTATCCGAGAACTTGTGAGATATTTGCGCAACGGTATCCTCCAAAGAAGAAACCAGCTCCAAATACCGTAAAAACTACTTTACAAAAATTTAGAAATTACGGACCAGTAAAAGCAAAATTACCAAGACGAAAACCTATGGTAGATGACGAAAATGTCGAAATAGCAATCTTAGGATACCCAGTTAAATCGATTCGAGATGCTGTTTTGGATTCTGGAGTTTCTAGAAATTCTGTGCAAGAAATGCTAAAAAAGAATAAATTCATCCCCTTTTCTTAGTAGAACATTTAAAGGAAATCGATTTTCAAAGATGAATAAATTTATGTGAATTTATTTTGACCCGTTTTCATGAAAACGAACAATTATTGGATGATATAATATAAGCTGATGAAGCTAAATTTACCAGGAATGGTCTCTTAATAATTGACATAACTGAGTTTTGATAACTCCCACTTCTGGAGTGATACAAATCCGTTCTTATTTAGAAAAACATATTTTCAAGGACGTTGGCGATTTAATATTTTTTGTGCAGTAAGGAACAACGAAATTGTTGCACTGCATTTATTTGGCGAATATTTAAGCGGTAAACAGTAATACACAAATGGAGTGTATTGAACATAAATGTCTTAAGTTTATTTTTCTAGTGGTTGTATACTTGAACATTCTGGGAAATTTTGGAAATGATTACCTCCAAAATTTACCGTTAAGTGAATATGGACGTATTATTTATCAACATGACGGAGCTCAGGCTCACAATGACTATTTAGTAAATAATTTTTTAGACTTTTTTCATGGCCACCCCGTTCGCCTGATTTAGCGGTTTTTGATTATTTTAATAAATGACGAATGGCATAGATGGGAGGAGAAAAAAGGAAAATTAGAAGCAAAAAACTAACGAAAATGGAGAAGATAGAAGATATAATGAAAACGACCGAGCAAAGAAAAAGGAAAACGAATATGGATGAAGATAAAAATAAAAGAAAGATAGAAAAACTGAACCTCCAAGAAAAAAGAGAAGAGATAGGAATAGGAACGTGGAACATAACGTCACTAACAGGAAAAGAAATAGAAATTACAGAAGAAATGAAAAATCACAAAATCAAAATACTAGGAATAAGCGAAACAAAGAAACTGGGAAAAGGATACACAAAACTTACAAACAACTATTACCTTTACTACTCAGGGATGGCACAGGCAGAAAAGAGAATAAAAGAGGGAGTAGGGATAATAGTAGAAGAAGAAATAAACCAAATGGTAACAAACTACGAATCAATAAGCTCTAGAATAATTATGTTAAGAATACAAGCAAAAGAAAAAATAGTCATAATACAGATTTATGCACCAATAGAGGGAACAGAAGAAATAAAAATGATAGAATTCTACAACGAGCTACAAGAAACAGTAGACAAAGAAAGAGAAAACTGCGAAAATATAATAATAATGGGAGATTGGAATGCAAGAATAGGAAGAGATGAAAACGCAGGAATGGGATGTATGGGGAGTTATGGAGAAGAAATAATAAATAGAAACGGCCGAAAGATGTTAGAATTCTGTCAAACGAATGATATATTAATAGGAAACACCTACTGGAAACAAGAGCTAGAAGAAAGATATACTTTTAGAGCAGAAGAAAGAAATGCGAAAAGTATAATCGACTATATTACATATACACAAGAAATAAGAAAAGAAATCCAAAAAGTTCAGACAGAAAATGATGCAGAACTATCAACACACCATAGACTAGTAAAAGCTATCTGGAAAATGAACAAAAATGAAAACAGAACAGAGGAAAGAAAGGAATACCGAAAGATAGCAATTAATAAACTAAGAGATGAAAATAAAAGGAGAGAATATCAGACAGAGATAAATAAATCTTTAACTAACATAGAGTTAGAAGAAAAAATTATGACAATAGAAGAAAGATGGAAAAAATTTAAAGAAAGCATAATAAATAAAGCAACGCTAATTTGTGGAACTATTAAAACAAATAAAGAAAGGAAAATGACAGCGTGGTGGAATGAAGAAATAAAAGAGGAAGTGAAGAAAAAGAAAAAAGCTTGGATAAGATATAATAGAGACAGAACAGAATTAAATAGACAAGAATACATAAACAAAAGAAATTATGTAAAAAATCGAATAAAGCTAGAAAAGAAAAAGAGCTGGGAGAAATTTAGCAAAGAACTGGAAACAAATTTCAAAACAAACAATAGACTATTCTGGAATAAAATAAGAAATATGAAGACAACTCAGAAAAAAGAAATAAAAGAAATGAAAAACGAGAACAACCAGATTAAAACAGAACCCAATGAAATAATGAAGGTATGGTGGGAGTACTATAACAAGAAGTTTGGAACAAACGAGAAAAAGGAAATAATAAAAAACACAGAAGATACACAAGAATACAAAATTGAGAGAGAAGAAGTAGAAGAAGCAATAAGCAAAATAAAAATAGGAAAAGCAAGTGGAGAAGATAATATAGAACCAGAAATGATTAAATGGATGGGCCATAAAGGGGTAGAGTGGTTATGGAAAATATGTAGAGAATCATGGGAAAAACAGAAGATACCAGAAGAATGGGAGAATAACCTAATAATACCAATATATAAAAAAGGAGACTCCACCAAATGCGAAAACTACAGAGCGATATGTCTATCAAGTGTTTGCTTTAAAGTATATACAAGAGTGGTGGAAGGAAAACTCCGAAGAATAATAGAAGAGAACTTAGAACAAGAACAAGCAGCTTTTAGAACAGAAAGACAAACAAGTGACAACATATTCGTACTAAGAAATATTATAGAAAGAAAAATAAATGAAGGAGAAGAACTAATTCTTACATTCATAGATTTAAGAGCAGCTTTTGACACAATAAATAGACAAAGCATTTGGGAGAGCCTAGAGCAAATAGGAGTACCAAAACAGATCATAAAATCAATAGAAAGCATATATAGAAAAGTAAAAGGAAAAATACAAATAGCAGGCAGGAGATCGGAAGCTTTTGAAATGAAAAAGGGACTGAAACAGGGAGACAGTCTGAGTCCTTTACTATTTATAATAGTAATGGACAAAATACTGAAAAACATCAAAGAAAGAATAAAGGGCCTAGAAACAACAATAGGATACAAAAACCTAACACCAATTAAAATCAATTGTCTACTATACGCAGATGATATAGTTATAATAGCAGATAAAGAAATTAAAATGCAAAAACTAGTAAACATATGGATAGAAGAAATAGAGAAGATGGAAATGGAAATAAACATAGATAAAAGTAAAATGATGATAATAAACGAGAACAAAAATATCAAAACAGAAAGAGAGATAAAATGTAAGGGAAATAAACTAGAGAGAGTAAAAGTATATGAATATCTAGGAACTATAATAACACAAGATGGAAAGATAGACGCGGAAATAACAAACAGAGCAAGAAAGGGAACAAGAATATACTATACAATAAATAAAACCATACTAAGTAATAAAGACATAGAGAAAGAAACAAAAATACGAATTCACAACATAATAACGGTACCAACCATAACATATGCAAGCGAAAACTGGACGATACAAAAAGAACACCAAAAGAAAATAGAATCAATTGAAATGAAACACCTACGTAAAATAGCAGGCAAAACAAAATGGGATAGAGTACGAAATGACGAAATAAGAGAAATGGTAAAACAAGAATCAATAATTAAGAAAATAGAAAAGAAACAATTGAAATGGTATGGACATATCGAGAGAATGGACACAGAAAGAATAACTAGAAAAACATTAGAAAGAAAAACCAGTAGTAAGAGGAAGAAAGGAAGACCAAGACGAACATGGATAGAACAAATAGTAGAACTAGGAAAACATCGAGGAAAAACACAAGAAGAAATGAGAAGAATAGCACAAGACAGGAAAATATGGAAGAAATGGGTTGAAAGCAACCCAAACTCCGACGCCTGAAAAGGCATAAGGAGAATGGAGAAGAAGAAGAAGAAGATTATTTTTATTTGGGGAACTATAAATAACCGTATTTATGACACTCCTTGAACAACTAAAGACGATTGAATGCGTCGCGTAAGGAACGTCTCAATCCAATTACAATGAGAGTAGTAACTCACGACGAATAAATTCGGTGGTGCCAAAATTGTCTAGAAATTAAGGGACGTACTTTTGAACATTTGTTAAAATAATATTATGCAAATTCCTTAATATCTCAAAAACTAAGTAGGATACGTAGTTAAAAGGTTATGTTATAATAATCGGCGTAGAATACGATGCCGAATTCTTTTATTTAATAAAAAATAGGTCATTTCATTTAAAAAAATGAACATATGCCATGTTGAAGTTGAAATAAATTAAAGCACCCCGTATGGTGTAGAGTGGCAAACTGGACTTGTGTCGAAAAAACGAACCATGCTTTATAACTTGGACAAAAATGAATTCATATATAAATAAATAAAATGCGTTTTCAATTTTTAAACGGTGGAATAAAAATGGCGATTTTTTAACAAAAACCAAAATATCTCAATTACCATTTTATGGTATGGTGTTTCCTATAAAGAGTTCTTTGAATAAAACAAATAAAAGAGTTGGAGTCCGTTTCCGGTATTTTAGCAGAATAGGGCACATTGAACTAAGTCTACTCTATTTGTTATAGTATTTTCCAGACACTAGCTTCTCAGTAATCAATCGACGCAGTTCCCGGTGGGACACCCTGTGTAGGTACCTACCCATTTATGTAAATAATATAAAACGCATCCTACATCCAGCGTAATTGTAATGTCTAACTGTTCAAATGAATATCCAAGTAAGAAATAAATGAAAAATGAAGTAAAAAACACAAACACAAAAGGAAAGTTTCACCAAATTTATTAGAAAAATCCTAACTAGTTTCGGTCAGCGCGACCATTATTAAAGGAGCAGAGTATGAATAATACTAAAGTTTAAAACTAAAACAGCTCTATATATAACTAAAGATTAGTTAAAATAAGTGGGGAGTCAATTAAGCTTAACTCTAATTGGTTGTTTACAATATTTAGGTTTCGCGAGAGAGCTTTTTTGATTTCCAAACTTTCTAGAAGAGAAATTTTTCTACTTTTGCTGATGTTACTTTGTAAAACAACTACATTTTCCTCATCTAAAGAATGGTTAAATGTGGTACAATGCTCCTAGAAGCCAGTTTTATTGTTTTTTGCTGATACTGTAAAGGTATTCTTTTATTCCTATGTTTATGGCTCTCCCGCTCTGCCCAATGTAAAGAGCATCACAAGTGTTACACTTAATTCTATAAATTCCACTTTTTTCTAATTTGTCAATTACAGGTTTAAATTTTGATAACAAGAATTTCATATTACATTGATTGTTTTCAATCAGAGTTACATTCAATTTTTTTAACCTACGTTTAAATTTATAACTAACAGTGTTGATAAATTTCACAGACGAGTAAATTTTGTTTTTTGTTAAAGGTGTATCATGAGAAGGGTTATATAAAAGTCTACAAGCGATTTTTCTTTGTGTGGAGCGTAAAAGTTTATCAACAATGGAGGGTTCGAAACCGTTATTTACTGCAACATGTTTAATAATATTAAGTTCTTTTTTTGAAATTAAAATCAGATAACGGAATATTTAAAAGTCTGTTTAAAAAAGAATAGAACACGGATGGTTAGAATCAGCCGGAATAATTGTATCTGTACAAGTGGGTTTTCTATAAATTTTGAAAGTTAATTTAGATTTAGAAATATTCAGATCTAAGAAATTAATGCTGTTATCGACTTGTTTTTCTATGGTGAATTGGATGTTTTTGTCAATACTATTTAAGAAAATTAGAAATTTATCTAATTTTCTATCTGTGCCTTTCCATATCCAAAACACGTCATCAACCTACCGTTTCCAGGTAAATATGTTATTGACTAAATTATTATTGGAGTTAAATAATAAGTGTTCGAAATAAGAAAGATAAATCTCGGCTAATACAGGAGATAACGGCAACCCCATGGGAAACAAAATTTACTCGTCTGTGAAATTTATCAACACTGTTAGTTATAAATTTAAACGTAGGTTAAAAAAATTGAATGTAACTCTGATTGAAAACAATCAATGTAATATGAAATTCTTGTTATCAAAATTTAAACCTGTAATTGACAAATTAGAAAAAAGTGGAATTTATAGAATTAAGTGTAACACTTGTGATGCTCTTTACATTGGGCAGAGCGGGAGAGCCATAAACATAAGAATAAAAGAATACCTTTACAGTATCAGCAAAAAACAATAAAACTGGCTTCTAGGAGCATTGTACCACATTTAACCATTCTTTAGATGAGGAAAATGTAGTTGTTTTACAAAGTAACATAAGCAAAAGTAGAAAAATTTCTCTTCTAGAAAGTTTGGAAATCAAAAAAGCTCTCTCGCGAAACCTAAATATTGTAAACAACCAATTAGAGTTAAGCCTAATTGACTCCGCACTTATTTTAACTAATCTTTAGTTATATATAGAGCTGTTTTAGTTTTAAACTTTAGTATTAGTCTTACTCTGTTCCTTCGATAATGGTCGCGCGGACCGAAACTAGTTGGGATTTTTCTAATAAATTTGGTGAAACTTTCCTTTTGTGTTTGTTTTTTACTTCATTAAGTATGTTTCACAATAATTGCACCCCACAAAGTGTTAAGTTTATTTAAATGAAAAGTTCAAGAAATAGTACTTACGTGTGTAGAACTCCAATATTCTTGATTACCCCACTAACCTTATTTATTCTGTTCTGAGTGTTACTTCCTGTGTTATTTTGAATGCATATCTTCTTTCCTTTTGGTACTTCCCAATTTGCGCCTATATTTTAGACAATACCTCCCTTTATTTTCTTTTACTAACTAATAACTTATTTCTTTTCGCCTAAATAAACATAACTGGTGGGTGACTTTCTACTTAGTAAGTCAGTAACCTAACCTAACCTAACCTAATTTCAGTAGACAACCGGTCTTACTAGGAAAACCCAGTAGCAGATTTAAAAATAGTGTAAAAAATAGTGTAATAAACCAACAACAAATTATACCCTCAATCCCATCTGCATCTAACAAATTACTGACCAAGTTAGAATTGGGAGTAATAAAATAGCTGCGCTAGCGGTTATTATTTGGAAGAAGTAATTAAGAAGTGATTAAGAAAGATCTAATTTACTAAACTGAGGATTTTGATTCTTTCGAATTTAAACTGAGGAGATTTATGATTAAAAATGAGTTAGGAAAAACATCTGAAAAGGCGGTAGCCCTATAAAATTTATCTATAACATATAATATTAAAGAACAGCTAATCTGTATATTTTACATATTGTTCATTTAAAAGGACCCCTGAGATTATTTCTTACATAACTTTAACACAACCCTCGCCATACATCTAAAAAGTATTCTTAATATTAGAGCGTGGGTGCGTGTAAACGTATATATACACCCACCTTCTACCCGAACCTTTTACAAGCCTTGTATTCTTTGACTCCCTACAAGTCCCTCCCCCTGCCAATACCACTACCTACACCCCCTATCATCCCTTAAAAATCCACTTCCTACAAACCCCCACCACCTTCGAAGCCACACCAAAAAGCAGCCCTTGCAACCGTTACAATATCCTCTCCTCCCGTAACAGATTCGGACACATCCCAAACATTTACTCTATCAGCAACATTTACCCCACCCCCAAATCCATTACAACATATTTACAATACGTATTAACACATTTAAATAGACTTCAAAATCCCATAAATTCTATCGTTAGTTATTAATAATATACGATTTAGTGAGTGAGTGATGGTATGATTTACGTACAAGAATCATTAATGCGTGACATTTTTTTTTGTTGGAATGGTTTACTGATAGTGTAAGAAACAAAAAATGCTTGCAAAGTTGTAAGAAGCATGTGTTTACCACAATATTACCATAGGCGGCGTCACTTTTAGTTAAGTATAAAAATCTAATAAATAAAATTACTCAATTAAAGAAAAATTCTTCTTAAAGTTTAGTTCCGCCACATCATGTTAAAAATAATATTTCTTAGTAACCTATGACGCAAGACAACAGTTCTTAATAATTGTTTACTTTATCAAACTGTATGGAGTGATAATTTTACGAATAAAGGTAACAAAAATAACTCCTTCTTAACATTTTATGATGCGCTACTGAGCGCTGTCTCGTGCAAGTCTCGTGATTCCACGCGTCACAATTTGCAGTCGACGATTATGCGTCCCCTCTCTTTCCTAGTCTAAGAATGCGACCGACCGAATACTTCCGACAATTTCCGAACAATTATATTTATTGCTGTCATAATGCTGCCATCAATATCAATTTAATTAGTTTAAAATATTCAATTATTTATGAAAAGGGATGTAAATATCCTCATCCTCAATTCAACTTGAACAACTTTCCATAAAAACAAACATATTTATTAAAGGGAAAATTTTACCCTATTAACCCCTATAAAAAAATAGTGGTGCATTTCCGCCAAAAATCCATTGCGTCTTTTAAATATCCCATCAAGAGTAACATATCTGCAATATATCGTCGCGGTCGGAGGTGACCACATCCAATGCTAATTTTACCAATAACCAACCATAATTAACCAACGTTTCGACAGTCACTTTCGGTCATCGTCATGCTAACTTATTACATCAATATCTGTATAATAAATTATGACATAACAATATTAGTCAGGATGTTACATTCTACTACCAAATTACCCGCTTTACTTAAAAAAAATTATGAACTTATTAAACATATTTTTCCTATCAATATAGATGTAGATACTTCATTCAAGTTGTTCGTGTCTGCTTGTGCATTCAAACAATAAGGATTGTTCGTTATCGATTTCTTTGAAAATGATGAGCTTTGAGCAGGACAAAGAAGGTAGAGTGGATGATTGAAATGCCTTATATTGCATATTTACAAGGATGGTGCTTCTATATACATAATTGCCATCGATGATCGACCTTTCTCAATACTGTGACAATAATTGTGTAATTCGGAGGTTAATAGGTATTGCTTGTTTTTAAATACAATATATTTTATGCCAATCCACCACGATGATTGAAATAATACTTTACAACAAAATGTTGTAATGTTCGTGGGTTTAACTAATTCAGACAACAGCAGCAACAATTTACTTGCAGTAATTACTAATGAAACTTAAAACACTATAGAATTGTTACTACTTAGATTAATAAATAAACTATTTATTTACACTCAATCACTTTTTAGTGCGCGTGTCGGTTTATTTTATGGAAACACTTCTCTTCTTGTCAATTTATTTATGACTTTTCAGCGATCGTCTCTTCTTTTCATACTCTAGAACATCGGTTCCCAACCGGTGGTTCGCGAACCCCTGGGGGTTCGCTATGTGTACAAAGGGGGTTCGCGAAAATAATAGCGTAATGGCGGGATTTTAAATGGCCAAAGAAAAATAAAAGCAAAAAAAAAACAAAAACACAAAAAAATAAAAAAACACCAAATGCAATGAAGATTGCACGCTGTTGTTTCAAGCTTAAAAAGCTGTTTAAAAAAAATCAATTTTTGGATCCAATGCCTCCAGATGAATGAGTATGAATGTTTCAGTTCTCTCTGCACTTTTTTATCAGAAAACTTGACGAAAACATTAAAAGGAATGTATGTGAACATCTTAAACATCTTCAATTAACTTTCGATGACTATTTTCCCAATAGATACAAATATATCCATCTCAACCAACTGGATACGTAGTCCATTTCATGTAAATGTAAGTTGAGAAACCTCTCTAACTTTATTAGAAAAAGAAAAGCTCATAGAGCTATCATGTGACAGTTCTCTGCAAGCTATTTTTAAAGATCACTCCTTATTTGACTTCTGGCTCAGTATAAAAAATTAATATCCTGTTCTCACAAAAAAGCCATAGACGTTCTATTACCATTCTGCACAACATATCTGTCCGAGAAAGAATTTTCAACATATACTTATCTGAAAGATAAATATAGAAACAGGTTAAATTCAGAACCTGATCTAAGACTGAAATTGTCAGATATTGAGCCAAACTTTCAATTGCTTTGTTCCATGAAACAGTCAAAAATATCCCATTAAGAGCTTTTTCAAAGGGAACATGTGCTGAAATAAGAACCAGTTTGTTAAATTTATTTTGCATTCAATTTTTATAGCTTATTTTAGTATTATTAATATTAATCATTTTAGTCTTATTAATGTTTGTGCAATATGTAAAATAAATGTTCTACAAAATTTTATTGTTTTTTTGCCTATCATTAACGACTACATAGGGGGTTCGCCAAATTCTGTTGGATTTTACTTTTGGTTCGCGAGGAGAAAAAGGTTGGGAAACACTGCTCTAGAACATTCTTCGCACATCAGCGAAGAAGTCGCCGCGGCTAATCGGCTAGTCGACCCGTTCGTTCAAGTACACGTGTGGCTGATAGCATGCAAGCATACTCGTGTTCGTTACAATATCATATCATACATCAGTGCGCTGTACACAAAAAATTATAATAATATCCCAAATATTCACGAAATTAGATATTTTAATTTCTTATACTTAAATTAATTGTTTTGTGGTATTAATTGTATCAATGTAAAAATTCGATAGAATGATGGTGTATCTTAACGCAAAAAAATTTACGCCATTTGTTTATCAATTTGTTAACAAGTGGCACAGTTTGATATTGTGGGAAATGGGCTTTACAAAATAAAACACTATTTGCGAAATGATCTGAATGGTTTATTCTTGGTACCTTTCGGTTCTCTGGTTGAAAAAGAACTATTGAATTTTATTTTTTAATGCGTATATAAGTACGTGTGTATATAACCAAAAATCTTACTAATACAGATCCAAAGTATGTTTATAAACATTTAATATATGTGACTGGTTCTGCGTAGTACAAATATGGAATTCTAACACTCCCACTCAGAATCAGTCGCAATTTTTATAACCTTTATTTAAATAATATATTTTAAAAATTGATGCGCCCAGGAGCTTCAGTTTACTCTAACCACCATTTGGTGCGTGAATAAGGAAAACCTGGAAAACCTTATTAGTTAGAATAGTTAAACAACGATGTTACGAATTTTAAGTTTTATTAAAATTTAAACAAAAGTTATTTTCTTAATGTAGGTATACAAGAATACATGTCAAGACTCGACAAAAGTTGGCTTAATTCTAATTATAATAACGAACAAAAATCGCTCTGTTGAGTACAGTTGTTTTTATTCCACGAATTCGCGACACACAATTGTTTAATAATCAGTCACGGGAAGTAATAAATTTGATAGTCGGTTTCAATAGTCAAATCACCGCACACATACACGTGTAGCGTTGTGCCATATGTAACAAAATTTTACAGACAATCCCATTTATAATTGTTTAAAATAGACCAGCTCTAATAATTTAGTAGCTAGTATGGGTTTTGTTAAAATGTCTGCTTGTTGTTCATTTGTTGGTATGTACATGAGGGTTATGTTACCTTTGAGTATTTGTTCTCTTGTATAATAATATTTTATATCTATATGTTTAGATTTTTTATGATTCGTTGGATTATTAGCAATACAAATACAACCATTATTATCCTCGTAAATGGGAATTGGTTTTGCCACATTTATGTGTAAACTTGTAAGAAGTGATTTAAACCAGATAGCTTCTCTTGCACTTTCAAATAATGCTATGTACTCTGCTTCTGTTGATGAAACAGCTACAGTATTTTGTTTCCTGGTATTCCAGGAAATTGTGCAATTATGAAAAGCTTTAAATAAGTATCCGGATGTGCTTTTTCGATCTATATCGCTACCTCCCCAATCGGAATCTGCATAACCTATTAAGATTTGTTCGTGATCACCTTTTACATAAGTTAATTTTAAATCAAGGCTGCCTTTTATATACCGCAATACCCTTTTTAAATATTACCATAACAGTTTATTATTTTTACATTGATATCTGCTTAATATGTTTACTGCATATGATAAATCAGGACGTGTGCATACCATACATTAAGCATCCTATCAAATTTTTACACGGTGCATTATAGTACTTATTTGATTCTAAACCAGCATAACCTAATTTTGAAGGTAAAGAAGTTTTAATCGGTTTACAATCTGACATATTAAATTTTTGAAGAATCCTTTTTAAGTAGATAGTTTGGTTAAGTGATATTTTAGATTTTGTTCGTTGAATTTCTATTCCTAAAAAATAATTTAATATCAAATAAATCTCTCATTTGTAAATTTCTGATACCAACATCGTGATGCCTGTTTAAGTCCGTAAATTGCTTTGTTTAATTTGCACACTTTATTTGGTTCAACTGTAAGACCTTCTGGAATTTCCATATATATATTTTCATTTAGTACGCCATTTCAAAATGTTGTTTTTACATTCATATGATGTGCAAATAAATTATTTTGGAATGCAAAGGCCAAAAGGAAACGAAAAGTAGAAATTCGTGCAACTGGTGCAAAAGTTTCGTCGTAATCAATATTACTCTTCTGACTAAAACCTCTTGCAATCAGTCGTGCTTTGTATCTATTTAATTGCTCCTGATTATCAGTTTTAATAGTAAAAATCCATTTACAACTAATAATATTTATATTTAAAGGCTTTGTAACGATAGACCATGTTTTATTTAGAAGGAGTGAATCTAATTCGTCTTTGATGGCAAGCTCCCACTGATCTTTATCTGCTCTTTGTTTTATTTTACTATATGTTTATGGTACTGAATAAATTTCAGTTTGAGCAGTTATAACATAGTTTTGGAACTCGTCATCATATTGATTTTCATCGTATGATATTGTTGGACGATTTATTAATCGTTCACTTCTTCAAACATGTTTACTATCGTTAGGTTGAATGTCTTGTATTATATTGTCGTTCTTATGTTTTGGTGTTTCACGATTTATGCTGGCAGGAATTTTACCTGGGCTTGTATCAGACGTCTGTGTTTTAATTATTATATTTAATTACAGTTTGTGTTTTGCCAGCGCCTACCTGATGAGACCCAATAGATCGAAACCGGTTGTAGGATATGGCTTATGGTTCGTTGTGTCTATTGTATAGAACGCGTTCCAAATGTCGGATTTGTAATCCTTAAATAGTTAGACGTTACAGGAATTTACCTGTCTTTTTAGATTATTTTATCTACGTCTAACATGTATGTAACTTCAGATTCAATAGTGTAATTCAATGCCGGTAGGGTTTTAGCCCTCGGAGTAGTTGTTTCTCTTGTTTCTAGTCAGTCTTGTTTTTTATTATGCCACAGTTCATATGGTGTTTTATTAATTTTAAGAGCTTTTGTTTAGTTGTCAATTATCCAAGGCGCACAATGCCAAAATATGGATCGAAAGATGTTAAAAAGAGGATTCGACTGAAAACATTAAATATGGTAGGTGCCATTTAAAAATAGAAAGCGATTCGTGTTTGAAGTTTTTAAACTTTAAAAATTGGTTGTCAAACTTAAAATTTCGCGTGTTACTGGAATTCGGCGTGAAAAATATAACATTCCATTTAAAATAACAATGTTGGGGTCAACTTCCGGTATAACTGACGACAGACGACGGCAAGTATTTTAATTAGATCCAGCATCAGCTATTAGCTTATTTACCACATTTTCAGAACTCTACCTGTATTGTATGTTTAAAACACACTACGTTTAAAACGACCTCTAATTAAGTTGCACAAGTGCACGACGGTGGTCTATCAGGACCAAACGGAAAGAGAAACCTGAATCGACGTTGAGATATAATTGCAAAGAATAATTCAGGCACCAATCCATCCTGAGCCCAGAATTCCTTTAGTTTTTTCCTAGACCCATTGAGGTACTCTTTGCACCGCTTTCGTGTTTATACCGGTTAGATATTTCCGCTATGTATATGTTCGTGTACTTCACTACAACCTCAATAAAATTATTTAGTAGTAGGCACCCAGATTCTATAATACTATTTATTGTTTTTGCTTCTCGAATAGTTCCTGGCAAATGAGATACGATTATATATATATATATATATATATATATGTAATTGGTCCAAGTGGCACCAAAAATAGGCATATATAGCCGTTGTGGCACCTATATATACGTTGTGGCACCATTTTCTTCGGGTGCCAGAACGATTGACACTGTATTATGGAGCCTGAAGGTGCAAGTACCTCAAATACGAAGTTTCACGATGGTGCCTCTTGAACCATATATACCAAAAATCACAGTTTTAGTCGAGCTATAGATCTTCAGAGGGCGTGCTAGCGCAGCAATGTATAGGTAGTTCTGGCACCATAAAAAGCAACATAAACGGTCCTTGTGGCATCATAACATAAGCTTACTGGCATCACTTGTTTATATGAAACAAGAGGAATATTTTACTGTTCCACATCATCATACAAGCCTAACTGATATCGCTGTTTATATAGGGCCACTTGGTATTTATATGAAATACAATAAAATTAAGTGTAAATTCTCGATCTCCTTTTTCGGAATAAATCTACTTAACTGGTTCTTTCAAAAATTACACAGATGCCCGAATATATTGAAAACTATAGAAAAAAATCCGCACAATACCTCTACAAAATCGATTTATACAATTTAAATTTTTCACTTAATTATGCAAAAATAATTTTATGAAGTGAAAATACAAATTGGATGAAACTTTGGTAATTATATACTTTTTGACCTCATCCCCCTCGGGGGTTGGGGTTGCAGGGGGTGTTTAGGGGGGCTCTTCCGAATATAATTCCGTTGGGATTAGCTGTCGGTAACCCCTAGAAAATTTTTTATGGGGTTGAAGTTTTATAAAAATATCATATTTATGAATATTTAGTGCATCAAATGCATTTTAGATGTGGGGGAGATATATTTTATAATAAAAAAAAAAACCGTCGTAATAATTCTTTGTCTTGAAATACGTTATGGTAGAGGGTGGGTGCGTTTACATGTACATACCCCACTCCCCAAAATTATAATTTAATAGTTAATTTGGTATTTGGTTAGGTTAGGGTACGGGGTGTGGGGTATGTATATATAAATACACCCACCCTCTACCAAAACCTATTGAAAGACACAGGGAATTATAACGACGGTTTGTTTTTTATAAAAAATATATCTCCCCCACCTCTAAAATGCATTTGATGCACAAAAAGTTTTTAATATACAAGAAATTTTTTGGAGCAATTTTTTTTAATATATTTTTTAAAATTTTTTGAATTTTTGATATTTAATAAATATGATATTTTTATAAAACTTCAACCCCCCCTAAACACCCCCTGCAACCCCAACAACCTAAGGGGATGGGGTCATTAAGTACATAATTACCGAAACTTTTATTAAAACATTTTTTCCGTATTTATACTATTAAGCCAGCTATGAAAGAAACACACTTAAGTGGAACACCCTGTATATGCAAGTACCCCATCCGAAAAGAAGAAAAAATAGCTGTGTTTTGCTTGACGATTACCGAGGCAGAAATGACGTCTAGTAAGAACAAATAAATAAGCTACTTTTGAAAAAAAAATTGTCTTTTTAACTAAGGTTTAGTCAACTATCACTCCCATTCAATGACTATGGTTTTTCAAATTTCTTACTACATTACCGTGATACGCATACAATAAATTTCGTTCATTGTTTCACCTGCCAAAATTTACGAACCAATCAAATTTAAATAATATAAAACGGTCGTCATTCAAACCTGCACTCTTATCTTTTAAAAACATTCTCTACCCGTAATCTCAAACATCCTACCACTAATTACCTCCTATTTTACTGATAGGTACATTAAAAGTTTAACTTTATTTTTTTAACGGTTGCAGATATTGGCAAGAAGTTTTAAAATGTAAAATATTGGTATTTTAAATTGATGAATTTATTTCATACTCGAATTTTTTGTTAAATTTCGCATCTATTGTGTAACGAAATTGAAGTGATAGGAATAGGTTTTGCCAATTACAAAAAAAAAAATAATGCCAATTTTGACTTTGATACTTTTTTAAAATGCCCTGTGATTTACATTTCACAGTTTATGTTTTATATGGGATCCTTGTTTCGGTATTTAGTATGCGATCCTTTAGGACATGAATATAAGAAATACATCAAATTTTGTGGTTTATTCAAACTTAGCAAGAATACATTTAAAATAACAGAAAACTTTTCCAAAATCAATGAATATCAAAACTTTATACGTCATAATAAGCGAGTTCCATAAGGACCTTATACCGAGTGGTCCATTTAATTTGAGACAGGCCTGTATCTCAAGAACGGTACCTTTTATAAAAAAAAAGTTTGCATGAAAATTGTTTAGTATTAAGGGGGAAAGAAGATGATGGCATTGTTATTTCAGTGTGACACCTCTTTGATGGTTATTTAAAAGTCATTTCCCTTTTTTTATGGAAACGTATATTTTTCATTACTAGAAATATTGTTCGTTCATAATTCTGATGAATAGTGGGCAGAAAATTGGATACACCCTAACAATTATTTTCAATATGTATACGCTTTCTTCAAAATTCTAGTGCTGTTATTAAATAATATTTACAAACAGATATGTATAATTTTTACAACCAAATAATGATATCAGTTTCTATCAAGGCGGAGCAGGGGCGAACCGAGCCTCATGAGTTTGGGGGGGGGGGGGGTGAGCCATGTTCAAAATGCCGACTCGGTCAGAAAAATTTTCCGACTGTACAACACAGATTTATAATTTTATACCTACACAACAAAAATTGACTGCACATTCAAAAAATGTGATTAGGTGTAGTGATTCTACATTGATTCTTTGTCACTGTGAGTTGGTTCTAAATGTGCTCAAACAACAACTTTTTTTGAAAAGTATTTTTTATTCATCCACAACGAAAATTACATACTATTATAATGAAACGGCGAACCAAGTTAAGTTATAACTCTTCGGTGTTTCAAGTGAGACCAGGTTTGAACAACTTTTGGAACGTTTATTTCGTCGACAATATCCTTCGCGGAAAAAAGTAACATCAGAGAATCCAAACGATCGTCACCCATTGACGTTCGGAGCGAACTCATAACCAATTTTAATTTACTGAAAGATCTTTCGCATGATGCCGAAGAAACGGGCGAAGTTAGAACAAATCGAACAATTTTGTAGGCCCATGGCAAAATCTTACGACTCAAGAAGCGTTTTTATTTCTACCTGAATGCATTCGGGTTCTTTTTCAAAGGATTCAGGTTGTAATTCCACAATAGAATGTATTGATTCGACAGTACAATTTTTACTGTGGGCTGGAATTTCAAAAATTTTCTGGATGGGTTCAAATTTTGAAAGAGATCCTTTTTCCGGAGGCTTGACGTAAATACGTCGAACACAGCTTTGAATTCTGCACGGTAAAACGTGAAAAGATCGAAAGTATATGCAGTTTCAGGATTCTTGTCGAATTTTTTTGGTGCTCGTCGTTTTCGATGTTGTTTAGCAAAGTGACTTTCTGGATCAATATGAAGTTTTTTCGCGAATAATATAAGTATGAAATGAGTCATATAGTCGGCGGCAGTCGGCGAAGTCGGCGGACCAGAGAGTGAGAGAGCCGAGAGTCGAGTCAGGCTGACTATAAGGGTCTAAGCTCATACTCGGTATAGTCCTGTGCACGTGCGCATGAATATTTCCGCGTGCGTTAATTTGAATTTCGATATTTATAACTCGTTTTTTCTCAATGATTTACATTCAGGAATAAGCCGAATCGGAAAATGTTTTTGCCGACTAGCCGACTTCCCAGTCATATTTTTCAAGCATAATGACTACGACATGAAAATGCCGACTCAGGCAAAAATGCCGACTGGGTACAATAGTTTGGGGGGGGTGTCACACCCTCAACACCCCCGCCTCGGTTCGCCCCTGAGGCGGATAAATTTAAACTTGCTTAACATTGCAAAGTAGTGAATGCAGTGGACCAAATAATCAATAGTTTATATTGTGATTATCTCATATATAAGGTGCTACAAAGCATATACGTATATCCTAAAAATAAGGTGCCACTTAGTCGTTTTTTGCGTATATATATATAATATATTTCTGAAAAAATAAAATATTCACAATCTCTCTTAGAAAAACTGCTACAATGGGTATCTACAAGGACTAATGTGATACTAACACCAGTAAACATGGCGTTTATCACTAGACGCAACCACCTATAGGCATGTAAATAAAGTTACGCTAACGGACGACGGTGGTCTATCAGGACAAAACTATGCGTAAATTCTACATTTATTTATTTTTTTACGTAAAATAAAAGGCATACGATAGCATTCTAAGGTCCTGAGAGGTACCTTACAGGGTAAAATTTAAAAAAGAACTTTGCGGATATTGGTATAGATTATTAATTTCGCTTGAACTGACAGACCACCGTCGTGCATCGGAGTGTTAAAAACTTTTAACGAATGAGTTACGTGAAAAACCCTGTATACAGGGTGAGTTACTAAGGCCGAATCCGTTTGTAGCATATGTATCTTTCACAATAAAGAGAAAATTTTCAGACAAAAGTTGCCCAAAACTGAGACTGAATGGCGTAAAAATATTTTCAAATATGGCGAACTTCCGGTTATACAGGAAATGTACCCTAACTTCGTTATTTTAAATAGAAACCCCTATAAATTATTACCTTTTTGATTTAAACGTAAAAAATAAACCATAGTTTAATAAAAATGCATGGGACTTAGGTTGCACCGTTTTCGAGTTATTTCACAATCTTTTGCATCGTTTGAATATCTGGGTAAAGAGAGCACTTATAGATGGATGCGGTGTTCACGTTCCGATGCAGAAGGAAATAAACTTTTATTCACAAATATGGAGTACGCATGCCTTTTTTAAATACCATGAAATTTATCGTTTTTAAATACTATGAAATTTATCGATACCAATTTTCGAAAATTCAAACGGGAATAATTTTTTTTTTAACTGTAACCCCATATTCATCCTCACGTTGTACGATGCAGAATTAAATTTCATTTCTACTGATATAGGGTTGTTCGTATCTGCTACCAACAGTTTTTTATAAACTCGATATTTTCTAGAATTTTTAAATAGTGTCTTAAAATATTACGTTAGGAACTGTTTTCGTTCGGCGATTTTGTTTCGTTTTGTGACAGTAGTGGTTGTTCGACGAGTAAAACGTAAAATAATACAAGAACAATAACAATTGTAGATAGAATAAGAATAATAATTATTTATATCTTCTTCAAAACAATTTGCAAGAAATAGTAGAAAATTTACCACTTGCTCTAGTAAAACAGATGTGGTAGCAACACACCCGGTAGTCGCTGTTTCGGTTCTGCTATTTTATTTTGTTTTGTGGCCGTAATGGTTGTTTAAACAACAACAGCAACATGACACAGACGGCGTTAAACTAACCTTCAAAGAACAGCAACAATTGTACATTAAAAACTAACTCAATAAAGCAAATAATAGCAATAAAAACAAGGAAAACGAAATTTAATTGGCTGTTTTACAAACTCTTTAGCTTAACGATACGGTACATGCAGTTGAATCCACGGAGAATAGTTCACATTTGTCAAGATTTTTTCGTCTATGCTTCTTAACGCATTGTGAACTAATTCCGAAGTTATTGATGATTTCTCATTATAAACTAACTGCATAACGTGACCCCATAGGAAGAAATTCAGCTTTGTTAGGTCTGATGTTCCTGCTAGTCATAATATCGGACTCGGACCTCTTCATCCCGTCTACTTGTTTTGGACATTCCGTACCAAGGAACTCCTCACATAGCTACCGTGATGTGCTACTACCACATCTTTTGTACTACAGCAAGTGATAAACTTTCTACGATTTGTTGCAAATTGTTTTGAAGAAGATATAAATAATTATTGTTTCTAATGTACCTACATTTATTACTGTTCTTGTTTTACTGTACTATTTACTTATCGGACAAACTTTACTGCCACAAAACAAAAGAAAATCGCCGAACGAAAACAGTGGTCAACGCGATATTAAGTTTGTTCAAAAATTCCAGAGAATTGCGAATTTCTCAAAAACTGTTGGAAGCAGATACCATTAATCCTATCTCAGAAGAAAGGAAATTTCATTCTGTATTGCACGACGCTAAAAACGATGTGGGGTTCCATTAAAAAATAAGTTATTCCCGCTTGAATTTTCGAAAATTGGTGTAGCGTATGAGCTAACATCTATAGGGTGCGTGTGTGCGGTGGTGGTTCTGAGAAGAACCGTTTGAGATGCGGTTGCTTATGTCAGCATCCGTGATGAACCATGAATACCTCTTCGGTATTATGGAGGATACCTATTCGGTGTCAGTGGAGAAGGAAAAGCGAGTCCGAGTTAGACTAATTTATTCGATTATTTACAGCTTATTTATAGTTATAATAAATACATTGGTCTTATGGTAAATGTACGGTCAGCAGCTTACACTGGTGTGTGTATTTGTTCTGACCTACTTTGAGGCTAGAACTGCCGATGTTCTCGTGCGTTCCCACATTGGTATCGATAAATTTTCATGGTATTTAAAAAGGGTATGCGTACGCTATATTTGTGAATAATAGTTTATTTCCTTCTTCATCGGAACGTGAACACCGCATCCATCTAAGTGCTCTCTTCACCCAGATATTCAATGTGGCGTCAAACGCTGCAAAAGATTGTGGAATAACTCGAAAACGGCGCAACCTAGGTCCCATGCATTTTGTCTAAACTGATATTTATTTTTTACGGTTAATTCAAAAAGGCAATAATTTATGAGGGCTTCTATTTAAATTAAGTTAAGGTACATTTCTGGTATAACCGGAAGTTCGTCATATTTGAAAATATTTTTACGCTATTCTGTACTCAATTTTGGGCTAGTTTTGTTTGAAAAAATTGTCTTTATTTTGAGAGCTACTTATGCTGCAAACCGATTCGGCCTTAGTAATTCACCTTGTATGCAAAATGGGCTGCACGAAGTGAAAAATGTTTAGCCCAATTATTTAAACATTTTGTATTGTCTCATTCGTTAACAGTTGTCTTTAACAATGTTTTCCAATGGGACCTTATTCTTTGAAGTATTAAGAAAACACCACGATTTTTTCAAATTTTTAAGTTGACAATTAATACCATAAAAGAATAAATTAAAAAGTGCTGACAATCAAGCACGCGCATACTGTAGCGGCCGCACAGAGTTCTATTTTCAACGTTAAATTAGCATTAGTTATAATGGAGATCGAGTTTCGGAAGTTAGGGATTTTTTATTGGAAATTTCCTCCCCCTTAGGAACTTTGACCCATTTTGTGCTATCACGTATGGTTTTTAAGTTATTTACGAAGAACTAAATACCTTTATATTCTCAATTTAATTTGTTTATATACATAATGCATTATTCTAGGCGTTATTCCGAATCCAATGAACCATTCCATATAGTTTTAGGAGCTTAAGCAAAGCCACGTAAACAGTAGTATATTGATAGGAATACATGTAAAACGAAATATTTATTTCTTATAATTGGTTTAAATAATATTTAACCAAGAGTTTACGACGAATTACTTCCTTAATGTAAAATCAGTTCATATAGGTAATGAAATGCCACATATTGATGTAATTATATGTTAGTCTGACAGTGACCGCAACTGACGACCGAAACGTTGCTTAATTAGTTGTTAACAGATGTTGATTATTGGCAAGGTTAGCTCTTACTGATCTTACAATATTTTATTCATACCAACAAAATTAAATTCATCTAATTAAAAACACTAAAAAATAAACTAGAAAAGAAAAAATTGTTTTACGTTTACTGAACTTAAAAGGCCATCTTCTCGTTGATAATTCCTATTTCAAAATTGAGTAAAACACATGTCCACAGTTTTTAAGTGTTAATTGTAGGGCGAATTTAAATTATATTTTCTAAATGTACTGTCTAGAAATTAAGATTAAATCTGTTTACCGAATGGTGGTTTCCAATTATCATCAAATGGTTCACGTTCTCTTCCACACAATCCTGGATAGTTAGTGCTTTCATCAGTAAAATTTTCAAATTGATAAACTCTCTCGCGAACAGCGGCATGAAAACGATACATGCAGTTCACGAACGTCAGAGGATAATAAATAGCACCTGAACCATCTGTACAATAGAGTCGATCTTGGACAATGGTCCGGTTAGGGTGATCATAATCTCCTGGGCACAATTTTGCATCATTTGTAATAAATTTATACGGTGGTTCATTATCAACTGGCTGTCTGTCATAATTGCATATTATTGCCAAAGATATCATGTCGCCATATCCAAATTGAGTTCTTCCACATCCTACGAATTTCACGGGAGGATATGTTAACTGAACGAAATTGTTCATCGTAGTTGTCCCTTCCCTAAAATGTGAAAATGGTTTTAGACTTATCACTACCGTTAATTAACTAAAACGTAAATACATGGATTTCTAATTGATTTATACTTTAGGTCTATCTTAAAGTTCAACTAAAACAACAATAACGTGGTTGAAGCTATTCACTTTAAATGATTCTTGATGCAAGTATGTTAAATAGTGAATATACATTTCAATGTTAAAAGAAAGTAATAAGGGTTATGTCCTAATACAACATTCTAATAGTATGTTGATTGAAGAAGCCACATATAAATCAAGAATTTTTATTAATGTTGTCTTGTAGACTAAAAGATAAAAACTTTACAAATGTTTTATGTATACTTTGTGTTAATGCAAAATTTTAAATATTTGAGCTCTTAGGATTATTCTTTATATATTTATTTATACATTTGGACTATCAATCTTTTGCGTAAATTGTTTTCATTTTTTATAATTTTGATTTTGATGATCATATTTTAGCATATGTATTATAATATTTCGGATCTCTGCGTATATTGGATCTTTAACCCTCGTTAACAATTGTTAATAAAACTTTTACGTGTTAAAAGAATAAGTCTATAGTTTTCATCGAAGTACTCCTTTATTTTCCTCGTACTGGATGGTGCGCGACAACTATTCAATAACCTAGTATATTCATGACTGACATTTTTACCAATAATAAATTCATATAGTTTATGATGCCGCCGCAGAAGCGATATCGTCTTTCATAGCTTGATTATCGAGATAATAAAACAGTCAGTCATCAGATGGTGTTGTCGCTAACATTCGGCCATCCTAACCCTGCTTCTATCCTCAGAATGCCCCTTAATCTGTTAACAGAATAAAGCGAAAATGATTACTTAATGTATTCATTTTGTTCTAGTTAATTGAGATCCAGAAATGAGACCCGTCATCGCTGCTAATGCGTTTTTTTAACACCTCCATTTGATTATTTATTAGTAGTTTAATAGTCTGAAAGAACTAAATTGGTAAGAGTCGTATACTCATTGTGAAATCTCTTATTTTTGTAGTATGTATGAATTCTCTTATTAGTCGTATACTAATCAGAAAAATTCAACTGATATGGGTCGTGTACTCATCTTTTTTTTTATTGCGGTCTATCGATTAAGGCCTCGCTTAATGACTGAGATTCGGCCAAATCGGTGATACAATCGTGGCTTTGTTATTTGTGTAGTTAATAGCACTTTGTATTTGTTTGACAAACTTATCCCAATCAACATCCCCGCGGATGTTGTTGCTAAGGAATTCAATATTGTGCAGTTATATCTTTCGCATTGCCCATTGGCTCGCTTTATTCCATACGTCTCGCAAAAGATATTGAAGGAGCGTGAAGCAAATGCTATCCATCGGTCAGTTATAATGCGGGTTGGGACTCCAACAAATTCATAAAGTTGAGTAGCACCTTAGTTACTGAATACACGCTTGTGTCTCTCACCGGTTCTATTACCACAAACTTCGTGAAAGCATCTACTACCACCAGAACACAATTGTTTCCGTGTCGAATCCTCTTCACGAAAGGCCCCATCTGGTCCTGATGGAGGGTGTGGAAAGGAATCGCCGTCTTCTCAATTGAATGTAACATTCCTTGTTTTTTCCTAGAACTGTGTTTATAGTATTGGCATTTCAAGCGTGATAGGACGTACTTTTGAACAAAACGTCGCATCCCTGGAAATCAGTAATTCTCTTGGATTCTTTTCAGCGTCTTTTCCAAACCAAAATGACCCATTTCATCATGGCAGAGTCAACAAACTTGCAACCGCACGATTCGTGGCACTGCTCATACATGTCTACCATCTTTCATTTTCTTGTAAACAATACAATTCATCAGCATATATGCATCAAAATATTGCTTAGTATCACTTTTTTCTGACATTGTCATGTAGGATATCTACAAAATGCAGATTTGCTCATCTTGCATTTGGACAGAACGTATCCACTCACTATCAGTTATATCCACTTGTAAAAGTTGTGGGATGGACGAAACCAATTCCCTACTCAGAGTGTCAACATGACTCATTCTCATGCCGGGAGGATGTTCTATGGTGAAACTATAGTCTTGGACATCTAGCCACCAACGTGCAACACGTGGAATCAAACCCAACCCCTCTTTGCAAATGTACTTCATAAAGCATTGCAGTCGGTGACGATTTTAAAATCTGTTCCTAACAGGAATGTACGATTGTTGCAACGCAAGGACTACTGCGAGAGATAGAAAAAACATTACATATGGAAGTCTGTCTGCTAAAATGTCTTAACGGCGATGATGTTGCTACTGCAAGCAAAGTTTTACAAAATAAACTTGGAGACAATTTCCATGTTAAGCTGTTATGATCTAGAAAACCAAGATTGAAAATATTTGGGATTTCAAACACCATAGACAAGGTGACTCTCGAAGATGACATTAATGATAGAAATTTTTATGTTAATAAGTGTCAAGTGCTACACATTTTCAAATCTTCTAACAATACTCAAGGCGCTATTATTGATGTAACCAGTGGTCTACATGAGAAAGTGGTTGATAATAATTATAACGTATATATTGGACATCAGTGTTGTAAGAGTTATGATGACCCTAATATTATTCAATGCTTTAAGTGCGCTGGTATTAATCATATTGACAGATTCGCTTAATATGTACATAGGAAATTGTTACAAAGAAATTATGTTGTTGGTTAATATTAGAAGTTTAAACGCTAAATCGTTTTTATTGAAAATTTAATTGTAAAACCCTTAGTTATTATTTGCTCTGAAACATGGTCTATTGAACATCAGCATTTATTTTCTTTAAAGGGATATAAAATGTATTATAATTAATGTCAATTAAATAAGTCTGATGGTGTTGTTACCTATATTAAAGGTAACTCATATGAGTTTACTAAGATAATAGAATTTAGGGATCTTAAAATTATCAATTCATGTATTGAAATTGAAAAAAATTGTTTTCTAGAACTTTCGGCGATTTACATGTAAGAGCTCAAATCACTTTATTATTTTATATATCAGACACCTAATATAAAGAAATAAGAAAGAGACATATAAAAGCAGCTTGATCGGGAATATACTAAAGCCCCAACTAATCAGGTTGATATAGAATTACTCGAGGACCAACCCTAGACCACTTATGTGTCTACGGGAATATTTACCAACATTTATATACTGCTTATGTGTCTACGATACTGTTCCCTGCACAAAAATTCCTTAAACTTAAGTAGGGCAGTTGGTTAAAGGCTACGTTTGTGAGTGAAAGTGCGTTCCTCTAATATTCCGATTAAAGGTTGAGTTTATTCACTGAGCGTTCTTCCTTTACTATCATATCAGTGCCTGACATTTGAATTACATTCCCAATTTACTTTTGCACTCCCATTATTTGTGATAATTCCTCAATGTTGATAATTCGTATGGGCGTGGCTTAAATACGAATCAGAGAAGTCACAATGCGAGTCTGCCTTTTGTGACAGCTTCTCTTGTAGGTAACTGGAGAGGTCACACTGCGAGTCTGCCCTTTGTGACCATTGCACCCCTCAGTACCTAACACCTCGAAAGTGTTCAAACACTAGTATCTGAAGAGAGCACATTGCGAGTTCAGCCCTTTGTGTTCATTGCACATCTTAGTACTAGTTGTAATGTGAATAAGTAATAACGGCGCATTGCGAGTTCAGCCCTTTGCGTCCAAGGATGGTTCTGGAGCGGACATGATGCGAGTCTGCCCTTAATGTCCATTGCACCACTCAGTACCATGCCTTTGTATTTAATGTATGTAATAACGGCGCATTGCTAGTTCAGCCCTTTGCGTCCGAGGTGACTCTGGAGCGGACATAATGCGAGTCTGCCCTTTATGTCCATTGCACCACTCAGTGCCATTCCTCAGTATTTAATGAAAGATAGTATTGCAGCCAGTTTTATCGATTTATCAACTCACTCATACGTTCAAGTCTAAAGGCATTACAATCAAAATCAACTATTACTCACTCACATATAATTATCAGTTACTAATAATTCACATATGACATTCAGTTCTTACATAAGTTTTGTGTTAAAGGGCACGAGCGCTCACACATGTGTTTTCTTTTATTTATAGGCCGGACCTGGCTATGAACGCTTCGTATCTGACCATTCTGATATACATAATGTTAGCAGCCCGCGATTTCACAACATCATCTGTTTTCCTGAAGGACAATGACTAATTTTGCGATTTTATTTCCGCGAATCGTGAACAAAGAGCCAGAAAGAGAGAGAGGAGAGTAATGAAAAGACGTAAGAAGGTATTCTATCCCAAGCATTACAACAGAAGAGACGTTTTATATTCATATTTAAACAATTGATAAATCACTTGAGTAGTGTAAGATGACCGGTTCTAATTCAGAGGAGGAGAAGTTACTTAAGGTCAAATTGATGGAAGGTCATTGACTTTAAACTTGTGTGTATGTAGTGGTCGAATGCTTCACAATGAATTGAAACATATGTACATGTGTCGGTAATGTAAAATTAAATACGTCTGCAGCCGTCTGAAGTTTACGATTCTTAAATACGTTTACATGATAATGTAGAGGAAGTGGAGAAAAGTGTAAGGTATAGGCATATGAAATAAAAGTGAATTCGTTATAGTAAACGATTCTTTATTCTGATATAAATGAAGTATGTAAGCGATACAATCAAAATATTGAACAATAAGATTATATTAATAGTACTAACAACTTGTAGAAATAAGAAAGAGTCAGTGATATAGCCCTTAGTTATAACGTCTCTGTTTTCATCATCTTTAAGCTGAATCCATCGGCTTTCAATATATCTTCGAAACTGTCCATGTTTATCAATAAATGCTAGTTTTACAGAGTGAAGGTTCTGCACGTTCTCAACTGTAAAGACATTTGTTCCATTAACATTTCTTAAAATAATAGTATCCCAATTTTTCTTCCATGTACAAGACATATCAATATCCTTATTAAAATTTTTACAAACATAGGCTTCATCTCCAATAGTATTATCAGGTCGGGAAATGTAGAGGGTATTGTTATACAAATATGTTAAAATCAGTAACGACGACACACTGATCATGATTGCTTTTTTCCATAACAACTGAGACATTTAAAACGAGCAACGTGGTTTGTATAATAAGTTCCCCTCCACTGAAGCTTATGTAGTGGAAGGGGATTTTACATAAGTTACGGGAACGAGTGACGGAGCGGTAGATGTATAACAGAGTTGAGTGTGTTTAAGTCAGTATAACATGGAAACCTTTATCGAAAAGTTTAATAATGTGCGGGTAGGTTAAGAAGAGAAAGAAATACGTGCTCTGAAATCACTGGAAGTGAATCAAACGTATCCCGTGCAACGCTTCAAAAAGGTGAATACAAAATGGGGACCTCGTCTATTAGCTGATTTATACAGCTTTATCATATTTCTTCCGTGCAGACACGCAGAAGCTTTTACGGATGCAGAAATCGAGGACATAAACGAAAAAATTGTTAATAAAGTGGGTCATCCATCAATTCGCCTTAAAGGATTTGTTGGAAAAGCGGCTGATTCAGAAATACATATGTAAAATGTATAACATTGTATAAGAATAAATAAAAATCTAATTTATATTATGAACGTGTTTTATTTGTTTAAAGGAAAAAAATACAGTCAATTTATGAGTGTAAAGACAACCAATATTTTAATAAAAGAACATTTTTATAAGCACAATTCTGTTCAACAGCGGATGTAAATAAATGATAAGAACACACTTTAACTTTAAAATGAGTTGGGAGTTTGGAGAGAGCTGGACATCCGATATCTTCAATGTTAACAAAGTTAACAGTAGGAAAGGATTTCTGCAACCACATCATCTTTTGTAATCCTTTAACATATACAACTGTTGACTTCATCAATATGGAGTAAATTCTATCATAAAGTGTAGAGTACGGAAGATCGCCCTTATCCCAATATAACCCATGAAAATTTCTTGTTAACCAACGATTTTGACTTCTGTAACGAACGGGGAGAGCGTCCCATGGAAAAAGTGGTTCAAATGTGAAATGATAAACTGGTTCTTCTTTTAGAGCAACAACAGCTACTTCTTTAAAAACAAATCGATTCTCACTACACTGAAAACCTTGTACGTCCAATAAGAAAGTCATCGTGCTCACTGTTCAGTACCGGTAAGAAAACTAAATTGTGGAAGTAATCGTTGTGTTTTATACTTCTTGAACTAAGTTTGTGGACGGATTGTAACGTATCACACGATCATGTATTATTAAACAGAAAGCTGCTGTTTTGTCTGGTATATTTTCTTTAGTTTGAAACTCTAGACGGATATCTATACTACCAGATGTAACAGTTTCATTCTGATATGAACAGTCTACTATTACAAGAGGAGCAATTACTAGAAATTGTTTAGGATCGAATAAGGGTTCACTAACATTACCATAATACGATTGTTGAAAGTTAGCATACATTTCATATAAAACGGCAAATCTAGAAGTATCAAAATCTAAATTCAAATTATCATACGGGTACATAGTAGATCCTAAGTGAACTTTAAAATTGGTTAGTTTGCAGTGATCGAAGGCACTCATATTTGTTGCAAGATTATTACTTTTATCTGTTTGAAATCCGAAAATAATGAAGCGAGGCTTTTCCAATTCTGACGTTGTTTTCACATTCCAGTTGTGAGAATACGATTTGGGAAGTAGCGGATATTCATGTAGTTCCCAACTTCGAAATGAAAGTTCCATATTTAAATTTCGATCAACATAACGCAACAATTCCAAACGTTCAGCATCTGCTACAGATACATGAGGAATTTTCCAAGAAATCTGATCCAAATGTACAAGTACATCTTCAAGCGGCGTTGCTGAGCAATATAAAGCATTATTGTCAGTGCTGCTACGAACTAGAACTAATTCTTGTCGAACGTTTAATATTATTTTTCGGAAGTCTTCTGCAAATCCAAAAATCATACGTAGTGGAATACAAATGTTGAAGTAACCGTTGGAATCTGCTAGTTTTACAGAATTAAGCTTAATTCCTTGTAGATCGCTTAAAGCAGGAGGCAACCATCTACTGTTGCTGAGACGTTTACTTTCATGCTCGTTGTAAGATGCGTAACCTTTCATTGTTGTAACCATGCCAGGATTACGGACTCGATCAATAACTTTTCCGCCTAATTCATAACGAATTTCATCAAACAGGTGTAAAATTCCATTGTAGATAAAAGAAGTGTTCGCAGTTGTCTTTCCATCCTTTTTAAGAAGCAAACGACCTTCTATGTATAGGAAACTACTAGAAGGCAAAGTGTAAACATCTTCATTTTCTATTGGACTACGTATCGTATCATTATTTTTGAAAGTTGAATTCGCATAAGGTTGATGAGTATGTTTATCAGCGTTAACTATAGCGTTATCGAAGACTGCTTTTTCGTAACATTCAGTATTTCTGCTACCATTTTACCGTTTCCTCTTTTTCAATCGCAACCCCAAAGATTTAAGGAACTGTTTATTGAGCGGTGTTAATCGCTTAATGGTTGTAGGCGAAATAAGCATCCGGGATTGTGGTAGTAGTTTTATAGTACTATTCTTCTTTGAATATCGTTGGGGACAGCTACCATGTTACGCTTTTCGTAAGTGCAATCTTATTGTGACACGCTCTCCACGGAAATTAACTAGATTACCGTCTTGATCAACTATTTTAAGGGAAATGTAGTCGATGACACGAGTGTTGATTGATAAATAAATAAGATTCGTAGGATTCTCAACAATTTTAAATCCGGGGGGTACATTGGGAAAGAATTGATGTAGTATATGTCCATCTAGTCCTTTAGCACCATCACTGGTATGTATGTAGGAGTTAGTTACGAGGTTACACATCACTGAAATCGTGTTTACTTTGAAAATGTCAGCTACATGATCAGACACCTCTTTAAGTGATGGTAGAAGCTTATTTTCAAAACCCAATATCTTTGCGGGAGAATCTGTAGGAGCGAAGTTGACTTTTTTGGTGCTTTTTATATAGCTTTTTAAGGTAGTATTGTCTCCAAACAATTCAATAGCATTATCAGTATCTCGCAATTTCTCGCGAAGATAATGATTAATATAATCGATTTCATAGGATCCTTCCGGAAGAACAACGACTGGTGGTGTAGAACCTTCAAAATAGAATTTTTTGTTAGTTTCATCTATATTCGGAATACTGTTATATGCTTCAAAATTTAACAAAGCAATTTGATATTCATCATGAAACGAGAAAGGAGGTACAAGAAATCGAACATAAGCTAGCTAACCTTAAGTCCGCTTTAATGAGTAAATTTAATGACTAAAATTCAATGATGTTTTATATTATATTGTATTATATTAAATAAAATTCTGTTATATTGCATCTTTTTATATTTTGTAATTAAAGAAAATAAAAGAGAATATAAATTATATCGTGAATAAGACACATATGTGAAATCTGGTGAATTTATGTTTCCTAGGAGAAGTTGTGTATAGGTATGCAAGGGATGAAAAATAGGGTGGAAAAGGGGTTGAGAAGAAAATCCGCTGAAAAACATCATAGGGAAATGGGTACAGGGGGGGGGCAGGGCGCCGAGGTGGACTGGTGGGGGGAGGTCGGGAGGCATTAAGTCCGAGAGGGGTAGTTGTCCGAATTTGATACTTCTGACATTGCCAAGTGGTACCTTCAGTCTTCGACATCAATAGTGAGAGAGGCACCTTTTTTTAGCACCGCTCCTTATACCTTTAATTAATTCTTGAAATTTAGGGTAGAAATTACTTCCCCCATTACAGACGTTCTCCAAGTTTCGTTGGAAGCAAATTGTTCTTCATGGAACACTAAACATTTTTTACTCAGACATTTTCTCCCTATCATCTGCCCTTCATACACTTTTCGGGGGTCAAAGTATGAGGGTGAAACACGTTAAAAAAATATTTCTCGACTTTTCAGGGTGGGATCATTTAGCCCACTGTTCAACTTACATTTTCCAAGAGGAACACTTTTTTTTTTTAACTGCTTCTATTTTTTTTAAGCTTAAAGGTGACAACTTTTTGTCAACCGAAGCAATTTATTTGATAAACGCCGTTGTTTTAATTGCAGCCAGCGAGGTCATGTACGAAATACGTGTCCGAAACTTACAAATACGCGTCGAACTCCTATCGCTAAAGAAAACAGTCGACGCGCTATCGAATATAATGTAAACATTATAAATTCCGGTAATAACACAAACGCCAAATTCTTTAAATACATTAATCTGAGCGGCGACGATATTTCAGCTTACATTGATTTAGGTAGTGAATGTTCTTTGATTACGAAAACATTAGCAGATTCGAAGAAGTTATTTTTGCGCAAAACACACAACGAAACTCGATTAACCACCTTCGCACCTGATAAATTTATTATTCCAGAATTTATTACAAAAACATCCATTATTCTTGACGGAATTGAGAAAGAAATTGAATTATATGTTGTCCCATCAAAAATAATGGACGTCCATGTTCTTATAGGGCAAAATTTTACAGAACTGCCTGATGTCGAATATGAAAAAAAAGGAAACACATTGAAATTTGCACTTGCAAAACCCTTTTCTCAAATTGGTAACAAACAACCTTGCACTCAAATTGACAGAGCACTATTAAATATAGGAATTAACGATGATAAAGTAATTAATGATTTAATAAACCTTCTTAACGAATTTAGAGAGTGTATCGCTTTAAATTTATTAGAATTGGGCAAAGTCACTATAACCAGTATGAAGATAACACTTACTACCGAACGTCCGATTCAAAGTCAACCCCGGCGATTACCGGAAAACGAACGTAAATTAGTACGGAAAATGGTACAAGAAATGCTAGATCACAACATTATTAGACATTCCCATTCGGCCTATACTAGTCCCATCGTCCTAGTAGGCAAGAAAACGGGTGAAAAACGCTTATGTATAGATTATAGAGCCCTTAACAAAATCACTGTGAAATTTAAATATCCACTTCCGTTGATAGAAGACTTAGTAGACCGCCTTCACGGGTACAAATATTTTATTAGCCTAGACCTACATTCCGGTTTCTTCATGAGTTTCTCCGAATGCCTTTCGGCCTTGTAAACGCCCCAGCTGAATTTCAGCGAACTGTTAACCTAATATTTTCCGAATTGCGATTTACCAAAATTCTAATTTATATGGACGACAAAACAATACCAGAGGCGTTAGACGTTTTAAGGGACGTTTTAAAACTAATGAAACAGCATGGTTTAACGTTAAAAATATAGAAATGTTATTTCTTAAAAACACAAATAGAATACCTAGGCTACTTGATATCAGAATCAGAAATCAGACCAGGTAATCTAAAAACGGAAGCAGTCGGAAAATTCCCGTGTCCCAAAGACGTGCATCAGGTAAGGCAGTTTTTGGGGCTTACTGGATATTTTAGAAAATTCATCAAGGACTACGCACACCTGTCAAAACCGCTAACGACTTTGTTAGGTAAAGACGTTACTTGGAATTGGGGTAAAGTCGAAAATGAAGCGTTTGTCAAATTAAAACACCTATTAGTATCTCAACCAATTTTGAGAATTTTTAACCCTGAATTACAATGCATTTTATATACCGATGCAAGCCGCAACGGACTTGCCGGAATTCTTACCCAAAACAAGGACAATAAAGAATGGACAATTGCCTATTTCAGTCAGACGCGTCCTTCGGAAAAACAATATCATTCTTTTGAGCTCGAAGCACTAGCTGTTGTTGAATCGGTCATAAGATTCAGGTCCTATCTATTAGGAAAAAGCTTTACCATAATAACCGATTGTACAGCCGTCAAACACGCTCTTTTAAAAAACGAAGTCAACATGCGAATAGCTCGTTGGGTGATGACTTTGAACGAGTATTCATTTGAAATTAAACACAAAGCAGGCACCCAAATGGAACATGTGGATGCGCTTAGCCGCAATCCACCAGTTCACGAAAACACTTTCTCCGTTTCCGTTATAAGAAAAGATGACTGGATGTTAGCCATTCAATAGCAAGACAAAAACATTGTTGAAATAAAGAATGTCCTTAATTCAGGTGAAGTAAATGGACACCAATCGATATTTAACGATTATATCCCTAAAGAAGAATTAGTTTATAAAAACACTCCGTACGGACCGCGGTGGGTGGTACCAAAAGCGGCTAGATTCCAAGTAAGTTGAATGAACCATGATGACATGGGCCATTTTGCCTTTGACAAAACCTATGAAATAATATCGTCCAAATACTGGTTTTCTAAAATGCGTCGGTTTGTAAAAAAATACATAAGCAAATGCCTAGAATGTTTATACTTCAAAACACAAGCCGGAAGGAAGCTTGGGTTCCTCCACCCAATCCCAAAAGTTCCGATTCCGTTCCATACAGTGCACGCCGACCACCTCGGCCCGTTTATCAAAACAATACTTAAAAATACACATATTTTCGCCGCGATCGACTCATTCACTAAATTTATACTCTTGTATCCGGTAAAAAGCACAAATTCAGATTGTGCAATTAAGACATTGAAAGAAATTATTAAAATATTCGGGGTTCCGCGTCGCATTATTACAGACGCTGGAACAATCCGAGTAACTAGTCTACCAGCTAGTGGTACAAGTCGGAAACTACTCCCCAAATGGCGTGGGCCTTTCCGCGTTTCCAAAATATTGGACAACGATAGATACGAAGTCTCAGAAGTAAAGGGGTCCAGACGTTCACGGCTTCCCTATTTAGGGGTAGCCGGGATAGAGAACATCAAACCATGGATTAAGTACAAAGACCATGATTAGTTTGTAATGCTGGGTAGACTGGTAAGTACTTTGTGACCGGTGACCCAATGAGGTCTGCGCCACTGATTTCCCCTGACCGGTGACCAAGCGAGGTCTGTGTCAAATCCCCTGACCGGTGACCGGAAATGAGGTCTGTGTCAAATCCATGTACCATTGACCGGTGACCAAGATTGGTCTGGGTTCTATAGCCGGTGTCTTTGTACGTACAGACTGTGCCATAGCGGAATGTGGTCTGATCTGTGGCTAGTGAGCCTGTGACGGTGACCTTATTGGTACACTCCTGCATTTTACCCATTCCATTCTCTCCTGAACATGAATTTTTGTTAGAAAAGTCCTCTATGCTTTTGTTGAAGGGACGCCTTTGACCAACGCCATGACGCATGCACGTTGAGGTCTTTCTAATACCTATTTGTTTTCTCAACAGCTTCTTGGTGTACCTTTTTTTTTTCTTCCTACGACATCTCAAGTATGGGAAGTGAGGACACTTCGGAAGAGTCAGGAATGGCCGTGTTAGCAGCCCGCGATTTCACAACATCATCTGTTTTCCTGAAGGACAATGACTAATTTTGCGATTTGATTTCCGCGAATCGTGAACAAAGAGCCAGAGAGAGAGAGGAGAGAAATGAAAAGACCCAAGAAGGTATTCTATCCCAAGCATTACAACAGAAGAGACGTTTTATATTCATATTTAAACAATTGATAAATCACTTGTTACTTTTAAATTAAAGTTGTATAGAATATTAATAAAAGTTGTGAAGTGAGAAACAATAGTTAACAATAAGTACATCCGTTAGTTCATAACTTTATCTAAATTATTTCATAAGCAATGTTTAACGATCATTTAAAATATCTATATGCCCTCACTCGGTTTATATTTTTATTATTACATATTTTACTATATACTTGATATTTTGTATTTTATATATATATATTCTCGTTCATTACATACCAATTTATATATATGTATATATTTTTATTTCTTCACCCCGTCGTCTCGCGTCTCTTACAGCATATAAATAATTCGGATAGGAAGAACCACAATTCATAATAAATGTTCAATTTCACAAATTTATACATTATAACAAAATTAATAGAACCATACAACTTTACAGTAAGAAATACCAACGCCTAATAATGACTCAATTCCAATATCGTTCACAGGCTTCACATTGCCCTTGAAACGTATATAAGAAACAATGCTACTTTATTTACCAGCTGTTTATAAACATTTCTCTTATCGTAAGAACAGGTCTCCAATACGTTTCCCGTTCTGGTTGCTATGGTCCTCAACTTATACCGTGTGACCGCTAACATACAGATGCCACGATTTCTCTAAAAGTGAATTTTTGTCCAGTTTAAAGGAATTCTTTGCATCAAAGAAATCCACAAAAAAACATTTGAATATGGGTGACTTTAATACCGACATACTTGAAACAGATCATCGCAGTCATGAACATTTGAAGAATTTAATGAAGTCTGGTTTTTATCCAGATTTTAAAGGTGTAACAAGGCCATCTGATAATTTTAATGGTAGTACATGCATTGATAACATCTTCTTTAAAAGTAACACTTCCGTGTTTGACACTTTCAAATTGTTGGTCATTATGCTTTTTTTATTAATTGCAATCAATTTAAACAAAAAATAAGTGGTACTTTCACAAGTATAGATTACTATAAATTGAAAAAGCTGCATATCTCCAAAATTGGAAAGATATTATATCAGTGCATGACTCTAATGTTGCTACCAATGCTCTTATCTTACTAATTTTATTATGTTTAAATACCGCCAAGGAATATACTAAAATAAAGAGGAATAAATTAACTCCTAGAAATAAATGGGTTACTAAAGCTATCATGTGTTAGGGGTCAATTCAAAAATATACAATTTTTTTTTTGTGTGTGTGTCAGGAATGTCGAATGGTCAAATTCACAACGACCCACCAGCAGAGAGGGCTAAATAAAAGATAGGACTTCCTACCTTGTTGTCCGTATTGAGGGCGTTAACGGCCTGCTGATAACTCGGTCAGTCGTTGACACCAACCCTTTGGCCGTGAATATCTATATCAGAGTATGGGAAAACAGTATGAGCACCTAATAACCTGTAATTGACCAATTTGCCAACGTGCTACTGTAACTTATCAAGCCATTTACATCTGTATGAATTTTCTCAGATACCACAGTGTCAAATATAGGTAAATACTTCAACTGTATTCAAACAACGTCATGCACTACATCTTCATACAAATAATTACTGGAATGTTACTCAGAGACAACCCCATAAGTGTGATTGAGCAGATCGCACAGAGAAAGTGTACTATGACGAATACTAGTACATTACGCAACTATTAAATAGTTTAACAACGTCCAATCAGAAGGCCAGAGGGATATACCTCGGGAAAGACTCACAGAAGGTATACAATAGTACTGTTTAAATAGACGAGCCATGTACACACAAAGCCCACGATTCCACTTATGTGTCACGTCAACCCAGAGCACAAGATATACAACATATTAAGTCATAACATAACATAATACAATATATCAAAATACGGGGGTAGCTAGTCCCCAAAACCATAAAACGAAATCGCGGTGCCTGGCCCCTAATCCAGATTAGTCCATAGGGCACTGTGCCTGGTTATCACCACTGGGTGACTCATAGGGCATGTGTCTGGCTACTATCACGTGATAGCCCATAGGACAAATTAAAGTTTGTGTCTGGTTATCACACAAAGTGACCCATAGGACACATTTAAAGTTGGTGTCTGGTTATCACACAAAGTGACCCATAGGACACGGTTAAAGTTGGTGCCTGGTGACCACACAAAGGTGACCAATAGGGCAAGCTGTAAAGCAAAATGATGATACCTAGAATATCACAAAACAGCCTAACGCCAAGATCGTTAGCGTGTATTAAAATGCACCAAAAATATATTGTATTTTCTCGTGAATTATCGAAGTAAAACGTTGGTTAGGGTGGGTCACTTCAATAAATAACCACGAGAGTAATGTTTCTAATTAAAGATAATAACGATTTATTATTTTAACTATTATATACACTTATGGACTACAATAAAACTGGTTTTCAAAATATAAAAAAAAATGATTGTGTGTTGCTCTTACTACTTCTTAAGACTCTCTACTTTCTTAAATTTGTCCAAAAAATGCATTCAAGGGTAGCGGAGGGTGGTTGCAGAGAGGGATGGTTGAGGAGAAGGATGGTCATAAAAAAACAGGTACACGGGTCGTTGGTAGACGGAATGAAACTTAACTTAAAATGTATGTTCGAAATAAAAATTAATACAAAGGAATGTGAATTAAATCTAAAATAATGCATTCCTCGATTTGATAAATACATATAAAAAGAAACTTGGATTGCTACAAAACATATATCATGCCTAATTACCTCACCCCTTTTAGGTCAATATACATTGCGTACCACATGTAAACCTGGGCTCGTAACGGCGGATGCATCTTTAACAATTCAGGAGCATCTGCACTTAAAACAAACGTGCTCTGTGCGGGCTGTACCGGCAGTGTATTCAGCAGAAATCGAACGAAGTATCGGTATACCATACCTTTCAATTATTTAGTATGAGACCAGTTCAGGATCGAGAAAATAACCCTTGAACGGTACAGTAGAAATGGCGATGCGAACAGAATGCACCAGAACATTGTTCTGCGAATTATAGAGTGATAATGATCTGAAGAAGGATCTGTATGTACTGAACACTCAGTATAAGAAGTTTTGCAATAAGAACTTGTTATTACATTATTGTTATGTTATTGTTAATAATCAGACTTGATGAATCTTTTTATAATTTTTAATAACTGCGTAATTAATATTACAAAGGAATACGTGTTATCTCGACCAGCGTTAATTATTAACATATTCTTTGATTATTAACTGTCAGTCACAGCTAACTACCAAGTCCGTCATCATTCAAATTAGGTGGCGTTGGTATCATGACATCTCCCTTTTTACAAGTGATTTTTGGTTTACATTTTACAATATAAAAATAAGTATTTAAGTACATTTCAGTCTTACAAACTAAAAATACACTTAAACCTATTTTACATAATCTTTTAAGTACTATGGTGGTTTAGTAGTTCTACCAGATCTTGTTACATAAGTTTGATTGCCTTGAACATTTTGATTTGAATTAGAACTAACACTTTTGTTTACAACATCTGAACTCGCATGTTCAGGATTCGCTTGAAATACATTATTTGGAACATTTTTATCATAAACGTATTCAGTCGTTTTTGGATATAAATACACACGATTTCTTTCAAGTTTTCGACCATTTGACATTCGAACTTCGTATGACCTTGGTCTATTACAAATTTTAGTTACAACTCCTGGCTCTAACGGTTTACCTTCTCTTTTACGAATGTACACATCATCTGCTAGTTTCAAAGGTTTTAAATTGTGACTACTTCTATAATACAAAAGCTTTTGTTTACTTTGCCTTCTCAACAATTGCTCTCTAACTAACTCATTCTTTTCCAAATAATTTTTATCAATATTTATCGGCAAAATTCCACGCGTTTTATGACCAAATAGCAATTTTATTTCGCTTGTGATCGGAGTGTTTCTATACTCTAACAATGCAAGTGCCGGATCTCTATTACTATACCTACTCAATCTTTTTAAACATACTTTTAACAGTACCAATGTGACGTTCAACCATACCGTTCGCTTTCGGATAATTTGGATTTGATGTTACATTTTCAAAATTCCAGGATTTTGCAAAATTTCGCATTTATTGGTTCGCAAAATGAGTACCATTATCAGAAATTATTTTTTTAGCATTACCTAATCTAGCAAAGATTGATTTTAATTTTGAAATAATTGTTGAACCAAGCATGTTCTCCAATTTTGCAACTTCCACGTACTTACTCAAATAATCTATAACTAAAAGCCAATGACTGTTTTGAAATTCGAACAAATCTATACCAATTGTTTCCCAAGGAGCACTCGGGACTTCTTGCGGTAACAAAGGCTCTTTGACGTTTGCTCGTTTGAAACGCATACACGATTCGCAACTTTTTACAATGTTTTCAATGTGCTGATTCATAAACGGCCAATACAAAATTTTTCTCGCACGGTTTTTACACTTTTCAATTCCCAGATGACAATAATGAATTTTGTTTAACATCTCTTTTCGAAGATTTCTTGGCACAATAATTCTGTTACCTTTAAAAATTAACCCTTCAATGACAAACAATTCATCCGCGAAAGTGTGATACAGTTTTAATACTTCAGGTATCTTTTGGCATCGCTTGGCCAACCTTCTAAAATATACTTCATTAGCTTTTGCATTTCTTCATCATTGTGCGTTTCTTTTTGAAATTCTACTTTCTTCTCCACGGAAATTGGAAATGATTCCATTAATAAGAAAACTTGGGCTTCAACCTCTTATTCTTGACCATTTGACGGTTTTACTAAAAAGTGACGAGACAATGTATCTGCCAACAAAAGTTCTTTGCCCGGTTTGTACTTAATTTCTATATCATACTTTTGCAATTTTAGTCTCATTCTCAATAATCTCGCAGGACACTCGTTTAGTGACTTTTTAAATATAAACTCTAGTGGTTTGTGATCACTTTCAACTACTACTCTTTTTCCATGAATATACTGACTAAATCTTTCACAAGCAAAACAAATAGCTAAGGTATTTTTTTCAATTTGAGCGTACCTTTTTTCTGCATCAGTTAACGATTTACTCGCGTAAGCTACGGGTAAGTTATTTTGCAAAAGAACACAATCCATCTTTCGATGCGTCAACGGGCAAAATGACTGACTTGTTTACATCAAAATACTGCAAAACGGGATTTTTTATCAAAATTTCTTTAACCGTTTGAAAGCTTTTCTCTACATTTTCATCCCACATCCATGGTACGTCCTTTTTAATTAAATTTCGCAAATTTGAATTTTCATTTGAGACATTTGGAATGTATTTACTGACATAAGCTAACATACCAAGAAATTTTTCCATTTCATTTTTGTTTTTTGGACGTTCCATGTTTGGGATGGCTTTGATTTTTTCAGCATCCATTCTGATACCATCCTTTGAAAAAATATGACCCACATATTTTACTTCATCAGCTCTAAATTTACATTTATTCAAATTAAATGTTATACCGGATTCTTCAGCTCTTTGCAAAACTTTTTCAACTCTTTCATCATGTTCTTTATGATCTTTACCCCAGATCATGATATCATCAATGTAAATTACAACACCTTCTATATCTCCAAAAATCATTTGAATTATCATTTGATAAAGTTCTGAAGCTGATGTAATGCCATAAGGCATGCGCAAATATCTGTACCTTCCATACGGTGTATTAAAAACTAATAAGAAGGAACTCTTTTCAGTTAACTTTATTTGCCAAAATGCTTTATTTGCATCTAATATCGTGAAAACTTTTGCAGCTGGCATTCTCGCGCACAACTCTTAAAAATTGGAATTTTAAAATGTTTCCTTTTAATATTTTGATTTAAATAGATCGGATCAAGGCAAATTCTCAATGAACCATCTGGTTTTCTGACAATTACAAATTGATTTACCCAGTCTGATGGACCCTGCATTTTTTCAATAATATCTAACTTTTCCATTTTATCTAATTCTAGTTTTAAAGGATTCATAAGTGCAATAGGAACTTTTCTGCAAGGCAAAACTTTCGGTTCTGCATCATGTTTGAGTTTAATGTCATACTCAAAATCTCTAACACAACCAATTCCAGAAAAAGCTTTTTTGTATTTTTTAACAAACTCATTTTTTGAACTACTTTTTTCTTGTTTTTCTTCAATTAAATCAACCCTTTGTACAAGTTTAAGCTTTTTCAATGTAGGCGAGCCAATAACAGTTGGTACATTTGAGTTGCCCTGAACAACAATAAATTCCAAAATCGATGGACGTCGATTTTCAAACTTACATGTCAAGTGACACCTACACAAAACTGGTATTCGACTGCCTCCATAAGCTTTTAAAACAGCAGTGAACTTTTCAAGGTTTGGCTTATCGGTGCACACTTTTTTGAGATTTTCCAGCGATATAACATTTCTGTGTGCGCCGGTGTCCAATTTGACATTTACATTGTACTGATTGTCAATCTGAATCATTTCGCACCAATCTTTACTTTGTTGTGAAAGAGAAATGTTTCCAATGAATAAAGACCCTACTTTAAGAGTTTCATTTTGATTTTCAATTATATTTATTTTCTGTAATTTACACATATGTGCGAAATGATTTAGCTTACCGCAGTTTGAGCACTTTTCCCCCCACGCTGGACACTGGTTCATGGGATGAAACTTGTTGCAGCGATGACACGGCTTGCGAGTTGACTGCTGTGCTGCCATCTGCTGGGACTGCTTCTGACTGCCACACTGCTTCGATTTATTTTTCTGCTTCGGTTGATTTTTGTTTGTCGATGCTTTTATCACGTTCACCTTGGCCTCAGTTTCCAACGTTTTGAGTTGCGTTTGTGACAGTTCTGCGACTTTACAAATGTTTATGCACTTTTCCAGGTCCAGATCGTCCTCCCTCAACAATCTTGTTTTCAGGTCCTGGTCCTGCGCGCCAATAATCACACTGTCTTTAATGAGATCCCGGAGATCACCGAAACCACACACACTGCTCAGCTTTCTCAGATCAGTGATGAACGCCGAAAAACTTTCTCCTGGCTGTTGCTTTCGTGTGAAATAAATATGTCTATCCACACTTTCATTTGCTTTAGGGGTGCAAAATGTTTCGAAAGCAGTAAGCACAGTTTTTAGCACTTTTTTTTCAACGTCCGTTAAGCCAAACGTGTCAAATCGGTCCAACGCCTCATCTTCGATCACATTAAGGAGAACTGCAACTTGTCGTTCTGTGGACTTCGAATCGAGTGCGGTTGCCTTGAGGTAGAGCTCGAAACGTTGTCTCCATCTGGGCCAATTTTCTTTGAGGTTACCTTCAAACGAGAGGGGGGCCGGTGGCCGCATGGATGATTCCATCGTGTAATTTTGGTCGTCCACGTCTAATAAATGTCTCTCGTGTACCTCAGGGTCGAGTTCGTTGTCTGAGAGGATGGGAGCAAGAACTGGTGGATTCCTTGGGGTGGGTGTCCGTGTAAATCCTCGGAAAAATGCCTCCAAGCGTTGATCTATTAATGGTAACTGATGGTCGTTTTCTTGTTCCACGCCAGGTGTCGAAAATCTGGGCTTATCAACTGCATCCTCCTTTTTTCTCACTTTTTAACCGACTGCGCCATGTTATGTTATTGTTAATAATCAGACTTGATGAATCTTTTTATAATTTTTAATAACTTTGAATAATTAATATTACAAAGGAATACGTGTTATCTCGACCAGTGTTAATTATTAACTTATTAAACGCTTTAGAAACTTTCGAAATAAAAAGAGCTCTTTGCAACGATAGAGATAACTTGTTAAACGAACAACTAGATTTGGGTCAGTCGCCGCTGTTAAACCCTAAGATGTTTATGATGGGAAAAACCATTGACCCTCTTACACTGTAATATTATAACTAAGTTTATTTCTTCAGTTGTTACCAAACTCCTGTCGATGGAATAACTGCCGAAATACGTATAGAGTTTTAATAAATTTATGGAACAGTTTCACCGAGTGTTTTTTCATTTTTTCATCTTTTTCTTTTCAACAATATATTTAAGAAAACCTCTTACAATTGTTTTGTCGAGTCCGTCATTATCAAAGAGTAGGTAAACAAGTATACTACGTACTAAATTAAAAGTTAAAATGAACGAGTTAAATACCTATTGACATGATTACAAATATACATACTGTCGGATACCCGTAATGAGTATGACGACAATCGAGTGACTGGTAATGGGTTATTGATTATTCTGACACCAGGGCAGTTTTAGAGAGAGACTCCGGACTCGTTAAGTAATCTGGCGAAAGGTATCAATAGATGAGGTCGATGTGAACCATCGATGAGAAGCCCTAAGGATGATCACGTAGTATTTCCCTTCACTTTAACACCTTCACATTCTAATAACTTCTTATCACTGATGATTACCTTTCAAAATAATTATTCAACTAATGAGATTCACGTTTCACGTAAAAATAACATCTTGATAATAATTACTTTGTTTATTAACTCAAAAGTCGAAATACAACTTAATTGTATCAAATGAAATTGGGTACATTCACGACTCCCGAACTAATACTAATTTTAGTTAGAACAAGCATCCCTTTTTATACGAAATTTAGGTCAACCCTATGGAGGGGGTAGCAATTAGTGTCAAGGGGTGATTTATTAAGTAATATCTTCGATAAAGTTGGGATGCAACAATACATAAACGTCTTTCTGACAATTACTTAATTATTAGCCTATATGGCATTTTCGAACATTATAATATTAAGTCATAATAAAGCTATTGTATTCTAGGTATTTAACTCGTTCATTTTAACTTTTAATTTAGTATACTTGTTTACCTACTCTTTGATAATGACGGACTCGTCGAAACAATGGTAAGAGGTGTTCTTAAATATATTGTTGAAACTTCGTAGTATTTTTATTATTTATCATGTTTCATCAAAAATACACCAAAACTAGTTTATTAATTATGAAAAGAATTTTTGTATAATACATGGAAACGTAGTCCAAATTGTGTGCATTTAAAAAATTAATGTGAAATATATAATAAAATCTTAAGCAAAGTGATTACTAAAGCCAAGCGTATTTATGACAAAGATGAAATCGCCAGAAGTAGTAATAATCCGAGACTATTATGGAATAAAATAAATAATATACTAGGTAAAAATGCAAAAAAAAATAGGATAACATTGAATACATTTGCGATAACAATAATGTTAAGCTTTTCGACCATACAGATATCGCAAACTATAGGAATAATTATTACAGTCAAATAGGTAAGGATTTGAGTAATCCAATTCTACAACCACAAAATTCAGTTTTAGAACTTCCATCTGCTAATAATAAAACTTTAGCTGACTTCATAATTGGTCCTCTTGTCCACATTATTATCTTATTATCTCGACAACTAAGCTATGAGGACGATATCACTTCTGTAAAATATTGTCATTAAAACATTTTGGTTTTATAAAACAAAGAGGCTCTAATGATGCTTTGGTTAAACTTTCTAGTTTAATATTAAATAAAACTAATAAAAGTGAGTGCATAGGTAACAATTACATTTTTAGATCTTGCCAAAGCGATCGATGCCGTTAATCACACAATTTTATTAAACAAACTTGATACATATGGTATGAGAGGGCTTGCTCAAAAACTTATAGTAAGCAAATTAAGTAATAGAAAGCATAGAGTAAAATTAAATGGCAAAGTCAGTGAGTGAAAAACAGTAACCACAGGAGTCCCATAGGCTACCATCTTAGACCCTTATTGTTTATCTAATAAAAATTCTCGTGTCACAGTGTTTGTTACCGTACTCCTCCGAAACAGCTTGACCGATTTTTATGAAATTGTATACGCATATTCAGTAGGTCTGAGAATCGGCTACTATCTGTTTTTCATACCCCTAAGGGTTATCCACCCCTAACATTTTTTTTTTAATTTTTTGGTCACAAATTGTTTTTTTAATTTTTTTATAATGTGGCATTAAAAAATACATACAACCCTAAATTTTCACCCTTCCATCATCAACCCCTATTTTTTAATAGTTGTTTTAGTAATTTAATCATTTAAGTGCGCACCAGCAAACCCTGCCCTTGGAAGGCGGGTACAATGTTGGAAGGGGCAGGCACTCTAGCTATTTCCTGCGCTCGATAACTGATCAATTAGGGATCCTTACTATACCCGTGCGAAGACGGGACGGGCCGCTAGTAATATATATAAACGATCTCTTAAATAAAATGCCTGATAGTCTATTGTATCATATGCCGATGACGCTGTCATAATCTCGAACGGACAAAATTTGGAAAACGTTAAATTAAAACCCGTTACCCAATCAAGCGTGATGAAGCACATTTTGCCAAAACCTAATTTGTCAAGCTGTTCGTCAATTAGAGGCAGCGGATATTTGTCCTTAATTGCTATTGCATTGAATTTTCGATAATCAATACAAATACGGTAGTCACCTGTCTTTTTGTTTACTGGAATAACTCGACTAGCGTATGGCGAGCTTGATTGCGAATGATGTTGTACTGTAACAACTCAGTGAGTAATTATTTTCTCACTTGTTGCCATTCTATAAGACCTGTACAAGGTCGGCCAAATTGGACACTTTTAACGCAAAGTATACTTTAAAGAGGAGATAGACAAAAACTTAGGTCGGTGTCTGAAGCTCAATTTTTATGGGAAGTTAATTGGTGCAAACCGGGTCTCGTTATTTGTCATCGTTTCAGAGATACAGGGTGACTTTGGAAAATGTACGTTTTCGAAAAACTTCTATTACTTTTTTCCTGGTAAAAGTTTTTTATTTCTGAAAAACATTCCCAAAGCACATTTTTACGTAGAATTCAACGGTGTTAAGTGAATTGTTGTTAAGTAAACAGTCATTTTTAAATCGAACACCCTGTTATGTTATGTTATTAAAGGTTTTAAAATTGCTCAAAATTACCTTTCCAGATATACAACACACTTAAATAATAATCTTCAAAATGCAGCCCTTTATAGATTTCGTATTGCTTTAATTTCGACAAGTAGGCTGTGGAATTAAACTACATACCTACATACAAAAAAACATCGTTAAAATATAGCAGAGCAGTTTCCGCTACTTTTTATTTACATTTACATTTAGTATAACAATTTGTCAACGTCAAATCAGTTTAACAAGTAATTAAGAAAAAACAACATATACATGCACTACTAACAAGAGATGTTTGAACTGTCGTCCAGGTTCCTGTGTAAACGACTTCTCTTTTTATTAATATTTCTGGCCAAATTTATTTTCTCCGTTGTAGTTAGAAACACAAATTTTAACGTTGCGGTGATTTGTAAACCAAGTGTAAGTTTTCTTGGCAATTAATTTAAAATTTGATTTAAATTCGGCCAGAAATATTAATATCAGTAGTTCTTGATTGCTGGAAGTTAGATAACAGTTCAAACTTCTTCGATAGGAGAATATCTCATTGTTGTTAATTTAGTGTAGTGTAGGTATATGTGGCGATAACCACCAAATTTGACGTATTCCACCAATTGTGGCGGAGTTTTAAGAGGTTTCGCCAAGTATGTGATTATTATTCGCCTAGGGGTTTGCTTTTAGCAGATGGTTGGGACTCGTTTGGCAAAGGAAGAGTGCACAAAAACAATCAACAACTAATTTATTAATACTAATAATAATAAAATGATTAATAACAATTGAATAATGATTTGTCCTTAAAGTAATAATAATATAATATAACTTACCCCAGAACCCAGAGTAGACAATAGTATTCCGTCTTCAGACAGTGTGGACACTGCCTTAGCGATCTGTTCCGTGGAAATTCGACATTCCCTCGGTTTATACACACAACAGTTTCATTTTATACCCATTTTCCATTTATTGAAGCTCTTTACGCCACCATATGTTGATTTGATGAAGCGGTGCATCACATTATCCCATTTTCCCCTGAAGATCTTCCATCAACTTTTTTTGTAGACTGTGAGATTTGAAGGTGCGGACGACCAGCGGAGTGTGTTAGGCGATGCTACTGTTACTTACAAACATACGCATTTAAAAGTTAATCCTATTGATACTGTTGAATGTGCTACGGAACAATTACAAATCAAAGTAAACACTAAAGTCTCAATCCTTATTTACACTAAAGAGGCATACTTACTACACATATCTTATTAATATCGATTTATTAATTAATTAACTTAAATTAATATAAATTTTACCTTTTATTGTTCAGACACGAAATTTATATATTACTTAATTATACCATTAACTTTAAACAATTTCTCTACTTTACCTTATTTACACGTCCGATTACGAATAACTTACAATATAATTGTAATTTGGTTACAAACTGCTTAACAAGTTTTGGTGGTCATTCGCAACCGTAGGGTCTACTTTGACGTCTGACTCCTAATTGTTTAGGTTGACTTTAAAAAAGTTTTATGTTCATGCAAGTTGTCTGCAAAATAATAGCCTTGTATAAATTATTCTGCAATGGATTGTAATCTTAAAAAAAAGCCAATTGTTTAATTCGTCGAAATATTTTTTATGCCAAACATGAACAGATTTATTCAAGTGACAACACACAGTCAAGAAGGTACTAGATTCGCTGATGTAAACCAGGTGTTAGAAATATTTAATGCCATGGCGTACTTAATCACAAATCAGTCTTCTTGTTTTAGTGATTGGTCCTATAAAACTGATTCCAATCATTACGAAGACGACTTTTTTCTTCTTTTTTTTACTATACGTATTCGCCACGTCTTTTGAAAATTTAACATATTTCGTAGCAAACCTATCAAACTATACCTACTTTTGACCTAATCGCATGTTTTACTGAATAGCTTCTGTTTACGTAATAAACAATAAGAGACTGCTACTTGTTCTACTCTGAGTTCTGGGTTCTATCCCTCTTTATAAAATATTATCGACGAATACCATCATCTCCTTAATAAATGCCATATTCCCACATTCGGGTTAATAATTACTTCTTACAATTAGGATAATCTCCTACCCTCTGCCTGAAGTACTTCAATAATACTTACCAACAAGGAACATGTTGGTACTTTACGTGTAGATTCATTCGTTACCACATAATTACCGATGGCACCTTTCTAATTGCTCATTATGTAACTCAAAATAAATTAATAGGAGTTTAATGGTTTTTAAATCGAAATTATTCGTTTCTTTGTGTACCAAAATGTTTATTTATTATCATTAGTTTAGGGATATCACAATCTGTTATATTCTCTTGCTTAGCGACCTGTTCTTGGTGACCCCTTTTATGGGACCGTCACCTACTTATTCCTGCTTATGTTACAAAACTTTAATTTGTCGGAGTAAGTAGGTGACATCGCTACCGGGTGGATAAATATTCCCAAATATTGGGCGATATGCGACTGTTGATGAGATTCTGTTATTTATTGGCCTAGCTCGTCCCTCAGTACATGAGGTCAATAAGTGTAGTCGCAGTGATTGAACTCGTTGACGAGTGTTAAGACTGCCGTTGTGCGGTCCATCGAGATCTGGTTTTGGATCGTCCCGGTAAATTGGTTGTCCCGTCGCTGTACCTGTAGCTGACTACCATTACCAATCCCAAATATTCGCCCCCGTCGCCACTGCCACATCCGTGTGTCTGCCACTACCACCACTGCCACGTCGAGTGCCTACCACCGCTGCCCCTGCTGTCCTGAGGTTGACCTCTGACCCGTCTTCCCGCGTTGCCGCCCGTTACCTCCTGTCCCTAGGTGCGAGGCCCTAGAGTCGCCCGTCTCTGTACTTTGCCTACCCAAACGTCGCCGACGCCGCCTGAGATAGAACCATCCGGTTACGCCACTGGAAGCTCACCACTGACACCCACATGACCCCGCCTGGCCACCAACCCCGACAACGGTACCATGTCCGTTCACCTCGAGCCAGACATCACCGAGGTTGACGACATCCAAAGCAAAGGTGCGTGTAAACCACTGACCCATATATGTGTCGGTGTGTAACTTGATACTTTTCACTGTCGGTCTCAGTTATAATCCCTCATTAAATCACTCTTGACTTTCGCTTTGACATTGCTACCATTGCTTATAATTTATGATTTAGGTTAAAATATGGTTCTCTTTGGATCTTTACATTCTAGGTATAAAAATTTTTAATTCATTTTAGATTTACACTTTGGTTTTAATTCGATTATTATAATGTTGCAGTTGCCTTACATTCTTATGCATATTAACAAATAGTATACTTCATACTCTAGTCCATCCTGGACCATGTTCACCTTTGTTCACAGATCCATGTACCGCTTCTTGGCACTCGGTAGGTAAACGACAAGCACTTTATTTTGGATTAATCAATATTTATCTTATGAGCTTTACCAGTTGTTTTCGAATGGGTTCCTAATAACGTTGGTATAGTTACCACAATATTCAATAAACGTAGATGTGACTAAGTCCACCTGAGGTACGAACTGTCCGCAGGGATTTAGAAGTAAAGCTCTCGTTTACACTCTGATTAATTCAGACATATGTGTCTAGACGAAACATTCCTGGTCGCTAAGTCGATGTAAAAATGCTCGTTTTACGAAGTTTCCAGCTCTCTCACTCATTAGGTACAAAAAATATTTTAAAATTGTTTAATTTGTATTGACATCCTTGCTTAAATTTAGGTGACATTCAAGATTTATCTTTGTCAAATGACGGAAATTATTATATCCAGGAAAATTATTTACCCCTTTGGAATAGGAAAAAACAAATTAATTCAATATTTCAATTAAAACATATTGGAACAATTCAAAATTATTACGATTTAAATAAAAATGAAATACCTGTAATTTACTTTAACAAGAAATGACGTCACCAGGTAAAATTTCTTGTTAAATAAATAGAAAAAGGTAATTTATTTAAATTATTTACATTACATTATATACATTACTAAATTCCTTTTTAAACTTACCTGACATTGAGAAATTGTTATACTAAATGCAAATATTAAATAGCAGCAACTACTCTGCTACTATGTATTTTAACGATATTTTTTTTGTGTGTAGTTCGATTTCAGGGCCTACTTTTCGAAATTAGGCAACACGAAATCTACATGTGCTGTATTTTGAAGATAATTTGAGAAAAATATCGAGTGTGTTATCTATTTGGAAAAGTAATTTTGAGCAGTCTTAAAGCGTGTTAAAACATACAGGGTGTCCCTTTTAAAAAATAACTATTTATTTTACAAGAACATACCTAATACAGTTGAATTCTACGTCAAGAAGTGCTTTGGGAATGTTTTTTACAGAAATAAAAAAATTTCGCTAGGAAAAAAGTTTTTCGAAAACGTACGTTTTCCAAAACCACCCTGTAAATCTGGAACGGTGACAGATAACGAGTCGCAGTTTGCACCAATTAACTTGTCATAAAAATTAAGCTTCAGACACCGACATCAGTTTTTGTCTATCTTCTTGCCTTTAAAAGTGTATAATTTGGCCCACCCTGTACACCACTGGCTGATCCGCTCAGTATCTTATGCACATCTCGATGCTTTCTGTTTTTCCCAGGTCAGCAAATGAAAATGATACGCAATCGCAAAATAACTATAGTTTTCAGCGATGTGTTATTTTATTTTTCTTGTAAACGATGGTGCCCGACAACTGTTCAATAACCGAGTCTATTCATGACTGACTTATCGTATTTTGTTGATTGCTACATACATGTACAAAATGACATTTTTACCAGTAATAAATTCATATACTTTATGACGCCGCCTTAGAAGCGATGGCACCATCCTGTTCAAGGAAAATAAAATAACACATCGCTGAAAACTATAGAATTATTCTTTTAACACGTGAAAGTTTTACTAACAGGAGTAGGTTTATCAATCCAATGTAGTCGCTCCAAGCTGTAACGCATTTTCCGAAATATAGACGTAAATTATTTTCCAATAATGAACCGACAGGTAGTGTGGAATCGTCGACGTCGCTCCGAAAAGGCGCCTGATTCGGCTATGACACAAGACGCCGAAATTGTTGAAGTTGCTGTCCCCTGACCCTCACCAAATACGGATGCAAAGGCTCGTAAGATAATTAAAGAGTTATAAACGAAGTTAAACGAGTTACAAAAAACTGTAAGAATGCGAACACATAAAGTGCTATATGAAACCGGTTACGCGCCAACGCGGGTAAGTAGTATGATTCGCTCGCAAATCCTTGCATGACTTGGCCAGACTTGAAAACATCACTGATAGACAATTTCCCGGAAACCGTGCGTTTTGCATAAACTACTCGTAGGCGCTGCAAATTATACGTCTTCTTTGATGTAAGTTACCACTTTGTACGTGACATTGTAGAAGAAGGTATATTTGACATTCATTATGTACAATCGAAAGAACAATTAGCTGATATGTTTACCAAACCTTTGCCAAAAGAACAATTTTTGTATTTAAGAAATAAAAGTAATGTTTTAATGTAATAACGATACACCTAAGGAAGTGGCAATGGCAAATTTTGTAATGTAAGAAATAAAATTAATGTTTAATGTTATATTGATAAACCTAAATAAGTGACAATGATAAATTTAGTTTTATATAATAAAATAATTTAATATGTAAGAGTGATAAATCTAAATAAGTGGGAGTGTTGAATGTAGACATTTTTCTAGTGTATCGGTATCGATGTATTTAGATTTATTGCTTCCTCAACAAAACGGCTGTTGCCGACCATGTACCTACCACTGTGAACATCCGGTACCCAAGTAGGTATAAAGGTTATTTTTCTGTATGTTAGATTTTAAGTTCTTACTTTTAGAGTTAGTTGTATTTTGCCTTTAGAATAGCATTCACCTTTTTACTAGTTACTTCTTTTAATAAACATTATATTTACACAAGCCTTTGTGTGATTAATTTCTGGAAAATCAACAGAATTAAAAAATGAATTTTCATTTGTTTCATTGACATGTATATTTCTGCAAAAACTGGACTCCGTCAATTTGTGTATAGATTTGTTCTTTAAATTTGAAATAACTTTGTTGTAAACAAGTTTTTATAAGGAGTGTTAGATCGGCTTTTTGTGTGGTATCCAAAGAAATTCATGTGTCAATTTTTGATTCTAGTATTTGTTTGAGATTATCTATAAAAATGGAAGTAAATAGGCTTTTGACATCAAAAGATACAAGAATGAAATTTTCGGTTTTTTCAATTTTTTAACAAGATCACGGGTACTTTTAACGCTGTATGTATATTGAATTGCAATTTAAATGTTCCAATATTAGATTGTTCGTATATTTACATAATTTGTAACTTGGAGCGTTTATGTACGACACCACAGGTCTTATTGGGTAATTTTCTCTGTGGATCTTGGGTACTGGGTTTATGTTTTTTAATTTAAATTTGTCATTATCATCTAAAATATTAACGTTTTTAACTGTTTCTTTTACGGTTTTGTTAAAATTTTGTGTAGGATCTTTATTTAATATCTTGAATTTGGTATTATCTGATAAGATATCCAAAACTTTGTTACTATGAACATCGGAGTTTAGAATCAGCACAACGTTTCCTTTGTCTGCTTTACATAAGATGGCATTATTATCTTTAATTTTTGACTTTATAGATTTTACAACAGAAAGTTCATTTTTTTGTTTATTATGAGGATAATATTTATAATATTAATTTGGCGGAAACTTATTTTTCGGTTAAGTCATTATTGTTAGCGTAGTTGAAAGCTATATCCATTTGGGATCGACACTATCCACAAGCTCATATGTAAATAACCAAGGAGTTGCGTACAAATCATTTAAACGCTTACAATCACGCCGGGATAGACCGAATAATTTCAACAACGTGTCGGGAAGAATATCTTGAGTCAATTGCGGTGAAAATAATAGGGTATGTAACTGTCCAAAACCTAGCCAGCAATGTAAATAATGTAAGCGCCTAGGACACACACAAGCACAGAGCCCTAACAAACGCCCGGCACCCATAAACGCAATCGAACACGATCTTTCAAAGCACATGTATTAATCGAAAATATATAACAATTTGCCACAATTAAAAATTTCCCAAATGCTGTTCTCATCAACCTCGTCAAGAATCCGCGATCAAAAAAGAAAACAATGCACTGCATATTCCGCAGCTACTCAGCCAAACGGATTTCGTACAATAGCATTCTTTCATCAGCTGTTCGTTAAGGCGCGCAGACCTCTTCTTCACAATGGTAGCGGAGGTACCCTAGGTAGTATTCGGTTGTGTATTGGCTGGTGAGCACTCCTACGACAAATTCCCGCACGCGACTACCTATTTCAATATACTATAACAATGAAGGGTAAATAAATGTACCCAACAACTTTAATTTCTACCAATATCAAAAATATTGACTCGAGTCTATACATAGTGTAGGGGTCTCGGACGTAGTAAGTTTCAGGTTCGATACCAATGGAAAGTCATATTTGTCTTTCTCTGCAGTTTTTTTATTTTTGTTATATTTGTTATTTATTATGTCAATGCTACTTATCCGTATGTCTTTAATCAAAGTTAGACTTAGTCAGAACTGATATCCGCTTGTTTGGCGTTCAAGGTAGGTACATGGATCATTTTTACTTTATTAGGGTCGGTAGTATGTAGTATGAACAGAAGAAAATAAGCTAATAGACCCGGTATTCCGCTTTCTATTCGTAGAAGAGTTAACTCAATATTTAATATCTAGCAATAACTTACTTATATTTATATTTATCCAAGATTTCTTCAAACATTTCATCTGAATATTCAAAAATTTCATTATACCACGTGAAAACAGCTCTGTCCAGAAATTTTCTATGAGAAAACTCAACTGACTCAATACGATTTGTAACCATTGTGTATAAAAACACTGTTTGTCCAGGATCACGATGCTGCATTGTCCTCCTACAATTGTCTCGGGTAGCATTTATTTCGCTGTCTAAACATCTATTTGCCCAACACTGCGCAAAAAATTCTAATTCCTTGTCGTATGACTAAAATATAAAAAACACTTTATTATTATAATTTATTCTTGGGTTAGCTATGTTGGGGTTACTGTTACCGGCTTTAGAAACAATAATATCGTTAACTGAAGACTCATTTACCATAGATTTAACAACTTGGTTACCAAGATGGTTATTCAGCATTGATTAATACTACTTAATAATATCTATCAGATTAAATTTATCTCCTAAATTACTCTTAACTAGTGCAATTTCTGCTTCTACGCCTAAATTTTCTAATTCTTCATAGTAAGTTTTAATTTTGACTATAACGCAGAATTAGCATCGGATAGGTTGATATTTCACGAAGAGGTACTAAACATGAATTTAATATATTCCATAAACCAACTTACACAAACACAATTATACACGCCAATTCTTTCACTCTATCCCATATTACTTGCAGCCTTTCATGCTATTTACCAGACCCGAGTCGAAATTCAAATTGTTGTTCGAGACCTTTTAGATTATTTCTACTACTTTCGGAGTTATTTTTAATATTTACATTTTTTTATTTAACTGTGTTACTTTTGCGTGTTTTTAGGACCTTGTCAAAAGCCGAGAGAAACTACACTAGTCTATTGACACTAGGCGAGAGGTGCTGGCTGTAGTCAAAAGTGTAGAACACCTTTACAAACACCTGTATGAACGGAAATTCAGCATACGCACCCATCATGTTGCCTTAAAGTTTCCCCCCCCCCCCGTGTCTTCACCTCGTCGTGTTGACCTAGTACCCGCGCTGGCGCGGGGAAGCTAAATGGATAGACGGACATTCGGAGGCAAGATAAAGTTGAAAGCAGCTGACGGTCATGGACGAAGGGCCGAACAGACACCTGGTCTGGTGCTAGCGGAAGCCGAGAAGAACCCCGATGGGAGGTAGCCGCCAGCTGACAGACAAACTTGTCTCTAAGCCCAGCACAGACAGGAAGGCTGACGTGGGGTTTGGGTCCCCCACCGACATAGCTAACCCGTCGAAAGGGAGGTGACACTTTCAGTGACAACCGACACTTTCAGTGACAATCGCATGGGAACCTCGACAGCCTCGGAAACAAACCTGGACTTCTGGGTTCGCCTCTCGCCCACGTCCTTTAACAAGGTACGGGTCTGGCAGGAGGCATCAGGCGGGGGTGTAGTGTGTGAGCGGCCTGACCCATTAGATGGTTCGCGACTGAGATGCATAAGTGAAGTGGCAGCGACCACCGCGACGTGATTGTGCTGATTGGGGTGTGTACCCTGCCCCTTAAGGGGGGGGGGTATACAGTTGACGAAGGCAAAGTGAGATGAGTAGATGTATAGTGTTCGGGCTGGTCGTACGCTAATGAATGTCCGGTGCTTTTACGGGAAACGGATGTCACTCAGCGAGCGGTGCTTCGGAGTAACCGATGGAGACCAGCATCCCTATACTGGCACCTCGGGAGCGGATTCCAGCAGTTAGCTTCGCTCCTCCCCCGCCGTTTCGGACTGGAGGAGGCAGTGTTTGAAAGCCCGCATGCTGGGTTAAGGGACTCCACTGGCTGGGCGTTCACTCCGTCATGCAGTTCTCGCTTCCAAACGTACTATAACGGTTAAATAGGTCCGAGCTGGGGGTCACTCGCCTCGTTGGACCAACCCGTCCGCGGGGTGGGGAGATTCCAGGGAGTCTGCTATTCCACCAGGTTCGCCAAGTAGTAGCTAGGTGGATTGAGACGCTACAGGAATATTACTTCAACGAGGAGCAACGGCCTGGGACAGGACACAAGAATGCCGATATACTTTCCAGAAGATCCTCTCAAGCAGATTGCAAGCAGTATGATCGAATGGAAGAGAAAGAAGAAACAATTCGTCGCGTCACGTTAATCGATAACGAGTGGTTGTCTGAAAATATAATACAAAACCAAAAAAACCACCCGGGCTTGAAGAGGGTGATGAAATGGAAAAGGGACAGAAAATCTATGCCCTCCCGAAGCAGTAGTCGGAAACCATAGTTGAGGATCTGCTGAAAGAGTTGATCAATCGTTTTGGGGTACCCTTAGAGTTGCACTCAGACCAAGGGAGGAATTTCGAATCAACTATATTCTGTGAAATATTCGAGCTCCTAGGTATAAACAAAACTCGAACTACTGCACTTCATCCACAACCAGTCCACATGATTGAACGGACGATCCGGACCTTAATTAAATATATCTCCAAGGTGGTGTCTGATCACCAAAGGGACTAGGACCACTGTATGCCTTTATTTTTAATGGCACACCGTTCATCTGTTCAAATTGGAAGGGAGCTACGGCTACCCTGTAACCTGAAATTTGGCTGCAAACCAGGAGATGACTTGGCTGCAGAAGATTATGCTACTAATCTCCAAAGAGTGCGATATCGACGAGTCGGTTCGTCGGCATACACAAATTGCTAGTGACAGACTTAAAAAAAAACTACTATATCAAGGCTACAGCAGGTGGCTACCAAGCTGGAGATCTTGTTTGGTTGCATACTCCTCGTTGTCGGCGTGGACTATCACCTAAGCTGCAACAGAATTGGAAAGGTCCCTACGAAACGAAACGTAGTCCATTTTAATCGCTTGGCTCCATTCGCCGGCGCAAATGAAGAGGAGGCGTGGGTCAGATTATTAAGACCTATACCTTTCGAGCCAACTTCCGAAGAGTTCATGAAGGATCTCAGAATGAGCCGTGGTATCGCGTCCGAGTACAAAATCAGATGTGGCGGGTTGGAACGTCTTGAAGAAGAAGAAGTACAAAGGGGAAGAAGACTGTGTGCCTGCCTGACGGATGATGCAATATCTATTACCTAGTAACTAAAGGAAGACGCTCTGATAAACCAACTTATGGAGACCTTTGGGGCGCAATAATGAAACTCCGCAAACATCTTCTGGAGAATAACGTGCAGAAGCTTGCGATCCCGAAGCTTGGTTCTGTACTAGACAACCTAGATTGGAGGATCGTACGAAACATGATCGAATACCTGTTCTGCCGTACTGGGGAGGACATTTGGTTTGTTGTAAAAGAGCGAATCGGACCAATAATGAGAAGGCCGTGGACTGTTACTTCTATTCCCGGAGCGAATGATATGAACGCGAGAACTGCAGATTCCGGCATGATCCTACGAGACATAAAGTAAAAATGGTTTGGAACATTCAAAGCAGGGGGCAATGTAGCGAACACGAGTATGCTTGTGTGCGATCAGGCATACGTGTATGTGTTACAGACCGACTCGACTCGCCGCGGACGATTTCGGCGGTGTGTGCGTTGTATTTGTAAAAATGTGTATCGTACCTGCCTTCTATTAAAGTAATTAAACAGTTCACAGAAGAATAAACTACTTTCGACGTTTTGAGATACCTCCAGAAAGTTTAATTACAGATACTACGAGAAGAAGAGACGATCACCGAACAGTGGTAGTAGTAACATAATAAATAAATCGAAACGCGCAGTGAAAAGTGAATAAGAGTTGTTAGTAATCCAAGTTTAGTAGTAATTCATTAGTGTATTTAAATTTAGTTATTAATTAGTGTAAATAAATAGTTATTGCCGTTATAAGTTGTTACGTTAAAGTTTATTAAACCCACGAACATTTCTATAGAATGTTTATTCTCTGTAGTAAATTTGGAATTCAATAATCTTCCGCAAGCGCGCAAAATAGCATCCCCTTTATCCAAAAATGGTGTCAAACTGAGTAATTTACATTTTTCTTGATGTTTTCCCGATGAAACATGATCAATGTCTTCTTGGAAGTATTCCTTCTGGGAAAGTTTAGCAAGAATGTTTAATGAAGGATACAGTTCTTCGTTTGTTGATGGAGGATTAAAACGATTTTTTTGAATAAACCGTTAGATTTTCTTCAAAGATGCAAATCATGAATAAGAATATAAATACAAACCAATCAAATAAAGGAATTCTAAGAAAAAGGAGAAGGCTTTTCCGACGTCTTTGTGCCGCACTCCTTCTGTATTGCAGGTTCCGGCTTGTTTCTTCGAGTCTCGAGGTGGTGATGCTTCCTGCTTGCATTCCCGCTGATCACTAACCAGTAGCTGGCGTTTGTTTGGTCGGCTGTTGAAAACTATTTTCAACCCTTTTAAATCGCCGTTGCATTTTATTAAATTTGCTGGTTATTATACAGAAGAATCAAAATTATGTTTAAGTTCATGTGTAGATGAATAGTTCAAATGAAAGTTCGAAGGATCATATACATAAAGTTCAATTAAAAATAATAATTATTACAAAACTGTTAGTGGAACATCGTTTCACATTGCTGTAAAGAAATGGAGGGGGTGAATGCGATACACCCTGTAATATATGTTGGTGCACTCCCTATAAATAAGAATCCAACAATTATTATTATTACTATTATTCTAGTACTAATTAGGACCAAAAAAAAGTCCTAAATAAGTACTTCGAATCGCTGAAAGTGTAAATATGCAGTTTGTATTAGAACTTAGTCTATTGTGTAAGTGAGTGATTGAATTTCTTTTTAATTTGTAGGAGCTCTTTTCAAGTACTAAAATGTGAGTAGATTAATTAGTGTACCCTAAACGCCGATCTGTAACATTTTAAGAAAAAAGTTCAGCAAGAAACTCTGAAGAGCATTTATTCCCAATTTAAAAAAAAAAACACGAAAAATAAACCATACCTTCACATATTTAGGTAACATTTCTGCAAGAATTAGAAAATACATTCAACAGTGAAATGGTAGTTGTATTTCTTTTATAACTAATGACTCATTAGGAGAACTTACACTGAACAATCGATTGAACGGGCACTCTTTCAAAACCTGCATTAGTAAACATTAGTTACAACATCAAAAAATGTAGATATGCAGAATATTTATTACCTGAACATAATTTTAATTTAGATTATAATATCCTACATGTATCGAATAAAGTGTTAAATTTGGACTTATTGGAGACGTTAGAGATCAGCATATACTTTAAACAGAATTGAGCTTAATACGATCAAAAAGATTGCAAAAATTCTCCTTTATTAGATATAGTACATCAATACTTCGTCTCACCTTCCCTCTCTTTACCTTATGATATGTATGTATATAAAGCTCGTAACTTTAAATGTTTGTTAAATCAATACCCGATGAAGATAATGTTTGGCGAAATAATTGTAGTGAGTACAATAAAAGTTTTTGATAAAAAGGGTTCAGTTTATCATAATATTTAGGTGTTTGTTTGAGTATTTTTTCATTCCCTATTCCCATCGTGCTGCCACTCAGAATGGTAAACATCTGCTAAATCAAATAGCATCGCTTAGTACCTGTATGAATTGTTTATTGTGCTCCTAGTCACTCAGCTGTATTGTTAAAGTTACATAAGGGAATTTAAATAATTCAAATAATGAAAATTTGGCATTAACGTACTGGAACAATTCTGAAATATTTTAACATTACTGAATAAAATTCACATTTAAGTTAAAAGAAAAGTACTGTCACTAGGTCCAATTACCTGTTAGATAAATTAACAAAGGTAATTTATTGAAAGTATTAAAACAAGGTTCGTTACAGTACCTTTCTGATAAATTTACCGTACAATTTACATTTTTTACTAAAAAACCCTTTGGTGAACTTTTTTAAAGTTTCGAATCAAAATGCCTTTGATTTATTGTTCTTTTCAAGGCGACTTTCTGACCTTTTCCTAAACAGTAGATCTTTCATTCGGAAATTCATTGTGGAAATTTGAATGTGATACTCGTCTTATTCTCCTAACGTTGTACTGTCTAATCTGTACGCAATCAAGAAAATTATCGTACACAACCATCAACCGGCTCATCTTTTTTCCAATGCTTTTAAATATCTCGATAGTTTGTTTAACAATGCTCGTATTCGTAAACGGGACTTGAGTCCAACTCAATGCTCAAATCCAAGTCGGAGTCAATTTGCGTTTCACAAACCGACCTCAAGTTCGGTTGCTGTTGGCCAGCCAATTACAGCATGAGAATCCTGAGCCGATCTCAAGGCGACGATTTTGTAGACTTGAGCAAGACTCGAGTTCGTGTTTGACGTCGCGCGCAGTAATATAAGCTACAAAAGTTGTAGCGGTTGTTTGACATTTTGGAGGTAATTGTTGGTGCTTGTGATTACAAAAATGTTTGATGAGTTAAACGACTTTTTAGAATAGGTACATATCGATGTAGTTCAAGAAAAAATAGAAGAACGTGTGCCAAGTGTGCTTGAGTTTTTTTAAGACCGCGAATTTCGTGCTAGATGTCGTTTTTTTACCATTTACAAATGAAATGCATCTTTTTTTTTACTTTAGTAATAATATGCAAAACACATAAAACACTTAAATAAATTTGAGTTTTTGGATTACTAAAGCAATAGTAATAAAAGAAACAGTTACTAATCAATATTTACTTATTTTGTGATCATTAACATGTATTACAGTTACATTTATCAATTAATAAATTATTGAAACTAACAACTACAACTACGAAAATAAATGAAATGTAGTCTACAGGAATCAGTGTTTCATTAAACTAAATAAAAGCAGAATACTCCTTCACTCTATGTCTACAGAATCAATCAAATTGCCGAAACCTCCGTAGACGCAACGTAAAACACAAGCAAGAACCTGCATGTTGATCCAGGTCACACAGCTGCCTTTTATCGGATAATAAGGCACCATCTGCCCTTTTATTTTCTATTACGGGATTCTCTCTGACAAGCTGCGCTAGGAGGATATATTTTTACTTTTACTTTCACAAAAATTAATATTACAGCAAAAACTCGCGGAAAATCACTTTTCCACTGTTAACGGAAAGGACACTAACTTCAACCACTTTAACGTAACCTCTAATTATGCATCTAATTGCACCAATAAGACTTGCAAACACAAAATTCCCCGTTTTTCGAGCTTGAGATCAAGCTGAGCCGAGAATTGCCGAAGTTCGGTTTATGAAATATACAAAAATCTGATGCTTAAGTCCGTGCTTGGCCAATTACGTCTTAAGCACGAACTTGAGGTCGGTTTATGAATACCAGCATAAGTCGCGTAATTCGATCCGATGAGAATTGACATTGTTTGTTTACGTGTTATTGATTGATGAATCAGGAGAATTTGGGGTTTCAACTTTTATTAATATTTTTTAGCCTCTGAATAGTCGCATAAAATGTTTCGTCAAAGGCATCTTTCCGTTCAATCTGCGACACAGTGTAAGTGTCATCTGTTAACATGTCATTTCTGTATGTACTTAATGGTAGGAGCAAGCGGGAGAGCAGCCGCTTCAGGTGTTGTTGAGGTGTGCGCGGCCGGCACTAGTACCCGAGGCAGGTCCAGCGAGGACAGAGGCGCGCTTCCGGGATGCCGATTACCCACGGTTCAATTTCCGGGAGGCGCTCTGCTGGCAGCCGTTTGAGGTGCCGGACTGAGCGCGTATGCCTATCGTGGTATCCGAGGCTAGTCTCTCGGACAGACCACACACCACTTACCCATAAAACTGACATATCCCGCAATCGATCCCACTACAAGTGGGTAATACCGGCACCTCGATAGAGGGTGTGGTAGAGGCTTGACGAAAGTGACCTCAGCCAAAGGTGGATGGAGTTGAAAGGCGACATGAGTGCTAACTGAGAGTCCCTCCGTCGGGTAAACGGGCGTACAGTCGTTTGAGGTGTCGTGGAGGGTTGTGCGGCTGGCACTATTGTCCGAGGCGAGTCTGCGAGGGACTAGCGCTGGGGTTGATGTACTTATCATATACGGCCCTATTCCGGGGTCCCTTAGTGACAGCCGTTTCAGGCTTTGTTCCTATCATTGTGTCCGAGGCTAGTCGCGCGGACAGACCTCACGCCGTTTACTCATAAAACTGACATATCCTGCAAACGATCCCTCTTTAGGTGGGTCAGGGCCGGGACCTCAGTAGAGATGTTTAATAGGGAATCCACAGAAGTAGCCTCAACCGTCACTCATCGCAGGTGGCTGAGGTAGCTTAACCGATATGAGTGCTAAAGCCTGACCAGTACCCAAGGGTGCAAATAACCTTAACTGGGAGGAGTCACAGTGGGTCGGAACACCCCAACAAAGATGCAATTTGGTACTACGGCAGATCCGGGGAAGCCCCAGGCAGGGGGGTAGATGTGCTTGCCAGCCCGGCTAAGATGAGGTTGGACTTGTAGTGGCGTATCCGCTCGAATACCAAACTCTGCTAGCCTGGTAGGGATTAGACAGGTCCTGTCTGCACTAGCGAGTTCCGGTGGTTTTGCAACCTTTCGGGAGTAACTGGTAGTGGTTGATTTCGGTGTTCCACGCGCTTATTGGGCCCATCCCAATTTGCGTGCCCTTGGGGTCTGTGAGAAGTTGACCCGAAAAGGCAGGTATCGCTACGTAAAACGGGATGACCCGAAGGTGTGACAATGTACTTAAATTCATTAATTAAATTCTTTAAATTATTTAATCTTTTTTCTGAGTCTATAGCGTTTAAATATGACATTTTCTTCTTATGTAATCCAATTAAATAATTAAGAACCCAAGATATTCTAGGTCCCATATTAGCTCCTTTTTTAACCCAATCAGTTAACTCTTTTTCTGATTTCATTTTTCAAATAAATAATGATTGGTTGAACACACTAATGTGAACAAACAGTTCGACCAACCACAAATTAAAAAGGTGAACTTTAAATAAAGGTATTGGTCTCAGCAAAAATTTCATCAGATCTGAATACCTCCTCGGGGTAAAACGTATTCTTATAAATATAAGAAAAAACAACCACTTAATATTATAATATATATTACACATCCAGAACAACGCACTGACCGCTTTCGCAAATTTTGAACATTAACGAATTCTCTATTGTGGCGATAACTTAGGTATTTTAAAATGCAGAAAGCCCTTGATTCTTAATTCTGCATGTTTAAGGAAGAAATTTGTTAGTCTGCAGATATACTGGGTTATAAGCAGTGATGTACAAGATACCCTGTACAAAGTATCTGGAATACAAAATACAAGATACTTTTAAAATAAGTATTTCAGATACCAGATACAAAATACCTTTCTGGAATGGTATCTGAAATACTAGATACAAAATACGTATCTTTCAAATACTTTTCCAAAATAAACTAAGAAAACAACATTTTATTGAACGTAAGTTTATCTTTTTACGTGAATTATTTACGAATAAATCGCATTGATCGTGCAAATGTGACAAGACAAAATATTATACTTTAAGGATTTTAATTAAAGACTTGAGTAAAACTAGCTACAATAAAACTTACGTTTCCATGTTCGCGATCTCGAATCTCGTAAAGGCGATATTGTTGATACCACACAAAAGGATAGGGTATAATTATAAATAACACGAGCCAGTGGAGGGGGTTCGGTTAGGTTAAGTTAGGTTAGGTTTATAATAACCGATGACATTCTATCAATTTGGTCCCAGACTAAAGTTTTAACCGCGCGCCCAGTTTTATCTATGGTAACATTGATATTTAAAATTAATGGCATCATAGAATCTTCTCACATTTTGTGAAGAAATTCGTAGATTGCTATTACTAAAAGTATTTTAGCAAAAAGTATTTACAAAATACTAAGATACTAAACAAAACGTATTTAAATACAAGATACAAAATGAATTCTCTTATTTTATTTACCATAATATACATAGAGGGTGGGGAGATTACAATATCGCCTTCTCCACGTATACCCAAGGAGGTAATGATTTACCTGTACAGGGTGCGGTAATATAACACAATATAAAAGAAACGAATAGTTAAAAACTACAATAAAATATGAATATAAGAAATAACAACTTAAATCTAATGTGATATAATTATCTTTTTTTTTTTTTCAAAAAATCACAGTGGTAAAAAATTTACAATAATCATATAATCATTTAGTCGCTGGTACGTAATTGCTAGGTTAGTCGGTTAAATATTTTAGGAATGTAATGACTAGTCATAACGGTGATAGTTACATATTTTCAGTATTTGAGCGCAAGATCCACTTTTTTATTTTTTTTACAATGATGTTCTTAGAAAAGTTAATGTTCACACCACATCTCTCCAGTTTTTCGAGGAGTATGGAGTGATTAACCGTGTCAAAGGCTTTGGCCAGATCAAGAAAAACTGCAATGGCTGGTTTGCTATCGTCGAGATACTGGGTGATATGTTCTGAGACTGCTGCTAATGCCTCCGTTGTTCCCGTATTTTTTTTGAATCCAAATTGATAGTTAGATATTGTATGGTGTAGGTCAAAAAAATTAGATAGGCGAGTAAAAATAATCTTTTCTAGAATTTTTGCTATATTTTTGATTAAAGCTATTGGTCTATAGTTATTTAGTTGTTTTTTATTTCCTGATTTATGGATCGGTACGATTATTGCTTGTTTTAGTTGATGTGGCCAATATCCCTCAGACATACAATTGTTAAATATCTCACACAGCGGAGCTGTGATGTAGTTTTTTAGTTTTTTTATGATTTTGGACGAGATTCCATCTGGACCACCAGCTGTTTCTTTTAAATTTCTAATAATTTTGATCACCTCAGCTGTGTTAGTAGGATATAAAAAGATTGAGTGTTCATTGGTTTTGTGGTTAATATATTTTGGTGTACGATTTGATTTGGGTATTTTATTAGCAAGTGAAGTACCTATTGTGTTAAAGAATTTATTAAAGGCGTCAGATATATCTTTTTCATTGTTTAATAAATTATTCTCAGTTTCAATACAGTCAACACATCCCCTTCGATTCTTAGAACCTATTTTCTGTTTTACATAATTCCAGAGTTTCCTACTATTACCTTTGAATTTCGCTACTATCCTTTTTTCATAACAGAGTTTTGCAGTATTCAAAGTTTTATATAGTACATTTGCATATTTTTTATAATTTGATTTTAAGGTTAGGTTAGTTGGATCAGCCTTCCAACTTGAGTATAGTTTCGATTTGGTAAGGCATGACTTAACGAGACCATCCGTTATCCAAGGCTTTCTATGCTTTGTTTTATTTGTTTTTTTTTATTGTATTTGTTGCTTCTTGCGTTATGTGAGTAATTGAGGTCAACAAATATTTTAGACTATCATCGATTGACATCCCTATTTGCGTTGGCAGCTGCCAGTTTACATTTTGAGCTAGTAATTAAAGTTTATTGTAATTCACTCTATGGAGAGTGTCAGGTTTATTATAGTTATTAAGTGAGGTTAGGTTTGTATTGATATAAAGTGGATAGTGATCAGTAATTAAATGTTTAATAGTATGAGCCTCATCCGGTAGTGGTCTACCTTTGACAAATATATTGTCAATACATGTGCCCTTGTCAGAGCCAGGTCTTGTAATTGTATTGAAGCACGGAGTGTATCCCCTTTCTAACATGTTGTATAAAAAGTTTAGAGATTCATCGTCATTGGAAAGTAGATCGATATTGAAATTCCCCGCCAAGTAGTGTTGGTCAATTTTGTTATTTTTATTTAAGTAAGCCTCAATCAGCCTGATGAAGTTGCATTTAGGGATGTCGTGAGATCTGTAAACTGCGCTTATTCTAATTTTAGTTGATTTGGTATTATTTATTGGAATATCAACATTAATTATTTTAGGTTCGTCGGTTACGTCAATAACCATATCATGCTTTATGCTACTATTTACATACATCACAACACCATCAGCCTGATTGATGTTGCTTTCATTATAATAAATATCATAATTTTCTAGTTTGTACATTGATTGGTGCTTAATCGACCAGCTTTCTGTACATATAATAATGGTGGGCTTTACAATTAGTGCGTGGAGGAATACCTGTAGATCATTAAAATTTTTTCTTAAGCTTCTAATATTGATTAGTAAGATAGACAGGCCACTATCGTCAATATCTGCATTAAAGGCACTTAGGCTTGGATGGATACATTGTTTAATATCAGTCTCGTAAGATTGAGTATTTGTAAGAATCATTTAAAGGCTAAAAGTGTAAATTAGTTTTTATTTTTCTTTGTATTTGAATTCGCATTTTTACTTATACTAGGTGCCGTTAGTGTATTTGAGTATCGTGTGCTAGTATCTGATCCAATGCTGCTTTGAGATGACGATCTTTGCCTGTTCATCTTTCATTTTAAAAAAGTATTTTAGATACAAGATGAAAATACGTATTTTGTATCTTGTATCTGTATTTTAGATACTTGTATCTTAAATAAGTCACATCTCTGGTTATAAGAAAATTACCAACGTTCGAGATTTAGCTTTAGTGACATCACTAGTACTAGAAATAGAATTAGAACTTACAATTTCGTTCATGTATTCAATTCTGCTCTTTTCATATTTTCCAGGAAATTTTTCTAAACGAGGATAAAAATACAAAGATCCAGCTGTCCCTGTTATGTTTGAGCCTGTTGTATTAATAAACTGGTTAGGATTAACATTGACTAGAAGAAAATCATGACGAATTTCATTATGGACTCTGGTAATTATTTCTCTTTCACTGTCACTCAAAGTCAATATCTTAAAATAATCTCCACAGTGAGGTGTTGGTTCACAATGCTACAAAGGATGAATTGAAGTAAATTATACATATATTAATTAAGAAGAGCTAATCAGTTATCAAATGTATTTACTTTATTGAAAAATGACGATACGTTTCGTTTATGGTTTACAGGCTCCTTCAGTTGAAATTTTTCGAAGTTTTTTAACAAACAAACAATACAACATCCTCGTTTCACAATTTTTTAAAATCAATTTTAAAAAAGCAAGTTATTTGTAATTTTTTAATACCATTAAACTTAAACTTTATTAAAAAATTTTCTCTAAAAATTAACAATTAACATAAAGATGATTGGATGATGATAGATTTTCATTCTAGGTTAGTTGCTCACGTGTTTATATTGTAATGTTCGTGGATCATATAAATTCAGACTCAAAAATTTATAAAAGCAACAACAATTTATTTACACTAATTACTAATGAAAACACTGTCGAATTATTACTAAACTTAGATTACTAAGTACTCTATTTATTAACATTTTAACACTTTTCACTGCGCATCTCGATTTATTTGTGAATCCACTTCCACAAGTGTCAATTTATTTTATGACTTCTCGGCGATCTTCCTTTTCATACACCTTTGTTTACTTTGACTAACTTTCTATAAATATTTAACCGCGTCCTTGGCTAGTTTGGCTGACTTCGTTAAGTGTACTAAATGCGCCAACATCCACTTCAATTGGTTTTATCCTGCCATTAAAAATCATTTCTTCCAATACTTTTATCTTTTCTTCTGTTTCTTGAATTTATTATTAAATTTTTCTTCCAATTTATTCTCCAGGCTTCTACTGTTTTCTTCCAATCTGCTTTCCAAACTTTTACTATTTTCTTCTAATTTTACTTCCAATTCATGTTTCAAACGTTTACTATTTTCTTCCAATTTATTTTCCAGACTTTACTGTTTTCTTCTAATTATTCCAAACTTTTCATCATTCGTCTTCGAGAAGGAACATCTCAGGATCATAGCCATCCTTTTTCAACGCCTCCGCGAGCCGCCACTGAAGCTCTGCCTTGTTGCCGCTTGTCGCTTCATCCCATTCTTCCAATTGTCTTCTTAACTCGGCAACTTTCAATTTGCACAGCTTCTTTGCCTTTGCAATTTATTTTACTCAACCCGCACTAAAGTCTCAATAGTTATGTTTCACCCCACACCTGACACCAGTTGTAGTGTTCGTGGGTTTATTAAATTTTTTATTTACAAGACTTAAGTACAGGAATACAACTTATTTACACTGATTTAATTAACTACTTGAAAACACTATTAAATAATACGGAACCTAGCTTACTATTTATTTACAACACTCACTTATATGGGCGTCTCTATTTATTTCTCTCTTCTCTTTTAACACTGTCGATTTATTTCGATGTTACCACTGTCACGGTCAATTTATTACTAACTTACTGTCCAACGTCTTTCCACTTTTATAGTATCATGGAACAATCCAGAAAAGTCTCGAAGTTTGTTTACATTGTTTACGTTTCCAGAGAACCGCTTAATTACTTTGCTGGAAGGCAGGTACGGAACACACGTACACAAATACAGCGATGGCAGCGCTCTGCGCGTCTAGGCTTCTTTCAAGTATTGCGGATGTTTTTTATATATAGTCTTCATGGGAACAGGAAACTGTCCATTACATACGCCGTACGACCGTAACGCCAGACGTACGCTATTCGATACTTCAAAAAGAATTATGTTAGCAGTCACGTTGAAGTTAACGTTTTTCTCATTCGTTTATATCCGCTACGAATTCAAAAATAGTTTAGGTTAATTATTAATTAATAATTTTGGAGCGGGTTGGATTCTATAGAAATATTCCTATTATTTAGTTTAAACAGTTTTACGATGTAGTACTCATCTTAAGTTATTGTAAATTAAAACGACTATAACAATTTAAACACAAACACGTACCACTGTTTATTATCACTTGAATTGCTCCGTTAGAACTGAACTATTTCTGCCGCGGGTTTACGGTTTTTATGTTACCGGAACATTCATTCTTAAAATTCGAGAATCCGTCCAGATAACCTAAAAGTTTCGCAAAAATGTCTACCGTAACATGAGTTCGACATAATCTATGGCTCACGTGATGTTGTTCCGGTAAGATAGTCAGAGACACCGCCGTCGATATCAGTTCTTATTTTTAACCAAACTAGAAATTATCACAATTGTCGCACTCGCTTAGTCAAGAACTGGTGCAAACTCATTCGCACAACTAATGCACAAATAAGTGAGTCCTGCTTAAGCGAACCTCAGATATATGTACATAGTACAGTGTGATCCAATTTTAATTAAAAAATATATGTGCATATTGTAATGATATGTTGATATCAAATTACTTTTTATTTAAATTATTTTATTAATTGCCTTAATATTCCAATATCAATTGAAAACAGCATTTAACAAATTATAGTCATTTCATGTCCACATAAGTTTTCTTCTTCTTCTTTTAATTAACTTTATGCATCACAATTAACAGAGCATATTTTTAAATAACTTCTTAAATTCTTCTTGTCTTATTAAATTGAGATTGTTCTTTTAATATCTTCAATATATTTATACAACAAATTTTCGACTCCATGGATCTTTTCAAATAAATTTGATTCAATATTGATCATTATAATTTTTAAAATGCTACAGTCTTTTCAAAATTATTTTTATAATTCTATTTCCAAAACTTTTTCTTTTTTTGATAAAAAATAAATTTAATTTGTCACAACTTTAAAATTTTAATAATCTTCTTGAGGTAAATACCTAATTATATTTAATTAATTATACATATTTTTTTAAACTTTTTTTAAACAAAATTTAAGTTATATCTTGGAAATTTTTCATTTAGAGTAAAGTAGCCCAATGTGGAATACCGATCATAATGTGGAATACCTTTGTTCTAGCCATACTAATGGCGGCATCTTTTATCCTGCAAGTTTGTCAGAAGTTTGTTCAAGAATAATTCAGTTTTGCCAAAGTCGTTAGCGCGAGATGCTTCTCTAACCTAAACTATTTAGTAAAACATCGTTACCTTGTGTAGAGACATTTTTGCCGTTTGTGATTTATAGTTTTGCTTTTTAAATACCAAAGGTACATTTTTTATATGAAGAATAACACAAAACATAAACGCTTTCGAAATATTTTAAAGAGTTTGAAAAAATTAGGTTTTAATGATGTAAAATGTATTTTTTAAATAAATTTGAATATTCTGGTATTGTGGAATAATGGAAGTGGTCTAAGTGTGGAATATTCCACGTTATGTTACCATTTCACATTACAATATATATTATATTCAAAACTGTTTTGTTCATACCTGTTTTTTATCACAGAGAAATGCCTAAGAAAGATATAAAAGAACATAAATTGACAGAAGAAAATATGAATATGGCCGTAGATGCAGTGCAAAACAAGAGAATGGGTTATTTGGCTGCTTCGAAACGCTATAACGTATCTCGAGGCACTTTATTCAGATACTGCAAAAGAGACAGAGGTGATCTTGGTATCAGAAAGGAACCGTTAGGAAGGAAATCTGTTTTGCCTGAAAAATTAGAAACCAAACTTGTTGATTATATTCTCTTAATGGAAAAAAAGTTTTTCGGATTGACTAAGAGCGATTTGTGTTCAATAGCATTCCAATTAGCTAGCCAAAATAATATTCCTAATCCGTTTTCTTTGTTACGTCAGTCAACAGGGAAAAAATTGGCTAAAAACGTTTTATGCATAGGCACAAGGATAAAATCAGTGTTAGGAAAACCAACAGGCACGTCTTTTGCCAGAGCTTCCGGATTTAATGAAGAAAATGTGGATGTTTTCTTTGATTTGCTCGAAAAAGTTATGGACGGGAATAATTTTTCACCCAGTCAGATATTTAATATTGACGAGTGTGGCCTTTCTATAGTACAATCCAAATGTCCACATATAATTTCCTTAAAGGAAAACGACAGATTGGTACCCTCACTTCTGCAGAGAGAGGTTGTGAAGGCTTTCTTTAGTTAGGCCTTTTTCACACGTATACGGTTCCATTCGGTACGGCCCATGTTCGATTCGTTTTCGGTTGCCGCCGACGAGTGTGAACCGATTAGTGCGGCACGTGAAAGAATCTAATAGGCACCGCGTAGCACCGAACTCACCCTCTACACGAATCAGTTTAATGCGGTTTCATAAAGGCGCTAATTCGGGTTAAAGGCACACACAGTGAACGTGGCGTTCACACTTGTACGATTTTGTTACCGTTCAGTTTTGCTTTTGACGTTGACTTGTCGACCTAAGTATAAGCTATTTTTAAGTTTTAAAATGTGCAGTTTACCTATTGTTGAATCTTTTGACTTACCTGAGAGTCACGGCCAACATCTGAACCGGTTGAATACATTCCCTCATAAACGTATTCTTATGTTGAACATGATCCTTTAGCACTAGAAATAATTCGTCAAATGATGTTGTTGACATTCTAATGTAGTTGTAAAATTTTTCTTTGTTCTCTCTTAATTTTGGAAAAACGGTGTAAAATACTCCAAATTGCAACCGTTTGGAGATGATGGGGTGCTCCCAATAAATCCGAATTTTCCTTCTCCGTCTTTTAATTCTTCTATACAGAAATAACATAAAAATAATTTGACTTCTCTCCATGGTGAGTATTGAGCGACTAAATATTTCGGATATCAAATCCCTGATATGAACCGCGTGAGTGTGAAGAGGTCTGTGATAATCCAAAACGAATCGAACATGGACCGAACCGAATGGAACCGTATACGTGTGAAAAAGGCCTTATATAGGTCTGTTATGTACTTATTGATTTTAAATTTAAGAAGTGGAAGTGACGTGTATAATGTATATCTCGCGGAGTGAACGCCGTGTGCGGTTTGATCGGCGCGGTGATGCGTAGTAACGGCAGACGAGTAAGGGAAGACGAGCAGGGTAGACGGTGGCAAGTGGCCGTCCGAGTCACTACTCGATTTGTATTATTTATGTAGATATTTTCCACAATTTACAAAAAGCGTTCCATTAATTTGGAGCTCTTCAAGATTCGCCCTTGTTTTGATGGAAGGTAGAACACTGGAATAGGCATTCTACTTTCTCTTTTTCGTGGAAGGAATTTCCCAATCCCTGAAGTTCGCCCGTTAGTTGAAACGAACACATTTCGTTCTTCAGTTGGAATCTGAGACTTCCGTTACGTAAGAAATAAGTGCCGACACGTATGTTAAGTATTCTTTTTTTTTATTTACGTTTGTGTTTATGTTTGATTTGCATACATTTATTTGATTGTATGTTTCATTTTTATAAATTAAAGTTTTATGTGAACGAATTCGAGAGCCTTGAGTTTTTCTTTTATATTTGTTCTAAAAGAAACTCCGTACTCACTTCCCAGACCAACATTTAAGGTCACCACAAGGTTCATTAATAACAATTGTTATGTGTAGGAGTGCTGATGGAAATTTTGTGCCCCCCTTGATAATATTTCCACGAAAAAAATCGAATGTGGGTAAAGTGCGTGATTTGTTGTTGTTGGACCAACGAAGATTATGCTGGGGTTAAAAAGGATCCCTATGTGTACGACTTTTATCGTTAGTGTTATTTATTTCAAACTGATAATGCTTTACGATTTCTCGAGAAATTAAACCTCTTTGATAATATTGATTCTCATTAATTTTTGTGCTTAAAATAAATACAGTTACCTAGTTTAATGTTGTTTTGTTTTTAAGAAACGAATGGAACTTGCCGAATATTGAAATAATATACCTATCCCACATTAGGTGATCAAAGTTGGTATTCCACATAAAAGTCCTACTTTTACATCCCAATTAAGTGACGTCTTAATATAATTCGTATTATAAAACTTCATTTTATTATTTTATATTCTTGTACTACTCTCTTTATATTAACGGTTCGTTATACTATCCATATTCAGAATATTTCCTCAATAAAATAAAATGGTATACACATTCGGTATTTTATTTTAGTAATTTTATTATTTTTTTTTAAATTGTGTTGAAGCTTCCTTCCATCATAACAATATATACAGGGAGAGTTACAAAGGCCGAATCGGTCTGTAGCATATATAAAGAGAAACTTTTTATGCAAAAGTTGCCCAAAATTGAGCCTGGTATGGCGTAAATATATATTCAATAAGGAAGGCCCTATATATTATTGCCTTTTCGAACTAAGCGGAAAAAACAGATATTAGTTAATTAATAATGCATGAGACCCAGGTTGCACCGTTTTCGAGTTATTTCAGTTTCTTTAAAACAATTGACGTAGATATTCAGCGCTTAACGCCACATTCCATATCACGGTAAAGAAAGCTCTTAGAGGGATGCGGTTTTCACGTTTCGATTCAAAAGGAAATGAAGGATTATTCGTGAATATGGCGCATAAACAAACATTACAAAACAAAACAAAATCGTCGAACGAAAACAGTGGCCAACGCAATATTTTAAGACGTTATTTAAGAATTCCAGAAAGCAGGGAATTTCTCGAAAACTGTTGGTGGCAGATACTGACAACCCCATATAAGTGGAATGGAAATTGTATTTTACATCGTACAACGTGAAAATAAATATGGGATTCCATTTAAAAAAAAATGTTATTCCCGTTTGAATTTTCGAAAATTGGTATCGATAAATTTCATAGTATTTAAAAAAGGCATGTGTGCGCCATATTTTTTAATCCACATCTCTCTAAGTGCTTTCTTTACCGAATTATTCAATGTGGCGTCAAACTCTGCAAACGTCACTTTTTTTTAAAGAAAGTGAAATAACTCGAAAACCGTGCAACCTGGGTCCCATGCATTTTTAATAAGCTGACATTTATTTTTTACATTTAACTTGAAAATATTTTCACGCCATTCTAGGATCAATTTCGGGCTACTTTTGTTTTTCTATTTATTTTGAAAGATACGCATGATACAGACCTACTCGGCCTTAGTAACTCACCCTGTATACATCTTCGCTTTTAGTTCGGGATCATTGTCAACTTTCAAAGGTTATTTTAAAAAACTGGAATTAAGGAATTGTAATCGATAATTTCTTCTTTGATAAATCGTTTACATAATTAAAACTGCATTATCTATATTAATGCGGTGACATAAACAAAATGAGGACCTAAATTCTTAGAATTGCAATTATGCAAATACTGCTCGAGGTTTTCCTCGGACTTGATAAAAATGTTCATCAGATAATAATATACTCGATTTGCTGTTAAATTTTGGTGCAAAATATTTGTTTCTTCTCTTATGGAGGATTGCTTATAACATAAGACAGTTACGTGCATATTGTCAATTGTGCAAATGATCATTGTAACTTATTATTTTGCAGTAATAGCATACTTATATGGAATAGAAATTGAGGTACTCTAAATGAATCATCTTCATTTTTTACAATATAAAACCCGTAAAGAGAAAAAACAAATAAAACGTCAACGAAACAAAATGTTATGCAAGTGTAAGTGTATCTTACACGGATATCATTATTTTGCATAATGATAACTTACATTCTTAGCAAAAATCAATTCACCTAATGCAATTACTGAACGCTCTTTAGACCACAGCAGGAACTAAGATGACCGCTCCACATAATCTATTGTAGAAAGTCGGTTACCTCCGATCAGGGTGAAATTTTGGGCATATGTTCAAAACCCCAAAAAATCTGGGCGGTAATGCACCAATAATTTTTCTTGGGGAGTTTAAAAGGTCATACTTCGGTATCGCGATATCTACTAAACACATTCTTTTCTTTTTGGAAAATGTATCGGAAAGGCTTGTTTATTAAAAATTTAAAATAAGCAATTCGGAGAAAGGCCTTTTGGCATCTCGTTTTTGCTCGGCTGTCATTCAAACGCTGCTTTTTCCTACTTTTTTTTTATTTTAATTAAATTGAAACTTGAATGTATCGTAAATTTGCTTTTGAATTATATTTTAAACTACGCGTGGTTTGCCGCGGTTTTTATTGGCGCTGCCATATTTTTGTTGTTTAATTCCGTGATCGATACGCACTCACCAGACTTTTATTATCAAGGGACCATCAGAATTCCTTCTTTACGCATGCTAGTAATAACAATTCATATTATTAATTGCTTATTTTATTCAACATAAAAAATATTGGATGATGACCGAATTCGACGGTTAAAACGCCGCATCAATAAAGTGATCTTTTTAATTGTTGTTCATTGGCGATATTAGCTTCTATTGATTATAAATATATCAATTTACCAATAAAATTCTATTCTTATTGTGGTAGATCCATGGTCAGGTTGATGGGCGCAAGCCCTAGTTGCTTGCGACTGAGAGTGGCCGCAGGAACTGAAGGACAATCAGTCGGTTTCAGTTAGTATATTGACAATAATTGTGAATCTTTAATTAGTTGATAAAGTAATAGTTGTTAATTTTGGAGTTCTTTGTATTATTAATAGCACCAACAGTCTATTACACTTATTGTTGTCAAAATACTTTCAAACTGTCATTCGGGCGGCGGTTTACGTAATTACGTTAAAAACAAAGAATTTCGACCTATAGTTGTAAAAGGAGGTGTTGAAAGACCTTTCTCGGAATTACTTTTTCAATATTTTTAATGAACAACTCATTGTGAACCATTTTCTAAAAAGAAGTACCTAGGTATTTTTGATAGAGACTACGATACGAAATAATTAATTGATTCAGCCATTACTTTATGGAAAATCATGATAACATACGATAAATAAAACTAATAAGTTCAATTTTCCACTAAAATTTATTGAAAATCTTAACAATTGTTTCGCCCAACATGGGCATCTTCAGAAGACAAAACTGACATTATTCCTAATAACCTACCTATATATACATGCTACGTTAACTAAGAACTTATGGTAGGGGTACATTCTACGATTTTATTAATTATTGTCGAATTATAAACATTTTCAATTTCGTTTAATGATAGTTCGCTGTTTTGTTTAATTTGTTTTTTAATTTCTATTGATTCAAATATATTAAGTTTTTTGCCTTTTTCCATACAATGTAAAATTTCAAAATTTTCTTCCTGGTTAAATACATGTTTTTTGCTGATTATGTGGTTCATGAATGTTGAGTTTCCTGAATAATTTTTAACATGTTCTTTCAATCTATCTCTAAATTTTCTCCCAGTCTGTCCAATATATGTAGCACTGCATGTGTTACAATTTAATTTATAGACGCCACATTTAATCATTTTTTCGGATTTGTCTTTATTATTTAATAGATAAAGTGATAAGTTATTTCTCGTTTTAAAGGAAATTTTAACTTTTCGGTTTTTAAGTTTATGTTTAACTTTATTTGAGATATTACCAATATATAAGAGTGATCTATAATTAACATTGTTTATACTTGAGCTTTTGTGGTTATTTGAGTAAACAGATTTGTAGCACATTTTAGCTTTTTTATTATTAATTAAATCATCTATAAGTTTATGTGAGTATCCATTATTGATAGCAATTTGTTTAATCGTTTTTACTTCAATATTATAATTTGTGACTGATAAGGGTAGTTTAAGTAATCTATTGATCATACTATGGAAAGCTGCAAGCTTATGTTGGGTTGGATGACACGATGTTTTATGTATTATAGTATCAGTCCACGATGGTTTCCTATACAGGGTGGTTCTGATATAAATACGGGTTTTTGGAGGGTGTCAACTAGATGCAATATGTAATCGAATGGTCACTACAGCAGCGCGGTGAAGAAACAAAAAAATTTTCAAAATTTTTGAAAAACATCTTAACATGAAATAATTTGAATACGGTCCTGTGCGTTTTCGCTTTGACTTAAGCAACACATTTGGCAACTGTCACAAAATTCTGATGAACTAAACGCCATTTTCGAACACACTTGTTTACGTTACAGTAACCGAGTAACCTTATTCACCGTCAGCTGATTGAAGACAGCGTTGCCACTACACACGACCAGGTCAATCGAGGACACGTTTTACACAGGACCGTACTCGGTTTTGCCTGTATTTTCACATACGTTTTTCTCGAAAACGGTAAACTTTAGGACCTGCGAAGTTTTGCTTAATTTTCTTATTTTCTACTGCCCTATCACCTCCTTAAATATCCGCAGTTATATCAGTAACACCCTGTATATTGAAATATCTATTGGTGTAATCCAAAAATTCGCTTAATTTATCTAAATCCCCTTCCCAAATTACAAAAATGTCGTCAACGTAACGTTTATAAAATTTTAAGTTGTTTTTGTACTTACTATTATGAATTTGTGTTTCAAGATTGTACATGAAGATATCAGCTAGTAAAGGCGATAAAGCCATCCCCATGGGGAGGCCCTCGTTTTGTATGTATAACTTATTATTGAATTGAAAATAGTTTTGGTCTAACCATAGTTGTAAACAATCTATAATTTCTTCTATAATATATGGGTTAACCTTATTTATAATTAACATTTGTCTTATCAAAACCGGTAATTCACTTTTGGGAATTGAACCAAACAAGTTAGTAACATCTAATGATATAAGCAAATGATCTGGTTTTAAGTTTACATTTGTAACCTCATTTGCAAATTTTATGGAATTGTTGATACTGAATTTAGAGTTGAATTTAGAATATTTGTTAATTATATATACTAATTCTTTAGCTAAAGTTCTACAAGGGACTTTTATGAATGAACAAACGGGCCTGATGGGCATATTTTCTTTGTGGGTTTTTATTAAACCGTATAATTTAGGGGTAACTGGATTCATACAAACTAATTTCTTAATTTGAAAATCATCAAATAAAGTTTTTAAATTTTTCTGCATTTCTTTAATTTGTTTTTGGAATTTGGGAGTGGGGTCTTTTGATATCGTTGAGAAATCATCACTAGTTAAAAATTGTTCTACCTTATTAATGTAATCTGATTTATTTAAGGCTAGTAAGGTGTTATCTTTATCTGCTTTGGTGAAGATTATGTTTTCGGTTTTACATTTTTTGCTTAAGGCTACCGCTAATTTTTGTTCTTTACTTATTCTATTACAATTATATAATTCTTTCTCGACAATGTTACATATTTCTAACTCAGCCTTTACATTATTACTATTTAAAAGAGTTAAATCAGCATCTACAGCTAAGTTGGCAACATTATTATTATTTCTATTAAATATGTTGTATTTTATACCTTTCTTCAATAATTCTAATTCTTTTCCATTAAACGTGGCATCCGAAACGTTTAGAAATCTTTCTGCGAATTTATGTTGAATCATCGTTGTGGGGTCCTTCTTAATTGTCGGCTTCTTTTTTACTAAGTTGTTTAGTTTTTTATCTTTCTTTATGTATAGTTTATGAATGATTCCAGAGATTTTGTCTCTAATATTAAAATCTAGACTGTCAAACTGTAAATTATGGAGTTTATTTACCAATTGTGTATGAAGTAATTTTTGGTATATGTTGTAGATATCCTTTTTGTTGTATAACTGGTGTATTTCTTCATCTATCCAGGTCATTTTTTGCTTTCTTAATGGCAATTGTGGCCGACCTGCTCTTGGTGTTGGATTTGATTTGCACATAATTTGGGAATACTTTTAACTTCTTGCATTGTTGGTTAAACCAAATATGCTGGCACAAAATTCTCACTCGTAGACTTAATTTAAAAATTATTCAGGAAACTCAACATTCATGAACCACATAATCAGCAAAAAACATGTATTTAACCAGGAAGAAAATTTTGAAATTTTACATTGTATGGAAAAAGGCAAAAAACTTAATATATTTGAATCAATAGAAATTAAAAAACAAATTAAACAAAACAGCGAACTATCATTAAACGAAATTGAAAATGTTTATAATTCGACAATAATTAATAAAATCGTAGAATGTACCCCTACCATAAGTTCTTAGTTAACGTAGCATGTATATATAGGTAGGTTATTAGGAATAATGTCAGTTTTGTCTTCTGAAGATGCCCATGTTGGGCGAAACAATTGTTAAGATTTTCAATAAATTTTAGTGGAAAATTGAACTTATTAGTTTTATTTATCGTACGATACGAAAGTTTTACCCTGTAAACCTCAAAAAAAAATTATTATGTAATTTCGCCAAAAATCCTTTGGGAGTTAGTCATGTCTCATCAAGGCCAACTTATGACCAAAGTTTCATCCCAATCGGAGGTGAGCACTATTCGGGAGAGCATTAGTAAAATTTGAATGAGTTCGAGCTCGCTAGAGGTAACGTGCCAATAGAGGAGTTGCATTAAAAAAACACCAAACCAAAAGAATTACAGAAATTATTACAAGGTATTTAAATAATGACCGGTTTTAAACCTGCCGGAGTTTATGGATATGCCAGTCGGGAGCCTAATAATAGTGTGATGAACACCAGAAATGATAATCATGTACACAGAAAGATTACATTGTCTATTACTGTGCGCTTACTTCACTGTGAGTTTATCATGACAATCTAGTCGATTTTGAAATACGTATAAAATTTAAGCAAAATTTCAGTCGATTGGTTTTCCATTTCATACCTGTTTCGAGCATAATAAATTTTTTATATTCCCAGAATATCCGCAGTTGAACTCCGGGGCACAATAATAATCGGGAACTCCTTCAGCAGCAGCTAAATTATTGTACTGAAAGCTTAGAATATCACATTTGGAAAGTAACCAAAGTTCTACCGCCATAATAATACATTTTACTGATACTTTTATCATATTGCAACAAATATTTAAGAACTTTAAGAATGTCTTAAATTTGTTTACTTTGTCCGTTTCATGGAAACCTAGTGCAAATGACCCTACATTTTAAAAACATTTGTAGTGAGTACTTGTACTAAAGTGATTACAATGAAATATCGAGAAATATTTAGTAGTGATGATTGTTTTTGAGGTGATTTGCATATGGTTCTTGAATTTCATTCATATTAATGTATTTTAAAATGATTACTAATACAACAAGGCTATGATCCTTTATGGACTAATTGGCTTCCGGCACTAATTCGCAATTATCGCCCCGTAGAATCGTTGGATGTTAATACAATATTGAAGTTTTGTGTTTATCAATTCTTTAAAATTATGAACCAGTTTCAACAAGTTCAGGCTTCCACAATCAACAATTTGTAAGAATTACGTAATTGCCATGTAATTGCGAAACGTTGATAATGTTATGTTGGTAGGTTTAACAAATTAAAGCTCATAGATTTATGACAGCAACAAAAATTTATTTACACTATTTATTAATGAAACTTAATAACACAAACTGTCAATTTATTTATGACTTATCTTCCTTTATATACTCTTTTGTTTAATTTCTGGAACATTCTCGAGATATTTGGCAATGCCGAGATTAGTTTATTTTTCTCTGAACTGCTTAACTGCTTTCCTAGAAGGTAGGTACAATACACATATTTGCAAGTACGACGCAGACCAGCGAAGTCGCTAGCAGCTAATCGTCTAATCGATTAGTTCGTTCACGTGCACGTATACCCGATCGCACACAAGCACACTCGTGTTCGCTACAATAAAGCTATTGCGTTTTTGGTATTCCTTTTCTACTACTACTCCCAGAGTTAAAGAAGTGAAAGAGAATTATTGGAAATTTCAAATTACAAACACGATAGTTTGGAATTAATTGTAGGACGCAAGCATTATGGTAAAACCGCAAGGCCACATGATCAGGTCAGATGTTTTATAAAAACATCAATTTGTATTTCATGTAATAATTGTTATGGTATATCATATATTTTTTTAAATTGTAATAAAATATACCATATAATTAAATCATTTAATAATGAAACAAAAGTGATTTTACTTTTCTATTACTAACTTTATAATTAAAAATACGAAAAATCAAACATCTTTGTCAACAACAATATTATACCGATTAATTTTATAATTTAAATTCTACATCACTTTTTTTTTCAGTGAAAGTCTATAAATCCACTTTACTATTTTAAAAGTCAAAATTGAAATTGCAATTTAGAGGGTTAAAATCAATTCGCTACATTGTATTAATTTTGTGAAGTTTCATTTCTCATCTTCCGTTATGTCCTCGCTAGAGGTAACATCTCTTGCGTGAGCTTCTATGAAGCACCATGTGTTTCATTTAGGATGGTCATCTGTAACTTACAATTAGTAAAAAGTTTTTAAATCCAATTTATGGCTAAAGACGCATGGTGCACTCCTTAGATATTTATTAGAATGTTTGATCATGAATTTAACTTCTGGGAGGTAGAGATTTTTCTCGATTCGTGGCGATTCTTTTTTGGTATGCATAGAACTTCAGGAACCCACCGACTGATTCTACTAATGAAATTTTATCTTCTTTAAAATTGAGGAGTAGACTTGCAAAATGCATTTTGTCCAAATTTTTCATATTTCCGAGAAAGGTGGCGTTACATTCTTGTGGTAAAGCTCTATATTTTTTGTAAGCACTTGAAAGTTCAATTCGCATTAAATCCCCTTGTTATTTAGTGAATAAAAACTTCTGGACATACAGAGTGAATTTTGTCCGATTGTATTTTACTTTCAAAATGCATTTTGTCCAACAACATTGGACAAAATGCGTTTTGACAGCATATTGCTTCAGTTTATTAAAAGTACTGCTAGTGTGCGTTGTTCAGAGAAGTATTATTATTGAGTGTGTATCATTGTGAACTATAGTGGTCAAAATGGATGATAATGATGGCAAACATATTGTTGGTGATAACTTGGACAGAGGAAAAACATCGGTAGTGGTGAAATCCGAAGTGTGCTATAGATTCAATGATCCTGGAAAAAAATTTCAAACTCTGCTAAAACTTCGTAAGCGTCTAGATCAAATTCTGCTCTCAGAGCTACCGTTGGGGCGTGCAATAAAACAAAAAAAGCTAAACAGTTTGAAAAAATTGCATACTGAGTTATCTGGTGCATCTGGTGAAACATGGTATGATATAGACCCGGAATTAAAATGGATGACTGAAATGGACAATAACAATAAGGATCAGGATCCAGAAGAAGAGAAAGAAGATGAGAATGAATGTGAATGTGTTGATACTGTCGAAAACGAATTTCTTTAATTTTTTGTTTGATTTGTTAATAAGTGAAAAATATGTTTTTAATAAAATATTTTAAAATACCAAGAATTGTTGAGTTTATTGAGCATTTTGTCCATTTAAATTGCATTATGTCCAGTAAAGACAAGCAAAATGCATTATGTCCAACACTTTTTTGTTTTTTTCCTTTTTATTTTTTCACTTTCTTGTCGTATAACAATCTATAATAATATAAGAGCCTGATTGCCACACAACTTATCAAAAAGAATTTTTCTATAATGATTACTTTTCCTGTAACAGTTTTTTTGCTTTTCCTAAAAATGTACAAAAAAGGACAAAATGCATTTTGCAAGTCTGCTCCTCAATTGTACTAAACAACTGGTGCCAGAGCTTTTTGACTAATAATTCTATGTTTAGTTCTCCTGTAATTTTAATTTTGCACTTTAAATAAAATGGATACTTATTACATATTTTTTGTTATTCTAAATTCCCTGTTTGCACATAGTTTCTATAAATACCTACCAGTTGTTTAATTTATTTCGTTAAAATTCTTTTTGAAAGACTTTGTTGGTTAAATCCTTTGGGAAGTAGTGTAAGATGACCGGTTCTAATTCAGAGGAGGAGAGGTTACTTAAGGTCAAATTGACGGAAGGTCATTGACTTTAAACTTGTGTGTATGTAGTGGTCAAATGCTTCACAATGAATTGAAACATATGTACATGTATCGGTAATGTGAAACGAAATACGTCTGCAGTCGTCTGAAGTTTACGATTTTTATGACGGAAAGTTTTAAATACGTCTACAGCCGTTGAAGTGCCATTGCAATGTTATTAGAGGAATGATGTTAGGTATTTAGTTACACTTACACTGATTAATGCAATTGCAATTGTACGTGATTCATGTAGATATTGTGATGTGGAAGGATGGGAAAGAAGTGCAGTTGTAAGCAGGTAGACAATCGTTAAAGTAGTGAAAAGGAAGAGAAGGCAGAAGTAGTTGAGAAGATTGGTTTGAGAATGGATGTAAGAAGCAGTAATAAAAGTAGTAGTATCGATGAAGTTTGTGGTGGTACAAAAGAAGTAGAGTATTGGAATAATGCGGACCACATGGAAGGATTGAATGATGCGCAGCGTAACACTATGTTACATAGAGGAGATTACGTAGACACAGAGGAGTATACTGTAAATAAAGCAAATAAGTATGTAAGTGATGTGAGCTCAATGAAAGGGTGGAACGTAGCTCGAAAACTCTTCAAATGTGAAACGAACTTCTCAGCATGTTCTGCGTACGTGCTGTACTGTGATAGGAATAATCTTCGCTACCTACCAATGTGTTGGAGCTGTCGATATGCGGGAAGTAATGGAGGAATTGTGTCATTATATACACGAGTTCCGAATTTATGGATGTTGGAAGTGTATATCCATGACGAAGTTCACATTCATTGCGGATGGTGTGGTGAGATGTGTAGGTACGAGTTTGTTTGCAGTGAGAACCACCGTATCACAAATAAGACCGTATTTGAAGAAGGATATGTAATAGAAATAAGTAATAATCTTGGTTATGTAGAAGGAGCGTAGAACGTGTACATGTATATATTTGTGTTAAGAAATAAATAAAGAGGCAAAAGGTAGTAGACGTTTGAGATATAAGATTAAGGTACAGTTTGGGGATAATAAGAAGTTATATGGAAAGTGTGTCAAGGTCACAAGTCTTTAAAAAGGAAAAGGAAGGTGTAGGAGAGGGGACAGGTAATGACATAGTAATTGAAAGGTAGGTTTATGAAAACATAATGGATCGGAAGAGTTGACGCCTTTGCTCGTAAGTATTGCAAAGAATACAGTACAGCGTGTACGTATCATAGATCTCGTAAACAAAGCCCGACTTTTCGCAGAGGTACGATTGAGGCCCCTGACGACAAGGTCGGCAGCACAAGTTTACGACATCGCAATGATAAAATCTGCAGCTGTGGCAGAAAAGCAGAGGTCTGTTGTCAAAACATTCTTGACAGCAGAATCCTGTTTCAGCCGAACAGCTTTCACGCAGACGCCGACAATATCTGCATTGGAGGGAGGTGGTTTCATTAACAGTTTGCCTGAATGGTGAAAGGACAATAGATACACAAGAAAGGTCCATGTTAATTCATAAGACCCTTCTGGTGAAGTGATGCTCTCTCAGGTTGATAAGGGTTTAAATAGGAAGGTATGTGGTGGGGAAAGAGTGGGGAGAGTAGTCGGGAATAGTGGGGATGTAAAGAAAGAGGTATAGAGTAGTGTGGTAGCGAAGGTGATGGTGTAGCAATATTTTTTATAATGAGGTGGCATCGCAAGGTAGTAGTAATTTTTTAATTGATGAAGGAGTGGGATAATTGAAAGAGTACATAAGGCGTAATATATGTTATTGAACCTGTTGTATTCGTTTATGAATTTTAATAGACAGTTGTCGGAGAAAAAATTTTTTGGTGAGAATAATGGTAAAAAAAGTCCAGAAATTAAAAAAAATATATTTTGAGGGTAGGAAAAGAGTGGTATGAAAAATTAGTACATGAAAATATGGATAATGAGGTGTAGTATAAGAAGACAATGAAGTATTTAATGAAATACTTCAGCGTAAAAAATGATGGGGGTAAAAGTGTAAAAATGAAGCTTTAGAAATATTTTTGAAGCAGAAGGAGTTGAAATTGGGTAATAACTTATGGTGTGGGAAGAAGGTCCCTAAGTCGAGGTACCTGAATCTGAAAAAATTTTTGAAAAAAAAAAATAAAGTTGACAAAAAGTTGACACCTTTAAGCTTAAAAAAAAAGTGTTCCTCTTGGAAAATGTAAGTTGAACAGTGGGCTAAATGATCCCACCCTGAAAAGTCAAGAAATATTTTTTTAACGTGTTTCACCCTCATACTTTGACCCCCGAAAAGTGTATGAAGGGTAGATGATAGGGAGAAAATGTCTGAGTAAAAAATGTTTAGTGTTCCATGAAGAACAATTTGCTTCCAACGAAACTTGAAGGACGTCTGTAATGAGGGAAGTAATTTCTACCCTAAATTTCAAGAATTAATTAAAGGTATAAGGAGCGGTGCTAAAAAAAAGGTGCCTCTCTCACTATTGATGTTGAAGGCTAAAGGTACCACTTGGCAATGGCAGAAGTATCAAATTCGGACAACTACCCCTCTCGGACTTAACGATTGAGTCCCCTGACGACAAGGTCGGCAGCACTGGTTTACGACATCGCAATGATAAAATCTGCAGCTGTGACAGAAAAGCAGAGGTCCGCTACATTGTAACATACATGACGTGATTGCTACCAAAAAGGTGCGCGTAGAGCCAGGGTGGTCCTGATAAGGACCGATGAATTAGAAGCCTGTTTCAGGATCCAATTATAAGCGAGTCAGGTCTAATCCTGACTGACTTTATTACAATAAATTACAGCTATTTATAAAAAGTTTATTTACATATGTCTTGTGGTAGAATGCGTCGTCAGCCATTTACGCTAGTGTGCCTATTTGCTTTTTATACAAAGTTTATTACCTATTATGATTGTTATTGAAATATGCATAGTTTGGTTAGCAAAGTGCTGCTGGTATACAGGTGTTAATCAGAAAGTATCCACACCTCACTCTACAGCCATTTACGCTAGTGTGCGTATTTTTTTTTATACAAAGTTTATTACCTATTATGATTGTTATTGAAATATGCACAGTTTGGTTAGCAAAGTGCTGCTGGTATACAGGTGTTAATCAGAAAGTATCCACACCTCACTCTACAGCCATTTACGCTAGTGTGCGTATTTGCTTTTTATAAAAAGTTTATTTACATATGTCTTGTGGTATAATGCGTCGTCAGCCATACTTGACTTACAAAATATAAAACGATACAATATAACAGAATTTTATTTAATATAATATAATATAATATAAAACATCATTGAATTTTAATCATTAAATTTACTCAGTAAAGCAGACTTGAGGTTAGCTAGCTTATTTTCGATTTCTTGTACCTCCTTTCTCGTTTCAACTACCGATCTGGTGTGGGAAGAAGGTCCCCGAGTGGAAGTACCCGAATCTGAAAAAATTTTGAAAAAATAGAGTTGACAAAAAGTTGTCTCCATTACGCATAAAAAAAATAGAAGCAGTTAAAAAAAAGTGTTCCTCTTGGAAAATTTAATTTGAACAGTGGGCTAAATGATCCTACCCTGAAAAGTCGAGAAATATTTTTTTAACGTGTTTCACCCTCACACTTTAACCCTCGAAAAGTGTATAAAAGGTAGATGATAGGGAGAAAATGTCTGAATAAAAAATTTTTAGTCTTCCATGAAGAACAATTTGCTTCCAACGAAACTTAGAGGACGTCTGTAATGGGAGAAGTTGTGGGAACACCCTGTATTATGTACAATTCGGAAAGTATCACACTCTGTACAGCAGAACCTAAATTCTGCTGACAGAGAATTGTAACAGTTCTAGCCGCTAAACTAAGTCAGAACACAAATACGCATACTAGCGTAAATGGCTGACGATGCATTCTACCATAAGACATATGTAAATGAACTTTGTATAAATAGTTGTAATTTATTAAACTAGGTCAGAACACAAATACGCATACTAGCGTAAATGGCTGATGATGCATTCTACCATAAGACATATGTAAATAAACTTTGTATAAGTAGTTTTAATTTATTAAACTACGTCAGAACACAAATACGCATACTAGCGTAAATGGCTGATGATGCATTCTACCATAAGACATATGTTTGAATAAGCAATGGTTCACACCCTACATGAGCCATGTATCAGAACTTTTATGTATGTATGAGATGATACCAAGCACCATGTCTATCCGTAGGTTCATGACATTACTAAACATGTAACCTATTTCTATTTGCTGAATAAGCAATGGTTCACACCCTACATGAGCCATGTGTCAGAACTTTTATGTATGTGCTGCTGGTATACAGGTGTTAATCAGAAAGTATCCACACCTCACTCTAACTTACATTGTCATTTATAGCTCAAACAACTTCTCTTTCTAGTTTTTCCTTCTTCGCACAAACACTTGTGCTGATCTTAACTTTACCCCACTCATATCCTCCTCCTCGAAATTGTATAAATACTCAAGTTTTCACAACGTTCAGCAGAGACTGCTAACACTGTCTTAACAATAATACAACAAATACAACAACAAAAAAAATGGTTTACTATACAGTATTGTTTCTTGGCTCCGTGCCAACTGGTATCAATATAAGGGTGGACACCATAGTTTTCGAAAGTACCACTCCTGGAGGGTCGACGTTATGGAAGGTGTCCGACAGAAGACCGGTCGGAGCCTTCTGCGAACACTTTGAACAACAGCTCTTCTGGACCTCGTTCCAGGGAACATTAATCGTTTATGCCATGCACCACGGGGCGGCGGTCTACATTAAAAATTTTTATTGAATTTGTTTTTTATTATATATACCTAGCTGTATTGTTTTTATATATTAAACTAAATAAAATGTTTTTATTTATAATTTATATTCTCTTTTATTTCTTTAATTACAAAATATAAAACGATACAATATAAAAGAATTTTATTGAATATAATACAATATAATATAAAACATCATTGAATTTTAGTCATTAAATTTACTCAGTAAAGCAGACTTAAGATTAGCTAGCTTATGTTCGATTTCTTGTACCTCCTTTCTCGTTTCAACTACCGATCTGTTCAACTCCTCCAGCTCCTTCTCTTTCCGCTTCATGTACTCAGTCAATGAAGCGGCCTTTGTCTCTCTTTCATTCAGTACCATTTCTCGTCGCCGCTTTTCCTCCTTAACACTATTTATGGCTTCTCCTACTTGGTCCACTATCTTGGAATAATCGAATGGAGCAGCCGACAACCTTCGTGTGTACGATCGCTTCTTCGGCTTCATCGATATCGACTTCGATCCCGCCACCGCCATCGTAGAGGTGCTAGCCACAGGCTCCGCCATCGTTACCGTGGTAGCACCTCCAACACACCTCTCACCTTTAGCGGATGATGTGAAGGAATCGTTTGGAAAGAAGTTTTCCAATATATCAGCCAGCTCGGTTTCGTTCATATTTAGCTCAGCAGCTAAATCAACACCGTTACCCTGTTCTCTAGCACTCATCTTACCACACCGTACCCACTACAGTTTCAGTATATATTCCTTTCGCCCCTCTCCGTATGCCATCTCCACCTTACACATTCCTCCCCTTTTCCTATAGCTATTTATTGTCCCTCGCGTTCAGTATTCCTCAGTCGTTGTCGAGATATACCTCTTACCGCTAGCCGCTATGATCCCTTGTCCGGACTGTGATGCTTCCTTTACGCGATCTGATAATTTAAAAAGACATCGATTAACTTCTTGTCGGAAACGAGCACAGCTCCAACGTTCATCGCCTCTACCGAAGAAAAAACTTAAAATTGCTATGCCTGCTGGTTCTTCTGACCGCTGGTGTGATACTTGTAACATTTACGTTCCACAACATTCCTACAACGGTCACCTTCGCAGCCTCAAGCATAAACAAACTTGCTGCTCTCCTCTTGAGGAAGGAATTACTTTCCTTTCGTCCGCGTTCGCTAACAGAATTGTGTCCTTTCGTATTTCATTCGCCAAGTTCTTCCTGTCGTATACCGACTTTTTCACGAAAGTTTTCGACAAATGCTTGCGTGTTATTCGTAATCAGATACAACTGCATGACACGCTTAAACTAAATCTTGAACTTTTCGGACGATATGTGCACGATGCTAAACAATTGGTTGACGTGAAATCCTTCAACACCAATAACAAAGTTGTCACTCAGTCGACGGATCTTTCCAATATTCTCCAAAGCTTCTTCGACGTTCTTGACGGTAAAGCTTCCGAGTTTCAAGAACGAGAGTCAGGTAATTTATCATTCTCTCTTTATATATATTTCACTTGTGTTTACTATTATTTCATTCTTACAGGATGGGCTTTGGAAAGAGTTCTTTTCCTAGAACTCAATTGCAACAAGTACAATCCTCTTAGAGCTTCATCTTACATTCCTCTACCTAAACAAATTGTACTCAAGAGAGCTGTTGTGAACGTACGAAACGATGACCAAGCCTGCTTTGCGTGGGCTATAACCTCAGCTTTGTATCCCGCCCAAGCCAACCCGCACAGAACGACTTCCTATCCGCATTACTCCCGCACGATGGACTATGACGGTATCGATTTTCCTATTAAATTAAACGACATTCCCAAGTTTGAAACGAAGAACCATTGCTCTGTGAATGTTTACGGGACTGAATACGTTTTGAAGGATGGAAAATGGATCTGGGAAATTGTTGGTCCCCTCTACTACTCGTCCGTCAAACGAAGGCTGCACATCAATTTACTCTTGCTACACGATGATCGAGGAAATAATCATTACTGTTGGATTAAGGACATGTCTCGTTTGCTCTCTCAACAACTCTCCAAAACAGAACATCGCAAATTCCTATGTGACGGCTGCTTGCAATACTTCAGCTCTGTGGCTCACCTGCACCGTCATCAGCGGAATGATTGCAACCACGTTTACACGACGCTGCCAACTGCTGATCTCAAATTGGATAAGATGGGTAGGCTCATCCCTAATAACGTTTTAAAATTTCAAAACTACCACAAACGTATCAAAGTACCTTTTGTTGTTTATGCAGACTTCGAAACCATATTGCGACCCATTCATACATGCTTTTCCGATCCTAACAAGACCTCCACCACAGCTACCCACGAACATCAACCGCACTCGTTTGCTTACTTGATTAAGTGCTCTTTTGACGATTCCCTTTCAATATTCAGAACTTATAGAGGACCTGATTGTGCTAATCAATTTGTTAAAACTCTTGATCAAGACGTTTCTGATATTTATCACCGATTTTTAAAGGTGATATTGGTATAAATCCCCTTGACGAATCTTGTAAATTACACGATATTGCTTACGAAACTTTTCCAGACATTTCCCATCGTCGAATTGCTGATAAGGTTTTGGCGCAACAATCATTACAAAGACTAAAGTCGCCGGACGCGTCTTTTGGTGAACGCTTGGCAGCTCTCACAATTGCTTCAGCTATGAAGGGTAAAGAGAAACTTGGAATGGGACACAAAAAGCGACGTCGTAAAGTTGGTGGTTCAATTCTGTTGCGGAAAATAAAGAAGAGAAGACGAACAAGAAAAGGAGGAGCTCTACCGTTTCGTAAGCTAGTGACATCTGCGAAAATTGCTCTTAAGAAAACGAAACCTCTCCAGCTGATACATGCTGCTAAAATAGCCCTAAATACAATTCGTAAATTTGGAAAGCGATCTAAATCTCCCAGAATCATTCCTATTCCAAAGACAGGTGGTTTTCTACCGTTAATTCCGTTAATTTAGATTTAGACACAGGAACTGATACACATTGGACAGCGTATGTAAAACGAAATAACAAAGCTATGTACTTTGACAGTTTTGGAGATCTCCGTCCACCTAAAGAATTGGTTCAATATTTACAATCTTCCGGACCTTGTGCTATCACTTATAACTACAATCGTGTTCAGAACCCCTCAGATTTTAACTGCGGCCATTTAGTTGTTCAATACCTTAATGAGACTAGCCAAACCTTTTCTTAAAAACAAACCACCAAACTAACTTCGTTGTGGTAGACAGAACGTCAAACCGAAAACATGTCTTACACATTTACCTTGACTAATACAAAGTCGGAGCTGCAAATGATAATAAGTCCGCCAATTTTTTTAAGCGATGATGATGAATATCAAATTGCTTTGTTAAATATTGAAGCATATAACAGTATTCCGAATATCGATGAAACTAACAATAAATTCTATTTTGAAGGTTCTACACCACCAGTCGTTGTTCTTCCGGAAGGATCCTATGAAATCGATGATATTAATCATTATTTTCGCGAGAAATTGCGACATACTGATGATGCTATTGAATTGTTTGGAGACAATACTACCTTAAAAAGCCATATAAAAAGCACCAAAAAAGTCAACTTCGCTCCTACAGATTCTCCCGCAAAGATATTGGGTTTTGAAAATAAGCTTCTACCATCACTTAAAGAGGTGTCTGATCATGTAGCTGACATTTTCAAAGTAAACACGATTTCAGTGATGTGTAACCTCGTAACTAACTCCTACATACATACCAGTGATGGTGCTAAAGGACTAGATGGACATATACTACATCAATTCTTTCCCAATGTACCCCCCGGATTTAAAATTGTTGAGAATCCTACGAATCTTATTTATTTATCAATCAACACTCGTGTCATCGACTACATTTCCCTTAAAATAGTTGATCAAGACGGTAATCTAGTTAATTTCCGTGGAGAGCGTGTCACAATAAGACTGCACTTACGAAAAGCATAACATGGTAGTGCAATATAGCTGTCCCCAACGATATTCAAAGAAGAATAGTACTATAAAACTACTACCACAATCCCGAGTGCTTATTTCGCCTACAACCATTAAGCCATTAACACCGCTCAATAAACAGTTCCTTAAATCTTTGGGGTTGCGATTGAAAAAGAGGAAACGGTAAAATGGTGGCAGAAATACTGAATGTTACCGAAAAAGCAGTCTTCGATAACGCTATAGTTAACGCTGATAAACATACTCATCAACCTTATACGAACTCAACTTTCAAAAATAATGATACGATACGTATTCCAATAGAAAATGAAGATGTTTACACTTTGCCTTCTAGTAGTTTCCTATACATAGAAGGTCGTTTGCTTCTTAAAAAGGATGGAAAGGCAACTGTGAACACTTCTTTTATCCACAATGGAATTTTACACCTGTTTGATGAAATTCGTTATGAATTAGGCGGAAAAGTTATTGATCGAGTCCGTAATCCTGGCATGGTTACAACAATGAAAGGTTACGCATCTTACAACGAGAATGAAAGTAAACGTCTCAGCAACAGTGGATGGTTGCCTCCTGCTTTAAGCGATCTACAAGGAATTAAGCTTAATTCTGTAAAACTAGTAGATTCCAACGGTTACTTCAACGTTTGTATTCCACTAGGTATGATTTTTGGATTTGCAGAAGACTAAAATAATATTAAACGTTCGACAAGAATTAGTTCTAGTTCGCAGCAGCACTGACAATAATGCTTTATATTGCTCAGCAACGCCACTTGAAGATGTACTTGTACATTTGGATCAGATTTCTTGGAAAATTCCTCATGTATCTGTAGCAGATGCTGAACGTTTGAAATTGTTGCGTTATGTTGATCGAAATTTAAATAGGGAACTTTCATTTCGGAGTTGGGAACTACATGAATATCCGCTACTTCCCAAATCTTATTCTCACAACTGGAATGTGAAAACAACGTCACAATTGGAAAAGCCTCGCTTCATTATTTTCGGATTTCAAACAGATAAAAGTAATAATCTTGCAAAAAATATGAGTGCCTTCGATCACTGCAAACTAACCAATTTTAAAGTTCACTTAGGATCTACTATGTACCCGTATGATAATTTGAATTTAGATTTTGATACTTCTATATTTGCCGTTTTATATGAAATGTATGCCAAATTTCAACAATCGTATTATGGTAATGTAAGTGAACCCTTATTCGATCCTAAACAATTTCTAGTCATTGCTCCTCTTGTTATAGTAGACTGTTCTTATCAGAATGAAACTGTTAAATCTGGTAGTATAGATATCCGTCTAGAGTTTCAAACTAAAGAAAATATACCAGACAAAACGGCAGCTTTCTGTTTAATAATACATGATCGTGTGATACGTTACAATCCGTCCACAAACTTAGTTCAAGAAGTATAAAACACAACGATTACTTCCACAATTTAGTTTTCTTACCGGTACTGAACAGTGAGCACGATGACTTTCTTATTGGACGTACAAGGTTTTCAGTGTAGTGAGAATCGATTTGTTTTTAAAGAAGTAGCTGTTGTTGCTCTAAAAGAAGAACCAGTTTATCATTTCACATTTGAACCACCATTTCCATGGGACGCTCTCCCCGTTCGTTACAGAAGTCAAAATTGTTGGTTAACAAGAAATTTTCATGGGTTATATTGGGATAACGGCGATCTTCCGTACTCTACACTTTATGATAGAATTTACTCCATATTGATGGAGTCAACAATTGTATATGTTAAAGGATTACAAAAGATGATTTGGTTGCAGAAATCCTTTCCTACTGTTAACTTTGATAACATTGAAGATATCGGATGTCCAGCTCTCTCCAAACTCCCAACTCATTTTAAAGTTAAAGTGTGTTCTTATCATTTATTTACAACCGCTGTTGAACAGAATTGTGCTTATAAAAATGTTCTTTTATTAAAATATTGGTTGTCTTTACACTCATAAATTGACTGTATTTTTTTCCTTTAAACAAATAAAACACGTTCATAATATAAATTAGATTTTTATTTATTCTTATACAATGTTATACATTTTACATATGTATTTCTAAATCAGCCGCTTTTCCAACAAATCCTTTAAGGCGAATTGATGGATGACCCACTTTATTAACAATTTTTTCGTTTATGTCCTCGATTTCTGCATCCGTAAAAGCTTCTGCGTGTCTGCACGGAAGAAATATGATAAGGCTGTATAAATCAGCTAATAGACGAGGTCCCCATTTTGTATTCACCTTTTTGAAGCGTTGCACGGGATACGTTTGATTCACTTCCAGTGATTTCAGAGCACGTATTTCTTTCTCTTCATAACCCACCCGCACATTATTAAACTTTTCGATAAAGGTTTCCATGTTATACTGACTTAAATACACTCAACTCTGTTATGCATCTACCGCTCCTTCACTCGTTCGCGTAACTTATGTAAAATCCCCTTCCACTACATAAGCTTCAGTGGAGGGGAACTTATTATACAAACCACGTTGCTCGTTTTCAATGTCTCAGTTGTTATGGAAAAAAGCAATCATGATCAGTGTGTCGTCGTTACTGATTTTAACATATTTGTATGACAATACCCTCTACATTTCCCGACCTGATAATACTATTGGAGATGAAGCCTATGTTTGTAAAAATTTTAATAAGGATATTGATATGTCTTGTACATGGAAGAAAAATTGGGATACTATTATTTTAAGAAATGTTAATGGAACAAATGTTTTTACAGTTGAGAACGTGCAGAACCTTCACTCTGTAAAACTAGCATTAACTGATAGACATGGACAGTTTCGAAGATATATTGAAAGCCGATGGATTCAGCTTAAGGATGATGAAAACAGAGACGTTATAACTAAGGGCTATATCACCGACTCTTTCGCATTTCTACAAGTTGTTAGTACTATTAATGTAATCTTATTGTTCAATATTTTGATTGTATCACTTACATACTTCATTTATATCAAAATAAAGAATCGTTAACTATAACGACTTCACTTTTATTTTATATGTCTATACCCTACACTTTTCTCCACTTCCTCTACATTATCATGTAAACGTATTTAAGATTCGTAAACTTCAGACGACTGCAGACGTATTTAATTTTACATTACCGATACATGTACATATGTTTCAATTCATTGTGAGGCATTCGACGACTACATACACTCAAGTTTAAAGTCAATGACCTTCCATCAATTTGACCTTAAGTAACCTCTTCTCCTCTGAATTAGAACCGGTCATCTTACACTAACTCTTTCCTCACCACATACCTTCCTATTTAAACCCTTATCAACCTGAGAGAGCATCACTTCACCAGAAGGGTCTTATGAATTAACATGGACCTTTCTTGTGTATCTATTGTCCTTTCACCATTCAGGCAAACTGTTAATGAAACCACCTCCCTCCAATGCAGATATTGTCGGCGTCTGCGTGAAAGCTGTTCGGCTGAAACAGGATTCTGCTGTCAAGAATGTTTTGACAACAGACCTCTGCTTTTCTGCCACAGCTGCAGATTTTATCATTGCGATGTCGTAAACTTGTGCTGCCGACCTTGTCGTCAGGGGCCTCAATCGTACCTCTGCGAAAAGTCGGGCTTTGTTTACGAGATCTATGATACGTACACGCTGTACTGTATTCTTTGCAATACTTACGAGCAAAGGCGTCAACTCTTCCGATCCATTATGTTTTCATAAACCTACCTTTCAATTACTATGTCATTACCTGTCCCCTCTCCTACACCTTCCTTTTCCTTTTTAAAGACTTGTGACCTTGACACACTTTCCATATAACTTCTTATTATCCCCAAACTGTACCTTAATCTTATATCTCAAACGTCTACTACCTTTTGCCTCTTTATTTATTTCTTAACACAAATATATACATGTACACGTTCTACGCTCCTTCTACATAACCAAGATTATTACTTATTTCTATTACATATCCTTCTTCAAATACGGTCTTATTTGTGATACGGTGGTTCTCACTGCAAACAAACTCGTACCTACACATCTCACCACACCATCCGCAATGAATGTGAACTTCGTCATGGATATACACTTCCAACATCCATAAATTCGGAACTCGTGTATATAATGACACAATTCCTCCATTACTTCCCGCATATCGACAGCTCCAACACATTGGTAGGTAGCGAAGATTATTCCTATCACAGTACAGCACGTACGCAGAACATGCTGAGAAGTTCGTTTCACATTTGAAGAGTTTTCGAGCTACGTTCCACCCTTTCATTGAGCTCACATCACTTACATACTTATTTGCTTTATTTACAGTATACTCCTCTGTGTCTACGTAATCTCCTCTATGTAACATAGTGTTACGCTGCGCATCATTCAATCCTTCCATGTGGTCCGCATTATTCCAATACTCTACTTCTTTTGTACCACCACAAACTTCATCGATACTACTACTTTTATTACTGCTTCTTACATCCATTCTCAAACCAATCTTCTCAACTACTTCTGCCTTCTCTTCCTTTTCACTACTTTAACGATTGTCTACCTGCTTACAACTGCACTTCTTTCCCATCCTTCCACATCACAATATCTACATGAATCACGTACAATTGCAATTGCATTAATCAGTGTAAGTGTAACTAAATACCTAACATCATTCCTCTAATAACATTGCAATGGCACTTCAACGGCTGTAGACGTATTTAAAACTTTCCGTCATAAAAATCGTAAACTTCAGACGACTGCAGACGTATTTCGTTTCACATTACCGATACATGTACATATGTTTCAATTCATTGTGAAGCATTTGACCACTACATACACACAAGTTTAAAGTCAATGACCTTCCGTCAATTTGACCTTAAGTAACCTTTCCTCCTCTGAATTAGAACCGGTCATCTTACACTACTTTGGGAAAATAGAATTCCACGATTAATAAATAATGTAATCGCTAAAGAGGGTCTATGACGCTTCGCCACGGCCGGTTCGCCGCCGGCCGTTTGGCCACCAGCCCTTTCGCCGCCGAGGAAATAAAACAAAATTGAACCTTCAATAATTTTTATTGATTAAATTGGTAATTATTCGCTATTGAACGTAAATATTCAAATCGAGTTCGATTGTCAAAATCCCTCACAATTCTCAATATTCTTTCGTCGGCATCTCGAATTTTTTTTAATTTTAGAGGTGGAAAATGTCCGGCCATTAATTGTTCCATATACACATCACATAACCTAACCTAACCTAACCTAACCTAACCTAATCTAACATAACCTAACCCAACCTAACCTAACCTAAAATATATTTAGTATAAAAATTTTGTAAAATTTGATAAATACGAATAAGTGAAGTAAATACGCTTATGTTTAGTATAAAATTCTTGTAAACTTTGTTAAATACGCCACTTCCATTAGAAGTACTGATTTAATGGAGGCATTTTGTGCCGTCGGCGGCGAATCGGCCGCGGCGAAACGTCCCATACCGGCTAGAGAAGTAATTGAATTACTACAACAAAGAAACCAATTTTTACATTAGCAGAAGAATGAATTAATAATAATAATAATCATCATCATCATCATGCATAATAATTTTCTAGTGTTGGGAAGTTTGTGTATTTGAGCCACTTTTAGTTAGCCATGGAAACAATTATCCAAAATTGCATTTTTCGGTTAAATATTGTCGAAGAACTGTAAAAGACGGGCGAAATACCAAGAACGGTACCGATTAAGTTTCAAAGGGAGTAGGCTTTTGCAAACTTTTATTTTACATAGCGGTTTAAAAGAAATTAGCAAATGAAAATTGGAAAAAGCGCGATTTTGCCTATAAGTGAAAACATTTTTGTCAATCTCGAAGATCGAATAATCTGAAATATGCTGACTATCAGAACGTCTAAATTAAAGATCGAACCAACTAACTACGCCTACTTTTTAAATCCAGAGTAATATCGCTTAATTAGAATTTATAACTAATGGTCGTTAATATTGACAATTCCGGGTCTGAATAAAATTGAAGATATTAGATTAAATAATCTGTTGACCATATTATTATTATTAATTGGATATCTACAGCTTCATTAATAGTCAACGTCTTAGTAGGGTTTTAACACGCCACTTGTTAGTGGCCACTAAGATACCACTTAAGTGTGTCATATTAATAGTTATCATTTAAAATGCTGTTAACATGCTGTTAACTAATAGGATGGTTTGCATCGTCACGACTTGACAACTGCGCGAAGTTGTTGCAAACGACCTACTGAACGTCGAAAGGGCGGAAATTTTGACATTTAACCTTACTTTTAAGTTTTGAATCGTTAATTGTCATTGCGGTTGCTGTGAAGTCTAAGTGAGTATTTCAAAATGTTTGTGAAGGTTTCAAGCATGTTTCAAGTTAAAGATGGAAGGTTTTGAAGTGTTGGACGTTATTCAAGAAGTGTTGGAAGCGAAGGAAGCAAATGTGATTCATTGGAATCCTAAAATATATATACCTCGTGGCAATCCAAGTGGTGTAAATCCCCTAATATTTTTAAATCAAAAAGGATTTTATATTTCTGTTAATTTGAAAGAGTAATTATGTATGCACCCCTTGCGTGGGTGGTATCTTTTCGAAATTACATACATTGCATCTTCCTCAGCCTATTTTATTTATTTAATAAAAGGAATTTAACTCGACGAAATACGAGAAAATTACGGCAATTGTGGTTTTTTTATTTGTTACATTTAAATTTTAGTATTCCAAACGTTGATGATGGTACTCTCTCTCATTCGCCATTCGCAGGTCGTGCAATTCTCGAGATTGGCGTATCATTCCTTCTACGCGTTTTTCATTTAAGAGAAGTAGCCTTCTGTCATACAGAGGTTATGTTTAGAACTTTATTCCCGCTTAAAGACGGGGTTTCGCGAAACTAAGTGGCCACTAAACCTAGTACCCCTGGTACTCCTTTGTAGTACCCTACTAACTCTGACTATTAATACGATTTTCTTAGTGTACTCTTAGTGGGTTGATAGTGACTACTATCGTCTATTAATAAGGCTGCTAGGTTCTAACCGTATGTTTTGACGTTTATAAAAGATGGCGACATGTGAAAATTATATGGTGTAATCATGTACGGTTATGTAATAGTGTAAAATTGTCGCCATGATAATTATTTTTTAGATGCTGTGCACCACCGTCCAAATTGGGACGGGTTCAACCAGTACAACTATAATAATACCATTAATATAGTTTAATAATGCAATCCCTTGAAAACTTAGAAATTACAACACAATACTGTAGTTATAAAAAGAATCTACTTAACGAAATTGAAGAATCCCATTTCTCCAAGGGGAGAAGTTATTGCTGCGCAGTCATAAGACGTTCTGATACATGGTCAAAATATTCATACTTTGTCGACGGGCTGTGAAGAAACCGCTTGAATCACTTAAAATTTCTTTCACTTTCACACTGTGCGTAAGTATTCCAAATATTAGATGAAAATATTGACGTGAAACATCTATTGGTGCGGCTCGGTAGTAAAATCGACTCAAATGCCGTGACGGTAAGCGGCATGACGCTGTCATGATGATGATGATTCACATCTGCCAGGTGTCCCGTGACGACCCACTTCGTATATATGCTATATTTTTTGCAACCTCCCTGTCGTATACAGACGTTTGAACACGCGTTGTTTCATACAAAAAGTCAAGTGGATCTAAATCCGAACCGCGTGTGGTTCAAGGTACAGTTCCTTACGTTCAAGACACTGTGCATATGAAACCTCTCGCACTGATCTGGTAATGTAAGGGGGTCTTCCATTCCAGCAGGTCTATTATATGCGGACTGGCGTGTGAATAAGCCATCACGAGCAGGCGTCACACGTTAAATCTCCACTGTTTTGTCCATTTTCACTTTTGGATTATCCTAATTCGATTGATAATGACCGACGAAGCTCATTTTCACTTTAATGGTCAGTATTCTGTCGAAACCACCAGACACGGATCGCGATTTCGAGCTGGTTGGCTCTCATCAGCGTGCCGCAGATGGTTCCGACAGAATACCGACCGACCAAAGTCTCCTCTTGCTAGAAGTGGATTTAATAAAGACCAAAGGTGTCATTAGAGCGCCATCTATGGTAAACGCTACCTTTTTCATTAAGGCAATGCTTGTTGAACCAGACCTCCCGCATAGTTACGACTGCGTGAAAAGCACGCATACCTAAATAGAACAAAATATGTTCTCGTTCGAGAGGTATGCGTGCCTTTCACGCAGTCGTATCTATGCGGGAGGTCTGGTTCAACAAGCATTGCCATAATAAAAAAGGTATCTTGTTAAACACTACAGTACCGGTTATTAAATAGCGTTTACCATAGATGGCGCTCTAGTGACATCTTTGGTCTTTATTAAATCCACTTTAATGGTGTTGTGAATCGTCAGAACTTCCGATACTGGCCCTCTGTAAATTCACAAACTACATGAAACACCACTACACAGCTCCCAATTTCGGATGTTATGTGGCCCTACTTTTTTGAACAAAACAGGAACACTGTATCCGTAACAGCTGATCGTTATCTGAATATGGTGAAGAACGTCTTGATAACTGAACTAGAGGGTGGCGAATAGTCTGAGAAATTTCAGGATGGAAATATGTCCTATTCTGACCCAGTGTTGATGGCTGCTGTTGGATGACGATTTGCATGGCCACCTCGGTCTCCAAATCTTTGAATGCGTGACTTTTTCTTTCGGGCGTATCCGAAGTCTCTATAAAACCAAACATAGTATACTGACCGAACTGCGACAAACGATTTTAACAAAAATTGACAACGTGAAATTAAAATTTATTTTGTTAAGCAAAAAAAATTCTTTTAAAAAAATTTAAATCTCAGTTATTTTCTAAAGAATTTGAACAGCTGTAACTAAAAGAAATTATCAACGCTAATGCTTGAACTGAGAAAAGACATCTGATAAGCAAAAAGAGAAAAACCATTAAATAACATTAACGAGATGTAATAAAGCAACCTTATTAAAGGAAATTTTAATACAGAATTTAAGCAAAAATTATTCAACAAAATTGCCTCTTTGGGAGTGAAACTGGCACGAGGATAAAAAAAAAGGATTAAATATTTAGCCAGAAAGTCAGTCCCTGCGATCCGATCGTTCGGTACGAGTCTCGCTGTTATCAGCAAGCTGAAGAGAAGACGTGGACCAATAGGAAAGCGCAATTAGGCTAGTAAAACAGCTTTTAAATACTGGAAAAAAACTGTACAAGGGATACAAGAGCCCCAGTAACGGTTACTCCAAAAAGGAAACCAATACAAGATAGAACAAATCGTCTCTCAAGTCGATGGCCAACCATTGGAAAGAGTCGAAGGTAACTTCAGTGATTGTCTCCAGATTTTGAGCGTGAAAGTAGACACCACCTTAATAAAATAATTTTCGTACATTGGTAACTCAAACTGCACGTTCTGAGCGACCTATTTCTACCAATGAAAATTGTTTTAACCTTTAATACCCGGAGAACCGTTCTTTGAAAGACTTATGTTTTTTGTGGCGCATCCTTCATAAACCTATACATATTATAAATTTCTACAAGGTTGTGTTTTGGGCTGACTCAACTATCACCATACATTGGATAAAATAAAAATCCAGCCGACTCGCTTTAAGCATTTGGCATCCTTGATAGTTTCAATTAATAATTATTTTTCTGTTGAATAACTGAGAAATTGTATTTATATTCATGCATGCGTCCTATTAGTAAATACATTCTCAGTAGAGGGACTGTGTTTTGTAACTTCTCTTACAATTATTAATTTTTGGTTACATATTACATTGAAATTTAATTCAATATTGTATTATGTCAAAGTCTGAGAGATTATAATGCTCTATATGATATAAGGTATCTACCAAGGCGTAAACAATCAAATGGCGAAAGTGGATTTTTCATTGCCTTAGTTCGGCCCAAATTTTTAGATGGCGCCAGGAGCTATTCTGAAATAAAGTTCCTATATAATCAAAGTCTGGTCAATGCTCATTAAGCGCGCAATTGTAACAAGAAAAAAATAGCAGCGCCAATGAAAGTAAATGAAAATATTCATTAATAACAGCTGAGTTTTTTATTGTATTGTATACATATATGTGAGATTAAGTTTAATTTTTAATAAAAGAAATATTTTACGACTAACACTTATTATTTTTTTCAATTCTTCTGTTATCGAATCCCATGAAGGCCCTCTTTTTGGTCTTTTTATTTTATAACACAAAAACGCGAAACACGTCAGGGCGACCAGCTGTCGCGATTTCATATAAACAAAACAAGAAATTAATTAATCAATTAACACGCTCATTCCACAAAAATACTAGGAATGTCCTTTGAATCAATCTGGGTTGCCACGTCGGGCAGCGAAGGGAGTTCAGACTTCTTGGATTTCTCTCATATAGGTAAATAGTAAAAATTAAAAAAAAAAGAAAAAAAAAACAGGTTTTGGCCTGAAAGTAAGTTTATAATATTTTCATTTATTTATTTCAATGTTCATTGGACGTAAGTTCTTTACATACAATATAAAAAACAATTCTCCAGTATTGTTACAAGGCGGTGTTTGTTACATTATATTCTTCTGTGTCGATACAAACCACTTTTAGAGAATATTTGGCAGATATTCATGAGGAGAATTGTTCGCAATTCGATTTTATTCCTTGTTATGTTTTATTAAGTAAGGTGCCACGGCATTCAGTAGAAACTGATAGAGGTTTATTCGATTTAGACTTCGAATTTCAGGAAGATGATTCGGTTATGTTTCCTCATTACTTGGCCATATACATTTTTTCCTCCTACTTTCGGACTATTTTTACAGTTGCGGCAGGTAAGCATATTAACCGAAAAAAAACGTATTTCGAATTAATGCTATTTACATAACTTTTGTTCGTCAAATTTTTTCAAAATATCATGTAAACGAGTCATATGCTATTGTTTAAATAGATGTTCCTGCATACCTTCCTTGCCTATTAATTTGTGTAAAAACTAATTTCTACATTCAATCAAACATAAAAAACTAAAGCACACTTTAATCTCACCTAACCTTATAGTGTATTTTTTTAGTGAATTCTTTTTACAGGTAAACTTAAATGGATTATACCTGTAGCCGGACAAATAAAGAAATTAACACTGTTGTATATAAAGGAAAATGTTTAATAAAATAAAACTTAAGTTTTTACAACAAGAACTAATTAAAAATAAAACTAACAAAACTAAACGAAATGTGTTTAAATAAAAACAATACCTTAAAGTATCGCCAGGCACAAAATTCGTCTTTAATTCTATTTATACGTTCACTTCTCCCTCGTGAATTGGTCTCTTGCCTTTTTATTTCCTTCCTCTTCTTGTTCACAGACCCTCAAAGCAATTCTTATTTCAATCACTTGTTATAATATTGAAAGATGTTTTTGTTTTTGTTGACGCCTATTTTGACGAACTGCTTGTTGAGCCACTGGTTTAGATTACCCAAATTGCTGTGATGATGAATAACTCTTGTGAATTTTTAACTATTTATTCAACAACTTATTAATATAGTTCACAAACAAAACACTTTAACAAACTAAAAACTTGAACTATGAATAATTGAGAGCGGACTGTATTTTTATTGATTACCACGAATGAATGGACCGAAGGATGACTGATTAGATCGAGATCAAAATTGCAACTGTCGTCTTCGACTGCTTTTAGGAAAAATTACGAATTTTTGGTAAAGTGGAGGAGACATTTAAGGTGGAGTTTCGGACCATTTTTCAAGACGTTAATTGGTTGAAATTATTATGAATGTTTTTGATTCGTCATCCAGGGAGGTGAAGATATAGTGGGGTGTGCACCCGCAAAATATTAGGAGTACTAACAGGTACTACTAAGGCTATCACGTGAACAATAAGTGATTGGAAATAGGCAGCGATAAAACTCGACTCTGAGAAGCATAATAATAGGGAAAAACATCAATTAACATTATTGGGGATAATTCTGGTTGAATAGCCAAAACTGAAAATATGTACCGATCCACAATAGAAATTTACACAATGGGCAATAAAAGTTTTGAATAGTTCCGAATAGTGCGTAAACAATAATTTCCAAAGAGCGTAGACATCCTGTTAAAAGGTATACAAATATAAGCCATATACTAATAAAATAAACATTCCTGAAAAGATAATAAATGCCTATCCAAAAAGGTACAATTTGTATAAAAATAATATTGATACGCAACAGTTTTGTTAAATTCAAATATTTAATTCGAATTTTACATAAAGCTTTAGTTCGTCAGGATGAATTGATCAACTAAACCTAAAATGATTCACGCCAAACACGGCTTTCTCTCTACTCCTTCTGGTTGATCATTCACCTTGATCGAAGAGCCACCCCTTTCCTTTCTTATGTACACTCCCCCGATCGGCGACCCACGACACTAAATATAAAGCACTTCACCATCACTCCTCTAGATGTCTTTTAGTTCATTACAATCTCGATCGCAGATTTCACTTATAATTTCATTGAAATGAACTGTAACTCGATCAAGGAGGGTATCCTCACTTTCGTCAAAAAATCGAGGAAAAAAAAACCAACAAAAATTAATTTTTCAAAAATCCTTATTTATTTATTTAAATCGAAGAATTTGGCTGTGAATGTGAATCGTCTAGTGTTAGGACCTTTTAATACGTTGTGTTAATAGAATGTAGTACAATAGATTCTCTTGAGTTCCGTACAAGTTATATGTACTAACAAAGAAAACACAAGAAATTTGAACCACATGATTTATTTACAAGTATACATATTTACAATTGCCCTTGGTATCGGTTCGGGAAGACAAGCATCTTTTTATTTTACCATAGAATTTAGGGTTGGGACAGATGTGCTATCAAAGACCTTTAATTACCAAAGTTGTGTGTTGGTACAAAGTTCGAATCGCAATCAAACAGGATAGTATACATTAAAACCTGAAGGGTAAAATAAAACAATGGTAGCAATGCCATTCAAAATAAAAAGTGGCAATAACAAAATCCTAAATCTGGCAAAGTGAAACGACCTCAAAATATGAATAAAATATCGGTCAGTAAGTTACCCACCTTTGTATTGTATGTCATCGGCATCGGCAGCATCTGACTCGGGGTTGACGAACGAGCTACCGCTAATGGGGTAGTTTATGGTACAGGGCAGGGAGGTTCGACGGCGGCGTCGAACGGTACGACTCTTCGGACAATGGTTAATAAGCATGCAACAGTGGCGGGGTTGTATAAAAATTAGATCAGGGGTGGTGGCAGCTAGGTACCAAATTACGAACAGGGAACCAAACACGAACAATTCTAATCAAAATATGCGCTTTGATAAATATCTATTGGACTTCAATTCCGATCGGTTTAGAACACTACTCAACAGACCACATGGCGCAATAACTCTCTGAAACTTCTCTGACTTTCTAACTTTAACACGGTAACTCAACTGTAACTCTGTTTAACCCTCTGTATTTATTTTACAGTAACCTATCTGTAGCTGTCTGACTGTAACTGTTTGACTGTCACCCTCTGACTTTAACTGTTTGACTGTCACCCTCTGACTTTAACTGTCTATCCTATTGAAACTTGCGGTGTTTTATCCCAAACTTTTACCCTCACCAACACACGATTCTGCATCTCACGAGATTCCCCTCGCTTCTCTACATCCCTAAGATACCTATCGTTCGAAACTAAAGACACAGATATTTCTCCTTCAACCCACCGATAGTTAACTTTCACATGTTCATATTCCACTGACTTGCCAGTGGTCGAATCCATCCCTTTTTCTCCTTTACGTCCTTACCCACCCTTTGGCTAAACACATGGCCTCAGATGGCATTCCGTTGTATGAAAGTTGTCAGAAAACGCCAGATTTAAAGACGTATTCCGTCCTTTTCTTACTTATTAAGTACGAAAAATATTTTAAAAGAATTTATTCAATCCTATTCTCATTTCAAATAAAATCAGAAAAATAATAGAAATTTGGAAGTACGAACTAAAAGAAATATTGAGACGAAGAGACAAAAATACCTGCGATTCAATTAAATAGACTTATTATCAGATAAAAACCACCTGCTAAATAAATAAATATAAGGGAATTATTTATATTATAACACCCGGATGAGGGTGGTTACAGAACCAATGATAAAATACACGCAGTCCGTGAACATCGCCATTTTTTATTTTTGGAATAGACTAGAGGGAGCTCTGTCTTAGTCAAGTGAGTAAATGCAGCTATCCAGCCTTTTATTATTTAGGGACTTTATTCCGAAAACAACAGCATTTTTGATTGTTTAAAACAGTAACAATAACAACCATTTTTTAGTAACGAGAATTGTTAAATCGATAGTCGATACAAACAATCAAACCCTAAATAAATATAGTCTGCCCAAACAGACAAAAGGACAAAAGTACTGTGACAAAAATAGAAAGTAATGTGAACCGTTTAGAATTCTTTTATTTATTTAGGAATAAAGAAGTACGAAATGTAGGAGGCGGAACGTACAGTATGTAAAAATACAGGGAATTTCCATGATTATTGCTTCATTGGACTGGTGTAATCGTGAGTCTGCTTACATCTTTTTGCGTGAAATAATCTGTGATAACGTGAATAACATTATTTTCTGTTTATAATAATACTGTGTTACATAATTTATTATCTGTTATTTTATTTGTTTTATTTTATAATTACCTGCTCCTGCCATTAAAAACAAAAACTACATTTATAAAAAGTTACCACTGTGGTTATACAATTTGGCTTTTATTCAGAAGTTTAAAATAAAGAAAAACAGCAGATTTCTTAGAATTCTTATCCCATAAGGTCGTCATTTTAGAATAAATGTACAATAAACACAATCAATAAAACAAATTTAACGCACAACAGTCAAATAAACTTGCCAGTGTAACGCGACTTATTGGAACAAACCTATTTTTGCGCGCTTACATCCCAGTAGTTCCCTTACGCGTCGTAATACCCCTCGGACGGCGCTACTCGGAGATGGTACTTGGCCGTTTCACCACTCTCCTACTCCTGATAACCACCCTCTCAGTACTAGCTGTACGTCTACAACCCCTCCACCAGAAGCGGTATAAAAGGCGACATCCCGGCCAGGAACAGCAGTTCTCATCTTGGAGCACTCTAAGAGCTTTCCTTCTTGGAACATTAGAGCGAACAACTGAGAGGGAACAATACCCTAAGATTATTCCGGAGTTTTCCTTTACGGAACCCAGGCTTACAAAACGCGTGAAATAGACTTATAACGTTCTCGGACTTTTTGTGTTTGTGCGTTATTCCAAGCCACACGCGAACTCACATCATTTTAATTGTTAGTTTTTTTGTTTCTTGTAGTAATAATTTTTCAAATAAACTGTTATTTTGAAAACGAAAACTACCTCCTTACAATTTTGGCGCCCAACAACGTGTGGCTCGAAAGTGTGCAGAGTGCAGACGCGAGTGTACGAAAATTTCGCGAAACAACGGCTGCACCAAGGAGAAGCCCGAGATTAAATCCAACAATGGCGACCCTCACAGAGGAACAATTCACCCGGCTTATAGCTCACCTACAACCGGCCACTGGGACACCACAGGCAAGTTTCGCGCAGTGCACCGAGCGATTCGCAGGCTCACGGGACCCGCAACTAGTAGAAAAATTTATAAACGTCACTTCCATCTTCAGGAAGTGCATGAAAATAAACGACATCGACGCACTAACTGGGCTACCATTACTACTAACAAGTGTCGCGGCTACATGGTGGCAAGGCGTGAAATCCCAAGCCACAACCTGGGACCAGGCGGTAGAACTGATACGTGGGGCTTTCGCTCCGAAAAAGTCCAACTACCAGCTATACCAAGAAATCTTCAAGACCGCCCAGGATAAATTAACGCCAACAGACCTGTTTGTATGTCAGAAGAGAGCACTGTTCGCGGAGATGACGACGACACACAACGAATCGATTCAGCTAGACATGGTCTATGGACTCTTACATGCCAAAATTCGGGACCGTATTCCGAGAGACGGCATCGCGACATTCACGGACTTACTGACACAGGCCCGCCTTTTGGAATCAGCAATAAGAGATAGCCCGACCAACACCGGTAATTCAGAGAAGAATCACCCACCCAGGGAAGAACCTAAACAAACAGGACGTGTGAGGTGCCGTTACTGCCGCCGGTATGGGCATCACCAGTCCGAGTGTCGAAAACAGGCCGCATCGAAACCCCAAGAAACAACTACCGCACCCCAGACACAGGAGATAGCGTGTTACGGTTGCAAACGACCAGGAGTCGTGCGCAGTCGGTGTCCTGACTGCAATCCTGCAAGGGCGACAGCAGCACACCTAGATTTTTGTGCCCTGAACGTTACAGAAAAACGAATCACGTTGACACCACGTGCGCGACCGGCCATCCACATAACCGTTGGGAACCACTGTGGATCTGCAATTCTGGACACGGGAGCCAAAGTGAGCATCGCCAGTCACCAACTCCGAGCTGTCCTAGAGCAAGAAAAGTTTACCTTCCAACGTTGCTCAGCATCTATTATCCTTGCCGACGGAAAACTCCGTGATCAGATCGTCGAGACCGTCGCCGTCCCCGTAGGACTCGCGGGACGCATCATCTGGACCACCTTCGTGATCCTACCGGGTGCAGTTAACCAGACCCTTCTCGGAATCAATTTTATTACCGATGGAGGCTTAGTCCTCAATGTGCCCAGAGGATTCATCGAAGAACCGACGCAGGGAAGACCACTCCAATATACCGAGCCCCCGACCAAAATCCAATCCGCCACCCTGGAGAGTGGACGAATCGATGCGCTTACGGCAGCTCCCCATACTCCGGCTCCGGTAGAAGAAAGCAACGAGGACAAGGAGCTCGAATCAATTAGAATGGAGTGCGCTTATCTCCCACTACTGTCGCCACTAAGTCCTGAGGACTTGAATAAACGCAGTCCAGTGCCTCTAGCCGTCGCACCGCTTCCACAGACACCAAAGTACGAAGAACCACAGGTACGATCAACAAGCAAAAACCACCCCTGGATGCCTATTCCCATGGATATATCGCCGGTGGGTTTGGACTCCCCAAACACCCGCCGAATTAATTTCATGTTACGGGACGCCCAACGAGAGATTCATCAAGCACAGGGATCCGTTTCTGCCAGCAGACGACTGTTTCCCATGTCACCAAGAAAGATCGTGCACATCTCGTCCGTTGACCTCGCGCTCAGGGTAGACAAAGCAACCCAATTAAACAAAGAGCAAAGAGCCGAGCTTGACCGTCTACTCCATTCTTACCAAGATCGTTTTCCAAATAACGGACCGCCGACACGCCAGATAACTCACCACATCCGCACCGGAAACCATCCGCCGTATGCCGTACCCCCTTATCGGCTCATTCCCGCCAAGTCGACCAAGCTCCAAGCAGAGATAGAGAAAATGCTGAGGGCCGGGATTATCGAAGAATGTGAGTCACCATGGGCCGCGCCCGTCGTAATGGTGTCCAAACCAGATGGGAACGTTCGGGTCTGTATCGACTACCGCGGACTCAACCGGATAACCGAAACCGACGCCTTCCCGCTACCCCGAATCGACGACCTCCTACAGCGGACAGTGAGAACTCCCTTCATGACGTCACTCGATCTAAAAGCGGGATACTGGCAAATTGCTGTCGCCGAAGAAGACCAACCAAAAACGGCCTTCATCACACCGTTCGGGACCTATTTGTTTAAAAGAATGCCATTCGGACTCAAAAATGCCACAGCGACGTTCATGCGGCTCATGAACCTGTTTAACAGTGGGCTAGGTGACATTCAAGTGTTAGCCTACCTCGATGATCTGATAGTACTGTCTCCCGACGCACGCCGACATATGGAGGACCTAGAAAAGATTTTTCTTCGAATGCGAAAGTTCAATCTGCGAATAAATCGCCCAAAGTGTCGTTTTTGCTGCCCCGAGATCAGGTACCTAGGCCATATACTTACACCTGACGGCATCCACACCGATCCCGATAAGGTTTCGGCAATTCGTTCCTTGCCTCCTCCAAAGAACCTTAGGCAACTCCAAGGATTCTTACAAACCTGTTCGTGGTACCGGCGATTTGTTAAGGGTTTCGCAGATATAGCCCGACCCTTAGCCGGTTAACCAAGCGAGACGCAGCCTGGGAGTGGGGACCGGAACAACAACGAGCGTTCGACACTCTTAAAGAACGCCTAACGACTTCACCTATTTTGCGACAAGTGGATCTATCGCAACCGTTTACCTTACGCACCGACGCCAGCCGCTACGCTCTGGGAGCAGCTTTACTACAGGGGGAGGGTCCCGATGAACGCCCCGTTGAGTATGCTAGCAGACTGCTTATACCGGCAGAACGGAATTATACGACCACGGAACGTGAGGCCCTAGCCATCGTGTGGGCAATATCCAAATTCCGAGGGTACATTGAAGAATCATCCGTTGTAGTCGTAACTGACCACCAACCTCGGAAGTGGTTAATGAACTTGAAGACACCATCCGGACGTTTGGCGAGGTGGTCTCTAAAACTACAGCCATACAATCTTTCAGTACGGGCCCGGCCGAGCCAATGTAATAGCAGATGGACTGTCACGGCCTCCCGGCCCCGGAGAGAAAATGCTCCCCGTAAACACGGTAAGCGTGGACTACCCAGCACACACCCGCTGAAACACGAGCCGAACAAATGAAGGACCCTGACTTAAAGAAAATCCTAGAGGCTTTCACCCAATTAGATGAACTCGAGATAAGCCGTCATCTTGCTCGCGGATACCTCGTGTCCCAAGGAGTACTGTATCGTTACGCTCCCGATATGGACGCGGAGGAACCCCAATTAGTTGTGCCAATCCAGAATCGGAAGGAAATTCTGCGACAGTATCACGATGTCCCAACTGCCGGACACTACGGTGTAGATCGGACCTGGCACCGCATCGCATCCCGTTATTTCTGGGTTGGAATGCGAAGAGACATCATCGCTCACCTTAAAGATTGCGTTCAATGTCAACGATTCAAAGCAACGAATCTAAAGCCCGCCGGACTGCTGCAGACCCCGGTGATGAAACGCAGATTTGAAGTTATAGCCGTGGACTTGTTCAGTCCCTTGCCACAGTCACAACGCGGAAACCGGTGGATTTTGATTGTAGAAGAAACCGCAAGTCGTTGGACTGAACTGTTTCCATTATCGTCCGCAACCACGGAAGCCTGTGCCACCGTCATCCTAGACGAGATCGTGCTACGCTATGGAACCCCCAGGAGGATGATCAGCGACAATGGTACCCAATTTATAAGTGGAGTGATGCAACAACTAACTCACTTCGTCGGCATTGCCCAAGATCTGACACCGCTATACCACCCGGCCGCCAATCCGGTGGAAAGGAGAAACCGAGACTTAAAAACGCAGCTCGCGATCGCGACCCCTAAAGACCAAACCCGATGGGACGAAACGCTGCCAAGCATCCGCTTTGCCTTAAACTCGGCCCATTGCAGTACCACTGGATTCAGTCCAGCCCACCTTACCTTTGGGAGAGAACTCCGCAGTCCCGAGGAAGCGCACCAGGATCTCCGAGCCATTCTTCAATCAGACAACTTCATACCAGAGATTACCCCAAGGCTCCTAGCTCTCACTAGCCTGCTCCGCCAAGCCCGAGACCGACACAAGGCCCAACAGGACCGACAGTAAGCAAACGCTGATCGCCATCGCCGACCCGCTCCGGCCTACAGACCAGGAGACTTGGTTTTGGTCACTAGCCACAATCGAAGCAAGGCCGCCAGAAACTTTTCCTCTAAACTCGCACCTCGTAGAGACGGACCCTATGTCGTCCTAGGACAACGAGGAACGACCAGCTTTGAGATTGCCCACAAGGATCAGCCATCCCGTATCGTCGGAGTCTATCACACCTCCGCCCTAACTCCCTTCCGAGGACTTGAGGGAGACCTCGCCCCCCAACTACCCAAACGAAAGAGAGGACGCCCGAAGAAGAAGGAGACAAACTAGTCTTTGACGTGGGACCTAGGTCAACGACTAGAGGGGGAGTATGTAACGCGATTTATTTGCACAAACCTATTTTTGCGCGCTTACATCCCAGTAGTTCCCTTACGCGTCGTAATACCCCTCGGACGGCGCTACTCGGAGATGGTACTTGGCCGTTTCACCACTCTCCTACTCCTGATAACCACCCTCTCAGTACTAGCTGTACGTCTACAACCCCTCCACCAGAAGCGGTATAAAAGGCGACATCCCGGCCAGGAACAGCAGTTCTCATCTTGGAGCACTCTAAGAGCTTTCCTTCTTGGAACATTAGAGCGAACAACTGAGAGGGAACAATACCCTAAGATTATTCCGGAGTTTTCCTTTACGGAACCCAGGCTTACAAAACGCGTGAAATAGACTTATAACGTTCTCGGACTTTTTGTGTTTGTGCGTTATTCCAAGCCACACGCGAACTCACATCATTTTAATTGTTAGTTTTTTTGTTTCTTGTAGTAATAATTTTTCAAATAAACTGTTATTTTGAAAACGAAAACTACCTCGTTACACCAGCAAAAAATCATACGTCTCTCGTAGTTACCGGTAACTTTGTGTTCAGGCCAGATTCCATATAGACCGTGTTCCGATATACACTGTGAGTACTGTGACACATTATGTCACACAGTATACTGTAAACACCGTTCTGGTTTAGATTTCTGTACTGAATCTGCTACTGGCTGTTATATGTATATTGGAACGTATTTGAGTACTATTTCAGTACTTTTGTCAAAAATATGTGCGACATATGTGTGTCTGTTTCTTCTCTTACAAGATTGAACAGGTCTACTTTAAGAATAAATTTAACTAAAAACTGTGTTTATTGGTTTAAGTAACAATCAAATAACAAAAACTGTAAAACTGACCAATAAGAATGTCTCAATTTCTTTTATTTTAAACCTTTTAATGAATTGTAGGGATCTTTTAGCTTTTTATATTGTCACGACAGTAATTGGGGGTCGAATAATAATTTATTTATTTATTTAATAAAGGAGGGACTGTTGCTTGAACTATCATGACTGAGCATAAAGGTACTAAGAGTTATTGAGGATAATGAAGACAAGATTTATAACAATAACAGTTTTATTAAAATTGAGATTGAATTAAATCTAAATTAAAATTAAATTAAACAAACTAAGGTAGTTACAGACAAAACAAGAGATAATTGAGAAAGGGATTTTCCCCTCAATGTAGATCGACACACTAATTGTTAATTATTGGTTTTACAGTACTTACATTATTATGGTGATTAACCTTGGCATTATTCCTTGGGGGTAGCGTCACAAGAACTTCCCGATTTTTGGATGATTCCGTTATCGCGGACCTGGATCGACTGACTGGCAATTGCCGATCAATCGACCGCCAAGCGTTGATCTTATTGATGAATCAGTAATTTTCGTACATGAGTTCGGTAAATTCGGTCACTCACCGGTTCTCGAACTTTCCCTGGTTTTGCTGATTTTGTCAAGACTTACGAAATCTTTCGACATTAGTTTGCATCGCAAACCTTCGTCGTTTTCGATGACTTCGTGAAGTTCTTGAACTCGTCGGTAACCAAACCTACCGAAGTCGCATTAATTTTTGCTTAATTAATTCCTTCAAAAATTGTCAATTGCTTACTGTTTCATCGTTGAACGCTAACAGCTCATTTTGCGGGTAAATGAACTCGATATCCGCCTCGTGACTTTTGAAAGAATTGCAACTTATTGCAACTTTGTAATAATGAAATATTAATTTAATAAATTTTGAAATATGTTTTAAAGTCGAAAATATTTGTTGTTAAAAATCCTCTGTGTGACACTTCCCCCGGGCTTACAAAAGTTGGGCCCCAACTTGGGCTCATGGTAAAAAAGTAAATTTTGAGATAAAAAAAAAAAAAATTTTCCTTAAAACTAATACAAACTGATACAAAGTTGTTACACAGAATGTTTCTTAAATTCTAAACAACTACAGCTAATTTTAAAATGCATTAATTTTTATCGCGACGATATTTATCGAACACTCAGTATATGAGTTCACCACCGTAACACTTAATTCACACTTCACTATTACATTTTCGCTGTCGGAAGAGTTTGCGTGGGTAGGTAGACGGGCAGCTACATGTTTTCATCCTGGGAAAAACGGGATATCAGTTATCACCCACTTGGTGAGTGCGGATATTCCTAAAATTTCCCCATTTACGAATAGGGCAATAATATCAGGAGTGGGATATCAGTAGACGAAAGAGTGTACTGTTTCGTCTGGATTGGCATAGTTGCATGTTGTTCAGGAAAAATTGCTGGTGTTATCTCGAGTTGGCGTATCCGTTGATCCATTGTTCATCTCACTTGGCTGTATCTTGAAAAGCGGTCTCTTTCGCATCTTTCCAAGGTTGCAGGGTGGTGGGTGTTGATGCACTGTTGGTTTAGTGGGTGATTGGGTAATTTTTTGGAGACTTTTTGTTTCTTCTCCACATAAACGGATAGCCAGGTGTTTAATGTTTCCCTGATGTGCCTTTTTAGAGCGTTAATGCAACTGATGTGCCCATTTTCCCTGGATACAACTCCATCTGGTTGTGTCCCATTCGTGGTGATTTGGATGTGGGGTAGCTTCCCTCAAGTGCGTGCAGCTTGGGTGCTGTGTGGTGACTCGTTGGCTCGTCGCGTCGCATAAAACGAAAAAAGTGTATGTATTTATTGTTATTTATTGCTTAATATCTACGTTTATCTTAAAATTTATATTTTCTATTTTTCCCAAAAAATTAATTAATTTTTATCCCATTGTTTTTTTTTTTTTTTTTTTGTATAGATTATCTATAACTTATCATTTATCATTATTACTAATATTATTTCCTTGGTTTTTTTTTTTTTTGACAAAAAAGGGTAGTGTAAATTTTTCAATTCATTTGAAATTTTCATTGAAAATCATTTTTATTTATTTTTCAAATGCTAATATTATTATTATTATTATTTTATATTTTTTTTTTTTCATTAATTATTTCTTTGATAAAACAAAATTTTAATGAAAATTTCTATCTCCCGTATGTGGCGAATTTTTCATTAATTCTTTTAAAGTATTTAATTTGTCTCATACGTAGGTTTTAATGCATTATTTAATTGATACCTGTCGTATTTTATTTTTTATTGCCGCCTCGTGCGCTAATTGCTTACGTTTCATTTTCAATATAAATGTATTTAAATCACCTAATTATATTTTTTCGGTACATAGTGTAATTATTTACGTATTTAATTAGTATATTATTTCATACTATCTTTTTATACGTTATATTTTATATTTCGTTCACCGTTTTTGGATGTATGTACTTCTGATTCGTATATTACTTCATACTAGTCATTCGTACTACATACCAATTTTTTAATATATTTTTATAGTTATTTTACTTCCATTTATAACTTTATTTACCGCGTTTTTATTGTAATTCCTTACTAATTCTTCTTAATAGTCGTAGAGCTCTACTTTATTATATTTTTATTCATTAAACGCAATATATCATTTTTTTTTTATATATTAATAAAAAATATATTTCTTTTCATATATTCTTTTACACGTATTATTCATATTATCATTTATTTCTTTGCGCGCTATATTTATATTTTATTCATATTAGTTAATGTTTTATTTATGTACCTATACGCGTATTATTTTTGTTATTATTTATTTTATTCACCTAATAAAAGGAAGATCAATTGTTCTTAGATACAATTTAAGATTATTGCCAAATTACCGCGATATTTATCCAGTAGCATTTAATTAGTGTACTATGCTATGACTTAAATAACTCGGCAAAATTAACGTTTTCTAGGGGTATCAAAGAAAAATTGAACGAAGGAAGTCGCATTGTGCTGACTTTGTTTTACATTTACGGTGAAAAGGTGATTATTTATATTTTATCAATACATTCGAGTTCGGCGTTTATTTTTTCGCCAGGAGATAGGGTGTGGAGGCTTTTTGACTCCGTGATTTTTATTACGAAATTTTTCTTTGGGTATGGGGTACTTTTTGAGGTAGATGTCCGATCGATGGGGGTCATCTCAATTTCTTCAACGCTGTTTTGGGAGTGTTTCTTTGTAGGTGTTGCCTTTCGTTTCACAAGGCATTTGACTAGGAGAAATGTTATGTACATAAGAAAGATGGCTAGACAGACGCAGATGACAATAAGTAGGACATGGTGGGGAGGTTCTGGGCCTGATGATTGGGCTCTTATTGGCGGGATATTTGCTGCTGCTACGATCAGCTGATTTTGTTTACATAGTAAGTATATTAAAATAATTGATAGTATGATGTTCCATGTTAGAAATATGGAATCACTGTGTATTCCATAAATATCGCTGTATGATTTGAATGGGCTGTAGAATTCGGAATTGCTCAGAGTATCGATAACATTTTTGAGTTGGTCTTCGTGAGACGTTAAATTTAAATGGGGAACGTTTAGAGTCCAATTAGCATTCAAACATTCGTTAATATTGTTATATGTTGGAATATTTAAGTTTGCGTGGGGTCTTAGAATGAAAGATTTTAGATTAGACCAAATTGCGGGTATTGTATGAATAATTTGGGGTTCCTTTTTTTGGTCTTCGGGACATGGGAACCTGTCATCGATGAAGATTTCCGGACTGAAGAGTGCAATGGCACGGAAGATTAATCTTTACTGAACCTTGCTTTTTATATTTTTCAGGTATAGGAGTTACTTTTTCACCACATTTTATTGTAGTGTTGGGTTTCGGGTGTGTAATAATGTATGTTTCTTCTAAAATTTCTGATATTATCATTGAGTTTCCTTTATGACAATTCATTGGGCAATGTTGACTTAAGTCGTTCACGGTTGTCCCCTCGTACAGTTTTTTCGCACATTCGGGTCCTTGAACTGAGTCAGCGGAAAATCGGTGGATGTAACAAAGTTTGTTATGATAGGGTTTACATTGATGTAATCCTGTTCCCGAGATTTGTCTTAGACTGTATTTTCCTAAAGAATTTTGGGTAGTGACTGCCAAAAATAGGGGTTGGTGGGGGATGGAACATGTTTGGTTATACCACGCAAAAGGTGTTGTTATTAATTCGAAAAGATTCCATTGATAATTACCGGCTATGATCGGAATTTTGATTTGTATAAAAAGTTTAGATTGTGTAAACGAACAGTCAGTGATTGGAAGTTCGAAATACTTAGAGATTTCGGTAACAGGGATGGCCAGTTCCTGTCCTGATTTCTCTATTTCCCTTTCCAATCTTTCCAGGTCGTGTTTTAGGACTGCTGGGTGGATGACTGATGATGGTGTTTTGTGGTGTTTACATGATGTTATGATGTTGTGTCTTCTTAATTCTCTGGTCAATAGTATTATCCTTTTTAAATTGTGATATTCGTTGTATAATGAATTTGTCCATAATGCGTCGTTTTCCCGCGTTGTCTGAAATATCTCCTTCTGCATAGATTCCTCGTACCCTTCTATGAATTTTATTCTTTCCTCCGTTTTTTGGAATGTGGCAGACACTTGTTTGTCATATTCCCTGAATTTTTCCGAATTTTCGCTTATTTGTTTAACCGTCGAGGATAGCCCTTTCGTTAGTGAACTGAGTTGTTTTCTTAGGTGGTCTTCGTTTTTCGTTACCATGTCCAGTTTTTCTTGCGTTGCAAGCCCGCAACACCAAGAAAATCCCTCGCCAATAAAGTCTAGCGATCTTTTACTTCTAGGCGTCCACTGGGGGTTAAATGAGTTAATACTCCAGCTGTCTTTTAACATTTCTAATTCTTTTGTGTATGCCATCGACAACTCGTTTATATGGTGTTCAATATCGTATGCAAAAATTCTTGAAGGTGTGTTGCACGTCTTCCTCATGGGCTGTGGTTGTTCGACCCTTTCCGTATTCCAAGTTGTTTCGTAGTTTAGTGGAATCGATGCCTCATAAGTTATGGTTTCTGGCAGCGGTTTCCAGAACGCGCCAGCGTTAACCTCTACATTGTAATCTTCCTGCGAATATCCAAGGTTGACCCTCGTCAATAGGGTGAATCTGGCAAGAAAAATAATCCTATATCAACCCTGTTTTATTTTTTATATTTTGTTAAGAATTAGTTATGATTATCTATTTCTTTTTTATTACAAATTTTTAAGCGATATAATTTCGCTATGCAATCTCTGGTCCACACATTACTATTTTATGTTTTACATAGCTAAAGTGTTTGTATGGTAATTATAAAATTTGAGGTGTCGGTTCCGGTGTCCATGGGTCGTAGTAAGGGAGGATTCTGCTGACGTGTACTATGTCCTTCCGTGATTTTTCTGTTTTTCCCATTTGTACTTCGTAATCTACGTCAGAGACCTTTTTTCTTATGTAGTAAGGGCCGAACCATCGTAATAGGAGTTTTTCACTTCTTCCCACTTTTCTAACTGGGGTGAACACCTTCACCTGATCTCCTTCTTGGTATTCGACGTGTCGATGTTTTGTGTCATATCTGAGCTTGTCAATTTTTTGTTTTCTTTCGATGTTTTCTACGGCTTTGTTCCTAATTAATAGCGCTTCATCTCTGATTTCATGGCTGTCCTTTGGGTCGGGGGTAGGTAATATGTTTGCTTCTGTTGGTAGTATTGGTTCTCTGCCGTATACCAACATAAATGGAGAAAATTTCGTAGTGTCTTGACAGCTTGTGTTATATGCGAAAGTTACATGGCTTAGATATTCATCCCAATTCGTTTGGTTGGTGTTTGTGTACATTGAGAGCATATCAGCCAATGTCTTATTAAATCGTTCTGTAAGTCCATTTGTACTTGGGTGGTATGACGTAGTGAAAAGCTTTCTCGTGCCCATTTGCTTTAAAAGTTCGTTGACCAGTTCTGATTGAAAAACTTTTCCACGGTCGCTTAAGAGATATTTTGGTGCTCCATGTCGGGTAATTATGTTATTCAAAATGAACTTTGCGACTGGTCCTGCTTTTCCGCTGGGAAGGGCCTTTGTTTCTGCCCATCTTGTTGCGTAATCCGTTGCCACCACTATTACGGTGTTTTGTGACTTACTTTTTCTAAATGGTCCAAGAATGTCGATCCCAATTTTCTCGAATGGTGTTCCTACCGGAATGGGCTGTAATAATCCTATGGGTTTGCGACTTTGCATCCCTTTCCTTGCCTGACAATCTGGGCATCCTTTGATAAATTTTTCAACATCCTTTTGAAGATTATTCCAGTAGTATCGATTTTTAATTTTGTTTAATGTTTTTGTTACTCCTAAATGACCGGCGAGTGGTTCTGAGTGATGGCTGTATAAAATTTCTCCAACAAGTGATTTTGGTATTACTAATAAATTGTCTCGTCCTGTATTTCCGCCGTTGGCTTTGTAAAGTACACCATTTATTAATCGAAAATTTTTTGTTCGTTTTCTGAGGCCCATCGTGGCATCGTCGGGGTCTTTGATAGCATCTATTAGTTCTTTAATTTCTGGGTCACTTTCTTGGTGGTCTTCTACGTCTGTTGCCTCCAGTAAAAATGTGGGAATGTCGTTGATGTCTTCGCTATTGTCTGCTTCTAATACTGGGTGTCTGCTTATACAATCAGCGTCTCTGTGTGCTACACCACTTTTATGTGTAATTGTGTAGTCAAATTCCGATAGTTTGATTGACCATCTGGCTAGTCTTCCCGTGGGATCTTTTAGGGATTTCAACCAGCAAAGTGCGTGGTGGTCCGTTACTATTTTCACAGGTTTTCCATAAATTAGATATCTTAAATATGTCAGTGCCCAAATTGCTGCTAAACCCTCTATTTCTGTTATAGTGTAGTTCTTTTCCGCCTTCGAAAGACTTCTGCTAGCGTATGCGATGGGGTGAAGTCGTCCATCTTCCCCTTCCTGTAGTAGTACGGCACCTATTCCGATTTGACATCCATCAACTCGAAGTTCGCAGCCCTTTTGGGGGTTGTAGTGAGCTAGCACGGGGGCGGTGCAGAGTTTTTCCTTAAGTGTTTGAAATGCTTGTTCCTGTTCTTCTTTCCATAAAAAGCCTGTGTCCGTATGGGTGGCATTGTGCAGAGGGTGACTAAAATTTTCTATAAATTTCCTGTAATAATTGCAGAGTCCGATAAAACTTTGAACGCCTTTGATTGATTTTGGGGTTGGAAAATTTTTTATGGCGACTAACTTTGCTTCGTCTGGAAGGATTCCCTGCGGTGAAATTGAAAAGCCTAAAAGGTTGATTTTTTCTTTCATGTACTCGCATTTGCTCGGTTTGAGTGTTAGACCGGCGTCTCTTAGTCTCTTGAATACTTTTTCTAGCTTCTTCAGGTGTTCTTCTTTTGTGCGTGAAAAAAATTATTATGTCATCCATATATATAAGCACTTCTTTCCATTTTAGGTCCTGAAAAACTTTATCGGCCAGTTGTTGAAAGGTTGCTGGTGCGTTGCACAGTCCAAAACTCATGTAATTGAATTCCCATAGTCCATGACCTTGCGCCTGAAAAGCTGTTATTGGTTTGGACTCTTCACTTAATTTTACTTGCCAAAATCCAGAGAACATATCCAAAGATGAAAAATATTTTGCGTCGCCTAAGTATGTTAAGATGTCGTCGATATTCGGTATATTATAAGCTGATTTTCTGGTGAGGTCATTTACCTTTCTGTAGTCCACACAAAACCTTGTTTCTCCTGATTTTTTCTTCACAAGTACCACTGGACTTGCCCAAGGTGAATGACTGGGTCTGATTATCCCAAATTTTGCCATTTCCGAAATTTGTTGGTCGATAATTTCTCGTTCTTTCTGGGACACCCTGTATGCTCTGCTTTTCACTGGCTGCGCGCCTCCTACATCTATTCTGTGCTCCACTAGATCCGTCTTTCCCATATATTTTGGTGTTTTTGAAAAAACGTCGTTGTATTTTTTCAGCAGGTCCTTTAATTTTTTCTTGATGTTTGTGTCCGATAGGTGTTCTGTTTTGTGATCTTTCATCGTTACCTTGTCGTCGTCTTGTGCTAATAACAGGAGAGGTTCTTCTGATAAATTTAGAAATTTTGCCTTTGTCATATGTCCGATTGTTGCTCCCTTAAAAATCTTTACGGTGTTGTGGCCTTTTGTAACCATTTCCGCTACTAGCGTGTCATTCGTGGGACGACGATATTTGTTTATTATAATGCCACGTTTTCTTAGGAATGGATCGTTTTCCTTAAATTCCATGTCAGGTGCTTGTATTTTTTCTGGAATATTGTAGTGTAAGGTTATCTCGAGGGGTTGTTTTGGTGTAAGTGTGTAGTCGTCAGAAGAAGAAACTTTGTAGAGCAATTCCTCCGTTTCTTCGTCATCCTTATCGTATTTCTTGGGTACGTCGTTTGTATCTTGTTTCGTGGGCGAGGCTTCGTTGTTCCATGGGGTTGTTAGCGGCCTGCTGTGTGTTCCCATAGTTTACTGCGTCGGCGCAATGTGAAGTATCCTCTTTATTGTTGAATCTTAACCATGTTCTAATTTTTCCATTTTTCAGGTACACCGTTTTTTTTGAGAAATTAATTACCGCATTATTTTTTGATAAAAAGTCTGTACCTAGTATAATTGGGCTTGATAAATTGTCTACTACTAGGGGTGAAATATAGCCTTGTAATTTACCTAATTTAATTAGAATATCCGTAGTACCTAAGGGTTGTATTTTGTTACCTCCTGCTGTTATTAAATTAAATGTATTATTAAGAGGAGTTATTTTATTTGCTAGTGATTTGTCAACTACGCATTTGCTGGAACCTGTATCTAATAAAATGTTAATAAATAAATTGTTGTTTACGTGACCTTTGACTTTTAATATACTTTTTGTTGTACCCGTTGTAGGTAGGACGAACTCGTCGGGGTTTTTTACTGGAGCCGTCCGTCGGCGTTTGGGGCTGGCGATGCTAACATGGATGACGACACCCTTCTTCCTTCATTTCTGCAGTCGTAGTGACCGCATCGATTGCAACTGCTGCATCGCGGCCTACCGTCGGGACATCTTGTATTTGGTAACGGTTGGTGTTGTTGATTTCGCCGTCCGTTCTGATTATTTGAATTTCTAGTTTGGTTTCCCCTGTAACTGTTTCCTCTTGGTGCGTTTTGTCTTGGCGCATCTCTTCTTGGCGCGTTTCCTGCTGGCGCATTTCTTCCTGGCGCGTTTCCTCCTCTATTCCTGTTTCCGGGATATCCACGGTATTGAGTTTGATGGTTACACCGACAATTTCCCCCCAATGCTTGAGCCGGTTGGAAATTGTTGGTGTCCCAAGGACGATGTTGTGTTATGAAGGGTGGATTTCTATTGTTTTGATGGAACCTCTGCTGCATAAATACTCCGTTTCTTGGCGTGTTATCTCTTCTGTTCTGTTGATGTGCTGGGCCTTGGGCTGGGGTTATTGTTAGAAGGGATGTTTGAGTCGTCATTCGGTCTATGAGAACCCTTTCCCTAACTTCGCTTAACCGTAACACTAGTGATTTAAGTTCGTCGTAGGTTGTCATGCCATTACTAAATAAATAGTACGTTTCTACGAAAGATGAGTGTAGACCATTTTCGAATTGGTCCCTAAACGTTTCAAAGGGCATTGCGGGGTCTATTTCATGGGCTAAAGTTATTAGATCGTAATAATACCTTTTTATATCCTCGTTTTCGTGATGTTTTCTATTGTGAAATTTGAGTTTTAACTTACGCATAGGTTGTTCGCCGTTGAATTCTTTTTTGAGGTCATTTTTTATCTGCTCCCAATTATTATTATTATTTAGCTCGTTTTGTATATAATTGTTATACCAAATATTAGCAGGACCCTCAAGAAAGTTTCCGAAATAAGAAATTTTATGTGTATCTGTCCAACCATTACACGCAGCAATTTTATCATATTTAGATAAGAAAGTCCGAGCTTGGATCAAACGTTGGCGGCGGTATAAATTTAGGGGTGGCAGGATTTTTTGCTTCCGCTAAGGCGTTTGATAGTGTTGTGTTTTGCATGATTACGTTTGGTCTGATAGTAAGAATTTGTGGGAGGTTGTTTCTGTTTGGTATGTTTTGTGATTCCGGTGGATTAACGAGTGGTGTATTTACGTGGGGTGTTTGCTTTGTTTGATTTTCTATTATGTTTATTTGTAAGTTTGTGTTTAGTTCGTTGTTTTGTGAAATATGTGTTTGGGGTATTTGTGTTGTTTCTTTATTTGATTCGTGTGAATCTGTGTCAGAGTGATTTTCTGGACTCTCAGGGATTACAGTGGGTTCAGGTGTTATAGATTTTTGGGGTATTTGTTTGCTTGGTGTGGCTAGAGTGACAGGAATTGTGTTTTGATATGGTTGTGTTAATGTGAATGTAAAAATAGACGAAGATGTAGGGGGTGGACTCCTAGAGAGGGACGATCGTGGTTTAAAAGGACTTTTTGAGGTACTACAGAGTGTTGGTTTAAAATCGTTTGGATTTGTGTCACTTTCGATATCCTCGTTAATTTTTTGCACAGCGCTTGACTCCGAGCTCGATCTTTTATGGCTACGTAATTTTCTTTTTTGCTCACTACTCATTTAAAATTAGAAAACACCACACAACTAAGTTACCTTGAGTCGATCCTAATAAATTTTTTCGAAGTAAAAAATTACGTGAAATTAAATAAAATTCACTACCGGTTTTAATTAATATATAAGTACCTAAATCAACTATGGTTACCATAAAAAATTAATTAAAACCATGCAAAAGTGTATAATTAAAAAAATTCTCTTAAATCATGCAAAACTAAATTAGTGAAAGAATATATAAAATAGGTGAATCGATCTACAATTGGGAGAAATCGGCGCCTCCACCAAATATGTCACGACAGTAATTGGGGGTCGAATAATAATTTATTTATTTATTTAATAAAGGAGGGACTGTTGCTTGAACTATCGTGACTGAGCATAAAGGTACTAAGAGTTATTGAGGATAATGAAGACAAGATTTATAACAATAACAGTTTTATTAAAATTGAGATTGAATTAAATCTAAATTAAAATTAAATTAAACAAACTAAAATAGTTACAGACAAAACAAGAGATAATTGAGAAAGGGATTTTCCCCTCAATGTAGATCGACACACTAATTGTTAATTATTGGTTTTACAGTACTTACATTATTATGGTGATTAACCTTGGCATTATTCCTTGGGGGTAGCATCACAAGAACTTCCCGATTTTTGGATGATTCCGTTATCGCGGACCTGGATCGACTGACTGGCAATTGCCGATCAATCGACCGCGAAGCGTTGATCTTATTGATGAATCAGTAATTTTCGTACATGAGTTCGGTAAATTCGGTCACTCACCGGTTCTCGAACTTTCCCTGGTTTTGCTGATTTTGTCAAGACTTACGAAATCTTTCGACATTAGTTTGCATCGCAAACCTTTGTCGTTTTCGATGACTTCGTGAAGTTCTTGAACTCGTCGGTAACCAAACCTACCGAAGTCGCATTAATTTTTGCTTAATTAATTCCTTCAAAAATTGTCAATTGCTTACTGTTTCATCGTTGAACGCTAACAGCTCATTTTGCGGGTAAATGAACTCGATATCCGCCTCGTGACTTTTGAAAGAATTGCAACTTATTGCAACTTTGTAATAATGAAATATTAATTTAATAAATTTTGAAATATGTTTTAAAGTCGAAAATATTTGTTGTTAAAAATCCTCTGTGTGACAATATGTCTGAATAAAAATATTGGTCCATGTTGTGGTGGTGTCTGTTCATGCCTGGTCCACCATTTTTATCTAGTGGTAAACCACTGGCAGCTTCGTACCCTTCAGAGGTAATATGCTTTCACTACAACGATAGTGGCAAATATGACGTCATTAGTTCCTCTCTGGCACTGTCATAGTGCACTAGAAGCCTATATTTGAACGCATTTCTGTATACTGGCATTACTGTACAGTGCTCACAGTCCATATCGGAATATGCCCATAGTCCGCACTCTAAGAAGACCTGAGAGGTGTAGCATAAGTAGGAAACTGTAACCATCCTGTTGCCGTTGCCGGTGAAATACCACTACTTTCATCGTTTCTTTACTTACTGGATCAGGAGAAACGCGTGCACCATTCGCTTAGGCGGCGGTTATCACGGTGTTATCGAGCCAAGTGTTAAGAATTATTAAACTATTAAACTTATTTGAAAGTAAATAATGATTTATTAAGATACAAAACGATTAAAAATATACTTAAAATAAAGGTAAAAAATAAAGCGTCTTTTTAACATAAATACATAACCAACACTAGTAATAATACTACCCGTGTGTGTCAATCAACCCCTTAACCATTGACACTCGCGATAGTGGCTGTTAACACACGCACTGTTAAACATAGATAACACTCTCGCTCATGCACTTCGCTTTTCCTAACAAAAGTGGCATAAAAAACTTCCGTTAATACAAAAGACTAGGCTCGGTTCGATTGTAAGCGTTAGAGTTACTTCAGATTTCACTACTAAAGTTTTTGCATGTAATTTGTCTATTAACGAGCAGCTTGATCAGTATCTTCACAGATTTACGAAGGTCGATATTATTTGGAATTATTTATTCTCCCGAAGAATTGAAAGTGCAAATTGCATTTTTTTGAAAACACATCGTTGGAATCCAGCATTTATCGTTATAATCCGTTTAAAGGAAAACCATCCGTACCAAGCCAGTCGGAAGGCACAGCTCTTAAACGCTTTCTTTCTTTACAGCCCGAATTAAAACGGAATTCGTAACTTCAAAAACAAAACAAAGCGTTCATAAATGAATATGTATATTAAATTGGGGCATATGTCGCATCACGCAGTATTAAAAGAAAAGTAAAACCAAAACTCCGCGAAAACATCTGGCCGGTCTCTAAATGATTCTCTGATGGTTCTTCCTACGATTTAACAAGAGTTGTTTTCAATTTTAGCTAGATTTTGTATTCATAATAATGTAATTTCGTCTAATATCACAAAAATGTATAGATCAATTAAATGCTGTCACATAGCGCTTATAATTTATAAAATCATTTTTTCTGGTCCGGTATTATTTAATTTACGCAACGCGGAATCAAGACGCAGAAGATTCATAACGCGGAAATAAATAGAGGAAGATAACCCCTACGTTAGGTTCTATAAAGAGTCACAAAGGATGAAGAGTAGAGGAGTGATAGTGAAGTGGTGTAACGAGTCTGGATCCGGTGCCAAGACAAGGAAGTCCCTTGAAGTTCGGATACCGCTAGGTTCGAGGAGTACCAACAATATCTGGAGCCGTAACCTTCAAAAGGAACCCATCACTGCATCCTGGGACGCTGCTAAATAACCCCCTCCAATACACCGTATTTAGCTTGGGGATAATGAAAAAAAGGGGTGTGGCGCCGTATTCCGAACTTTCGCAGAAATCATGTAAAATTTCAATTAATACGACGACTACAGCTCTACCCCAAATTAATTTGACATAGCAAGTTCTGTTTTGTTTAATAATACACGGATCACTTATTTAATCCTTTAATAGATATACGAATAGGGTACAAACTTTACAAAAATAAGTATAAAGGAAGTTATTTTTAATGTTCGATAAAATCGTTGCGAAACAAGTCTAGTTCTCGAATGGACTGTAAGAACTGAAGTGTACAAAATACAAAATTTCTACCTAACTTACAATAAATACAAGGAGCATTACCGGTACCGGCTACAAAACTACCTCATTTTGGAAACCTAAATGAGGGTTGTAATTGTCAGACTAGTGGTCCTGGTCGAAACGTGCCTTTGAATAAATTAACAAGATTCGACGAATTGTACATCGATAAACTTTATGTGTTAATAAAAATAAATATTTTTGTGAGAATTTACTCGACATTATAAATAACTACTGTTGAAAATTTAAATCCGAAAACTACTTGAAATTATTTAAATTAAATCTAAATGATATTAAATTATTGAAATTAAGTTAAAGAACATGAACTAGGTTTGTTAACACAAACCAGATAGACATTAATCGCATAAGTGGTTCTTGGTTCCCCTTTTTGTTGAATATTTATGTGTTTGACTTAGTTAACTTTTAGTTTAGATATAGATGTTTTACTCAATAAATATTTAAAAAGGAAAAATTGTTTTCGATTACCAAACCCTCTTTAGTAGGTACTAAGCGTAAACCCACTGCAACGATACATGGTGGAGGCTGCCATTCTTCGATCCATGGTTATTGGTTATCGATACTTTAGACATCGCCTTGTACCAGTCTTTGCCTTTCAATGCTTGAGCAATTGGAATATCTTGAATTTCATTGATCATTGCAAGATCATTTTTTTTGGATATCTGCTGGGTTTTTCGCTCAAGCTTTGTTGTGGTCTTTACTTCAAACGGTATATCTTCAACATTATTACCCTTACTGCAGAATTCTGTTCTGGCTTCATGAGCTTGAGATGCATGGTCATAAAAACTGACGTTGCTTAAGCTTATAACATAATTTTCTTCAGAACTATATATTCTGTACAATAGGCAAAACGAACCATGAGCCAATTCTGCGACCGGTTTCGACCTATTGGGTCTCTTCAGGCAGAAGCAGGCAAAACACAAACTGTAAAGTTCACTTGAATAACAAGACTAACCAGAAACAAGAGAAACAACTATATATATATAGTTATATATTCGATATATTCTGTATCCAGGTGAGTCCACATCATAACCAATATACATGCCTTTCTTAACTACTTTTCTGTCTTGCCACGTTTAATATCTGGAATGAGAGTATTACAAACGTTATCAACCCTTTCTGATATCTATATGTCGTTCAAACCAATACTCTTTCCTTTCTTCGAACTCATTCCTGTTTAATTCAGTGTATAGACCACGTATCTTTCTGCTTCGGCCCATAATTTTTCATCTGGATTGTGTGCATGTATAGCTGACCTTGCTGCTTTAACAACTGTTCACTTTTCGCGTTCTGTTCGCCCATCCTTTTGTAGTGAGTACGCGGTTGACTTAGTTTGAAATACTCCAAGCTCCTCTAAAATTCTTTTCGTATCTGAATTTTTGATTTAAGTACCACTGTCATCACGCTAGCGTAGCCAGCTATGTATCTCTCTCTGTGATTGACGTATCGGAATGAAACTTGTTGTACATTTTTTTGCTAATTCTTAGCTGACTGTTGACACCTCAAACGATTTTAATGATCCAGCCGTTTTCAAGAAACAGTGGCTACGCTGACGAGATTATCACGCTAGCGTAGCTTACTATGTATTTCTCGCTGCGATTGGGATATCGAAATTAAACTTATGGCATAAGTTTTTGCTACTTGTTTGCTAACGTCTGGTAATTCAAATGTTTTATTACTCCTTCTAGTTCTGAGAGACAATGCTATCACGCCAGCGTAGCCGTTGCTGCACTTTTCGTTGCAATTATACAATCAAAACGAATATTGTGCCACACTAGGTAATTATTTACTGAATCTTCACGACCTAAATTATTTTCTTTGCTCTGTTCGTTCTCCAGAAACATTTGCTACATTGATATACTACGTATACCCGAGAGTACACACTCCGGTTTCTAATGAAATTAGCCGATCAAAATAAAACCTGGGGCATATTTTTTTGCTAATTTCTTTTTATCCATGATGATAGTATGGTCTATTATAAAACTAAAGAAATAATCAACTTACGTTTAATCGCAACCTCTGCCTTAACTAAATTGGCTGAATTTTTACTTATATGAATCTAATTTTGTTGGTGGATTGATATATTTATAATGAATAGAAAAGTGTTAAAATGTAATATAGGACACGAAAAAGTTGGTATTTGGCTATGGTAGTATGATAATCACGTCTGCGTGGGTACGGTTTTTCGGAATTGGATGGAATAAAAAAGTCGTTTAAGATGTCATCAGTCAACAGAGGATTAACACTTTGCTCCTTCAGCTCCAAAAATCCTATTTTACCAATAAAATACATGAATTATATTACTTTTGAGGACTTTCTAATAGTAATGTTTAAAAAAAAGTAAGCAAAAAAAAATCGACCCAAAGAAACCCACTCTACGGTACATTAACAATTTAACCTCTATTTGTGAAAAAAGGTGCCCTACTCCCAATTACATTCTGAATATCTAAGTATGTAGATACGCACGGCACTTGGTGAAACATAATATTAATAAAAGGAAAAGAAAAAATCACAACACTTGACTTAGTTTCACAAAAAGGTTTTATTGAAAAAATATATAAAATACTCTGACAAATGTTTCGGTTTTTACACCATTATTGAAGAGATTATAAAATATAAAACTAAAGGAATACAATATTTATACCTGGTTAGTTACCACGAAATTTAATAGAGGTGACACATTGTAATCTAATTGGTCGTTCGTAATGACCTTGTTGTTGTGGTGAGCTTTTGTTATTTCGACTATTTCTAATAAATTCATACGTTTACCTTTAGGAACATAATGTAGCAATTTAATATTATTTAAGTCTAAGGTATGTTTGTTTACAATACAATGTTCGGAAAATCCAGTACATTTATTTAATTTTTCAATTGATTTTAAATGATCATCAATACGAGTTTTTAAGGATCGGCCAGTCTGCCCAATATAAATTGCTTCGCAATTTTTACAATTAATTTCGTAGACACCAGATTTTGAAAGTATACTCGTTTTTTCTTTATTATTAACTAGAAATGATTTTAAATTAAATTTATTGACACACATAGTTGGAATATTAAGTTTTTTTAACTTATTACAGATTTTATGACTTAAATTAGGTACATGGTTGATCAAACGGTAATTAAGTTCAATAGTTTTGTAAGACATTGGAGGATAGAATTTTTTTCAGTAATAGAGTTTTTTTCTTTTTTGTAATTACCTTGTTAATGAGTGAGGGTTCGTAACCATTATTAATGGCTAAAGTTTTAATAATATTTAATTCCTTTTCATATTCGACAGTTTTTAGAGGTAGGGATAACAATCTATGTATAAAAGAGTGAAATGCGCTTAATTTTATATTATCTGATTGATTAGAACTAGCATGAGGTAAGATATCAGTAAAAGTGGGTTTGCGGTAGACTCCAAAAGTAATATAGTTATTGTCTTTACTTAGAGTTGAATCTAGAAAATTTAAAGAATCGTTGATTTCTAATTCACAAGTGAATTTAATAGAGTCGTAGAATGAATTTAGAAGGTTCAAAAATAATTTTAATTGTCTCTCTGAACCGGTCCATATACAAAGGATGTCATCTACATATTTGGTGTAAAACAGTACATGGTTCAGAAGTTTATTATTCTGAGCAAATAAGTGATTTTCGAAATTTGACATAAATATTTCACTAAGTAAAGGTGATAGAGAAGATCCCATAGGTAAACCGTTAAGTTGTCTATAAAATTTATCATTGAATTTAAAATATGATTCATTCAAACAGGTTTTTAAGAGTAAAATTAATTCACTTTTCTAAGATGTAGATAAATCCGGACTATTAGTAATTAGATTAGAGACTATATCTAATAAAGGAGATTGGGGAATTGAGGGAAATAGATTAGTGACATCGAAAGAAACTAATTTTGCATTAACCGGTAATTTTAAGTTTTTAATTTTGTTTACAAGTTCTATGGAGTTCTTTATAGCGTAATTAGATTTAAAATTAATCAAGTTAGGTAAAATAGAATTTAATTTCTTACAAAGTTTATGGGCAGGTGCATTAATGTATGAAACAATAGGTCTCATTGGGAAACCTGATTTGTGAATTTTAAGTAAAGTATATAATACTGGGGCTTGAGGGTTCATAGTGGTTAAAAAATATTTATCTATGTCCGAAAAAATATTAGGGCTATTTTTTAGAGCTTGTTTTATTTCTAGTTGGAATTTGGAAGTGGGATCAGAATAAAGAAGTTTGAAGTTTTCATTTTCAATTAAAGTTAAGGTTTTATTAATATAATCAGTTTTATTTAAAATGGTTACAGTATTACCCTTATCTGCTTTACATATAATTAAGTTGTTATCATTGACTTTCTGTTGTATGTTTTTTAAAATTCTACATTCAACTTGGTTTGATTTAGTAATGTTATGAGTTTGTAACAATTTTGAGAAACGAATTTTTTCAAGGTTTTTTTTATATTATAAGAGTTTAGGTTATCCAACGCTAATTCAGTGTTAATGGTTAAATGAACTAAATCATTTTTGTTACAGACATTAGGACAATATTTGAGGCCTTTGTTTAAAAGGTTAACTTCGGGTTGATTAAAAGTTGTGTTAGATAAATTTTGTACTCTGTTGTAGAATTTAGGAATACCTGTAATTTCTGGTGTATCTAGGTAAATGGAGGATTTCTCTTCTGAACTTCTTTTCGTTTGTTTCATGATAGATTGGAGTTTTTTCTTTTGGGTTAAGTATTGTTGATGGGCTATTTTATTGGTTTCGTCCCTTACTTGAAGATCAATGATGTCGAATTCTATGTTGTTATAGTTGTTGTGTAATTCCATGTGAATTAACTTTAGGTGGGTGGATAAATTATCTCTGATGTTGTACCATTTTTTGATTTCCAGATTGATCCAAAATTTGATAGCTTGAAGCACAGCTTTATGGGCTTCTCGTGATTTGTGGTTGCACTTAATTTTCGTATAACGTGGACTTATCTTATTTTTTAAACACATGATGTTGAACCAGATATGAACGGTTTACCTATGGGATCTTCTCTATCACCTTTACTTAGTGAAATATTTATGTCAAATTTCGAAAATCACTTATTTGCTCAGAATAATAAACTTCTGAACCATGTACTGTTTTACACCAAATATGTAGATGACATCCTTTGTATATGGACCGGTTCAGAGAGACAATTAAAATTATTTTTGAACCTTCTAAATTCATTCTACGACTCTATTAAATTCACTTGTGAATTAGAAATCAACGATTCTTTAAATTTTCTAGATTTAACTCTAAGTAAAGACAATAACTATATTACTTTTGGAGTCTACCGCAAACCCACTTTTACTGATATCTTACCTCATGCTAGTTCTAATCAATCAGATAATATAAAATTAAGCGCATTTCACTCTTTTATACATAGATTGTTATCCCTACCTCTAAAAACTGTCGAATATGAAAAGGAATTAAATATTATTAAAACTTTAGCCATTAATAATGGTTACGAACCCTCACTCATTAACAAGGTAATTACAAAAAAGAAAAAAACTCTATTACTGAAAAAAATTCTATCCTCCAATGTCTTACAAAACTATTGAACTTAATTACCGTTTGATCAACCATGTACCTAATTTAAGTCATAAAATCTGTAATAAGTTAAAAAAACTTAATATTCCAACTATGTGTGTCAATAAATTTAATTTAAAATCATTTCTAGTTAATAATAAAGAAAAAACGAGTATACTTTCAAAATCTGGTGTCTACGAAATTAATTGTAAAAATTGCGAAGCAATTTATATTGGGCAGACTGGCCGATCCTTAAAAACTCGTATTGATGATCATTTAAAATCAATTGAAAAATTAAATAAATGTACTGGATTTTCCGAACATTGTATTGTAAACAAACATACCTTAGACTTAAATAATATTAAATTGCTACATTATGTTCCTAAAGGTAAACGTATGAATTTATTAGAAATAGTCGAAATAACAAAAGCTCACCACAACAACAAGGTCATTACGAACGACCAATTAGATTACAATGTGTCACCTCTATTAAATTTCGTGGTAACTAACCAGGTATAAATATTGTATTCCTTTAGTTTTATATTTTATAATCTCTTCAATAATGGTGTAAAAACCGAAACATTTGTCAGAGTATTTTATATATTTTTTCAATAAAACCTTTTTGTGAAACTAAGTCAAGTGTTGTGATTTTTAGATTATTTTATCTACGTCTAACATGTGTTGACCTTCAGATTCATTAGTGTAATTCAATGCCGGTAGGGGTATTAGCCCTCGGAGTAGTTGTTTCTCTTGTTTCTGGTTAGTCTTGTTATTCAAGTGAACTTTACAGTTTGTGTTTTGCCTGCTTCTGCCTGAAGAGACCCAATAGGTCGAAACCGGTCGCAGAATTGGCTCATGGTTCGTTTTGCCTATTGTATAGGACACGTTCCAAATGTAGGATTTGTAATCCTTTATTTTTAGACGTACAGGTATTTACCTATCTTTTAGATTATATTATCTATACATTTACCACGGAGTGTTTCGAATGTTACTACACTAAAAATTTTAATTTTCTCATTTAAACATAGCCAAAATTTTACTTGGATTTAATAAAAGAGGACAGAAGTTTTAAAAATTGTATTACAAATATCAAAATTGTAACTAGTATTTTATAATATTTACTGAACGTAATCGTCATACATTATAGATAATACGGTGTAACTAACAAGTAAACAATTAAATGAAACAGAAAAACTACAATTCCAGGGTTCACTGCTTGTTTTCGGTTTGCTAGACTGGATATTTCTGGAATGAGAAAATTAATATAGATTAGAATATATCCGCTGGGAAAAAATATTAACAATAACTGGGAGTATTGTATGTCTGCTTTTGATTTCAAAACAGAGGGCATTCACGTAAAATAACTTGAGAATTTCAAATTTCCGAAAGTGAGGTGTTTGAAATTAGACAGCTAGCGGCTCCAGGGAGCCTCCTACTTACCAAATGGAGGATTAAACGTGTCTAGCTTCAAATTTCTTTGCCTACCGCACAAACATGGGTTAAATGGATTTTTATCTGGATATTCTTCATAATTATAAAGGCGTCTTGCTGTAGCAGCGTGAAACTTATACATGCAATTTATATAGTCCAATGTGCCATCTCCCAAACTTCTATCAAATTTGCAATATTTGCGGTTTCGTATTTTATCAATGCTAGGATGAAAATATTTCTTGGGGCAAAAAGAAGCACATTTCTGTCCGAATCTATAAATGCTTCTTCCAATTTTTGGTGTCCTATCGTAGTTACACACAAGTAAAAAAGAAAGGGAGTTTCCGAATCCAAATTGAATTCGACCACAACCAACAAAACTTGCAAATGGATTAGTCAGTTGTATAAAATTATTCATTGACTTTCCATTTAACCTGAAATTTCAGTGCAAATAAAGAAGCAATAATCCTGTCGCCTGTGTTAAAATATTGCAGTTTTTAATATTTTTCAGGTTCGCAAGTTAAATTTCGTCAGAATATGATTTAATAAACTGCGAATATAAGGCGTATAGGGCAAATTGGGGCAACCGCTCCAGGTGACAATATCGGCGGGCAAAGTGCAAATCGGAGAAAAGCGGGCACCACTACCATCCTTATTATTTTTTACCATTTTTCCTAAAGAAAACTTTATAAGCAATATTCAGACCATTACGTTGTACGAATGTTACTAGTTTATTAGTTATAATTCCGAGAGACGCAATGATATTTTATGTTTTTACTCGTTAAACTAAGTGAGTAAACTAAATATGGTATTTTTTTGTTGTTGGGAAAACAAAACAGTTCGTTTTGGAAATGGTAGGATCAGATCATAAAGGTTCCAATAAAGGTTTAATGAATGGCAGAGCAAATGAGGTCAGAGAGGTAGGCGAGAATAGAGATGTAGTAAAATGGACGAACGGGGAAATACAAAAGTACAGTAAAAAATTGAATGACGAGCAGAATGAAATTCAAAACTTAAATGATATCATAAAGAGAGAGAAAGAGCCATGTAATTTAAATGATTCTTAAAGATAGAAAGAATAAACTGTAGGCCTGAGAAGGACAAGTAGTTTAAATAACTAGAGCTTTTGGTAGCCAGTTTTCGTGTATCTTCTCTCTACGTATACTTTCCCTATAAGTTTGTCCAAATTGGACCACTACGTACTTAAAGTGAATACCTATATGTTTCCAATTACTTAGCCACTATTGAAGCAGCTCAGCTAGTCCCGATGGTTGTTTAGAGTTCCCTATAATTGAGCCTTATGACTATGAGTATTATTATTGCATCATGCTCCGCGGTAACCACGTACCACACATTATTAATGTGATATGTAGAGTTCGGGTTATATGCACTAAAGAGTACCAGAAATATGCATGCAAATATGCTTAAACAATCGTGAAAATATGCATGTTATATGTTCAGACAAAAGTTGTGGAATTTTTTTTTTATCTTTAATTTTCATAATAAGTGTTGAAGTGATTGGAACCATAGAAACGGAGATAATTGCAAAAAACCGATTTTCGTGACCTTTGACCTCGAATAACTTACGACACAGACACGAGATAATATCAGACTTTTGAGACAACTTTTAGAACGCCAAAATGAAGCTGTACACGAGTTTCCAGCTTATTATCTCAAATTCCGAGGTGAAACCCTAAAGTGACTGGACTAAAACAGATATTTATATAACAAGTTTGTGTCAGGTAAGAAACGGAAATATATCATCTAGTAATAATGAGTGGGATTTCCCCCTAATAAAATAGCAATTAGTGCCATGTTTAATAATAGACTTTTAAACGTTATATGATAGATATGGGTAGATAATAAGTCGAATTATACCAAAATATGCATTTATTTTGAACGCATATGCATTATTCAAAATTCTTAGAAATATGCATGCATAGGTATATGTTATATGCATTTTGCATATAATCCGAACTCTAGTGATATGTGTACTTTTAACAAAGGATATTTTCCTAGAATTTTCATCTCGGTGATGTATGTTTCAACGGGTTGCAATAAGTTTTACGGATTGTTTATTAGGAAATGTGTATTAGAGGAACGAATTCTATTAATCTTTTATTGAAAATGGAATCCAGAGATGTTTGAAACGCATAGGTACGCTACTGGTAAGCAACGGATTGTGGTGCAATCGGTTGTGAAATAAGTATGTATTTTAACAAATACTGTCAGCTGTCTTAACTTACAATAACGAACTAAAGTATATGAGGTGTTTCATTTTGAGCAGGTTTGTGATAGATGTTGATTAAGAATCTGCAGCGGGAATGATTTCAAGTAACAACTTCGACGTATGCTATAATATTTTAATTCCATCTAGATTTTTATAATTCAACGCAATAAAAGTATAATCGTCAATGATGTTGTTCCAAGCTGAAGCCGCAGGTGATCGATGGAGTAGAATTAATTAGATGTTAACTGGAATTTTCTAGAAAGAGGGAATACAGTATAAATAGTGCCGGGATGCGACATGGGGTAGTTCAGTTCAGTCTACTGTGAGGTTCCAGCGAGGGTGAACAAATCGAACGTTTGAAGTAATATAATATAGTGCAAAATAAATACACGAGTAATATAAATAACTGTGTAATATAAACAGTGATTTAAATTGTTTTTTTTTTGTACATATGTATTAGTATATAAGTGTTAATTAAGACTGTTTATTTAAGCAAATTATTAAAATACTAAAAAATTCGTTACAACCGGTATCAAATGTGAGGTTGTACATAATTAATTGAAGAAAAGAGAATCTAGTAAAGATGGCAAGGAAAGTAGCCGATTTGAGAAGAGAGCTGGAAGAGCAAGACCAAGATACGTCGGGAAGTAAAGCTACTCTGCAGAAACGGCTTGTGAATGCCCTAATAGAGGATGGTTTCCATCCGGAAACGTTTTTGTTTAAGGATGAATGGACCGAACAATTGAAACAAGCATTAAGCGAAAATTCAAGGACATTAGAAGGTGAATTAAACGAATAATCCAGAATACTAAGCGATGAGTTAAAAGAAAGAACTATAGCGTTGGAGAAATTGAAAGAAAATTTCGAAGAAGAATTAAACGAGAATGCCAAGATAATAGAAGAAAAGTTTAACAGCATTGATGAAACATTTAGTGATTTTGACAAGAAATTAGCGGAAACGGAATCTATACTTCGATTGCAAAGTACCGATACAGAACAGAAACTTGAATCCATAATTGTGATCATGGATTCAAGAATGAAAGACCTAGTTTTTAAATTTCAACATTCAGTCCATGACTTGTGATCAGATTCCTGGACAAACCGTGGTTATGACGGACGCTACTTCTGTAAAAAAAAAAAAGAATGTTCTATCATCGAAGGTTCATATGAACGTTCGATGGGCCATTTTCCTCAAGCAATTCGCGACAGTTTCAAGAGTAAATGCCAGAACGTGCCAAGAAAAAGCTACGGCAATTACCGTCGCTTTCCCAAAAGGAAGTGGAGTAAAAGGCCAACATCGCATGATTGGACTTCTTACCTATCCAAATACGCCGAACGACACCTGGGAAAAGCTGGCCGTCGAATCGTTCATAGATGGGTTAAGGGACGACGATGAACATCAAAGATTTCAACTGAAAAGGCTAAAGACTTTTGTTGACACATTGGGACGTATGAATAAAACGGAGTTTAAACTCTTGAGTATATACTCTGAGCATGAGCATTTACTTGTAGTATAAACTCAGATTCATATGAATAAAAATAATTGAGTTTATACTCAGACTCGGAGTTTAGACTCACCTCGCAGACTCTCAAACATGTCTGTGCCTGTCTGTGACATCTGCATGTTTTCTTTCTTACCTATTCAAACAATCATTGTTCACGCATCTTTCTGCGAGTGCGTTCAGTTTCTCTGTCAATAATTAATTATAGAAAAGATATCGGATATGTCAGTCCAGTTGAGACGAATGTGGTCAAGAAGAAATTTCAGACATAAATTTTATTAATATCGTTAAAGATTATCCCATGCTATTATCCAAATCCCAAACACCAGATGCAAGAAGACAAAAATCAGAGGCATTAACGCTGATTAGGATAAAACTTTTAAAGAAACATGCCAAAGAAATGAATGAAAAACAAATCTTGAAAAAGATTAATAATATGAAGACACGCTTAAAGAAAAAAGCCTACTTGAAAAAAACTGGAAATTGTAAAATTGCATCAAACGACTGGCAAAAGGTTTTTTATGGTATCATGAAAGGAGATTCTAATCCGACAATCGAGAAAATTCCAGGTTATTATTTCTATTTTCTTTAATATTTTTCTAATATTTTCGTTTCAAAAAAAACTCAGATGGTACATAGGTTAGATATATTTATGTATGTCTAACCATTCAACAATCTAACTAATTGACTAACTTTGACAGGCGCCATTTCGGCTTGTACCAGTTCTGAAATAAGAGAAATTTCAAGCGAAAATACCAGTAGCTGTACAATGACTGCAGTGACATCTGAAGATACTGCGTTAGCTGAATGTGATGATGATTCTTCAGGAATTCAGTTCAAGAAAAAACGTAACGCTGATTCGTTAGTACACCATCTTAAACCCAAAATATGTAAGAAGATTATTCTTGATTTAGAAACTGAAGAAACAAGAGATTTAACAAATAGCGAATTACAGAGGGTGGTGCTACTTACACAACTACAAGTGCTCAAGAAAGAAAAATTGCATAAAGAGCTGTCTTCAGAAAATAATATAATAAATACCACAGACGGAAATAATACGTCAACATTTTTTATGTAACTCTTCAATAAGCCCAAAAAACCGCAAAACAAATTATGTTTAGACGTTAAAGAAACGGCTTTTTTAAAATTTACTTATTTTATTAAAAAGCGTTTACAACGTACTATTTGTGAGCTACCTAGACTAAGTTCTAATAGTAACTGATTTGAAAACATGTCAACTACATAAAAGTAAGATCTGATACAAAATCGCTAACGCGGATATCACAGAAACGACACATGATGCTCCCATGGGAACATACAAGTAAAGATGCCTTTTAGGCATTTCTGCAGGTTTGCATGACTTAATTCCTCCCTCCTTAAGTGAGCACGTCGTCGTGTGAAGATTTGCTGGATATTCCTGGAATGACCACCTGTTCCATTTTCACATTTTTACAATGAAAAATATTCTTAATTCTTTTCCAAAATATACAACAAATAATACCAAATACAAAAATTATTACAATAATAAAGATATTCCAATATATCAATTTTGTGTACAACAGGGTTCGATTCAAAATGAGTATTCAAATCTTTAGCTTCCTAGCCTATTTATATCGTCTAAACTATTAAACTTAAAGTTTACAAATTTTGTGGGTTTTACATTTATCTTTCCGACATTAGGCGGTTTATAATAAAGATTACTAATAGTATTGCTAAATACATTATTTTGAATTATAATTTCGCAATTTTGGTGCGATGATACTAGCGAATTCTTACTAACTACCTGCTTTACAATAAACGTTACCAATACAATGAATACAATGTTCAAAAACTTGAACCTGTTTTTTATAAGAAATGAGAACTTTATTATTAGCAAGTTGTTTTACTAATTCTTAATCACTATCAATTAATAGGAAATTGCACTTATTTATATCACCCAATGAGCACTGATCAACAAGAGGTTTATCTAAGCACAACACCGAATCTTTAATTCGATGACATTTTTCTTCTAGCCAAAATTCAGCTCGAGCTCCATGTAGATAATAATGCGAAGGAGGCAAAAGAATCTTATTATCTTCATCAGGTATTGGATATATTCTTTGGTAGTCAACGTCATATTCATTCAGGACAGGGATATACAAAATGCATGTTATGGTGTTATTTACCGAAAGTAATCTTAATTTTGAAAATTCAATTATTTTAAAGATATGAACTTCATCTATTTTTATTAATTGACTCGTCTTATATAATAATTTAAGATGTGTTAAAATGTCTTTAAGATCTGATACAGTTAACATTTTCAAATTTGTGATATCATTTAAGGCTAAGGAAATAGTTCTTTGAATAATTTGGAGAGAATTTAACAAATTTTGGGAGGCGTTAATTGCCCTGTATTGCCGGTTGAATACTAATTTCGTTTCTTAAAACCTTGACAGCGTTAAGGGACGTATTAATTGAATCTCTAATCAATAACATGTCGTCTTCGTAGCGTTTTGTTATATGATTAGCAAATGAGTCATACTTATTAATTTGTTTGTTAATTTTCTCTTGGTTATCAAATAACTTTAATATATTCGTGTTTATTTCGTCATAATCATTTTGATCTAAATTTCCTGTAATAAACTTTATAGCTGACCCGATGAAGTTAAACAACGCACGTTTGTGTATTCTTGATTCAAATTTTAATAGCTCGTTTTCAATTAATTTTAAATTATTTCTTAAATTGTTAGTTGACACGTTATCGGTGTTCATAGTTTCTAAAATCGCTAAATTTACTTCTAACTCTTGATACCTTACTCTGAAATCACTAATATTAATGTAAAAATAAAACCTATGATAATGATTAAGCATTTTTGCTACATCTAAATCTTCTAAAAAGTACGTATCCTACGTTGGGCACGTCTTCAATGAGAAGGGCCTGGTTGAGGGTCGTCAGTGTCACTCTGTAACGAAAAATCTTTTCTAATTCTCTGAAGATTTCTGAAATGAGTCTCAACTGGTTGCATTGTTTTATCATTGAACCCTATTAGTTTGTTTTTTTTTTTCTGCGGATATAACATCAACTTTCTTAAAACGAGGGTTACTTTTATTACGATTCGATTTTTCATTACGAACGTAAACGACAGGCTCGTTAATTGTAATTGTTTCGAGATTTTCATTGCGTTTTTCTAAAAGTCTAGAACCTTTGTCCTTTTGTTTATGGTACAATTGTTCGAAAAAGGGCAACACTTCGTCTTTTCTTTTTAGATTGTATTGTTCGTATATGTGCCGTTCTAAATCAATTTCGTGTACATTTAAATCCTCGTATGAGCCGTATAGTAAATTAAAAGGTGAAAACCCAGTTGTTGTGTGTACAGACTGATTATAAATTAATATCGCTGTCGTCATAAAATCTCTAATACTTTGGGATTTTTTAACTTAGCTACGCGAATTTTTTCGAGAAGGGTTAAATGCACGCGTTCGACTGGAGAGTTGTGATTATGAGGGGTAGTATAGTGTAATTCAATTTTGAACAAGTCACACAATTCTTTGAGTAGATTATTTTGAAATTCGGATCCGTTATCACAAACAATCTTTTTCGGGTAAGTAATTATGATGGCAAAAATAATGACGTAATTTATTCAATATTGTTATGGCCGTAGTATCTTTAATAAAATATGATTGTGTGTATTTAGAAAATAAGTCAGTAACCGTTAAAAACTTATTATTATTAAATGTAAATACGTCAATATTTAAATAATCAAACGGTCTCTTAGCAAGAAGAGGTCCACTAAACTGAATTTTGTACGGATGACGTTCGTACGTTGCCTGAAGACATGTTTCACACCTATTATGATTTCGTTAATTTTTGTTTTCATGTCGGGAAAATAATACTGATTTTTAAGTGAATTATAGGTTTCATTAACCCCGTCATGATTTAATTCGTGGTACTGTTCTATCGCTTCACATTGTTCCTGTGAACTTTCTAAATTTTTACAAACTATGTTGGTCTTAACTAACTTTAAACGTTCATTGAATAATTTTGGGAAGGTTTTAATAAAAATTTCGTGTAGTTTTTCATCATGAAAATATATTCCATATACGTTCTTTGGATTTATAATTTCCTTAAGAATTTTGGAAACACCTTCATCTTCCTGTCCGGCTCTAATGGTAATTTCATAATAATTTTTATGTTTAAAGGGTTTAGTGTAAAATACCTTGTACTGTTCGCCTAATTTAATTTCTAATTGATATGAAAATTGATTTAATGGTTTCTGTGATATAGGAAGTAAAAAAACAGGATTTTCTACAGCTGTATGCTGAGTATTTCCGCTAGTTTCGTTATTATTTTCGGGAAAACTATTTAAAAGTTCATCGGCTTCACCTTCGGATAAATCAGCGTTTTCATCAACTTGGGGTAAAATTGAAAGTAAATCTAGTTCTTCATCATTATCAATCGCAGCTTCACGCGTATTAATTTCTATTCTTGACAAGGCATCGGCAACTTTATTGTCTTTGCCTTTCCTATATTCAATTTTGTAATTAAACTCCTCTAAACAAAGTCGCCATTTCATGAGACGGGACGTCGGGTCATTTAATGAAAATAACCAAACCAGTGGCTTGTGGTCTGTCTCGATGATAAATTCTCTACCGTACAAGTAGGGACGAAAATGCTTGGTTGTTTCAACAATACTTAGTAATTCTCTCTCAATAGTGGGATAGTTTCGTTCAGCCGAATTCAGAGTTCTGGAGTAATACGCGATTGGTTTGTTGTTTTGTGACAAAACACCGCCAATAGCAATACCGCTAGCGTCAGTAGTTACACAAATTTTTTTGTTAAAATCAGGGTACGACAAGAGTGGTGCATTACTTAACAAATCTTTACATTTATTAAGCGTTAATATAATCGGGATCATCTGGAATAATTTTAGTACTTTTCCTCAAACATCGAGTGAACGGAAAAACAACTTTAGCAAAATTTTGAATGAATCTGCGGTAGTATCCTACTAATCCTAAAAATTGTTTAATTTCTTTAGAGGTCTTTGGGATTGGATAATTTTGGACAGCTTTAATTTTGGTGTCATTAGGTTTTATACCGTCTGGAGTAATTATATGGCCGAGAAAAGCTACTTCCTTACGCAGAAATTCAGATTTGTCCAACTGTACTTTAAGATTATATTCGCGAAACTTCGAAAATATTTTTTTTTTTTAATGTACCAAATGTTCGTGTAGAGATTTCGAGAAAATCACCACATCGTCCATATAGACAAAGCAGAATTTATATAAATATTCTCTAAGAATGTTGTCCATTACTCGCTGAAAAGTCGAGGGAGCGTTTTTAAGTCCAAATGACATACGAGTGTACTCTAGGTGTTGATTGTTGACCGTGAAAGCCGTCTTTTCGATACTTTCAGGGCTCATCTCGATTTGGTGGAATCCCTGTGCCAAATCAAGCGTACTGAAGTAGACACATTTCCCTAAATTATCTAGCATTTCGTCAATGCGCGGTATTTATCCTCAACCGTTTTCTCGTTTAGTTTTCGATAGTCTATAACTAATCGCCATTTTCTTCTACCACTAGCGTCCGCCTTTTTTAGGACAATCCAAACAGGGCTGCTATATGGAGAAATAGAAGGCCGAACAATTTTGTCATCTAATAATTTTTGGATTTGATTTTGAATTTCTTCCCTGAGATGGTACGGGTATCTGTAAGTTTTGGTGTAAATGGATTCCTTGTCAATGGTCCTAATCTTATGCTTTACGGCGTTGGTAAATGTTAAATTACATTTATCGTTATAAGAAATATCTTTAAATTTCTTACAGAGAGCAATGACCTCTGCCTTTTCTTCCAAATTTAAATGAGCAGTTCGAATAATTTTTGGTATGTCTAAGCTAGTAAAACTGTGTTTTGGTTTTTGAATATTAACATTAACTATCAGTTCGACATCAATTTGTTCCGAAAAATTAATCTCTAACCGATCTTCCAAATCCAAAGGTACAAGACATTGTCCGTTATTTGAAAATGCTAAAGATTCGGGTATTATTGAATTTCCTATATTGATTTCTGGAATAACGACTGGTCCATTCTCAATATTAACCGGAATAGATATACAGTTTGCTACAATTTGTGTGGATGGTTTATAATTTAACGAATTTAATTCTATGAAAAAAGGAATTTGACTATCTCCAATGTGGAAAAGTTGGTTCTTATAATCGATAATTGCTCCTAGTTTTTGAAAATCGTGACTACCTAATAAAGCATCAAATCTGTCGTGCCATTGCACTACATAAAAATCTATTTTCTGTTTAACACCGTATTCTTCTAGTAGTGGGTACCGTACGTTTTTATCATCAAAAATTGTTTGATCTAGAGATTTAACTGAAAATGGTTTTCTGAATGAAAATTTTGGAAAGTAGTTATTTGCGCAATTAGGGTTCATTATACTATTTGAAGCTCCTGAATCAATTAATATTTTTAAATTTAAACTTGGGATGGATATGTAAGGTAATTTAGGTCTATTTTGTATGGAATTCAAGTCGGTGGTGGATTCGAGGCTGTTATTTGAAAATTTTGACATTCTTGGTCTTCGTTTTCATATTCGTTTGAAAAAGTTTCTTGACATTGTTCTGGATCATATGTTTCTTCGTTATATTCTACAGTTTCATTATCTTCTACATTATGAAGTTCTTCAAAAATGAAATTAGGTTTCGATTGTGGTTTAAAGAAATTATTTTGAGATGTATTTTGAGGTCTAAAGGTATTGCGGGTTGAAATTGACATCGGGGTAGGTGCTGGATTATTCTTTTTGCCAAAAACTTCACTATTTGTTAGAAATCTTTGTTGAATTGGTCTAGGATTAATATTTTGTAATGAGCGTATATGTGTGTGCGAGAGCGGGCAGTGTAACAAGCGTATATGTGTGCGAGAGCGAGCAGTGCAACGAGCGTATATGTGTGCGATAGCGGCAACGAGATCCGACAGCAGATAAGCGGAGCTCAAAGAATGCCGGCGTCGGTCGGCGCTTTGATGACGATAAACAAGGCCATAAATTAGACGAACACAATAAGCACTCCAGTAAAGTCTAGTATGTCATTCTGGAACTTTCTGGATTGTTCCCGATCAGTATAAATACCTGTTGACGTGGCCAGTAGTAGTCAGTTCACAGTGAGCTTCCGAACAAGTAATATAAATAGCGAACTACGATATACCGAGTGATATAAATACGCATTTTCCTTGATATAAATAAGTCGTTGAATTATTATTAGTGTTTAAGTATTCTATTAGTGTTTAAGTGTTAAATAAATAGTTGTAAAATAAATATCCGTTAAATAAATAAGTTCTACTAGAAAAGTCGTTACAATTTATTGGGCCTCTAGGGAAATTTGAACCAGAGTTGTTAGGTGTTCTATTAACATTAGAATGATTATTTACGAAAGGTGTCTTGAAATTTGGAAAAAACGAATTTTGGGGCACGAATGATTGATAAGCAGGTTTTTGAATCGGATGTGGTTTTTGATGGGAAATAGGTTTTTGTTTATTTCGCATAAAATTCATAAAACTAATTCGTGAACGCTCATTGTCAAATTTCCTACACTCATACAGTGCTTGTTCTAACGATACTATAGGGAGGTTCAATAAATGTGTACAGTAGGGATCTAAAATTCCTGCCTTTAATGTAGCTAATGCTTGTCTTGCGTAATTATCAACCTTGCTAGCCTTAATATTAATGTCAACTTCTTTAATATTTACATGCTCTAAAAGTACCTGCAATTTATATTTTATAGTTTCAAAATATTTTTCGTATGTCTCATTTTGCTTTTGATAACAAGTAGAAATATCATGCAGTAAAAGTTCTTCTGAACGCGGGTCGCCAAATTTTTGTATTAACGCATCTTTGATATCAGTCCATTTAGGATAATTACCGGAAATTAATACGTCTCTCGCTTCACCTACTAATTTTGATTTTAATTGCTCTAGAATAAGTCTATTAAAAATACACTCCTCTGGACGCCTTAATATTTCAATGTATAAATCGGCTTGTTTAAGAAAATACGCAAGATTTTTGGAACCCCCAGAATATTCTGGTACCATGTCCCTTGCCATTAACTTCAGCTCTTAGTTGACTTAATTTATTTCTAAAATCTGCCAAAATTGTCACTTGAGTCAGATGAATATCTATCTTTATTCAGAGATCTATCTCTTAATTTATTATCATATGACATTTAATTAACAATAAAAATTTTAAAACATGCAAATTGCAATTATAAAAAGGATAGGACTTACAGGAGTATAGTCCTGATGAACATAGTTCCGCTTTCCTTATTTCAAGCGATCTGTTCCTTGAAGATGATGTCCAGGTGAAGGATTTCCTGGTGCACGCTCTAGTCTCCGTTGTAGTTGAGGACAGTTGCTTAGGTAACGTCGCTCTAGCTTATCCAATCGAACTTGCACTGGCCTTTCAGCACTTTTCACACTTAAAATTAATGTTCGAGATTGCCAATAAAGAATTAAAATTCACCGAAATACGCCCGGATCTCGTTTTGGCAATCCTGTTCGAAGCGCCAATTATGTTTAGACGTTAAAGAAACGGCTTTTTAAAAATTTACTTATTTTATTAAAAAGCGTTTACAACGTACTATTTGTGAGCTACCTAGACTAAGTTCTAATAGTAACTGATTTGAAAACATGTCAACTACATAAAAGTAAGATCTGATACAAAATTGCTAACGCGGATTTCACAGAAACGACACATGATGCTCCCATGGGAACATACAAGTAAAGATGCCTTTTGGGCATTTCTGCAGGTGTGCATGACTTAATTAACGTATTTTGCGGATTTTACCTGCTAAATAATAATAGTAATAATAAGAATATTTTGAAGTTCATATTTACGATAGTTATGCTTGCCGTAATTGCATTATTGCATTACCAATTTCCATTCCTCTAAGACGACCACGCTCGGTCACCCTCGCTTCATCTTGGAGAATTTCTATGTTATTAACATTTTGCTCAGGTGCAAAATCTTCATCTCTAAGTTATTTAGCAGCATTATGTAGTACGAAGCAACATACTATAATAGACGGAATTTTTTCCGTTGAAAGGCTAATTTTGTTACCAAGAATGGTAAATCGACGTTTTACTTGTCCAAAACAACGTTCAATAATTGTTCTTTCTCTAGTGAGCAGTCTGTTATAATTTTTTTAAACAATCGTATTTGGATTTCTGAACGGAGTCATCAACCATGGCGTCAAACCAAACCCTTCATCACCCAATAATATACATCCAGCTCTGTACTCTTTCATTACGTCATATATATTCGAATTACTCCATATTCTTGCATCATGGACAGATCCCGGCCACGAACAATCTACACTTGTAAACTGTTCGTTATTGTTGCACGTTGCTAACATATTGATACTTGCAAATCCCTTTCGGTTGATGTACTCATCGCCTTAAACTGATGGTTTTATTATCGGAGTATGTGTGCAATCCATGGCTCCAATGGCACACGGCAAATGATATCTCTCTTGCCATGAAACTTGCGCTTCTTCCATTGACTCTTCAGATAGTACGAATTTTAACCAAATATCTTTCTTCTGAATAATTTTTGAAATCACATTAGCAATAACTTTAGAAACTGTTGACTGATCAATTCCTATGTCTTCTGCCACGCCTATTTGAAATCCCGGATCTCCAATATACCTCAAAAATGTTCTAAATCGTTGTTCACTTGAAAGCGCTTTTCCTCGTTTTTCTTCATATACTCCCATAAAATTGTTAGATAACCATGCAACATTTTCTCTGTCAAATCTATATAGCGGCTTCTAGTCTCTCTCACCAACATGACGACGCACTTTATATAACTTTATTTCTCTTATATTCATATATTCAGCCATTACGATTGTGTAATACACGAAGTTGAGTTTACTACTGACTAGACTCCAAAATTTTAGCTCAGGCCCCTGAGTATATACATTTTTATTCATAAGATATTTGAGTCTAAACTCATCACTTGAGTTTATTCTCCAACCTGAAGTTTTTACTGAGATTTGGGTACAAACCTAAAATGTTTATTCATATGATATTGAGCATAAAGTCCATATTTCTTGAGCATGAGTTTAAACTCTGTTTTATTCATATGACCCATTGACTCGTGCACAGAAATTTGAGGCCGACAAGCAAGCTTCGCAGCAATAGGGTGGGGTGCGCCGGCTGGAGGATAGGGTCTTGGATACTCGGAACAGCGAAACGCTGGAGGAAATAGTGATGATTTCCAAAATGAAAAAGAAACCTCGACGAATTAGGTGCTGGAACTGCGGGGTGTTGGGTCATGTATGGAGCTCTTCCAACAGGGAAGGGGGCTCAGGGGGGGCTCTGGAACGCAAGCCGCAGGAAAACGGCGTGGCATACTTCGATCCCGGAGCAGGAGGCCCCAGGTTTAGTTGCACGAACAAAGACTGTGAAAGACCGAGCTGACACCATACTTCCCGCGGGACGTATAAACGGCAAGTAATGTTTGTTTCTAGTAGACACCGGAGCAAGCAGGACAATTACGAGGCCTGAAAGTATGAACAAGCCCAGTAAGCTCTTGCCAACTAGATGGAAGCTACGTACATCCACGGGAGAGTCAGCAGTAATCCATGGCGAAAGTTACATCAACATCAAAGTTGGAAAGATGACCTTCCAACATTACGATCTGGTAGCAGAAGTAGAAGATATCGTCATCTTGGGTCTGAACGTTCTAAGGAAGTAAAAGTTTAAGTTGCTTGTACAAGAAGTTGTCCCGCAAGTAAAACGACAACAAATAAAAACAGGCAAATTGAAACGTATCCCAGAGGCGATCATACAGTTATTTAACCGGACAGGTGTGGGATACATCCTTGACTAGCGAAATCAAGCAGAGACTAAATATAGCAGGACGTGTTAAAATTAGATGGCGGTAGGAACTGACGAACCAACATCGCCGTTAATAAACTGAACACTGTTTCCACCATATTCTCGACATTACACTTCAAACGCGAATACTAGCAGGTGCAGCTAGATTCTAAAGATCAGGAGAAGGTTTCTTTCTCCATTGGAACAGAACTGTGGCAGTTCAAATTGATGCCCTTCGGTTTATTCAAACGCACCAGTCACGTCTGCATGCCATATATAAACAGTCCTGAAGAATCTGATTGGGAAAACCTATCTGGTATATCTTCATAATATTATCGTAGTCGGTGAAAAAATCGGTGACTACATGAAAAGCCCGGAGGAAGTATTCTGAAGACTGCAACATGTACCTACATTTGAAACTGAGCCCTGTGTCAAGAGACCGTTACATACCTGGGACGCGTTGTTTTGAAAACAGGCGTTTCGGTTGACCCAGAGAAGATCAAGACTGTACCTACATCAAGTGAGAAGTTTCTTTTGAAAATCTGAAACATATACTCGATACAACGCCTGTATTGAGTTATCCTTTGCCGCGTTAGAAATTTATTCCGGACCCCCCGACGCCAGCTTTGTTGGGATAGGCGCAGTGCTATCTCAGTTAATGGGATAGAAAAAAGAAGGTTATGGGATATATCAGTAAAACACTATCCAAACCTTAACGGAACTACTGTGTAACTAGGCGAGAATTATTGGCAGTAGTAAAGAGTGTGGAGCATTTCTAATAATATTTGTACAATAGAACGTTTTTGCTCCGGACTGACCGTGCCGCATTGAAATGGATATTAAACTTCGAGAATCCTAAAGGTCTGGTAGCGCATTGGATAGAAGAAATATAAGAACATAATTTTGAAATAGAGCATCTAGCGAAAGGTAGGCAAAAAAGAAGCCTTATTCCGAAGATCATTCCCTGAAGACTGTAAGCATTGTGTCGAACAGCATGAGAAGGTTAAGAGGCTAACTACCAAGAAACATAGCAAAGGAAGTTCTGCGGATCTTCATTTTTGCAACGAATTAGAAAAAAAATTTGTATCTCCGAAACGAAACAGGATAGAAATATCCGGGTTTCACCATTACATTGAGAAAGAGACTGCCTATTGTCTCATGTTCATATTTAATTCAATTCGACTTTATTAAGAGGAAACTGAACAATTCTTTAAACTTTCAACATCAATACCTTCATATTCTTAAATGGAATGGTATACTTTTTGTGCAGTAGCAGATAGAGAATTTGATTGTCTATCAATTGTATTAATACGTGTTGGGCTTTATCTCCGACCGTTTTTGAAATAATCGGAAGTTATTTTTTAGCTGTTTTACCTATCCTAAACATATTGGGTAATGAAAAACAAATAATTCGCAGATGTTTCACGATTGTATTTTTCGTTTTTTTTTACGTAGAATTGACAAATTCTTTCAATTTTTGTATCGGTATGGGTTATAAGTCATCATCTGTCAGTTATGAGCTTCACAGTGAATGCAGTTAAAGTTAAAACCCAGATGGCGTAGTTTTGTGTTTTTCAATGTATTTCTGACAACTTGACTGGCCTGACACCTGTGAACCGAAAAATGAAGGAATTTAAATGTTGCCACATTTTACAATGCTTCTCGACGGATATACGATTTAGTCCAAGAATAAGACGTGATGTCGCAATACTGTTGACATATAGTTGGTTCGATTAAAAAGACATTGTTTCGACAAAATGGCACCCAAAGAACGCCTACATAATTAGTCACATGTGTTCTAAAGATGTTATCACGTTATCACAATTTAACAGAGATAAACACATTGTTTTAACTGTAGGAGTGGTCCAGTTTATGTAGATTAAAATACAATAGGTAATTTTTTTATAAAATTTAATTTTGATGAATATTGGCACAGAGATAGTTTGGCCCCAGTGAACGGACACACTTTGTTTAAAATTAATGAACCGATACGATTTTCCCCTTTTTATAAAATGGCTATCTGTTTTTCAAAAAAAAAAAAGTATTTTACTTTGTTTTTACTAAACGCTAATTTTGCCAATCACCATTAATGAAATTACTTTAATTATGCAACGTTTCGACTGTTAATTTCGCTCATCAACCAACAAACATTTAATCACATCAATAACTTAATAATTATAACAATAAGATAAGTTATTTAACCAGTGACGTTATTCGTTGTTTGTCTGAAGATGACTGAAATTGGCGATCGAAACGGTGCTTAATTCAAATAATTTTCATTTCATGTCAGGTTTTTGAATATCGTGCATTTTTTAAAATTATTATATTGATATACATATTTGTTTCAAATATTAACTAAAAGTGCGCTGAACACGACATTTAGTTAAAAGGGCGAATACTGTCGACGTCTAAGGGAGTATTTGGTCCGTTTTGCGTTCTATCTGTAAAGAGACGTCGCCCCGACATTTTTGTAGAAATTATAATTGTTTACAAAAAACGGTCGTCATACCGCTTTGTGTTTCTATCACGGTTTTCGCTACATATGTAACCGTCGAAAGGTCAAAACACTCATTTTTTCAATATTTTGACTTTAAATTAATAACACTGATAACTTATTCCTCTTCCCCAACATCTACCCTATTCCCAGTTTTAAATGGTTATGCAAAAAAGCGAACGTACTCATATATTTTTTTGAAAAGATAATAACGAAAGTAAGTTAAACAATAGTAAATTTCAACTCATCAATTTGTGTAAGGTCAATAAAATCTAATCCTGCCAATGCTGCATGACAATGTCTCTTCTGCCAACCGTTTTTCATTTTTCGGCCGTATTAAAAATTGCCCGTAACTTTTTTATTTCGAAAGTATCATAATTCTGTAAACACATCAATAAAGCAATTTTGTTTAGTGAAATTCAGTGGCGTATTCAGATTTTTTCTACAATGTCCATTTTTATCAGAAATAAATGAACATCCATTTTTTTAAATGGAAACCATGGTTGGCTTTGGGTTTATGAAATAGTCCATATTTAGCACTTTTTAATAATACTTATAAGACTAAGTAGGTACTTATTTTCAAAAATGGAGGAAATAATAGATGTTCTTTGTTTACATCGCAGTGGGCCTTGCCGCGTTGACTTTCTGTTGATTTTTTTATTTAATTATTTATTAATTGTCATAATTTAATATTAAGTAGGTATTTATCCAATGAGTTAAAAAAGTGAAATTACATCGATATGTATCGTCTAAACAATTAGGTATATCTAGCTAAAATATTAACGGAAAAGGGGCAATGAACAAAAAGACAATCCTATATTTCTAAGGATTTCAGAGATGTTCAAAGTTAACACACTTCTGTTGAATACATATTAAAACACTTACAACTATTAAGTAATTCAATAGACCTGATTTCGGCAAACGCTTTTCTCGTATTCTCCTGCAATTCATTTCTTGTCCGAAACGTTCTTTTCTTAAATATAGGATCCTTAAATCTTCCCCATAAAAGGAAATCTAACGAAGTTAGATCACAGGACCTAGCAGGTCAAGATATCGGGCGTAAAATATTTAAGAAATCATTTGCAGTTAAATTTTCATCATAAAAATGGGGTCCTTAAAATGTTTCTCTGAATAGTCCTACCCACACATTGAATTCATTTCGACCTTGCTGTTTCTGTGGAACAATCACGTGTGAATTTTGACTACACCAGTATATAAATTGTTTCTATTACATATTCCGGAAATATTTTTTCTAGCTTCGTCAGTACAACTAACGTTTGATGGCAAATTTACATCATCTCCGCATTTTCCAACAAACCACTGTCAAAACTTTAATCTTCTAAGGGCATTTCCTTCATGGAGTTGATGAATCCTCCTTGTTCTATAGGGCTTAAAATATGCTTAGCAAGTGATTTTAAAATTGTGGTTTTTGGAACATTTGTCATGTTGGCTAATGTTCGAGAGGAGATGTTAGGATGATCTACCACCTCTATTTCATTTTGTTCACTTATATTATAACGTCTTGCTCTCGGCTTTGTTAAGCCTCCACAGTTTACTAAATTACTTTTTAAGGTTTGGAAAATTCTACAGTCTGGATGATGCCGTTCGGGAAATGTATTAAAGTATAATTCATTAGCTGCTACAGAATTTTCATTTTATTTCAATTTTATACTCTCATTTCACTTTAAACTATAACAGATTTCATTAATTATATCTGATAACAGCAATCCGACAACAATATACATAATGTAACGTGCATTTATTTCAAGACCCATTTCTTGGTTATGAAAAAACATCTAATATTTCCGTTATTTTTGAAGAGAAGTATCTAGAATCTCGTATCATTGAAAAAAGCTAAGCACGGCCTATTCTATAAGCTCAACGCCAACGATGATTTCTATTTAAAAAAATGAAGTTCTACTCATTTCTGATAAAATCAGTTGTGAAAGAATAAATATAAATACGCCTCTGGCCTGTCCTTAGAAAATTGCCTTAAGGATGTGTTTACAGAATTACATTTGCCGAAATAAAAAAGTTACGGGTGATTTTAAACATGGCCGAAAAATGCAAAATGCCCTGTATCTCTGCTGACAGAGAGGATAATGTACTGCGGTTTTTCCATTAAACATTTCTCAAAAATCGAGCCAGTGGCATGCAAGTCGATTTTGCTCTATCAAGTCCGGAAATAAGGGTTTTTTGTCGGAACAAGACAATTTGCACCACCCTGTACATAATGCCTTTCTGAAATATGTTTAAAATAAACCGTTAAATTGATTTTATGAAGGCCGAGCTATTGTTTAATTAAAATTTTGTCAGCATGTTTGTTTAGTCTAGGAGGCAGGATGTATTTCGCGACGAGTGCCGAAATATGCATAAAATAGGCATTCCTTATTTTGTATATAGTGGGTGCCATTTTTACGGCAAACAAATTAGTGCCACAAAGTCACTTTCTGTATTATACATATACAGCGGGTGTCACAAAAACTTCCATCATTGTGGGTGCCACTTTATGTAAAGAACATGTATATACGTATGTGTTTATGTATATATGTATACTGTGTATACTTATACAAAAGTACAATCAATTTATTTGCGAAAAGGCTATACGTGTCTACTGTATCGTCACTGAGCAGCACAAAAGTGAGTACCAAATAAATGTGCTAATACATATTCATCAATAAATAACAAAAACAAAACATTTATTTTCAAATATTTTTAATGGTCGTATCAATTTTAGAAATTTAAGATTACTCAATTCTGATGGGTACGTTTGTAGCTATTAAGAAATTAACAATACAAAAATCTATAAAATTATTACCTAGTGCCGATAGATGTAAAAACCAGACTAATAGTAATTAGTTTAATTTACAAATTAAGAAATTTTAATTTTTGGTTTGTAACGCTCTTTCTCTGGGATTCCAGAAAATACGTTACGCCTAGCTCCTAGTTTCGTATCTGACACAAGGGTTACCTCGTTTCTGATCCTCTTGCGACGTTTTTACGGTCTTTGCGTGGTATTTAGCGTCTTTGATACGCGATTAACTATTGATCCAATTTTTGTAATTTTTGCAGTAAATGTTTTAAGAGTTTCTTATCCTAATGCCACCTGGTAGAATTTTCATCAAACATTGCTTATGAAATAATTTAGATAAAGTTATGAACTAACGGATGTACTTATGTATATCAGAATGGTCAGGTATAAGCGATCATGCCCCTTTTACACAAAACTTATGTAAGAACTGAATGTCATATGTGAATTATTAGTAACTGATAATTATATGTGAGTGAGTAATAGTTGATTTTGATTGTAATGCCTTTAGACTTATGAGTGAGTTGATAAATCGCTAAAACTGGCTGCAATACTATCTTTCATTAAATACTGAGGAATGACACTGAGTGGTGCAATGGACATAAAGGGCAGACTCGCATTATGACCGCTCCAGAACCATCCTTGGACGCAAAGGGCTGAATTCGCAATGCGCCGTTATTACTTATTCACATTACAACTAGTACTAAGATGTGCAATGAACACAAAGGGCTGGACTCGCAATGTGCTCTCTTCAGATACTAGTGTTTGAATACTTTCGAGGTGATAGGTACTGAGGGGTGCAATGGTCACAAAGGGCAGACTCGCAGTGTGACCTCTCCAGCTACCTACAAGAGAAGCTGTTACAAAAGGCAGACTCGCATTGTGTCTTCTCTGATTCGTATTTAAGCCACGCCCATACGAATTATCAACATTGAGCAATTATCACAAATAATGGGAGTGCAAAAGTAAATTGAGAATGTTATTCAAATGTCAGGCATTGATATTATAGTAAAAGGAAGAACGCTCAGTGAATTAACTCACCCTTCAATCGGAATATTAGAGAAACACACTGTAACCACCCGTACCCGGGTGTTACAATAATTTCAATAAATTACTTTTGTTTATTTATTTAACAGGCAATTTAACCGGATGATGTCATTTCTGTTTAAACTAAATTAAAGGAATTATATTTTATTTTCTATTTATATCGTAGTAATTCTGAATTTTGTATTGTTCAGTTCTAATTTATTCATTGAAGTATTTAATTAATTTGTACTTTCCTGTTTCAAAGTGGTAAATAGTTTTCCTGTATATAATAGTTTCATTTGAGAAATTTTAATCTTGAATATCACTTAAATTAAAGTAAGGATGTCAATGCAAACTAAATAAATTTTAAATAATTTTTGTACCTAATGAGTGAAAGAGAACTTAAAACTTCGTAAAAGCGAGCATTTTAACATCGACTTAGCGACGAGGAATGTTTCGTCTAGACACCCATATCCGGTCAGCCACAAGTGAGAGAGACAGGTTTCATAGGTTGTCCACGTATAGAAGTGAGTTAGGTATATTATTTCACCCCTGAGTCAGTTCGCAGGGTGAATTAGGTTGGAATGTAGTAAAGGGGAGACCACGCGCTATGCAAACTACGTTGGAGCGAATGGGTGGACTAGCTTGATCTAGGTATGCAAGAGAGATAGAAATTTTTGAATACGCGCGCTTGAACCCCGCTACACGCAGACTCGCGCGGTGGAAAGGGTAGAATTTTGGTATAAAAGGCTGCGAGTTTCTACAGGATTTCATAGGGAGTTTGGTCATTGTTGGCTCTCTATCTTTGCTGGATTCGGCTGCTGGTGAGATCCGGTCATTTATTGGCCTAGCTCGTCCTTCAGTAAAAGAGGTCCTTAGGCAAATTAGAACGCTCGCTTGATTCTTCTGTTGGTGAGATCCGGTCATTTATTGGCCTAACTCGTCCCTCATTTAGTAATCGATAAGCACCTTGAACGCTCGCTTGATTCTTCTGTTGGTGAGATCCGGTCATTTATTGGCCTAGCTCGTCCCTCAGTGTTAGCAATCGAAAAGGCACTTGAACGCTCGCTTGATTCTTCTGTTGATGAGATCCGGTCATTTATTGGCCTAGCTCGTCCCTCAGTGTTAGTAATCGATAAGCAACCTTAAACGAATACACTTTGATTCGACTGTTGGTGAGATCCGGTCATTTATTGGCCTAGCTCGTCCCTCAGTACATGAGGTCAATAAGTGTAGTCGCAGTGATTGAACTCGTTGACGAGTGTTAAGACTGCCGTTGTGCGGTCCATCGAGATCGGGTTTTGGTCCGTTCCTGTAAGTTGGTTGTCCCGCCGCTGTACCTGTCGCTGACTACATTACCAACCCCGAGTCTATGTTCCCGCCATCACTGTCACGTCCGAGTGACTGCAACTGCCACGCCGAGAGTTTACCATCGCTACCCCTGCTGTCCTGAGGTTGACCCCTGACCCGTCTTCCAGTCGCCGTCACCCCCTGCCCGTATGTGAGAGGCCATAGAGTCGTCCGTCTACGTACCTTGCCCACCCAAACACCTCCTACCCCGTCTGAGGTACACCCATCTGGTTACGCCACTGGAAGCTCACCACTGCCAGCCTATACGACCCCACCTGGCCACCAACCCCGATAACGGTACCATGTCCATTCACCCGAGCCAGACGTCCCCGGGGTTGACGACATTCAGAGCGAAAGTGCGTGTAAACCACTGACCCATATATATGTCGGTGTAACTTGATACATTTCACTGTCGGTCTTAGTTATAATCCCTCATTAAATCACTCTTGACTTTTGCTTTGACATTGCTACCATTGCTTATAATTTACGATTTAGGTTAAATTATGGTTCCCTTTAGATCTTTGCATTCTAGGTATAAAATTTTAATTCATTTTAAATTAACACTGGTTTTTTAATTCAATGATTATAATATTTCGATTTCCTTTACGTTTAGGTATATCAAAAATCTTGTACATACTCTAGTCCATCCTGGACCATGTTCACTTTTGTTCACAGATCCCTGTACCGCTTCTTGGCATTCAGTCGGTAACGACAAGCACGTTATTTCGGTTTAATCAATATTTATCTTAAGGGCTTGATCAGTTGTCTTCGAATGGGTTCCTAATAACGTTGATATGTTTATCACAAAATTCAGTAAACGTAGATGTGGCTAAGTCTACCTGAGGTACGAACTGTACGCAGGGATTTAGAAGTAACACTAACGTTTACATTCTGATTAATCCAGGTGAACGTGTAGCTACCGTATTAACATATTTAGCGGTATCTATTCTTTCAGTTGAAGGTATCTGTTTTGGTTTGATTTTTGAACCACTAACACTGTTTAAGCATCTCAAGGTTTTGACTTGGTAACGGGTGCGAAGTGAAATGTCACAATTACAGCTTTGTCTAAATTAAGGCGAAACTCTTTATTGAAGAAAACTTATTCCGAGAGAAGTGAGTCGAGTAAGTTGACATATACTGTTGTTCTGAACTGTCATAAAATAGAGGCTATGTCCACTAAGCGTGGCGTGTCTCGACCAACCTTACAAAATAGAGGCTATGTTCACTACGGTGTCGTGTCTCGCCAAACCAATAGAGGCTATGTTCACTACGGTGTCGTGTCTCGCCAAAAAAATAAAAGGTTTCGTGGTTACCATGTGTACCCGATACCTTTCCCCCTCCCCAAACAAACTATATATATTATAACCGTGTAAATGACTACTTCAAACAACAGATATTTAAACATGGCCTACCAAGGTAGCTCATGGGCTTACAGCAGTTGTGGTTATAATCCCAGTTATAGTCACGATTTGCACGACTTATCTTCTCCCAGTTCAAGACGAACATGTTAGAGTTTTGCCTGCCCCCATTTGTTGGTGCACGGTGTTGACGAAGTTCGGACTGTGCTCCAACCCCTAATTTTTGGTAGTTCAATTTTGATACCACACTTGTTACCACCCCTAAATTCCCCGATGTGTCTAACAGGTGCTTGTCCCCGCCAATGATTGCCAAGGGTGTTTGTATATACGTATCAAAATGTTAATAAACGATGTGGTTAAAATTTCTTGTGTTTTCTTTATCAGCACATATAACTTGTACGGAACTCATAAAAGAATCTAAGTTACTACATTCTATTGACACAACGTAAGTAAAAGGTCCTAACACTAGACGATTCACATTCACAGCCAAATTCTTCGATTTAAATAAATAAATAAAGATTTTTGAAAAGATTAATTTTGTTTATTTTCTTTTCTCGATTTTTAACGAAAAGTGAGGCAACCCCTTTACGACGGTTACAGCACTTTCACTCACCAACGTAGCCTACTTAAGTTTAAGGAATTTTTGTGCAGGGAACAGTATCGTAGACATATAAACAGTATATAAATGTTAGTAAATATTCCCGTAGACACATAAGTGGTCTAGGGCAGGACCTCGAGTAATTCGATATCAACCTGATTAGTTGGGGCTTTGGCATATTCCCGATCAAGCTGCTTTTATGTCTCTTTCTTAGTTCTTTATTTTAGGTGTCTGATACATAAAATAATAAAATGATTTGGACTCTTACACAACTGTGCTCTCGACAATTCATTTTTTTAAATGTAACTTGTGCTCCTTTTTTGTGTAAATTTTGCACCACTTGTTTTTTTTTTGTAAGGACGACAACGTGACAGAAATTTTTTTGTAACCTTTTGAGTAATATTTGATAAATATTTGTAATATTTGATAATTTTTCCTGAGGACTGAACTCCTCAAGTTCAGTTCCACTGTATAAGGTGTAGATAAATAAACGGTATAAGCCATAACTCCGATCGATCGCCGGATGTTGTTGTTTGGGTTATGGGAGGCCAGAAGGGGTTCAGGAGAGAATATCGGTACATGATACATTATTATTAATTAGTATATGAACCTTTGTATGAAACGAGTATAATATTAATATATTTTACAACTGTTACTTTTTCATGTGTCTTAGGTATATTATAGTGTACGAGCCTCAAGAAAGACCTAAAGTATTAGTAAGAGCTCCTGTGGTGAAGCTATTTTTGCCGTTCTGGTTGAACCACGTAGGCCCCGGCAGCTGATTAGTCCCGTGTGTTTGGTGCCCCTTATATTTCCCCTCGGTCCTAAAGAAGTCACCAACTCTGAGTTGTTCACAGTGGCGCCTGACCTAACTTAACTTTATTTTTGTCTTTTTATTTTGCTCATTGCGCCATTCATATTCTTAAATACGTAGTACAAAATTACTTTTTATCTATCTCCACTATTAGAAGATTTTTTTGTCAAAGGTTCTAGGTACATTAACAAACCATTGTTATTTTATAGTTTTCAGTTTTTGCTTCTATCGACAGTCCCTATGACAGCCAATTTTTTTTATTTTTGTTTACCTGTAAGTGTATAGCGTAAACATTTTATGTCGTTCTTCTTCTGTAAACTGCAAAATTTCATCGTACCAACCAAATATAGCTTTATCTACATACTTCATATCGTTAAAGTTGATAGTTTTAATCTGACTTGACACTGCAGTATATGCAAATACAGCTTGTCCAGGATTTTTAAAGCGACTGGTTTTTCTGCATACGTCATAAATATCAGCTAAGCTTCCATTCGACATGCAGTTATTAGCCCAGCATTGAGCAACAAATTCCAGTTCTTTGTCATATGACTAAAATGGTGAAAATAAGCACTGCTTTATTAGCATGTACACTATACAAGGTGGACCAAATTCGATGTTTCTATAGGGGAACTCGGTAACTATAAGAGATACAAAAAAATTAATGTCGTATCTCTTTTCTCGATACCAACTTACTGTTGTTTTCAATAAATGAGAGTCAGAGTTGGCTATCCTTTAATTAAAAGGACAATTTCTTCCTCCTTTCAAAAATATATAATATTTGGGACCGCTTTCGTTAATAATAGCGAAAACAAGTTTTTTTAGGCTTTCATTAGTTTTTTTATATTTATCCACCTTTTAATCAATTTATTATCGAAGCATTTATGAAAAATTTGCCACTGAGGCGAGAGGTACATTTTTCCAGAATGACGGCGCTCCCCCTAATGATAACGAAGCTGATTCAGAACTATCAAAAATTTTGGAGACAACTGGATTGAAAGTAATGGACCAGACTTTATAAAAAGACCAGTCAGCATGTTAACGAACTAATTCAAAATTTCATATACAGTGTCAATTCAGTTTCTTACATTTCTATTTATAACGCAATTCAAAGTTTAATAAAGAGAGTTAATCTATGCATTCATAATAACGGACAATAGTAAAACCATTTATATTGACTTATACATACTTAAATTACTTTTATGATTATTTATTTTGGTAGGAATTGTAGTTATAGAAAATTGGATGTACGATTCTCGTTTATGGCCATGGCCAGTTACGTGTTGCATAATTGATGCGATTTGTTTCTTTCTTGCAAAAATAATTTTGCGAGGTTGCTCCTTTTCTAGATATAGATTGAAATATATTTCAGATGCCATATCAGAAATATTATTATTTTTATCAATTTTCGTCTGCATTATTGATATTAAAAAATAGAGTGGTATTTTCGACCGTTTCTTTTTTAGCAGACTAGATTGAAATTACATGTATTTATAGTTGATGTTCCGGCACCAAATTTGTGGGCCTTCATGAGAACTAAAAATGAAATATTATATAAATAAAATATTATAATACAAATAGCTTCATGAAAATGGCGTAATAAATACATATTATAATATAGAACTGACCTTTTTTTTTTCAAAATCAATAAGGATGTTTAATAAATGATGAGATCATGTGAACAAAACATATACACTATAATTATTTGGAATTAAAACTACAATTTATGAATATTATATTAATAAAAGGACAAGGTAACAGTTGTTATCACAGATAGGTCGGTTCAGGTACGTGTTAAAAAATATATAAAATTTCAAAATGAAACAATGAAAATGAAGACTAAGGGTAAAACAAGACAATTAATTAAAAAAATAATTAAACCTGGATTAGAAAGAAATGAAATTTTGAAAACTGGGAAAATTAGTTTATTTATAAAATGGAAAAATATATTTCACTTAGTTTTGCAGTATCTTGTTGTATATTAAGAGTAATACAATTAATTTTTATAAATAACATTTCAGATACGTCATGTTTGTGTTTGTTTTCTTTTAACATCTAAACTTTTGGGATTATCCCAGTCTATATCATGTTTGTAATCAATTCTATGAACAGAAATAGGGTTATGTTTTTCTGTGTTTTTCATATTGTTCTTATGTTCATTGACTCCAATTTCTAAAGCTCTGCTAGTTTGACCCACTGTTTGAATTGCAATTTACAATACAAATTTTTGGAAAACACCAGTAAGTTGGCCTCAAAAAAATAGATCTTTGATGCGACATTAATGTTTTTGTTTCTCTTATAGTTACCAAGTTCGCCTATAGAAACATCGAATTTGGACTATTCTGTACATAGTATGTGGCTTGTAAATATGAAAAAGCAGAATTGTCTTTAACCAAACTCATGACTATTTGAAATTGGACTAGCTCGCGCACAAGCAACTCTTGAACCCTTTTGTGTTTGTCAAAATTCACTCCATCAATTAAATGGGATAAGTCCGATGTCAAAATATTTGTTCAGAATTTTTTCAGATAAAGTGCTATCACTAAAAATATGCATATAAGACCACCCGATAGTTTGATCGTCTCTTTCTTTGTTATTTATTTATTTAAGTCGTTAAAACTGTTTAACGTTTGGTAACTTATTGCAGTTACAATATTTAAAGTGTCTTCGATTTATAACGAAAATTTTTTATGAAAAAAGATGCGATTTACCTAGAACTTCCGATGGGCCATTTTTGTTAGTGTTCTAAGCAATAACTTGATGTACGGACTCGCTTCGGGGTCTTGTGGGAGGATGGGTGATATCTGCGCAAACATACAATAGAGCATCCTTTCTAGCAGCACGTTGATTTTCGAAGTCAATGTAGGTTCTTTGTTTTCTAAATGCAAAGCTCTCGTTTTGTAGATATATATAACCAACGTCGTAAACGAATGAAACCGCACAGAGTTGTCTTCCTTGAATGTTATTTTAGAGGACGAATCAACCTTACATCAATAATGGTAGAAATGTTACTTGTGACAACTTTTTTACTTCACTTTCACTGGCGAAGTATTTAAATTCTAACAGTCTAGTTTCGTCGACACAATTAATAGGGCTCGAAAGGAAATACCGGTTTCTGTGAAGACCGCGAAAGAAGAATTATACAATACCTTCGTTCTAAAAACAGGCGATACTATCAAGAAAAATCGTTTTAATTCTCAGTACTATGCACCCCGATGTAAGAATAAACCCTGGTTCAAATAAATAAACTGAGACAGTGTTATATTCTGTTATTCTACAACACCACGAAATATGGGACAGACTCAATGAGTCGCAAATATGCAGTTAAGGCGGCTTCCATTGTAAATTGTGTTGATTTTGTTACAAAACCAAAGTATCAAACTTGTTACGTTTCTGTATTTCAAGCAATGATAGTTTGGATTAAATAAATAAACGTGTTTCAAGTATCATACTGGTAGTTAGTCATAACTTTTATGTCTTATACGAGTGAACACTGCATAACAAATGATGGAACAAATTTGTCACTGCGGCGGTTCAAGGGGGGTGGTAACCTTCGGCGCTCCTAGAGTTAAATGACTTATGAAGCCTTTTTACATAACAGAAACCCCAGTCATAGCAAATATGACATTAAAGTTTCATTCACTACCGCCGATTTTCCGAACTTATTTTTACTAGAGTAAAAACTTCGCTTCAAAGCTTTTAGAGATCAGTTTAAAAGTAACCTGCCGGCTGTGAATAATGGACCTTTGTTCATGTTGTTAATGTGAAAGCGAAACGGCGAAACTTCAAATTTAAAGCCAGGGTTATCAAAAGGGTATAGGTACATGAAATGTAGTACCAGTAAATCTGGTACTAAAATTTGGACATTAAATAATGCTCTGAATGGAAACAGTCATCATTGTTAAGTAAATACCAGTAAAAAATAGTTTTACATCTAATCAGAATAAGAATATTGCTACAACTTTTTCGAAGGTTTTATTTATTTAACACTTTTCTGAATTGACAACAACAAACACTAATAATTTCTAGAAAACCTCATATCTAGTTGCTAGAACTTTCGCCAGAGACTACCCATAACTTTGCACGCGTGTACAAAAGGTTACCTAAATCCGTTACAATATTTAAAAAGGAATTGCTGTTCGGTAGTCTCACTAAAGCTCAGAAACGCCTTGACCCATTTAAATAATATACTTTTGTTTTTTCGCTATTATAGAGAGTTGATGTAAAAATAGAACAATAGGAAAACGCAAAAGACCAGCCGAAGAATGGAAAAGTTAAAAGATGGTAATGTATGGGAATCGACATTTCGAACTACCGCTTTTAAAAAATAGTGTTTGTGGCGTCTATTGCTTATGTACCTAAACTAACCTAACCTAACCATAATTTTTAACGTTACTAAAGGACTTAGTTTGAGGTTTTCAATTTTCCAAAATTCACAAGGCAAAATTGACATTGAATGACTGAAAATAATTGGATTTAGAAGGTTGATTAGGATTAATAATTGCCGATCAAAAGTTATAATCAAATAATTGTGATACGAAGTTCAGCGGTTCATCTAGTTCTATTAGATGGATGGTTACGTAAACATTGAACCTTTTGGAGAAATATTTTAAAGAGAAATACACAGTCAATGCCCTTATTCATCCACCAAACCGACGTGTGAAGTAAGTATATAAATTAGTTTATGAAATTGACAATAAAATTCCCGAATTGAAAGGATTGTTTAGATTCTCGGCATGTCGGCGTAAATATTAGCTGGAAAATTTATCACATGATTTAGTCTTCTAATTGAATAGGTGCTTTAATATTTTTTATCTATAGATACGTCTTTTTTTTCACTCTGCAGTTTCAAATTTTGATTATTCGACAAATTAATAGAAATAAATATGGGATTAGGCAATTGATTTAAAATAATTTTTTGCATCTAATGTGTGGGAATACATCCCAAATTCTTTCATTTTGCATAAAATTTGTTCCTCGGCGGATCTTCAGCGAAGCCGTGTGCAATGTTTTTGTCAAGGGAGTTCTGGTGAGGTAGTGAGGAGAAAAATCTCCGAGTTCACTCGTTTAGTCAGGTATTCGAAGTTGCAGGTAGGAGAAGGAATATCTTGAGACAGTGGAGAAGTGCGTTTTGAATATCAAGAAGTAACAGAGGACATTAATTACTCCAATATTACCCAGTTGTGGGGACTTTCGAAGGTTATTCCTCTTCCACGAAAACTTAAAAAAACGGAAAACTACTACCGTACTATGAAGGCGTTTAGCTTTATACCTTCATATTTTACCGATAATAAAGAACGTACTCATACGTTTCTTATTTCCCTTTAATTGTTTTCGAAGGTTATAAACAGAGTGTCTGAAATTCGACCGGCACAATTGGGATCTCGCTTATTATTGCAGCTGGAAAATAGTTTAAATGAAGAAGGATTTAAAGAATTTCAATGTCATTTCAATGCTGCTTTCAAATTGCCGGTAGGTCTTTTCGTTTTAAAGATTCTAGCGGAGACGTATTTTTTGACACTTTCAAAAAACTGTTTCTTCTATAATTTGACCTATGACAACTTGTTAATGGGTACACTATTAGGACACTTTTTTAGTCTGTTTGTCATGGATTTATCAGATAATTTCTATATTAATTTTTTTTTTGAGATAGTATGACTAACTTTCTTATTTCTTATGGGCGCCATATTGGATTTGGCCAAAAAAGGAAAGAGCATTTTTTTCATTTTCTGGTGATGTAGATAATCCTGTTTTTTTTTTTTCGTTTATTTAATAGGAAATGATATTTTTCAAATTTTCACTAGTTGGTCATTACTGTGGTAGTCACAAAATTACATAGTTTTTCGTTCTTTAATTTTGTTGTAAAAACCTCAATTAAAGAAGTATAACACTTTTCTGAAAGTGCCAAAGAAACATTTTCGCTAGTATCTTTAAAACGAATAGACTTACGGGTAATTTAAAAGCAGCATTAAAGTGACCTTGAGATCACCAACATTTTTCCCCAAACATTTTTCCAACTACAATGATGAACGAGATCACAATAGTGATGATGGAATTTCAGACACACTGTATACCTACTCCGGACCTTTTTTTACGGAATATCCTGAGACAGTTGCACTTTATCCTTTTTGAACCGTAGAAGAAAATTTGTAATAAACTTTAATAAATTTAATAAATTTGTATGCTATTATTGTCATCTATCGGATGGACACGTAAATAAATGGATAAACTAATAATAATTTTGTAACGGTCAATAAGTTCCTTTAAGTTATATTTTGTTAGTTAATTTATTTCTCGTTAGAAAAGAAAATATGAGTTTTTTTTAGATAGATAGAGAAAATAATTTAAGGTCGAGTTCAGTTTGAGCTTGTCTGCCGATCATAGAAGAGGTATGGTTTTATATTGTATTTTATTTATAAAAGAAATTGAAATAATTGTGCTCCATCAAGTATTTGATTTATTATTCAATTAATAATATTTCTCTTTATGACTTAGTTTATTCGTTACAATTTTTGCAAAAAAAATTATGAAAAATCATTTTCTTTTATTGAATGTCATCATTTTCTTTCTTCATCAATTCATATTGTAACTTGCAATCTCTGTTCAAACTTATAAATTATTATATCTGAATTTGTAATTTATACTGATTAGCTCTGATGTGTATCACTGGCTGTTTTTCATGGTTTTAAATCTTTTATTTAATTACGTCATATTTATATTTTTGATATTATTGCTTACAAGTAAATATTTAATTTAGTTCTTTGTTAAACCTGTTTATGATCTCATGAATGATTCTGCCTTGTTGTATCTATTAACATTTTCACCCGTGCAGGATATCAGATCTGCTGAGTATTCATGAAACTGTTTTATATTTATGTGTCCCTTTCGGCTTTCTCTTTTGAGATAGAAATTAATAGTGAGGCCCAGAACGTATCCTAATTTTCAACTGTAGCTGGGTTGCCTCCTGTATAGGACCTCAGTACCTTCTGGCTGTGCCGGATATAAAAAACGGTTCTTCTGTTTGTTCTGACCAACTACTTATTTTTGTCGCTAAATTATTCCCAGAATTATCCGCCGACCAGCCTCGTGAACTGCTGGTTTTACCCATGAAGTCACATCCTAATTACCCTGTCCTATCTACCTGATCTACCCCTTGGTACAACCCAATTTACTATATCTATCCACTAACTTTTCATCATTTATTCATTTTATTTTCCTTTTTTTCTTTTATTCTCTTAACCATTTTTCTACTCTGATTGCAGTTTCTTCTGAAGTTTCTTTTCTCTTTTCTTCTCTCCTTTGTTCTTTTCCTTTTCTTTTGTTTTAACGTTTTCTTTTTCTTTTTTGTTTCTTTCTTACTTTTTATCGCAGAAACACCTTTCTTGTTTCTAACCCGATGTTTTCATGCATGCCCTACGGGTTTCCCGCTATCTGTTTTTTATTTTTTTTTTTTCATCGCGATATTAACTTTTTTAAACAAATCGTTTTATCGTTAATTTTCGCCTTTCCATCTCGACCCCACTCTCAACCCCTCTTTTTCCCAATCCTTGCTTGGTAGCGGGGTTTGTATAAATACCCGATGCATTCCTCTGTACCAGCATCTCTTGACATTCTACCGGCCAGCGACGTAATTGTTGTATATATGTGCCGTGTAATAAACTTTGGTTAAGAACAAGTTTTGTTTGAAATCCGAGTGTTGGATTTATGTGGGAAGATTGGGGAGATTTATAACAGGTTTTTGATGTATAAAATTTGTCATTATTATTATTATTATTATTATTATTATTATTTAATTTAAGCCTTCCCAAATTTTTACGCGAGTTACCGGTGGTACCGTTAGTTTTTATATAATTTGTTTTTCTTTTCCGACGTGGGTCCGTCTCAAGTTGAAAGTAAATTTTGAAGGTCTGTTATATATTACAAATTGTATTGGCGTAGTCCTGATTCGGGTCTATAGGCCGTCGTTGGTTGGAATTACTTCCTAACGTTTCGCTGGCGCGAGTGGCGAGCTTCTTCAGAGGTCTTTCCATCTTCGATGTTGGATGTAGACCCGAATCAGGACTACGCCAATTCATCAACTGGCCGCGAAAGCCTTAACCATTTTGTCATTACAAATTGTGTTTCAATTTTTGATTAATTACGAATAGGCAGAAAGTAGATTGTCCCTCTATTCAACATTGTTATTGTTTTATTAAACTCAACATCATCAAGTCATATGCTCATAACCTTGTTGCATCAGATTTCCTTTAAATTCAATTAGTAACATCTAAAGGCCATAGTCGGATAATAACATAAAAAGTCCCCCACGTGGATTTGATTAATTCTTGGATATATGTATATGTAAGGAAGCTCTAGATAAATGAAAGAAAAATAAAAATACTTGAGTTTCAATGATTTGTAGTAAATGTCTTTCAATATATTTTTTGAAACTTGAGTATTGTTCTTATTCTTTTGTCATGTTTGAGTTTCAACACGTAATGGATTCCAAAATTGAAACGCCAGCTAAATGTATTTGTTAAAGTATTAATAATTGTCGGAGTAATCGGGTGACATCGAAAATTAAAAAAAAAAATCATTTTTTCCAAAAACTGTTCGGCCGATATTATTCTTTCAGCGGAAGGTTATTTCTGTCATAAATTCCTAATTGGAAAAAATAGAATTTTTTTTATGAGAAACAGTTTAATAGAAATTTCTGAATTTTTCAAAACAGTTTTAATAATTTTTGAAATAATTTCCCACCATTGATTTTGCTTAAAACTTTCCTATCTTATACGAATAACATAATTTATTCAAAATTAAAAAAGTTATCTAACAGTAAAAAAAATTAATGAATATTATTCATGAAAATTTTTTCCAAAAATATTCTCTACATTAATTTTAATCATCAAATTAACAATTGTATGTAGTATTTAGTTAGCGTAAAAATTTCTTCAATATTTAAAAAAGAAATAATTAATGGTGAATAAAATGTTACTACGATAGTATTACATCAACCACAACAGCATTTTTAATAGAAAGGTTTATTCGTAACGCACCAAACGAGAACTCATTATCTTTCTATTTTGCACGACGCCCGAGCTGTAACCATTTCAGGTAAAATTTTGACGACGCTCGAGTTGCAGCGCATTAAATAGGAAAATACCAATAGAAATAATAATATAGATCAATTTTGATTTAGTGTATATTACTATTAATTATCTATAATATTAGAAAATATTGGCTAACCAATCCATCAGCGGAGATGGCGTTCACATGTCATCTGTGGTTAATATGTGGTGTTGTCACAGATGATTCATTTTTAGTCGTTGTGTAACGACTTTTCTAGTTTAACTTATTTATTTAATGTAAATTTATTTACAACTATTTATTTAACACTTAAACACTAATAGAATACTTAAACACTAATAACAATTCAACAACTTATTTATATGACAAGAAAAAAAATGCGTTTTTATATCACTCGGCATATCGTAGTTCGGTATTTATATTACTCGTTCGGAAGCTAACTGTAAAACTGCTGTCACTGACCACGTCAACAAGTATTTATACAGACAAGGAATAATTCCAGAAAGTTCGTGAATGACCTACTAGATTTTACTCGAGCCCCTCTTGTGTTCGTTTCATTTATGGCCTTGTTTATTGTCATCAAAGCGCCGACCGACGCCGGCATTCTTTGAACTCCGCTTATCCGCTCCCGGATCTCGTCGTCGCTTTCGCACACATACACGCTCGTTACAAAATGGTTAGTTTTTCTTTTTTCTTTGTGTATTCTTCCTATAATTTTTTTGTAACTTTGCTTAGGTATTGTTAACTTTTATTCACTTTTTTTTTAATTATTTGTGAGTAGGGTAGGATTATCAAATAATTTAAATAATGTTATAGGTATGTCTTCACAAATTATTGAAGTAATTATATAAGTTAATTTCTATTGTAAGGCTATAATCAGCCGTTGCATCATTTATTGTTGTTCGAGTAATTCACTATCTCAACGGGGGAAGTATGTCACAGATGATCAAGTTTTAGTCATTTAATTTTCTACCCGCTTTTGTCCAATCTCTTGGTATATTTTTGAAATATATTGCCATTTCTATTTCTGTCCTTCAATACTTCTATCTTTTCCTGCCCCCTTTCCCTTCTTCTTCATCATAGGTTTTAAGCTTTTAAGTAGTCTTAAGGTTTGAGTAGTAGATAGAGAACGTTTTCGCGAACCGCACGTTTTGGCACCGCATCAACCGCACCGAATTAATAAGCGTTGTATATAATATTGTAAATAGTTTAGTGTATATATTAGCTCAATAGAAATTTCAATAGTTAAACTGTTTATTAATTAATGACAAATTGGCAATCCAAGTTTCATGCTACATTCTCCGGTTAAGTTTTTACTTAACATATCCACCGAGTCGCACGAAACAGGTATAATATTAATTATTTATGTTCATTTCCATTTGTACTTATTGTGTAGCAGACCAGCGATCAGAGCAGAGAGAAGCAAACGTTTATATTTCTTTGCTCTTATCGACTATATAGTGTACAAATGTTTTGGAAAGTTACGTATTATTTTGTGTGTATTTTACCAACAATAAGTGAACAAGGAGTGTCACTTTTTTATTGTGCCTATATTTATGGAGAAAATGAATATTAAAAAATTAATTTTTCAACTGCGCTTTAGAAAGGTTTACAAAACATAATCAAAAAATTTCCGGCGTCTTTCACATGTACTTAAAAAAATTAGTGGGATATTTTATTAAATATTATTTAAATGATGGAATTCCACCAATTTAAGCTGTAGTGTATACATGATAATAAGAAAAACTTTGAAATCACTGATTTTCTAAATGCTACACTTCGATTAACTGTTTCAAATTGCCGAGATTATTTAGTATCACGGCTTCAACATAAGCACACCAAAGAAACACTTTTTTGAAGTGCTCTTATCGCCGCTTTTGTCGGAGCTCTTATAGCTTTTATCGCTGCTTCAATATAAACTCGGCTTTAGACTTGAATTAGAATTAACGTGCACTAGCTTTAAGAATTTCATTTTCTTAGTAATATGATACTTTCTTATAAATAGAAGAATATATTGCCAATAACCAACAATGTATTGAACTAAAAGGGTTAAGAAAGACATCTAGGGTAGTGAGGGTGAAGTGATTTATATTTAGTGCCGATCGGGGGAGTATACATAAAAAAAAGGGAAGGGGTGGCTCTTCGATCAGGGTGAACGATCAACTAGGAGTTAGGCGAGAGAAGGCCGCTGTTTGACATGGGTCATTTGGGGTGTATTTAATAAATTTATCCTGGCCGACTAAAATTTTAAACAATAGCTACCAATAAAAATAAAATATTTGAGTATAACAAACAAAAACATCTTTTCAATAAAACAATAAGTGATTGAAATTGGAATCGCTTTGAGGATCTGTGAAAATAAGAAGTCAAGAGACCAATCTACGAGGGAGAAGTGAACGTAAAAATAGAACTAAAGACGAATTTAGTGCCTGACAATACTTTAAGGTATTGTTTTTATTCAAACACGTTTTAGTTAGTTTTAATTTTTAATTAGTGTTTGTTTAAAAAAAAAGTTACCGACATGAAATTAACATCAGAACCAGAGTCAATTTTCTTTTTAATGTTTTCATTCAATTGTTCGAGAGCTTTAATCATTTGTTTTTTGGTTTTAATTTTCCGTAAAAACTTTGCACACCCTACAAAGTAAGAATTAGGATTCGGTTCAAAACATCCTCCGAGTAAGTTTTGCAGCTAGTACAAAACTTATAGGGTTCCATAAGCCGACATTAAGGCAAACGAAGGCTTTCGTGCAAGGACATAGCTGAAGACATTGCTGACGTTGCAATTTTGTGGTAGAATAAGAAAACATTCATTATTAATGTTATTAACTCGATAAATCGTAACAGCAGAAACATTGAGCGTTTTTTTTTTTTTTCATATTCAGGGAAAAAATCCAATTTCTAAAAAATTATTTTTTGTTTCTTTTATTGTTTATTATTTCCTCCACCTTGTGAAACATAATGATCCACGCAGTGTTCAACACATACATATTTTGGTTCTCGTTCATCTTTCAAGAAGAACACCTGCTACACCTTCTCTATAGTTATGCTTCACAGAGAATAGCTACAACCCGGCTTGGTGACCAGGTTAATCACAATGGTAATGATACCATTCAAAACTTCATGTTACCATCACGTATAACTTTATCGAACCATTATCTGATCCAACAGTAGAGCGTCCTTCGTGTTGTCTTTTATTTCTCCTTCTCATTTACGTTTTTCACGTTGAAGAGTCTTCACTACTTCCCTCACTTGGTCCACTCGCTTTGAATAATCCAACGGACCGCTCGATACACTCCTATTGTATGTTCGTTTCTTCAGATTTAACGTTCCCTGCTACCGTTCGCGATGTACTAGCAACAGGCTTTTCCGTGACAACATCTCCTTCGCTCGTCTGTCCTCCACCGAACGATGTCTTACTCGTCTAGGATAATGACGGGCACTTCGCCACCATCACACTCTCCCACTTCAGTCATCTTACCTAATCTCAACTTCTATACTTCTCTCTTAAATATCTTCTGCCCCCCTCTCTTAATATCCTCACCCATTTTCGTATTCCCCTTTCCCTCAAATTTTCCTACACTCTTAAATTTCCATCGCACAACGGTCGTCCTCAGTCTTTGTCCAGACACATCTGTTGCCACTTGTCGATATGATTCGTTGTCCGGACTGCTATACATCCTTTACGCGATCTGACAATCCAGAAAGACATCAAAAAGCTTCATGTCGTAAACGAGCACAACACAAAGCTACTTCCTCTCTACCGAACAAAAAACCGAAGTGTGCTGCACCTGGGACGTCTTCCGACGGGTGGTGTAACACCTGTAAAATTTATGTTCCGCAGATTTCATACAACGGTCATCCGCGCACCTTTAAGCATAAACAAACTTGCTGCTCACCTCTCGAGTAGGGAATCCGTTTCCTTTCCTCTGCTTTCGCTAACAGGATTGCTTCGTTTCGTATTAAATCCGCGAAGTACTTCCTGTATTAAACAAGCTCTTTTGGTGATGTCCTCGAGAAATGTTTGCGTGTTATACGTAATTAGATCCATCTCTACGATGCGGTGAATCTCGAAGTTTTTCGGCATTATGTGCACGAAACTAAACAAATGCTTAAAATTAAATCATTCAACACAAATAACAAAATTATGACTCAGTCGACCGATGTATCCAATTTACGTATTGTATACGATAAACCTCTTTATGTAGCTATGTCACAACCTTATCACTCCTGACTTAAAACGAACACCACATGTATCAGGTCCAATAGTTCCCCGCATGTACTGTTTGCCGAAAATACATAAGCCAGGAAAGTCAGTTCGGCCGATTGTCTCAGCAGTCGGTTCACCGACTTATTTACTAGCTAAATGGCTTACAAATGACTTACTTCTTCTTCTTCTTCTCCATTCTCCTTATGCCTTTTCAGGCGTCGGAGTTTGGGTTGATTTCAACCCATTTTTTCCATGCTTTCCTGTCTTGCGCTGTTCTTTTCATTTGTTCTAGTGTTTTTCCTCGATGCTTTCCCAGTTCCACTATTTGTTCTATCCATGTTCGTCTTGGTCTTCCTTTCTTCCTCTTCCTACTGGTTTTTGTTTCTAGTATTTTTCTAGTTATTCTTTCAGTGTCCATTCTCTCGATATGCCCATACCATTTCAATTGTTTCTTTTCTATTTTCTTAATTATTGATTCTTGTTTTACCATTTCTCTTATTTCGTCATTTCGTACTCTATCCCATTTTGTTTTGCCTGCTATTTTTCTTAGGTGCTTCATTTCAATTGGTTCTATTTTCTTTTGGTGTTCTTTTTATATCGTCCAGTTTTCGCTTGAATATGTTATGGTTGGTACCGTTATTGTGTTGTGTATTCGTATTTTTGTTTCTTTCTCTATTTCTTTATTACTTAATATGGTTTTATTTATTGTATAGTATATTTTTGTTCCCCTTTCTTGCTCTGTTTGTTATTTCCGCGTCTATCTTTCCATCTTCTGTTATTATAGTTCCTAGGTATTCATATAATTTTACTCTCTCTAGTTTATTTCCCTTACATTTTATCACTCTTTCTGTTTTGATATTTTTGTTCTCGTTTACTATCATCATTTTACTTTTATCTATGTTTATTTCCATTTCCATTTTCTCTATTTCTTCTATCCATATGTACAAATGACTTACAAATGAATTTAAAAATCTCAGCATTCATCAGTTTAGTTTTTCAGTAAAGAATTCTATTGAATTCACCAATAAAATCAAAGATATCAAATTAAAAGGTAGTGAGATTTTGGTTTCATTTGATGTCTGTTCTCTTTTTCCGAGTGTACCGATCCAGCTTACCTTAACATATCTAGAGGATTTACTCAAAGAAAATGGTTTTACTGCTGATATTGTAGCTGAGTACTACGTTTCTACAGCTTCAATGTGCATGCGGCAAAATTATTTTCAGATCAATGGTTGCTTCTACGAGCAGAGGGAAGGAACATCTATGGGGAACTCCTTATCACCCTTCATAGCTGATCTTTCATGAGTCGTTTTGAAAGCAACTTGAGTCACCTGGAGTATTTTTCTCGGCTATAGCTAAGATATGTAGATGATATTTTTGCTGTTTTTGATTTAAACTCTTGTAATCTAAACGATCTTCTTATTGAATTATATTCATGTTTCCCTTCTGTTAAATTTACCGTGGAAGAAAAAATCAATGGACAACTACCGTTTTTATACACCTTGGTTATAAGTAATATAAGAATTTGATGTCTATAGAAAGCCGTACAAGTGGGATTCTAGATTGACAACCAATGACTGATCATTGTATTCAACACAAGATGGCTAGTTTTAATTTTCTTGTACATAGATTTCTTTGTTTCCCATTAAATAGAAACAGGTATAAAAAAGAACTTAATACTATTAAATGTATTGTCAAAGAGAACGATTATAATAGTAGCATTGTAGATGAAATAGTCAATAAGGTTAAATTTAAGAATTTTATTTCAAGATCCCTTACTTTTCATATTGATACATATTAAATCAAGTTTATAACTATGCCAATGGAACCAAGGTTTACTCGAGGTTTGAAGGTAATTTTCGTAAACTAGGTTTCCAAATTGCTTATTAGTTCAAACAGTAATTCACAAGATTCCTTTTCTGGAAAAGTCGGGGATATATGAAATAGATTGCAAAGACTGTAATAAGAAGCATATTGGGCAAACTAAACGATCTATTCATATTAGGTTTAAGGAACATTTGGCTCATGCTAGATTTGGTAGAACTGAAAAGTCCAGTGTTGCTCAACATATTTTAAACGAAAATCGTACAATTAATATTGACAACCTTAAATTAGTTAAGGAAATCAGAAGTTGTTATCTGCTTGACAGCTTTGAAAGTATGTATATTTATAAAAATAGATTAAATTCACTTAACGTGACAAGGCTCACATTTCAAGTACCCCGTTATTTAGTCTATTTAAGGATATTTTGTAAGGTTCACTGTACATTGTGGTCGGTTGACTGAGCTTTGTTCACTGGACCGTAACATTAGTCTGTATTTATAATGTAAATTTTACGGTTGGAATTTAGTTCACTTCGGTCCCTGAGGAAGATAACTTTGTTATCGCAAAGTGCTTCTGATATTTTTGATCAGTCATAATATAAAAAACTCGATAAATTCTATTTCAAAGCTGGACAGTAAAATTAATCGATTAATCCAAAATTTTCATCAACCGTATAACGACAACTTAACCGTTGGGGAATATTTTATTCAAAAACTGTTTGAGGCTTCCTCACATCCCGACGAATCTATTGATACTATTGAACATCCTATATAATTTTAATCAGTAGGTGTTTTGTATGTACATATGTAATCGAAGTTATATTTTACAGGCTTATACCTAATAGTGATTGTACCCACATGCCTATTTAAAAATAAATAAGCTTGATAACCGGCCCTTAATAACATTAAGAATGAATAAGTTTTCTTATAAACTTCAATATTAGTTGATGGCCATTTGCCTGAGTCAGGACCGCTTTGCCAGCGTGGAGCCTTTTCCGTTGCTTCTCGTAAAATATTTCCTTCTATCCACCTCATCACTGCCTTATGACGTCCGTTAATGTTTGGACATAAAGAAAATGCAAGCCGGAACAAGTTGATGAGCTTATTACACTTTTCAAATATTTCGGTTGTGCGTAGTACGCTATATCCATTATTAAATCATCTACACACTTTAACAATGTTACATACGTTTTCCTTATGTTAACGATGGAGAATTTTTTGCTCCTAGCTAGGACTGATCAGTCTGTCAGAATTTCCCTTACTCCGCGTGTATTTATAACTCGTGTAGTTTAAGATCCCTTGGACATCATAGCCCGTTATTTCCATTTTTTCACCACAAGCTCTTAAAAAATCATCAACGAATGTGTCACACCATTGTTTTTTTTTTTTTTAATGAAATACAAAACATCAAACGATGCGTCTTGCGACATTGTTTACCATTTGAACATCTTCTTTGAGACTTCAGATCCCAACTTTGAACACACCACTTTGACTCTATCTAAATTATTGGATAATGTTGCTCTTCGGAAATTGATAACGAAGACTTGCCTTTCCGTTTATTACAACTCGTATGACAAGGAATCCATTATTTTAGAAAAATTCGATTTCTAAGTCGACTGGGTCGCTTTCCTCCCTTACTAAATAGCCTGTTATTATAAGTTCAACTCAAATTTTTGCACTACATTTTCTAACTCGGACACTACCAAAAGTTTTCTCTCGGATAACAAACCGTCTGAAAAATTTCACTTCAATTAAATAATTTTCTACCATTACTACTGTTTAACTTTCAATGCAGCAACTAGCGATTGCAACTGATGGCTCTCTCTACGTTTAATCTTGAATATAATCATACGTTGAGGGAGGGGGTATACAAATTCGTAAGCGTTTCACCATTTATGAATTTATGTATGACAATATTACAAAACGTTTTTTTTTTTTATGAATCCAGCTATTATGAGATTTGTCCAGCCCTAAAATTTTACGTAAATCATGTACTGATTTCAACAGTTGTTGTTTCAACACTCGTGTATATATCTCTTTTTTCATATCTCGCACAATCTCCGTCTTCAGTTTGTTCGATAATTCTTCATCGCCTTTCCCAGCAAACGCTTCTGCATTTTTACGCTCTAGTTTTACTTTTGTTGAAAAAACGTCCATGATTCCGACAGCATTCTTATCTATGATATCATTCGCCTTGTTTGTTACTTGTTTGTCCTTGTCATTGCTATATTTTTCAATTTCTCTTTCCAAAGTTTTAGTCGACATCTCTATATTACTACCACAAGTTTTCAGCATCTTTTCGCCACTTTTGGAGACAGCTGTTCTCAATTTTTCTCGTAAATCCTTCATCCTTCCGAAACCTTCACTGACAGCACAATTCTTTACCTTTTCACATTCGATTCTGATATGCTCTTTTGTTAACCTATCTTTCTCATATACATACGTTTTAGCAGCTGCATGAAACCCTGCGGTAGGCTCATTCAAATGTGTAATACGCTTATTAGCCACATCAACGAAATAAAACACTTTATTGAATGGTTGTCTAATATCTACTACATCATCTTGTTATAGATAGATAAGACGTTACACCTTCTTCTCCCAAAATCGTACATTCACAGCATCATGCTCCTGCTAAGGATCACCGATTCTTGTTAAGCGGTTATGATTGAAATCATGTACATTGTTTAATGATCGCGAATACAATCGTTTTTTTTTTTTTTCTAACCCACGTCCGAACTTATCAACCGCCATTGTCTAACCAATCTTAACAATTTCTTTATTCGATTATGTTACACACACAACACTTCTAAAATTGATTGTATTTCGTTTTCATGATTTGCGTTGCGTGCTTGTTGAGAAGTAACCAATAACTTTAAACGATCACACAATTCACTAACGTCAGCTGTTTGTTGTCTTAAATTGTAAACTACTCCCGTACGTTTTAATATATCCGCATAGTCTTTCCTTTCTTTAATCGACGTCGGATATTAATAACGTAATTTGAACAGTAGCTCGTATAATCCCGCAGCACATATGTATTTAAATTTTCCATCGATTACAACGTTTGGTCCGTCAAAATCCAGTTCAGAATCACCAATAAAAAATTTATTTGTGTCCCATTCGTATCGAACTTTATTAATACGGGGAGTCACAACGTCAGTATTAAATGTACCAGCTTGATAGCCTTTAATAATTCCTTCTATATAGTCTCGAGGTAGAGGATCGAATTCATCCAAATATTCAACAAACCGAGAGCGATTAATATAGTCTATGTATGCTTTTTTTAATTGTTCAAACTCATCATTATTCTTGTGTATGTTTTCATGACCCGTTGTTGGGTCACTTTCGTAAACACCTTCTTCCCTCAAGAATGCAGGAGCACCTGGAAGTAAGGTGCCTGGAGCATTCAAAGGGTCCAGCTTTCTAGTTTTTATTGGAGTTGACGAAGCTGGAACGTCACCTTTCGACCAATTACTCTGTAATATATTTATATATATTTATCGTCCTTTTATCTATTTTCCCATGTTTCTATTAATTAATAAGCACTTCCATATTATATATTACTTTTTATTGGCATATGTACCTTCTGATAGCGTACAGAGAAGACTTAATAATACCCAAAGTTATTTCTTAATTGCTATGTCGTTAATTTATGTATAACAAGCTATTTTTTTGTCATTGTTGATTTCCTATGACCTACTTATTACGCAAAGAAACGATTTACTGAATATGCATTTCTGCATTTCTATTTTTTGCAATTTCCGTAGGTAACAGGTCATCGACATATTTTGTTAGCTAAAAACTAATTGTACTTATTTTTTATGAATACATTATATACAGTATATCACACCTTCCCCCGGCAGAAAAATAAAGAAAAAGGTAAGGGTGCACAGCTTATCTTTTTCTTTGTTTGACTTTTAATGTACAATGCTTTTTATTCATAATACAGTTTAACTCTATTTTTATGAACTTCACTTAGCTTATTTCCTACCTTAATAACTATATTTAGGCCATTATTTTTAATTACTTTATAGGGTCCTGAAAAAATTGCATCCATTTTTGAACCTGTTTTATAACTTGTACTCTTACATTTAATATCATACATTTCCTTTTGTTTCAATTTTGATGACAGTAAGTTAGATCGTGCATCATGGCATGCCTGTTGGAGACGATACTTAAGTTCCAGTGGATAGTTATCAAAATTATAAACTGGATCAAGACTATTACTGATATTTGATGGCATTATGCATTGTTTACCGAATACTAATTCGTGAGGGGTGTACTTGGTTTGCGTATGTACAGTATTATTATAGGCAAAACACCAATACGGAATCCAAGTACTCCAGCTTTCAGCGTTTTTAGAAATTTGAATCCTCAAATAACTCCCTAAAGTTTTGTGAGAATTTTCAAGGGCGCCTAAAGTTTGGTGATGATAAGCGGTTGAATTTAGATTTGTAATTTGCAGTACTTTACAAGTCTCTCGAAAAATTGAAGCCATAAATTCCGTTCCTTGATCAGTAATAATCTTTTTCGGAATGCCATAACGCAAAATAAAATTGTTAACAAGTGCTCGAGCTACTGTCTCTGCTTCTTTATTCGGAAGGGCGTAACCTTCGACAAATTTGCTTAGTTCGCATTGTAATGTTAAAATATAACGATTGTCACTAATATCGGGCTCCAAAGGACCAACCAAATCTAAATATATTGATTCAAGTGCCGAATTGGCTGTAGTTGTAATAGTCATTGGTTCTATGTTTATTTTTGAATGTTTATACCGTTGACAATCACTACAACGTTTTACGAAATTTTCGATATCCCGTTTCATACCATTCCAATAAAAACGTTTTCTAATATTATTGAACATACGGTTCATACCGGCATGTCCTCCAGTGGGCAAAATATGGAGTCGTTCATGATAATTTGTTTTGATTCATAATTTGTGATAACGTCAACTCCTTTTACAACTGATATTTGCAAACCTAGGTTTTTTATTTTATTTACATTTTTCATAATATCATTTATTAGATGCGCGCATTTATTATTTCTTATTATAAAGAGCTCTTTAATATTACATTTATTACAAATTTCCTTCAGGTCTCTCAACGATGCACTTAATGCTAACGTTGATCGAGGGTCCTGTTTCAAATAAATAATTTTTCTTTCGTTATCACATATTACGGAATTCGTACGAATTAGCATTGGATTGTTAAAGAAAAGATTGTTAAAGTCATTAATTGAAATTTCGCGAAGCTCAAATGATTCGTTTGGCGATTTTAAAATTTCAACGACACCCGGGTGATCAAGCCGTTTGTCATTTTCATGAAGTTCTGTATTGTTGTTTTGATTTCGATTACTTTGAGCGCGTGTCGTAACCAACAAATTATTATGAACATACCTATTGCCTTGTTTTAGCTCATCTATTGAAATTGATATTCTAGACAATGCGTCAGCCGAAACATTATTTTTGCCTTTTATATGAACTACGTCAAAGTCATACTCTTCTAACGTTAAACGGAATTTAGTAAGACGACTTGAGGGATTTGTAATATTAAATAAATACAATAACGGACGGTGGTCTGTTTGTACAATGAATTTCCTACCATAAATGTATGGTCTGAAGTGCTTCACAGCCCACACAATTGCCAAAAGTTCTTTCTCGATTGTACAATAGTTAAGTTCTGCTTTGTTTAAAGATCTACTAGCATAGGCTACCGGAAGATCGTTACCATTTGACAAAACTGCACCGAGAGCAAAACCTGAAGCGTCTGTTTTTATTATAAACGTGTTATTTTTGTCGAAATTAGGATACTGAAGAATGGGTGGCTTTATAAGACATCTTTTAAGTAAATTAAATGCATCAGTACATTTTTCTGTCCATTCAAATGGAGCGTTCTTTTTTGTTAATGCATTAAGTGGTGAAGCAATGTGAGCAAAATTTGGAATGTAGCGTCTGTAGTAATTAACAAATGCAACAAACCTCTTTGTTTCGTCAGCATTACACGGTGTCGGATAATTTTGAATGGCTTGGATTTTATTTTGATCCGGAGAAACTCCTTTTTCTGAGATTACATGGCCTAGATACAAAACTTCTTTATGTAGAAAATTACATTTGTTTGGATTAATTTTTAGATTAACTTGACGTAATCTTTCCAGCACTTTTATTAAATTTGTATTGTGATTAGCTAAGTTGTTTCCGAAAACTATGAGATCATCTAGATATATAAAACAAACGTCATAATTTAATCCGGCCATTGCTATTGTCATTGCTCGGGAAAATGCGCTTGGACTTATTTTTAATCCCATGGGCAGTCTTGTCATTTGAAATTGTCCGCGTGGTGTTGTAAATGCAGTATATTTCCTACTTTCGGGGTCAAGTTCAATTTGGTAGTATCCTTGAGATAGATCAAGGTGTGAAAAATAAACAGCTCCACCTAGAGAATCTAAAATGTCGGTGATATTGGGAAGTGGAAACTTATCGTCTTCGATTTGTTTATTTAGTAGGCGATAATCTACTACAAGTCTCCATCTTTTATTACCATTTCGATCTGGTTTTTTAGGCACAATTAATACTGGAGCGGACCAAGCTGATCTTGATGGTTCTATTATACCATCTACAAGCAATTTACCTACTTGTTGATGTATTTCTGCTGTTTGTGCTTGAGGTACGCGATAAGGTTTTACGTATACAGGATGTATTGGTTTTCTGATATGAATTTGTTCTTTATAAATATTCGTTACTGTTAAAGGATCATTTTCTAGATGAAACACATCGCTATATTTGGAACAAATGCGTTCAAGAGTGCTTTTTTCTTCGTTATTGAGGTGATTTGTGTTAATAATTTTTAGAAGTTTTTCTACTCGATCACACGATTGCGGAATTTCCTTCACATTTAAATTGAGGATGTTATAGTCGCTTAATTTTTCAATTTTTGGTGTAAAATTTTTGAGTCTTATTTCCTGGTCACGAATATTCAGGATCCTAACAGGTACTAATTTATTTTGAGGTTTACCAATAGAACCGGCTACAAAAGTGTCTTCGCCAATTTCTTGCGGTAGAATAACGCATTCCTCTTCAGTATTTACACGAAAATATCTAATAATTTCACATCTTGAGGGGATAGTTGTATAAAAATTGAAATTTGATTCGAGTGGCAAATATATCTTTCTACCTTTTAACCAATATGTAAACTGAAATTTTTCAAAATCAATTGTTGCCGCATACTTTCTTAAAAAGTCTGAACCAATAACACCATGCATGCCACACTCAAACTTATCTATTAATAAAAATTTATGAGTCAGCGTTGTATTGTTTACATATAATTGTAAATTTGCTGAACCATAAGAATATATTGAACCTGATACACCATTAATTTTTACTTTATTTGAGGAGTTAATCTTTTGATAATTACTTAAAATATTTTTAAAAATTACACTAACTGATGCTCCACTATCAATCAATAATATCAATTCATTCGTACCATAATTCATTCGCACAAAATTTAATCCATTTAGATTAAGGATCGTTTCAGTACTGTTAGCCTCGAAAAAACGTTTCGTTTTGGATAGGGGTCGTTGTTGATGTTAAAGAACCAGAAAAATTCTCGTTTTCTTGCCGATTTTCGGTCATATAATAATTTCTAAAGTTGTTTCTCGTATTAGTGTGATTTTGAAAATTTCTTTGACTATTAGGATGTCGATTGTTGTCAATATTATTATTACGAAAATTTCTGTGATTGAACCTTCCGCCGCGACTATTTCCACGTCCACGATTATTAGTGTTGGTGAATCTGTAGTTGTTATTTACAAAATTATGCCTGTATGAATTATTATTATTGTTATGATTTCTACTGTTAAATCTAATATTTCTGGAGCCTCGGTTAAAATTACCTCGTCCGCGAATATTAAACAGTTGCACTGAATCATTTTTCTGTAGTTCTAAATCTTTTGCTGCTCTTATTGCATCATTTAATTTTGAATAGTTTCGCGCTGTAATAATTGTTCTAATTTCGTGATTGTGAAGACCACTACTGAATGCATTAACAGCAATTTTTTCGTTATTGGGTCGCAAAATATCTATCGCTTCCTGCTTTCCGTCTGCTTGTGTGATTGTTAAATTAACCATGAGTTCTTCTATATTTTTCCCGAATTTGTCTATTGAATTTCCTAATTGTTTAGCATTATTTAGTTTCACTGATAGGGCTACAGGGTTTTGTTTTGTCAAAAGATGTTTTTTAATATCAGATATTAGTTCTACATTATTAGCGTAAGTACTCTGGAGCCTGATCTTAGCACTTTGTGTTAATCGCGATTTTAATACATAATTTGTCAAAAGTTTCTTACCTTCAACATCCAATAAACAGTCATATAAATCGATTGCATCAACTAATTGAAGAACAACTTCCTCAGTACCATTTAATATAGGCAGCAAGCTTCCAGCTGTCCTTAAATCGAATTTTTCGCCCATTTCTGACTGAAAAGCTGAACTTGCTGTAGAGTTATTTGTATTTTCAATCACTTGTGTAACTGAACTTAATCTATCCCTTAAAATATTATCTATGATTATTAAATTACTTTCTATCGACTTTATACAGATTTTCGTGTCTGCAATTATTGTTCTATCTGAATTAGGGTTTTTATTATAATCATCTATTAAATCGCTCACCTTTTTTCTAAAACTATTTACCTTAATTATTTGTCTATTTATTACATCTAAATTGTTGCGTCGTTCCAATGGGTCCTTGTTTATGTTTCTTAGGAGGCCTTTTACTTGTTCAAGGAGATCAGTAAATTCGACAGGAATTGACATAATAAGACCATTTGTCCACGATATCGCAAACACATCATTAAATTTTAAGCACTTACGTTTTCTCACTAAATTAGTCACTAACCCAATTTATACTTTTCTTGTCACCCTACAGTTGTTCTTGACTTCTTGCGACTGCTTTCCATATCTTCCTATTCCATCTCTTCTGACATCGGTCGTATAAATCAAGCATTAAACCCATCAAAACAAGTGAAAATGTTGCTAGTTGTAGATAATTTCCCAATGAAATACTATATCCCAAATTACCATTTGATGTTTGTCCGCCACTATTACCTGCTTGTGCTATTATAATTTCTTCCTTCGAATTATCTTGCTTCGTTTCGTGATTACCCATATCAAACTTTTCTAAGGTGCACTCTTAAAACTGGCTTTCACGTTCAAAATTGCTAGGTGCGGCTGGCAGGGTCGCCATGTAATATATTTATATATATTTATCGTCCTTTTATCTATTTTCCCATGTTTCTATTAATTAATAAGCACTTCCATATTATATATTACTTTTTATTGGCATATGTACCTTCTGATAGCGTACAGAGAAGACTTAATAATACCCAAAGTTATTTCTTAATTGCTATGTCGTTAATTTATGTATAACAAGCTATTTTTTTGTCATTGTTGATTTCCTATGACCTACTTATTACGCAAAGAAACGATTTACTGAATATGCATTTCTGCATTTCTATTTTTTGCAATTTCCGTAGGTAACAGGTCATCGACATATTTTGTTAACTAAAAACTAATTGTACTTATTTTTTATGAATACATTATATACAGTATATCACAACTCACTTCTGGATATAATTCTTTTTTGATCTTTTCACCCAGCTCAGACTTCAAGTTAAGAAGCGATTTTGTAATTGGTTAGTATGCTTGCTACAATGGGAGATCCTGTCCTTGCAATTTCCTCTTAACTGCTTTTCTAACTTTGATTAGTTCTTTCTTTGCTTTTACATCCATGCTCTTGTCATGGTTGTCTTTTAACAACTTTCATTTATTTCACTTACATTAATATATATTTACCGAATCCTATGCGATATCTCCTCTCATTTATACCACAGTCCTTGTTTATCACTAGAAATCAAAACTTCTTTTTCCAACATTCTTCACACATACTTTTAAATTGATCGAAAGTCATGTCTGCAGTGACATGGTCAGAGAAAACGTGATTGAGATTATATTCGACTTATTTAAACAGTATTATTAAATTAGCGTTATGTCTAATTAAATGTATAGGGATCTGAGCATATGATTGATTTAAATAAGTGTCGATTGAGTTATGTCTTCCCATGATCAACTATTCCGTTATCTTATTCTTTGAACAAACATATACATTTTCAAACCGTAAACCGTTTGGTTGCTCAAAAAGTCCTGTAATCACATTTGTTTTTCCTCGTGACATTCTGTATAGTGTTATAGATAGATTCCCTTTTTAAATTACATCTACTAGGCTATAACTTTTGTGGTCCAGGGGCACGATTAAATAAACGATTAGCACGAGGTGATATTAGTATAAATCCTATCGACGAATATTGCAAAATACACGGTATGCATACACAATTTCACCAGACATTTCGCAACTTCAAAGAGCAGACGAGGTTTTAGCGCAAAAATCTCTACGAAGACTGAAGCCTTCAGACGCGCCTACAGGTGAAGCTTTGGAAGCTTTGACAATAACTTCGGTTATGAAGGCTAAGAAGGAACTTGGAATGGAACACAGAAGAACACGTCTACACCGTAAAAAAGGCGGTTCGATTCCGTTGAGGAGAATAAATAAGAAAAAACGAATAAGAAAAGAAGGAATTGTACCGTTAGGTAAAATAGTAACAACTTTGAAACGTGCTCTTAAGAAAAATAAGCCGCTCCCTCTCTTGGATGCTGCTAAAATTGCGTTAAATCAAATTCGGAAACTGGGAAAGCGATCTAAATATCCTAGAATCATTCCTATTCCGAAAACAGGCGGTTTCGTATTTTTGCCGGATTATCGGCACTTGAAGCTCTCTCTAGTAGTGCTGCTAGGATAGCTTAAGCTGTAAAATAGTCTAAATCAGCGCAACAACAATCAGAAAAGGGTAAACGTCATAACGCTTCCATGGAAGCCATTGCTCTTGGAAAAAATATTTCGATACAACCTAATCGTAAAGGTTCCGGTTTATATCTCAGACCGTTTCAACAAAAAAAAACAAAATTTTTCATGAAGCAATCATCCTCTAACAGATTTAGATTTACACAATTACATTCGTCATTTACAAATTCCGCATTTTCGTGGAATCATCATGCATAACAAATTACAAGGAAAAATTAAAAGGTGTGAATGTGCCATTTTTAGTAGTACACATTAGACAGCCTATGTTCAACGAAACAGCAAAGCTATTTACTTAGATAGTTTTGGTGATCTCCGTCCACCGAAAGAACTGGTTCAATATTTGCAATATACTGGACGTTGTGCTATCACTTATAAGTACAATCGTGTTCAAAATCCCATTGATTTAAACTGTGATCATTTAGTTCTACAATTCCTACGAAGGATTACGAAAACCCCTTTTTTTGAAACGAACGATCAAACTTACTTCTCTATATTAAACAGAACGTTAAACCGAAAACATGCCTTACACATTCGCCTTGACTAATACAAAGTGTGAGCTACAAACAATAATAAGTTCACCGATTGTTTTAAGTGATGATGAAGAATATCAAATAGCATTCTTAAATTTTGCGGCGTATTATAGTGTTCCTAATATCGATGAAAACAACAACAAATTCTGTTTTGAAGGTTCCACGAAACCAGTCGTAGTTCTTTCCGAAGGATCCAATGAAATCAATGATATTAATGATTATCTTCAAACGAAATTTGAAGGTACTACTGATAACAATTTCTTGTCTGGAGACATAAGCAGCACCAAAAAAATTGACTTTACTCCGACAGATTCACTTGCAAAGATATTGGATTTTGAAATTAAACTTCTACCAACGCTTCAAGAGGAGTCCGATCACGTCGCTGACATTTCCAAGGTGAACGCAATTTCAGTAATGTATAGCCTTGTACCTAACTCCTACATACATACTAATGATGGTCATAAAGGACAAGATGGACATACACTACATCAATTCTTTCCCAGTGTACCCACCGGATTTAAAATTGTAGATAATCCCAGTTTGAAACATTTATCTATCAACACTCGCGTCATCGATTACATTTCCCATAAAATAGTTGACCAGGACGGTAATCTTGTTAATTTTCGTGGAGAGCGTGCCACAGTAAGGCTTCACATACGAAAAGTATAACATGATTGTGCGATATAACTGTACCCAACAATATTCAAACAAGGGAACCACTATAAAACGATTACCACGCTCGCAGACGTTTTTTTCATGTACACCATTGAAGCGAATAGCACCCTCCAATTAAGTTTCTCAAATCCTTGGGATTACGGTTGAAAGAGACGAAACGTTAAAATGGTTTCAGAAATACTTAATGTCACCCAAAAAGCGCTATTCGACAACGCTATTGTTAACGCTGATAGACATACTCATCAACTATATGCGAATTCAACTTTCAACAATAACGATACTATACAAATTCCCCTAGAAAATGAAGACGTTTACACCTTAACTTTCAATAGTTTCGTAAACATAGAAGGACGTTTGTTGAAAGAAGATGGAACTGTACGTACCAATATTAATATTTATAAATAATGGAATTTTGTACCTTCTTGATGAAATTCGGTATGAATTGGGTGGAAAAATTATTGACCGAGTCCGTAATCTTGGTATGACTGCAACAATTAAAGGTTACACGTCTTACAATGAAAACGAAAGTAAACGTCTCATTAATAGAGGATGGTTTCCGCCTACTTTAGGCGCCGTACAAGGTGTTAGCCTTCATACCAGAAAACTTATTGATACAAACGGTTACTTCAACGTTTGTATTCTTTTTCTTATGATTTTAGGATTTGTAGAAGACTTTCGAAAAATAATACTTACCATACTACAAGAATTGGTACTGGTTCGCAGTAGCACTGAAAATTATGATCTCTATTGCTCAACAACACCGGTTGAAGAGGTAGTTGTACATTTGGATCAGATATGATGGAAAATTCCTCATTCATCTGTTGCTGATGCTGAACGTTTGAATTGAATTATTACGTTACGTTGATCGCAATTTAAACATGGAACTTTCGTTGCATAGTAGGGAACTACATGAATATCCTTTACTTAATAAATCCATTCTCACAACAGGACTTCGAAAACTACATCGCAATTAGAAAAACCTCGGTTCTTTATTTTCGGTTTTCAAACCGATAAAGTAATTATATTACAAAGAATATGAGTGTCTTCGATCACTGCAACTTAACTAATTTTAAACGTCACTTAGGATCCACTATGCACCCGCATGATAATTTGAAGTAAGATTTCGATGTTTCCAGATTTGCTGCTTTGTATGAAATGTATGTTAACTTTCAGCAATCGCACTACGTTAATGTAAGTGAAGTCAAATTTAGCAGCTGATTTTAAATTTAGGGTGTGTTCGTATCGCTTATTTAAAACAGATCTTGAACCGACTTGTGCTTATAAAAATGTTCTATTTTTAAAATATTGGCTATCTTTACACTCATAGATGCATTGTATTTTTTATTTGAATAAATAAAACATATTAAAAATGATTAATTGGTTTTTATTCTTTTAAACAACGTTATAAATTTTACATATGTATTTCAATTTCAGCTGATTTTCCCACAAATCTATTGAGACGGATCGATGGTAGACCCACTTGTTTATCAATTTTATCATTGGTATCCTCGATCTATGTATCTGTGAAAGCTTCTGCGTGTCTGCACTGAAGAAATACAACTAATATATACAAATCGGTTAACAGACGTGGTCGCCATTTTGTATGCACCTTTTTTAAGCTTTGCACGGGATATGTTTGGTTCAGTTTCAATCATTTCGGAGAACGTTTTTATTTTTCTTCATAACCCACCCGCACACCATTAAACTTTTCAATAAAGGTTCTATTAACTTAAACGCAGCCAACTCTGCTAACCATCTACCGCTCCTTCGCTCATTCGCTTAATTTATGTAAAATCTCCCTCTATGGAGGTGGACTTTGCAATAAGAATACACTACCCGTATTCATCATCTCAGTTGTAATGGAAAAAACTAATCATGATCAGTGTATCGTCGTTACTGATTTTAATATATTGTGTATGGATGAAACATTGGGAATCTATTTTTTTTAAAACTGTGGAACAAATATCTTTACTGTTGAAAACGTGCAGAACCTTCACTCTGTAAAATTTATATATGTTGAAATAGAAAGACAATCTCGAAAATACATCGAAAACTGATGAATTCAACTTCGTGTAGATCAAAACAGTATATTACTACAAAAGGTTACATGACAGATATTACAATATTTTGATCGTAGCACTTACATACTTTATTTGTATTGTAATGAGCGTATGTGTGCGAGAGCGGGCAGTGTAGCGAGCGTATATGTATTCGAGAGCGAGCAGTGACGGCGAGCGTGTGTGTGTGCGATAGCGGCGACGAGAACCGACAGCAGATAAGCGGAGCTCAAAGAACGCCGACGTCGGTCGGCGCTTTGATGACGATAAACAAGGCCATAAATTAGACGAACACAATAAGCACTCCAGTAAAGTCTAGTATGTCATTCTGGAACTTTCTGGATTGTTCCTAATCAGTATAAATACCTGTTGACGTGGCCAGTAAGAGTCAGTTCACAGTGAGCTTCCGAACAAGTAATATAAATAGCGAACTACGATATACCGAGTGATATAAATACGCATTTTCCTTGTGATATAAATAAGTCTTTGAATTATTATTAGTGTTTAAGTATTCTGTTAGTGTTTAAGTGTTAAATAAATAGTTGTAAAATAAATATCTGTTGAATAAATAAGTTCTACTAGAAAAGTCGTTACAGTTTCAAAATAAAGAATTGTTAAATTTAACGGCGATTCCATTAAATTCTGACATCTCGAGAGGTAAATAAGGATCACCCAATATCCTAGATACAGTAACCTGGGGAGATCGGTGGGGGAAGGACGGAGGAGTGCTATGTTGTAAGTTCTATGTATCACGAATCCATATATATGTATATGTACATCTACCTATGACCTAAATACATCATGTAATTTGCTCAATCACTAGGGGCCAATGACCTAACTCCTCCTTGTGCCAGAATCGGCTATCGTACCCTACTAATATACATTAAATTAAACCGGTCTTTATTACTATTCCTATTAAGGGTGTTGTTGTTGCTGCTGATGTAATGGTATAGAATATTCATTTTAAAGAAAACTGCACGTAAACAAGAATTAGTTCGTGACCACTGCGTGCTGTTCAGGTGATTCTTAAAATTCGACTTACAATTGGCCCTCCAGTTGAGAGGCGAAACTGGTGAATTTAATAATTTCGGACAGGACCGTATTTGTCATTGCTGCGTAAAAGTAGTAATAATTATCGTGCACAGAAGCGGTTATTTATATTCCACCTTCTAAAAATTTATATAAGTCCTGATACCTGAGAGAATCGTTTCTAATACCACCCTGTCCTGCTCAAACCCCCGCCCGGCTTCAACCATTCGTCGATCACGTGCATTTGCCGTGATGAATTTTTTATTATACGTATACATTGGGACGGGATAAATTATATATATACAGTATAATCTCAATAATCCGGCACGTACAATAATCCGGCACCCTTAAAACTATGTAATTACATATGTACATGTTCATTTAATACATTACATACATTTATTCCCTCTATGAAATGCTTTATTTTATTCATTACCTATGACTTTTTCACTATAATCCAGTCATCCGAACATTCCAATAATCCGGCACCTTCCGGTTTTTAATAGTGCCGGATTAGTGAGATTATACTGTATATATAAAAAAAAATGCATGTTACAATCTTAAATAATCTCAAGTAAAATAAAATCAATATGATGTAATATTACATAGTAACATTTAATTCAACAATAATTATTTTCTTTTTTTTTAGTTGAAGAAACTTTAACGCCAACTAAATACGACATATAATTTTTAATTTGATGATTCAAATTAAGATAATACTTTTTAAAAACTTTTTATGAATAAAAATTATCGGTGAATTTTAAAATTCATTAAGTTTTTTCACTGTGATCCACTACCTTTTTAACTTTGAATAAATTATATATAATTCGTGTAAAATAGGACAGATTTCAGAAAAACAATGGCGAAGGTATTATTTCAAAAATTAATAAAAAGTTTTTTGAAGAATACAGATTTTTTTTCTTATATGTCTATGGCCTTTCCATTATTATTTCTTGCAGACTTATTTACATATTCCCTTTTAAATTGATAAGCACCTAGCGAACTGCCTCTATCTTACTTACACAACTTGATAAAGGAAACCTTTTATTAAAAATGTAATTATAAAATCCTAACTTCTTATTCGTTCTTATAAAAGGAATAAATCGAAATAGATCAACATTTTTGTTTAATAAACTGCAGGACGTGGTTAAAAAAGCATGCATAGGTAAATGACAATTTAATAAAATAAACTTACCAATGTGTTCATTATCGCTAATACTTTTTTACCGGGAAATTCTTTCATTCGGGGAAAATAGTATCGCATTGCAGCAATTTCTACCCCAGTATACTCCGTTAATTTTCCTTCAAAGAATCTTAAATCCAATCGCATCTGTTCGCTCGATACTCCAGTCATTGCAACATCATGCCGGATTTCATTATGTAGATGCACAATTGCTTCTCTCTCCTTATCGTTCAATGACAAAATTTTAAAGTAATCACCACATGTTGAAGTAGGCCCACATTTCTAGATAAGAATAAATATCGTTAAAACAAGGATAAAAAGAGTAAAATCATTGGCCTTCGTCTCGGATGAGTCGCAGCCCACTTTATGCGTAGTATTTTTCAAAAGTCGAAAAACTTTAGTAATGTCGTAGTAAATATTAAAGTGCTTAAACCCCAACCTTAAAAGTACCTATTTGTGATAAAAGAATTCTTTTGATATTGCTAACGATAAGTTTTCGCATTAGGATTTGAGCAGTTATCCAAATCCTGTGATCTCAATATTCAATGCTTCGAAACTGCGTTCAGTCATACAGAGCCGAGCCATAGATCAAGGTAAAAGGGTACTAGAGCGCTTTCTCCACTAAACGGTCGGCGAATAGAGTATCTGAGGAGCAGACTTGCAAAATGCATTTTGTCCTTTTTTGTACATTTTTAGGAAAAGCAAAAAACTGTTACAGGAAAAGTAATCATTATATAAAAATTTTTTTTGATAAGTTATGTAGCAATCAGGCTCTTATATTATTATAGATTGTTATACGACAAGAAAGAGAAAAAATAAGAAGGAAAAAAACAAAAAAGTGTTGGACATAATGCATTTTGCTTGTCTTTATGCGATTTGAATGGACAAAGTGCTCAATAAACTCAAAAATTCTTAGTATTTTAAAATATTTTATTAAAAATATATTTTTCACTTATCAAACTTAATCAAACAAAAAATTAAAGAAATTCGTTTTCGTCAGTATCAGCACATTCACATTCATTTTCATCTTCTTTCTCTTCTTCTGGCTCCTCATCCTTATTGTTACTGTCCATTTCCTCAAACATTTCAGTCATCCATTTTAATTCCGGGTCTATATCATATCATGTTTCACCAAATAACTCAGTTCAAACTGTTTAGATTTTTTTGTTTTATTGCACGCCCCAACGGTAGCTCTGATAGCACAATTTGATCCAGACGCTTACGAGGTTTTAGCGGTTTGAAACTTTTTTCCAGGATCATTGAAACTAATCCATTTTGACCACTATAGTTCATAATGATACATACTCAATAATAAAACTTCTCTGAACAACGCACACTAGCAGTACTTTTAATAAACTGAAGCAATATGCTGTCAAAACGCATTTTGTCCAATGTTATTGGACAAAATGCATTTTGAAAGTAAAATACCATCGGACAAAATTCACTCTGTATGTCCAGAAGTTTTTATTCACTAAATAACAAGGGGACTTAATGTGAATTGAACTTCCAAGTGCTTACAAAAACATAGAGCTTTACCACAAGAATGCAACGCCACCTTTCTCGGAAATATGAAAAATTTGGACAAAATGCATTTTGCAAGTCTACTCCTCATCTGTCGTGAGTAACATTTCTTGTTGATCTGGTGAAGAAATCAACTCCGATACTCACGGTTATTATGCTTCCAGATGAATGATACTGTGGTGTTCGTGGGTTTATTAAATTATTATTTACAAGACTAAGTACAGGAATACAATTTATATACACTTAGATTACTATTTATTCAAACACTCGCTTATATGCGCGTCTCTTTTTAGTCGTCTCTTCACTTCTAACACTGTCGATTTATTTCCGAAGTTATCACTGTCACTGTCAATTTATTACTAACTCACTGTCGAACGTCTTTCCACTTTTATAGCATCATGGAACAGTCCAGAAAAGTCTCGAAGTTTGTTTACATTGTTTACTTTTTCAGCGAACCGCTTAATTACTCTCCTGGAAGGCAGGTACGGAACACGCATATACAAATACAACGCACACTACCGACACCGGCCTTGGTTGGTCGAGCAGGCCGCCAACGCATACAAGCGCACCCGGTCGCACACAAGCACGCTCACGTTCGCTACAATATCAAACAGAGATGATGTTGTTTGCTCCAAAAACTGAGTTGCCAATGCATGAATGTGATACGTATCAAAGAGCTCAGACCCCAGCGCCAAAGTTTAGACAAACGCATCCGAAGTACATTTCGGTAACAAGGTTACCTTAAGCTACAGGAAGGTGGGGAAATATCGCGCACCTATGGGAGATTGTAGGTTTTTGGCTTTGCTAATTAGTTTTAAATTCTGTAAAAGGGATACACGATCGACTACTTTTCGTAGAGTGTAATGGCAATAGTTTCTTTATTGTAACTTAAAGATTATGTAAAATATGCAGATTGCGTTGTATTCCCAACCTGCAGGTATCTTGCACGCATAGAGTGGGGTAATAATATATCTACCATTAAATGCTCAATAGAAGGTAATAATCGGTAATAACATAACTAAATGAAATCGCATTCGGACAAATGACAATACACATATGAAAAAAATGACGGTCAATACAGATTACCAAACAAAAATAAGCAGCACAGGTTTAATGTAGATAATAAGAATACTGCTTTTTATAGCTTACTTTTTAATTAAAATTTATTGAATTTAGAACATGCTTCATCCTTTAGTATATCCATTTTACTTTCATCTGAATTCCCGAAGGGTTACAAAAATTTTATTAAAATAATCACCTATGCTTGGTATGATAATTTAATAATTTTCTCCACAATTTGTTGATTGATATAATTTTCATTGGTATCTTTGAAAGTAATTTAACAATTTTTACTTTGCCCACCCTTGACAATCAAAATATTTAGAATATGTCACTATGATCATTAACATGTGTGTGATTGGTATAATTTGAATAATTTTCTGGGGAAAAGCCAACACGTTTAAAATAAGAAAACGTATTTATTTATGAATCTAATTTTCTTAAACATCCATAACTAAAAAAATAATGAAATTAAAATATTTCAATTTTAAATTTTTTGTTATACAGTAAGCTTACAGTTGACTGTAGGTTACAATGCACATAACTTAATTTTAAAATGTATGTACTTTGTCAATGAAATGATTGTATAACATATCTATCTATGTATGTCTGCGATCATAAACTTTAAGGATTAAATTATTTATCAGTGTAGGCAGTGAATGATTGCAAGAAATTAATACCTACTAATAATACCCTTTACTTTTAATTTTAACAATCAATCTGTAATATGCAAGACCCGTACCCCAAAAAAAAGTTAAAATATTTCTATGTCTGCAAAAAAATCACGTGTCTGTGATAATTGACGTGTTTTAAATAACTTACACCCTTCAGTTTCAATTTTAACAATCAATCCGCAATTTACAGAATCTCCTAGACCGTCAACTTCGAATGCACAAACAATTATGTAAATAATAACTAATTTTTGAAGGAACAGAATGGTAAATGCGTTGTGTGAATATGGTTGTGATATTTAGGGGCGAGTTTCTTCGAAATAATAAGATGTGCTCATCGTAATAAATACTGAAAGGTATGTAGTTATAGTTGAAGTAGTGTATGCTTTTTAGGTTATTCGAAATAAAAAAAACATCTGAGTTTTGCCATGAACCGGCGATAGGTGCTATGTACCAATGCGATAAGTGCTATGCACCACCCTGAGGTTACGGTAAATTCGTTAAATGCTATGCACCACCTTCCAGGTTTTGACAGGTGGTACTATAACAGTGAAATATGGGGTTTGTTATGAAGGTTAGCAATCAGGTTAGCAAACATGGTAATTGTACGCTTTTACTCCCACCTCCCCGATTCGATTCAAATATTAGTATGTTGTAGTATTTATCGCCCCTAGCAAGATTATATATGTATGGTGGGTGTAGAAACCACCCCTTCACATGGTTTTCCGCATGGAGAATTTAAATTCCAAACACTGAAAATTGAGAACTTCTAACAGGATAAAGGATAAAGGTAGTGTCAGAGGAGGGGCTTCTGTAGGAGGTAGTGTGGTGGGGGTTTTGTAGAGGGTGGTAAGAGAAGGGGGGTGGAAAATATTATGGATAAAATAAAACTTTGGTATGGGTTCGAGGGTGTCGTAGGGGCAGAGCTCTTGACCCTCTTCAACCCCCCAACCCCTGCAACCACTGCCCTTTGTAACTACCACCTAGAACGCACACACTACTACTCCCACCACCCACCACAACAGTATTCTTAAACTTTTTCAAGATGACAAGGGAGAAACAGTTACGATAGGGGTGTATGTGTGTGTGTCTCCGAGAATGTTCTTTGAGAGGCGGGAATATTGCCAACAATGGGAATCAAATTATGTAAGGGTTAAAGGATGTTATGGAAGGAGGAAGGTGTACGCGTAAATGTACATAGAATTCATTATAGCTTTCATGCTATACATAAAGACATAAATATGTAAATCAAATGATACGAGTACACAGTAAAATGCTAAATATTATTAACTTTTGCGAAAATAATTGAATAATAAATACATCTTTGAAAGCAATAGAATGGTAAATACGTTATGTAGAATACATTTTGTTATTTAAGGGCCTCTTTGAAATAATAGGATGTGCTCTGCGTCATAAATACAAATAGTTAAGTTGAAGTATTTTACGATTTTTAGATAAATCAAAATTAAACAAAAATACATATGATTTTCGCAATAAACCGCCTATAGGTGCTATGCACTTATAGGGTAAATGCAATGCGCTAATAGGAGAAGTGCTATGCACCAGTAAGGTAAGTACTATGCACCATTAGGGTAAGTGCTATGCACCACTGTGAGTTTACGGTACAAAGCGGCCACTCTGATTAAATTTGTTAAGTTCTATGCACCATCGTCTAAGCTTTGACGGATAGTATTCATAACAGTAAAAAATGGGATGTGTAGGAATGGAAGCAACCAGTTTAAATAGAAACGTTTACAACAATATTCAGAGATGTGTAACTTTTCTCAAAACAGCATGATTATTGTATAGACGATTTAGAAGAAAGTTTGCAAAAAGCAACTGAGGTCATGATACTAAATTGTCAACCTGATTATGATTTCTTAAATGCTATGCACCACCGTCCACTGCTGGACAGGTTCAACTAGTATGTAATAATGTTCCTGTGTAAGGTGTTTGTGAGTTTGAGGAACACTTAGTTAGCCATAAAAATATCCATCGAAAAAAGACGCGCAAAATGCCATAAACGATTTCGATTAAGAATCAAATGAAGTAGGGTTTTTCAAAATTTTACCGCGATTTATTAAGCGGTTTAAAAGATATTGGCAAATGAAAACGGGAAGAAACGCGTTTTTGATTAAAAGTGAAATCGCGTCCGTCAAACTCCTACGAAGATCGAATAATCTGGAATTTGCCGACTATTAAAACGTTTAATATAAGGACCAAAGGGTTACATAGGCCTATTGTCGACATCCATAATGTTTTTATCCAATCAGAATTTTTAGTTAAAAGTCGTTAATACAACTCCGGACTCTATGGAAACAATTGCTGATTGGATGGTCGAGGCCTGTATTCTTATTACTTCGACATGTTTATTCTAACTCTAGAATATTAACGCTTATCAAGGAACGTTTATAAAGGTACGAAATGATAAAATAAATGTAAGGTATAAATAATCGTGCAATAAAATTCATCATAGTTTTCACATTTAACACTTTAACTGCCATGTGTAGCAATGTGATACACAGTGGCCTAGTCAATGGCGCCATGTGTTGCAATATGATACACAGGCTATGCGGATTTTAATAGCTCGTGTATGTGAATGACTTAGTAGTAGACGAAATCTGTGTAGCATTCTGAAACACACTGGCCACGAGCTATTTAATGCAGAAATGGCCCTAGAGAAAACATACTTTTTATGTCAAAAATTTAATTTTTGTTGTAAACGTACACATATCTTGTAAAAAATTTAAGATATCAACACAGAAAAAAAATTGCTCTAACAGAAAAATAAAAACATAATTCTTAACAAAGTCAAAGTTTATTGCAAAAAAATTATTCACGTACACATTTATGTAAAGAAAAAAAGCACTTAATTCACAAATGAGGTGTATCTGGACATACAGCAAAAATATGTTCCCTGCTCCTTCCTAAAGATTTTATAACAATTTTTACAACGGCTTCGATATACCTTGCCGTTTTTCACAGATACCTCGAGCTTATGTCCTGTAGGTACTTCTTTCTGAATAGTCTTATTCGGTGCAAATGCTAATAATTGACAGCACAGATTTTCACGGAATTTCGTTATACTAAGATTGGAGTCATTTGCCTTGCAATACATATAATGTGCATTCATAACGGAAGTTCCTAAAATAACTTCAACCGCAACTTTTCGGTAGCATTTTATGGAACGTCTTACAGGGGTTGAATATGACTACTTTTGGTCCGATACATCGATGAAGGATTTGGCAGTATTATAATCAGCTATAGCAATAACTGCAACTGATCAGTCTTTCCAATTTTCTGATTTGACTATTAGTATGAAATAAGTTTCAGCCTGATATTTGCAAGTTCATGCAAGATTTCGTGTGTATCAGATAGCTACACATGACTCAAATTGTAAGGAACTCTGAGTGTAGTCCAGATACACAAATAAACATACACTGACCAGCATGAGTAGCTACATTATACACACTATTCAAACTTTTTTGTCAAATAAAAGAACGTTTTCTGCCGAAATTTATGTTTAAATATCTAGTTCGCAACCCAATAAAACCAAGAAACGCCTATGGCGTTTTGGACCCTATTACCCAATCCCAGCCTGGCAGTTAAAGTGTTAAAGATAGAAAAAAATAAATATGTAAATCAAATAATGTAGGTATAAACAGTAACATGCTAAATATTATTAACTTTTTCGGAAATAATTAAAAAATTGCTACATTTATGAAGCATGTATATGTATGTGTATGTACATTTACATGCACACCCACCTTCGTCCGTAACCCCTTCTAGCCCTTGCATTATTTGACTCCCAAACAAACGAACCAATAAATATTCAAATCAAACAATATACAGGGCGTTCCACTTAAGCGTATTTCTTTCATAACTGGCTTAATGTTACAAATACGAAAAAAATGTTTGAATAAAAGTTTCATAAAATTTGTTTCTTCACTTCATGAAATTATTTTTATTTATACAGGGTGTTCCATTACGCCTGGGCGATACAAGAAAATTAAAACTAGCCATCTTATGTTGCATACAGTGATTAGAGTCATTGGTTATAAATCTAGAAGTACTAGTGGGCTTTCTATAGACATCAAATTCTAAAGAATTCCCGTTTCTTATAATCAAGGTATCTAAAACCGGTATTTGTCCGTCGTTTTCTTTTTCCACGGTAAATTTAACAGAAGGGAAACATGAATTTATTTTAATTGTTGAGATTACAATAGTTCAAATCAAAAACAGCAAAAATATCATCCACATATCTTAGCCATAGCCGAGGAAAATACTCCAGGTGACTCGGATTGCTTTCGAAACGACTCATGAAAAGATCAGCCACGAAGGGTGATAATGAGTTCCCCATGGATGTTCCTTCCCTCTGCTCGTAGAAACAACAATTTATCTGAAAATAATTTTGCCACATGCACATTGAAGCTATTGAAACGTACTCAGCTGTGGGAACACTCGGTACTAATGAAACAACGAAAATTAGGACACTCTGTACTGTGGAATCTAAATTCTGCTTACAGAGAACATCGGCAGTTCTGGCCACAAAGTAGGACAGAACAAATACACACACCAGTGTAGACTGCTGACGGCACACTCTCCATAAGTCCTATGTATTTATTGTAACTATAAATACATATGTTGTAAATATTCTAATAAATTATTCTAACTTTGACTCGCTCTTCATTCTCATCACGGAAGCTGAAATAGGCATCCACATCTCAAACGGTTCTTATCAGAACCCACATCACTGCACGCACCCTGCACATGTTAGCTGCAACACGATGCACAGCTACAATATCAGCGGTAAAACCTTTTTTTTGAGTCAATCCTCGAGATATGTTAAGGTAAGTGGAATCGGTACACTTGGAAAAAGAGAACAGATATCCAATGAAACCAAAATGTCACTATCTTTTAATTTGATATCTTTGACTTTATTGATGAATTCAATAGAATTATTTACAGAAAAAGTAGACTGGTGAATGATGAGATTTTTAAATTCATTTGTAAGCCATTTGGCTAGTTTATAGGTCGGTGAACCGACCGCTGAGACAATCGGTCGAACTGACTTTCCTGGCTTATGTATTTTCGGCAAACAATACATGCGGGAAACGTTTTAAGTCAGAAGTGATAAGGTTGTGACATGCTTTAAAACTTTATTGAATTCAGCAACCATTCGTGGCAAAGGATTTTTGTTTAGTTTGACATAATGACCATTACTAATAAGGTCCTCGACCCGTTCATAATGGTCCTTTTTGTCGCGTATCATCCACCTTATTACCCTTGTTTGCCTTTACATAAAAACAATCCTTTTCTTTCAAGCTTTTGAGTACTCGACTATTGGTATAACTAGTACGTGAGTTAGAACATTCTTCGGTAACGGCGTAACGCGATTCCGCCCCCAAAAGTGTACGGCTTGCAAATGCAACTATCCCCTTAATTCCTTCATCTGTTTTTTGGAATAAACACGCTCCCAAAGCATAAGCTGATGCATCAATTTGTATAAAATAATTTCGATTAGGATCCGGATGTTTTAAAAATACATTCTGTAAGAATTTTGTTTTAATTGGTTCAGGAGCTTCATTTTCGGTTCTCCTTCATTTCAAAATTACTCCTTCGCGAAGCAATATCAATAAAGGTTGACTCAATTCTGCTAAATTTTGACAGAAGCGCCTTTCAAAAAAGATTTTAATGTCTGACATTTCGCGGTACGGGAGATCGCTTAACAGCCTCTAATCATTGCGCATCAATTTTAATACCGTTTTCCGTGATTATAAGCCCCAAAAGATTTCACATTACTCTGCCTAAAACAACACTTACGCAATTTAAGTGTATTCTTAGCCCGTCCAAACTTTTCAAAAATTTTCAATTTTAATTGTATTCATCACTAAAATTGTTTCGCCAAACATTGAGTCAGCCTCATTTTCACCTGAAGAAGCCAATGTTTGTTATTCGTAAATGTTCAAGAAGCAAGTCTGCGTCTTCTGAGTATACTAACAAATCGTCAACATAAGGCATGGCTCTCTATATCAGAACCCAATATTAAATTCAATCCTTTTATTAAACTTGCCATTGATGTACATAATTCAAAAGGTAATCTCTTAAACACATACGTTTTATCTCCTACAGAAAAACCTAAGTATTTCCGATGCTCTGCTTTCATAGATTTTTGCCAATAAGAAGCGGTGAGATCCAGTGGTCAAACACTGCCCTTCCGAAAATTCATATTCTAAATCTGATGAATTTGGTGGCATTACGTAATCTTTTTTCATCCTTTTGTTAAGGTACCTTGCATCCATGCAGACCCTTAAACTTCCTTTTTTTTTTCTTTACTACTACTAGAGGACTAACATATTCAGTCTGTCTCTCTTCAACAACATTCCAGTTTAGCATGTCTTTTATTCCCTATCAATTTGGTTGTTCCGAAAAAAATGTCGCGATATTCTGAAAGAAGTTCATTCAATTTCTTTTTATCTTTTAGATTAAATCTTTCCGCCCTAAATGCTGCTTCATTTCTATCCTGTTCTGTATAACGAACCTCTTGTTTAGTTTTTACACCCTCGATTTCTTCCGCATTTATTTCCGTAACTGCTAAACACATTTTTTTGATTAAATCCTCCTTTAAAATTTACAACGTTCTCTTGTCCTTCGAATTGTTCATTTAAAATATTTTGGCTTAAATAAATGACAATTTGGAAGTCTGTGATCCAATAGCAACCAAAAATAATACCCTTAATTAGCCCCGATATAACCACACACGAGTATTCAAAACGTATGTCATCTATGATAAACGATAGATACACCTGTTGCTGCATCTTTTTATTTTTCATTCACCATGCCCCCCGTTACATTAAGTGTTGGTAATAGTACACTGTTTGCGTTTAATTGTTTAACAGATTCTTCCGACACGCAGCTAAGTTGGCTACCTGAGTCCACCAACGCTTCCCCCTTTAAATCCTCTATCAGTGTCGTCAGAATAGGTTCCCGATAACACTCTCTTTTGTATAATTGGTAATTTCTCTTGAGTTATCAGAAAATAGTGCCGCCGAAGTCTCCTTACGATTACCATTCGATGCGACCTATGACCCGCTTGGTCTATGATTATCAGTATCTAAATTAGGTTGAGTCCACGTTGGCGTACCTAATTGTCGATCCTCCATCCCATCTATTTTATGTCTACGCCAATTTTTACCGTCTGAAACACCATTCCTCGCCGTTAATATTGCTATTATCCCGGGTTATTTGTCCCCGAGCCCCTTTATTCCCTTATGTTTCATCTACCCTTCTAAGATATTCTTCAACCTCTTCGATTGTTTTTAATCATGCATGCAAAATACCCCTCTGAATTTCCGTTGAAAAGTGATTGCTTGCCAAGTCTATTAATTCGCTATCCGTGAACAACTGAGTTAGATATCTAGCTTCCTGAATTAATTTAAGAAAATAATCTGCTCCCGATCCGCTCTCGTAGGACCCATATTTAAATTTAGTTAAACATTCTCATTCTTGCTGAATCCCCCAGCATTGTTTTAGACGTCGTTAAAAGTTCTGAAATTTTCCTCATTGATTTCTGCCAAATCTTGTGCAGACACCCTACTGCAAAATATACTCCTTTCCTTTGAAAAACATTAGCCTCTTCCAAGAGCTTAGAAAGCTTTTTAATAAATAATGCAGGGTGCAGTGAACTCCTCGGACTAAAATTCAGATTTAAACCCCCCAAATCCTTCCACAAACTAACATAATTTGAATTTGGGCCGTTTTGATCGTGTTACCTGAACAAAGATGAATTTGGTTTACATCATTTCTTATATTTCTCTATTCGTACATTGAATACCACTACCTACAGTTGCGCTAATATTTGACATTAATTCATTTAAACCTTTTGTTAAAGTTTTAGTTGAACATGACATAAAAGTTTTGTTAAAGTTCTGCATAAAATCGTTATATTTATCGTCACTACCTTGTATACCTTCACTCTCTGTTAAATGTAAATTCTTTTCTCTATTATTTGATGCAGTAGCCTTAGTTTTACCAGCTATAAACATTTTCATTTTATGTGAACTAACTACATATGGTATACACATGCAAATCTATTTTCTTCTTAAATAGTTATTTGGATTTATATCTGTAACAAGTCCGCGAAAGGGATGTCATTAAAATTTTTTCTAGTGATAGCTGAATCTCAGCACTAACACCATGACATAACTGAACTTAATATTTATACAGGACGATTAGAATAAAATTCTAAAGTTTAAAAATTTCAAACACGAATAACTTCGTTTTTTAAATGGCACGTACCATACTTTATTTTTTTAATCGATTCCTTTTGTTACCCTATTTCGATCCATATCAATTCTTCCTATTGTTTTAATTGAAAAATTTTGAGTAATTTTGAATTTTTACTTGAAATATCTATTTTTAATATTTTTCGCATAAAAAGGTGTGCCTTGGACAACTGACAACTATCGACAATCAATGCAAAATCAAGCCAACAATCGACCTTTAGATTAATTTATGTTACAAAAACAACCAAAAACGAAAACTTCAATTGAAGTATTTATTACAAACATTTTTCTCGAACATCTTCCTAACAGAAATTAATCCAAAGAAAGTTTCTAGTGTGATTTTGTTTTCATTGTCGTTAGCTGTCAATTGTCTAAGGCACTCTCTATTAAGGCAAAATTAATAATACCTATTTCAAGAATTCAAGATTATTCAAAATTTTTAAAATAACACAATAGGAAGTATCCATATGGATCGAAAGAAGCAAAACAATTAATCGAATGAAAAAATAAAATATGGTAGGTGTCATTTGAAAAAACGATGAATTTAGCGGTTTAAAAGACGTTAGTAAATGAAAAAGGAAAGAAATGCACGTTTTGCCATAAGTCAAATCGTGTGCACCTATCTCATCCGAAAATCGAATAAACTGGAGTTGGGTGTCTATTAAAACGATCAACGAAAGGATCAAACTACCACACGCGCATTCTTTTCACATGCAGGATTATACCGTTTAATCAGAATTTTTAATTAAGTCGTTAATTTTGTCATATCTGGATTATAACGAAACAATTGTTCGGACGAAACGGGCGGTTACGTTAGGTTAGATGTAGGGTGCATATATTATTATAACTTGGACATGCAGATTTTAACCCTAGATATAATTTTGACGTTTAGTTTTAGTTTAGTTTAGATATATTCGTGCAATAATATTCATTATGGTTCTCACGCTAAACATTAAAAAATATTAATACGTTAATCAAATTATATATAAGTAGTAAAATGCTAAATATTATTAACTTTGGTGGAAATAAATAATAACTGCATCTTTGAAGCAAAAGAATGGGAATGGTAAAGGCCCTATGTAAAATTCGTCATATTTAGGGATGAGACTTTTTGAAATAATAAGAGGTGCTGTACGTAATAAATATGTAGATTTGGAAAGAAACTCGGGATGTAGTTCCGAATAACGGTCACCTCCGATCGCGAAGAAAGTTTACACGTCGAACTTCAAGTACCTATCGACACAACATCTGGAAAAAGATTTTGTTCACTATTTTCGATAATCGTAAACTCTCCATAACTCATGTCAAATATCACACTTTGAATTGTTAATTCCCTCTTTTGTTACCTACATTACTACAGCTAGTGCTTATATTGCATGCAAAAATCTAAAAGACTTTAAAATACTACAACTAACTTCTCTTACGCAGACGGTATTCTTAATATTTCCAGTGAGTCCACAATAGTATTCATCTTCATCACAGTAATAATTAGGATTCGATGTATCAGTTATGTAATACAGAAAATCTGACTTCTTTTTTGTATCAATTACCCTTAATAGTAGATATAGCACAGTAATAGTCTTTATCATCTTTATCAATACCAAACTTAAAAAATATACTTTTAAATGTCAAAATATTTGCTACTTAGATCCTTGGTTTTCCTAAAGTAAAAGAAAGATTACAAAGGAGTAGTTGCAACAAAATTATATATCGTGCATACATTGTTTCCAAAATATACTTAACCATTCCTGTTTTCACTGATGTAGTTGTAACGAAACTTCCATATTTCATAAAATTCCATATGCAAATATTGCCAAATACGCTTACATACTCGTTATTGTTAAGTGAATTAGCTAGTTTCTTCCAAATAACGATCACTTCCGATCGGGAGGAAATGTTGGGTAATGTTTTGTAGGGGTTTTAAGAGCAAAACATTCGCATCGCGATCCCTACATTTATTTTTTTTTTCTTTTTTTAAAACGAAAAAAAATGGCTTGTGTTAAAAATGTCAAAGAAAAAAATGGAAAAAAGACTTTTCAACGCCTCTTTCTATAAATTAACGTCGAGTTTTAAAGTTTTGTTTTTTTAAAAACACTTTACGCGCTGTCCTGAATTTATTTTGTCGCTCAATTAGTGTCATTTCTCGTTCCTTGCTAACTGTCTTGAGTTAGTTTCCGCCCTTTGAAGGTTTTTTTGCGGAGCTTGGGTCAGATTTTCGACACTAGAGTCCCTAGACTAAAAAATATAATTCTTTGGTCGTCACTCAGCGCCATGTAAGTTCGCCCCAGTACTAGACTACACTTAAGATATATCTGTACATAGAAATGGCAAGGAAATTTTTCAAAAATGTGTCAAGAATACAAAACAAGAACTAACACGTACCGTTTTCTGAACTCGCTTCAGCAAGTGGGGAACTAACCGCCCACGTAACCGCCCTCGCGTCATCTACTGGTCATTGGCTAAAATTTATAAGTCGATAATATCGTAATACCGATTTAGTAATTTATAAAATTACGTTCAGTACCACTGGGGCGAACTTAGATTGCAATAACGGTCTACATTTCATACCCTGCGAGTCACTTCCTTCCTAACCCTAGATGAGTTTATATAGATGCGAAACTCGACTTTAAGCTTGAACGTCCAACGCCATCTTCTCGGTTGTCACCGCAATTAAAAGGAACTTGGAAAATATAGAACATAGAAAGCTACCTTACCGGCTATGGCGCGAAGTTTAAAATGGCAGGTTGGGAGGGTTTTTATTTTCCGTTATTTCAATTTTAATTCGTTATTAATAAACACAATACATCGTGATAAAAATATATTTAAAAAAATAATAATTACAACAATAATCAATGTTTATATAACAACAATGTAAACGCCATAATTGTATGGAAAAAAATATTGCATGATTCTATTGTTGAAATTAGACGACAATTAGCATACCAAAATACAATTTTTGGTGTAGTGTATAATTATTGGTAAACTCATGAATCACTGGTAAACGTTAACACAACTACAGCATATTAATAATAGTTCAATATGGAGAAGTAAAATAAAAAAATTAAATAAAGGATATGCAATTGATGTCAGCAATTAATAAATAGATGAATAAATAAATAAGTAAATAAATAAATAAACACAAAATTACTTTTTATGCCTATATTTAGCTGTGGCCAAGTCCATGAGGGGATCATTATAGGGCTGCTGGATTTTTCATTGTGGTAGCTTCTGGTATACACCCCTCAACGGAGCATCTTCCTTTCTTTAGTGCCTTCATTGTCTATAATTAACAATATATATTTTACTAACAATAATACCAAAAACATGAAGCCATAAACAGAAACACACCATTAACAGTAAAGTTACATTGTCCTTTTTGGGGTCTTAATGATCGTAAGTTACCACAACTATTAAGTAACTTTTTTTATTTATTAATAAATAACTGTGCATTAATGCAAAAAGCGACAAATAGGACCACAAAAAGGAAATATTTCTTTCCAACTTGTTTAGAAAATTGTAAATAAACCTATAAGTATGTTGGTATTTGTAAAAATAGACTATAATTATTTTTTGAAGTTAACAATTATATTTTCTCAAAGGAAGAATGAAATTATTCTTTACTAACTTACCTCGAAAACGTAAAACAAATACTCTAAAAAGTTTTAAAAACACTGTAGTAGTGTAAGATGACCGGTTCTAATTCAGAGGAGGAGAGGTTACTTAAGGTCAAATTGATGGAAGGTCATTGACTTTAAACTTGAGTGTATGTAGTGGTCGAATGCTTCACAATGAATTGAAACATATGTACATGTATCGGTAACGTGAAATTAAATACGTCTGCAGTCGTCTGTTTAAACTTGTGTGTATGTAGTGGTCGAATGCTTCACAATGAATTGAAACATATGTACATGTATCGGTAACGTGAAATTAAATACGTCTGCAGTCGTCTGAAGTTTACGATTTTTATGACGGAAAGTTTTAAATACGTCTACAGCCGTTGAAGTGTCATTGCAACGTTATTCGAGGAATGATGTTAGGTATTTAGTTACACTTACACTGATTATTGCAATTGCAATTGTACGTGATTCATGTAGATATTGTGATGGGGAAGGATGGGAAAGAAATGCAGTTGTAAGCAGGTAGACAATCGTTAAAGTAGTGAAAAGGAAGAGAAGGCAGAAGTAGTTGAGAAGATTGGTTTGAGAATGGATGTAAGAAGCAGTAGTAGAGGTCGTAGTATCAATGAAGTTTGTGGTGGTACAAAAGAAGTAGAGTATTGGAATAATGTGGACCACATGGAAAGATAGAATGATGCGCAGCGTAACACATTGTTACATAGAGGAGATTACGTAGACACAGAGGAGTATACTGTAAATAAAGCAAAGAAGTATGTAAGTGATGTTAGCTCAATGAAAGGGTGGAACGTAGCTCGAAAACTCTTCATATGTGAAACGAACTTCTCAGCATGTTCTGCGTATGTGCTGTACTGTGATAGGAATAATCTTCGCTACCTACCAATGTGTTGGAGCTGTCGATATGCGGGAAGTAATGGAGGAATTGTGTCATTATATACACGAGTTCCGAATTTATGGATGTTGGAAGTGTATATCCATGACGAAGTTCACATTCATTGCGGATAGTGTGGTGAGATATGCAGGTACGAGTTTGTTTGCAGTGAGAACCACCGTATCACAAATAAGACCGTATTTGAAGAAGGATATGTAATAGAAATAAGTAATAATCTTGGTTATGTAGAAGGAGCGTAGAACGTGTACATGTATATATTTATGTTAAGAAATAAATAAAGAAGCAAAAGGTAGTAGACGTTTGAGATATAAGATTAAGGTAGAGTTTGGGGATAATAAGAAGTTATATGGAAAGTGTGTCAAGGTCACAAGTCTTTAAAAAGGAAAAGGAAGGTGTAGGAGAGGGTGGAAAGTGTGTCAAGGTCACAAGTCTTTAAAAAGGAAAAGGAAGGTGTAGGAGAGGGAGCTATTGAAAGGTAGGTTTATGAAAACATAATGGATTGGAAGAGTTGACGCCTTTGCTCGTAAGTATTGCAAAGAATACAGTACAGCGTGTGCGTATCATCGATCTCGTAAACAAAGCCCGACTTTTCGCAGAGGTACGATTGAGTCCCCTGACGACAAGGTTGGCAGCACAGGTTTACGACATCGCAATGATAAAATCTGCAGCTGTGGCAGAAAAGCAGAGGTCTGTTGTCAAAACATTCTTGACAGCAGAATCCTGTTTCAGCCGTACAGCTTTCACGCAGACGCCAACAATATCCGCATTGGAGCAAGGTGGTTTCATTAGTAGTTTGCCTGAATGGTGAAAGGACAATAGATACACGAGAAAGGTCCATGTTAATTCATAAGACCCTTCTGGTGAAGTGATGCTCTCTCAGGTTGACAAGGGTTTAAATAGTAAGGTATGTGGTGGTGAAAGAGTGGGGAAGTAGTGGGGGAATAGTGGGGATGTAAAGGAAGTGGTATAGAGTAGTGTGGTAGCGAAGGTGCTGGTGTAGCAATATTTTTTATAATGAGGTTGCATCGCTAGGTAGTAGTAATTTTTTAATTGATGAAGGAGTGGGTAATTAAAAAAGTATATAAGGCGTAATATGTGTTATTGAACCTGTTGTATTTGTTTATGAATTTTAATAGACAGTTGTCGGAGGAAAAATTTTTAGGTGAGAATAATGGTAAAAATTTTCTCGCATACCTATATACAACTTCCCCTAGGAATCATAAATTCACCAGATTTCACATATATGTCTTATTCACGATTTAGAACAACAATGGTCTCTTTGTACTTTCCTGTATCACGTCGACTAACACCACCTAACCTGACATGAAAAATCCCAAAATTATCGTTTTTTTTTTTTTTTTCGTCCAAAACATTTTAGGACCTTTTTGGTTTATCCCCAGAGGGTCGGTTTTTTTTTTAATTTTTTTTTAAATTTTTTTATTTTTTTTAGAATTGTAATTAACTTATTTACAAAAACTTTTTTCTATTCAACACTTACATACTAACCCTTATTTACTACAACTACATATATATATTTACACTATTTACAATTCACCTTATATACTACTATATATCTAGACATCTACCTCTTGGTAACCGACGTCACCTGCTGCTTCGCGATGTCAAGCCACGTTTCCAGTTGTTCCAACTTCGGACGCTTTTCTTCCCTCGCGCGCTGTAAGACGTCCACTTCTTGAAGGAGCTGGTGGTCCTCCTCCACCAGTTCCACCCGTTTATTCAACAAGGCTGCCGTGTTGGTCCCCTCTACTCGTCCGTCAAACGAAGGCTGCACATCAATTTACTCTTGCTACACGATGATCGAGGAAATAATCATTACTGTTGGATTAAGGATATGTCCCGTTTGCTCTCTCAACAACTCTCCAAAACAGAACATCGCAAATTCCTATGTTACGGCTGCTTGCAATACTTCAGCTCTGTGGCTCACCTGCACCGTCATCAGCGGAATGATTGCAACCACGTTTACACGACGCTGCCAACTGCTGATCTCAAATTGGATAAGATGGGTATGCTCATCTCTAATAACGTTTTAAAATTTCAAAACTACCACAAACGTATCAAAGTACCTTTTGTTGTTTATGCAGACTTCGAAACCATATTGCGACCCATTCATACATGCTTTTCCGATCCTAACAAGACCTCCACCACAGCTACCCACGAACATCAACCGCACTCGTTTGCTTACTTGATTAAGTGCTCTTTTGACGATTCCCTTTCAATATTCAGAACTTATAGAGGACCTGATTGTGCTAATCAATTTGTTAAAACTCTTGATCAAGACGTTTCTGATATTTATCACCGATTTTTAAAGACCCCGGCTCCTATGATACCCCTGACTGATGAAGAAATGCGACTTTTCTCTGAAACGTCGTCTTGTAATATTTGCGAAGGGCCCTTCCTAATCGATGATGTAAAGGTTCGCGATCATTGTCATTTGACTGGTAAAGTTCGATTAGGGGCCGCTCATTCCAGATGTAACTTAAACTACAAACTACCCAACTTTGTGCCTGTATTCTTCCACAACCTCTCCGGTTACGATTGTCATTTATTTTTAAAAGAAATGGCTGTCAACGATGTTAAATTTAGCGTAATTGCTCAAAATAAAGAAAAATACGTTTCCTTTACCAAATTATTGCGAGTTGATACTGTTCCCGGTGTTTCAGATAACTCTACTCAAAACGTATTTGTTAAGATTCGATTTCTCGATTCCTTTCGTTTTATGGCTTCCTCCCTCGATAAACTGTCTTAAGAACTCGACCCTTCTCAATGCTTCCAAGTGAAGAAGTATTTTTCTGATCCTACACAATTTCAACTTGTGCGACGGAAAGGGGTTTTCCCTTACTCCTACGTCGACGATATTACTAAACTTGACCAATCAACGTTCCCTCTCAAAGACGATTTTTTCGATAAATTAACATCTCTACCCATTTCCGATGAAGATTATGAAAGAGCTGCCACCGTTTAGAAATTCTGTAACTGCTCCACTCTCGGAGAATATTCTGACCTCTACTTGAAAACCGATGTCCTACTGTTAGCTAACGTGTTCGAGAATTTTCGTGAAATATGTATTTCCACTTACGCCTTGGACCCCGCTCAGTATTACACCGCTCCCGGGCTAGCGTGGGATAGCATGTTAAAATTCACTCGCGTTAATTTAGAACTTCTAACTGACATCGATATGTTAAAGTTTTTCCAAAAAGGGGTACGCGGAGGAATAAGTCAGTGTGTTCAAAGAATGCATTTCGCTAATAACCCACACCTTCCTGATTATGACGCATCTGCTCCCACTTCCTACATTATGTATTTAAATGCTACCAATTTGTATGGACACAGCATGAGTCAATACCTACCCATATCCCATTTTCGTTGGCTCACCGATGCTGAAATTGATGAATTAAATGTTATCGATTTACCTACATGCTTCTTCTGAAGTTGACGTTCAATATCCCCAAAACCTACACGATTTACATGCTGATCTTCCCTTTTTAGTTGAAAATATTATTTCTCCTGGTAATGCTAATGGTAGAGTCAAAAAATTGATTCCGAACCTTATGACTAAGACAAAGTATATTGTTCATTACCTACCGCTTAAACAAGCTCTCCAGAGCGGATTAAAATTACTTAAAGTGCATAGAGCTATTCAGTTTAAACAGTCACAATGGTTGAAACCTTTAATTGATTTGAATACCAGAAAAAGCAATATGTGTAATAATAGGTTTGGGAAATCTTTATTTAAATTGATGAACAACTGTACTTTCGGAAAAACGATGGAGAACGTTAATAAACGAGTTGACGTCAAGTTAGTTACTCATTGGCAAAACGTTGGACGGTACCTTGGTGCTGAAAGTTTAATAGCTAAACCCAATTTCAGAAATTCAAAAATTTTCACCCCCCATTTCGTAGCTATTCAGATGAATAAATTACACATTGTTTACGATAAACCGCTCTATGTAGGTTTCACTATTTTGAATTTATCAAAAGTTGTTATGTATGACTTCTACTACGGCTTTCTTAAGCAAAAATATCAAGAAAATATTTCTTTGATGTATATGGATACTGATTCCTTCATTCTTAAAGTTTTCACCGAAAATTTCTACAGAGATATGATTGAAAATATTCATCACTTCGACACTTCCAATTATCCCCATGATAATAGTTTCAATATCCCTATTACCTCTTCTGTTATTGGTAAATTTAAAGACGAATTCCCTAATAATCCCATTAAAGCATTCTATGGAACCGGAGCAAAAGCTTACTGCGTTGAAGCCGTTGATCAAATTGTTAAAAAAGCGAAAGGTGTCAAGAAAAATGTCATTAAATTACATCTTCAAATCGATGATTACCTACGCGTCATTAGAGATGACGCCACCATTCTTAAATGTATGAATGTTTTCGTTTCCGATCTGCATACTATGTTTACCCATATGAAAACGAAAGTAGCCCTCTCTCCCAAAGATGATAAACGTTTCTTAATTCCGAAAACAACGAATACTCTTCCTTGGGGACATTACAATATAAAAAACTCAAACAGTTCCCTTTCAAAGTTCGACGGTGCCGTTGATCGATTTATACAAAATTTTCATCAACCGTATACCGACGACTTAACGGTTGGAGAATACTTTATTAAAAGACTTTTCGAAGCTTCGTCACTTCCACAGGAAGCCATTGATAATATTTATGAACACCTACTATAATACCTACTTGGAGTTCTGTTTAAGTATAGCTTACGCTGAAATGTCACTCAATGTAAATATTTTATCCTTAATGTTGGTTGTATTGTATAAATAATAATAAAACGTTACTACACAACTTGTTTGTTTACTATTTTTATTCTGCGAAATATATTCCTCAACTTCACAAATAACATGTGTACGATTTCTACTGTTACAATTTATTGTTTCAATAACATTAACAATGAATAAATTTTTTTATAATCTTAAATATTACTTGATGGCCATTTGCCTGAGTCAAGACCGCTCTGCCAGCCTGCAGCTTTTTCCGTTCCTTCTCTTAAAATATTTTCTTCTATCCATTGCAGCACTGTTTGATGACGACCGTTGATATTTGGACTTAATGTATACGGAAGCCGAAACAAGTTGATCAGTTTAATACACTTATCCAAATTTTTCGGTTGTGCGTAGTATGCCACATCCAGTATTCAGTCATCCACACACTTTAACAATGTAACATACATTTTCTTCACATTCATTACGGAGAACTTCTTATCCCGCATTAGAACTGATCCGTTTGTTAACATTTCCTTTAAAAAATATACGTCGTGTCGCATGAAATTATACTTTGTTTTATTTAAAATCATTTCGACATCATCAACCGTTATTTCCACTGTTTCACAGCAACCTTTTAGAAATTCATCCACCAAGCAACCTTTTAGAAATTCATCCACCAATTCGTCACACCTTTGCTTTCTTTCGAATATGAAGTATACAATATCGAACGATGTCTCTTGTGTTACAGTTAACCATTGGAATGCTTCCTTTGGTACTGCAACTCCCAACTTCGACAACACAACTTTAACTCTATCTAAATCGTTTGATAGTATTGCTATTCGAAGGTTGAGAATGAGGACTTGCTTTTCTGCTTGATACAACTCGTACGATAATGAATCCATTTTTATAAAAATTATACTTCAAAATCGTCAGGATCGCTCTCATCGACCACTAAGTAGCCTCCTATTACGATTTTATCGTATTCACCTTTTAATTCGAATTCTTCTGTCACGCTATCCAACTCTGACGCTACCAAATATCTTTTCAAATATAATAAACCCTCTTTGTAAAATTTAACTTCAATTACGTAACTTTCAACCATTACTACGTCTTAAACGTTCAATGCAGCAACTAACGATTACAACTGATTAAACTCGTCACGTTTTATCTTATTTATAATCATACTTTGGGGAAGGGGTAAAGAAAATCATTATTAACATTGCAGACTTTATTATCAGAAAAAAAAAAAAAAAAACTGGGGATACATTACAAAACGTTCGTTTTATGAATCCAGCTGTTATGAGATTGGTTAAGCCCCAACCATTTGACGTAAACCATGTCACCTTTTCGTCTTAGTACACGTTCCACCAAATAAACATCTGGATATTTCGCTTTCTGTAGTTCCATACCATAAAATCCTCCTTTTAAGTCTTCCCCATTATCATCCTTTAAGTAATACATAATTGGATGTGACAATTTTATGTAGCTAATCGTAAATAATTCGTTAGACCAATTCGGGGTATAACCTTTGCTAAACAATTCACGATGTTTGCTTATTCGTACCCGGTCTCCAACTTTAAACTTAATTCCTCGAAAATCCACTTTCTTTGGATTGTTGTAAATACTTTCCAAAAGTGTTTCTTCGTTTCGTTTATTATTTGCTTGGTCTCATTCCGATAGTTCTATGAACCGAATTGTTATATTCCTGTACTATATCTAGTAATAACTTCAACCATTTGTAGGATCCTTGCCAACTAAAGCGTTGCCACATTTTTGATTTTAGTGTTCGATTTACCCGCTCCACGACTGACGCTTTCTTGGTGCTATACGTTGAGTAATGGTTAATTTTATATTTTTGCATAACCCGTTTCACTTGTTCGTTGTAAAATTCTTTTCCCAAGTCAGTTTGCATATTCTTAGGAATACGTTTACTTCTTTTGAAAATTAACTGTAAAGCCCTTCCAACATATTCACCTGTTTTGCGTTTTACTGCTTGAGCCCACACAAATTTTGAAAAAACGTCTATCACAACCAAAATGTATCTAACACCTTTATTTTCTCTCGCATACGGAATCATTTCCACTAAATCGGCTTGATGAAGATCATCTAATCCTTTCACTATCACTTTACGACGTGTAAAATTAATTCTCACAGGTTTATGCAGTTCTTTCACTAGTTCTTCTTTCACATTTAACATTTTTCTTATAATGAAGAACTAAATGGACGGAACTGTTGTTGTTGGTTTAGAACTGCTCGATTTCGCACTACCTGTTCCTCTTTGTTGTTGCAGAGTATCTAGCCTTACTTTCAGCTGCTTTGCGTCCTTTTTTAGTGATTCCACCATTACCACTAATTCGTTTTTCAGATCATCTTTCTTTTATTGCTTCGTTGAATTTCTTTCTCTGCAAATTCCTTAACTTTTTTACACTCATCCTGAATCGTGATTTTAATTAATTCAAAACTCGCGTCTATATCATCTTTCATATCTTGCACAATTTCCGTCTTCAATTTCTTCGATACTTCTTCATCCCCTTTCCTAACAAACGCTTCTACATCTTTACGATCTAGTTTTACTTTTGTTGAAAAGATGTCCATGATTCCGACAGCATTCTTTTCTATTATATCGTTCACCTTGTTTGTTATTTCTTTATTCCTGTCAGTATTATATTTTTCAAGTTCTCTTTCCAAATTTTTAATCGCTAACTCTATATTATCACTAAAAGTTTTCATCATCATTTCACCACTTTTGGAGACAGCTGTTTTCAATTCTTCTCGTAAATCCTTCATCCTTCTGACACCTTCACTGACAGCACGATCCTTTACCTTTTCACACTCGATTCTGATATGCTCTTTTGTTAATCGATCTTTCTCATCTACATACATTTTAGTAGCTGCATGAAACCCAGCGGTAGGCTCGTTCAAATGTGTAATACGCTTATTAGCCACATCAACGAAATACAACACTTTATCGAATGCTTGTCTAATATCGGTTATATCATCGTTCGATAACAGACGTTGCACCTTCTTCTCCAAAAATCGCACATTCACAGCATCATGCTCCTGCTGAGGATCTCCGATTCTTGTTAAGCGGTTATGATTGAAATCATGAACATTGCTGAATGCTTGTGAAAACAATAGTTTTTTTTTCTAACGCACGTCCGAACTTATCAACCGTCATTGTCTAACTAATAAGCTTAATAATTTGTTTATACGATTATACATATTGCACTCACGCAACTCTTCTAAAATTGATAAAATTTCGTTTTCATGATTTGTGTTGCCTCCTTGTTGAGAAGCAACTAATAACCCTAAACGATCACACAACTCATTAACGTCATCAAAATATTTGTATTCGATCGGTTTTTCGTTGTATGTCAACAACGACAATCCTCCACCTTTAGAAAATTTCGATGTTTGCTGTCTTAACTTGTAAACTGCTCCCGTACGTTTTAATATATCAGCGTAGTCTTTCCTTTCTTTCATCGATGTCGGATATTCAGAACGTAATTTGAAGAGTAGCTCGTATAATCCCACAGTACCTATGTATTTAAATTTTCCATCGATTACAACGTTTGGTCCGTCAAAATCCACTTCAGAATCACCAATAAAAAATTTATTTGTGTTCCTTTCTTATCGAACTTTATCAAGACGAGGATTCAGAACGTCAGCGTTAAATGTGTCACCATCATAGTCTTTAATAATTCCTTCTATATAGTCTCGAGGTAGAGGATCGAATTCTTCCAAATATTGAGCAAATCGAGAGCTATAAATATAGTCTATGTACGCTTTCTTCAATTGTTCAAACTCATCATTATCCTGGTCTGTGTTTTCATGACCCGTTGTTGGGTCTCTTTCATTAACACTTTCTTCCCTTAAGAATGAAGGAGCACCTGGTAGTAAGGTACCTGGAGCATTCGAAGGGTCAAGCCTTCTAATTTTTATTGGTGTTGACGAAGCTGGAACGTCACCTTTCGACCAATTACTCACTTCTGGCTTTAATTCTTTTTTGACCTCTTCACCCAGCTCTGATTTCAAGTTAAGAAGCGATTTTGTAAGTGGTTGATATGCTTGCTGCAACAGGAGATTCTGTCCTGCTGTCGATTCCTTTAACATTTGTAATTTCCTCTTTACCGCTTTCCTAATTTTGATTAGTTCTTTCTTTGCTTTTACATCCATGCTCTTGTCAAGGTTGTCTTTTAACAACTGATTGACTTTATATCACTTACATTAATATATATTTATCGAATCCCAAGCGATATCTTCCCTCATTTATACCACAATCCTTGTTTATCACTAGAAATCCAAACTTCTCTTTCCAACACTGCACAAATATTTTTAAATTGGTCAAAAGTCATGTCTGCAGTGACGTGGTCTGCGAAGACGTGTTTGAGATTTAATTCATCCTGTTTAAACAGTATTATTAAATTTGCATTATCTCTAATTAAATGTTTGGGAATCTGTGCATATGTTTGATTTAAGTAAAATGTGTCGATTGAGTTATGTCTTCCCATACTAAAGTATTCCCTTATCTTATTTTGATTTTCATTCGCAACATCGTCAAAGATGAATACAGAATTAGGTCTTGCCTGTGATGGGGCAATTACATCGTCAGAGTCTCTATAGGGAAAATAACCAATTCCAGCAATTGGTTTCAATAATTTGGCTAAATACTTATATTTTGGTTGATACAATGACTTGGAATAAACGTATACATTTGCGAACCGTAAACCGTTCGGTTGCTCCAAAAGTCCTATAATCACATTTGTTTTTCCACAATTTTAAGGTCCGGCGATAATGGCTCTTATTGTGCATGGTAGTAATGGACCCTGTCGATTTATTTTCCTGGCAATATCGAAGTCACGATTGGTTATGGGTAGAACAGATGGATGTTGTACTATCCGCATGTTTCTTGATGATTAAACGGTTTGCGCATGTGCTCTCGGATATATAAATTTAGAGTTATCAGTGTTTATGTAGTCAGTTCGTTCAGTATAGTGAGAGAGCTAACACTACACATGTCCCATGACACGAGGTTTTCTGAATAGGTTTATAGATAAATTACCTACGCTAGTGTCGTCCATACTTGTGTTGCTGCTGTCGAAAAATTTTCTGCGGTACGTATCAATGTGTTATTTAATTAATGAAAATTAGCTCTAAATACTGTAACTATGTGTTTTATTGCAGAATATAAGTTTAATTTTATGATTATTTTATGATTTTCTGTCGATTTATTGCTTGCTATATATGATTTGTAAAGTACACGATCAAGTTGATTTTAGTTAAGAATTTTGAATATGGGCTATGACTATGGTCCTGAATATGGGCTAGCCCATATTTAGGTATTAGTATTTTAGGTGGTTGGTAATGTGGTTCTAAAGGTACCTACTTATATTGAAAAAGAAAATAATACAAAAGATAAGAAACTCAAGCAAAAGAAAAGAAGTATAGGAAATAAGAAAGCCAAGACCAGGGACGAAAGTGAAGGTGAAGAAGATATCCAATTTGATTCAGATGCCCCTATAGGAAGAGAGGCTCCTGACACTGCCGATGTGCAGCGTGTATGTTTTGTCAGGAACTTTTTTCCGAAAACGCAGCAGGAGAACTGTGGATGAGATGTCTAATGTGTCAGCTCTGGGCACATAATGACTGTGCTGGGCCAGAGTTTAACACTTGGATATGTGATTTTTGTAAGAAAATTATGTGATTTCTTTCATCTTCCAAACTAATTTGATCTATTATAACATAAATATTTATAATTGTTATTTTCATATAAGAAATTATAAATTTATATTTGTAGCCCATATTTGAGTACCTGTTCCATATTTAGCGTCTATTTTGATATTTTGTTTAATGCTCAATTTAATAATATATTATAATATTAAGAACATAAGATTATTACTTAGCTCTTTAAAAATGTATGTGTGATTATTTTGAGGTCAATAAATGGTTAATTTTTTGATAGTTTTTTATTTTTGAGGCAAAAACAAAATGGTGGCCCATATTTGGTTACTTTCCTCTACTTATTTAATTTTGGTGTTTCATTTCAGGGGCTTTCGAACCCTGCAGATGACTCTAACAGTTATTCATAGAACCACCCATGCTTTTGTAGTTCCCGTGATATTTATCTTTTTATTTTTTTATGAGTTCGACGTCCGACCTAACTTAACATATTTTTTATTCTGTTCTGATTTGCTTGTTTCTGAAGAGTACAAAATTGTCATTTTAACATTTCATAGATTAAAAATAAATTTTAATAAACCTTTGCATGAATAACGGCCAAGGTAACTAATGCAATCTTATATAAATTAACATATTCCCCATCTACCCTTCCTACACGGATCTTCCTTGGGATCAATTTAACAATTATTTGCACATTAAACTTTGAATGACCTGCAATTGGTAATTGACAAGTCACTTGGGCTTTACACTCGCGGGGGCTTGTTTCCTCCTAGGACCACAATTCCCTCATGGTCTCCCCCACCTCCTCGGCTACAAGAATCTGGGAATGTTTCTGGTCATGCTCGATTGCCTCCCCAATGGAGGAGTATATAACGTAAGAATGCCCAAGTATGTGAGTACTCACAGGAAGGTATCTTACCTCCTAGGCTCTACGGTCTGCCAAAAATTCACAAACCAGGCATTCCACTTCGCCCCATTGTCGATACCATTGGATCTTCTACCTATGGGCTTGCGAAGTTTTTCTGCAAACTTTTTAATCGTCACAACATCAGAACGGTCTTTAAATCAACGAATCAGATACGTAAGCTCCTCAGATCAGCTAAAGACCCTAGAAACCCTTTGACATCCGCCGGTGTTTATAGAATTCTTTGTTCTTGTGGAGAAGTATACATTGGAACTAAAAAACACACCATTAAGACGAGAATAACTGAGCATATTTTAAACAACGACTACCATATTGTTAAGCACGATGAAACTTCTGTTTTGCTGCTACTTCGGAGTATTACCCCCGATTGCATAGCGAAGCCATCGAAATTCACAAGCATTCTATGAATTTCAACGGAAAAGAAGAATTCCCATTCATTCAATTCAATTCATCATCTGATGAAGCTTTTGTAAGGTGAAACGATTCGTCCTGATTTTTTAAAAAAAAAAATTTTGTTTTATTTCTTACGTTAAAATAGTGTGCTAGATATTTTTGAATTTTTTTATCATCATAGCAGATATATTACAAAAATTAAGAAAATCTAAGGGCCGTTATGAACATAAATAAAATAGGCAAAGATAACTAAGGGTTAGATACGTCAGACGTACAGGGTTCCTGATCGGTAATATATAAAAGTAATGACTTTTATCTGTATCTATTACGTTCCTTTTAATATTATCTAACATTTTATTACAAAACAATAATTTTTTTTACAATTCACCCGTTGCCTAATAATTATTACCTAAAAGACCAAAAGTTGGTTTTAACTAGTAGAACTAAATGGTGCATCACAAAACTTATTATCACGAATAAGAATACTCTTGCGGAAATGATATATATAGACAAAATAATTTTTATGGGTAAGTGTTATCAACAAAGCATGTAATCATGACTCCTTATGTTTACATTAAACGGTTCATGATTTTTTTGCGTTTCAATTTTGTCCCTTTAATCATCATCCACTTCATGCGGGTCAACCGGACAACCATAAATTAGTTGTGAAATCTAAATAAAAATAGCGTAGTAAGATACCGGACAACTAAAGCCCTAGACAATGAAAGTTGGTCATGGCCGTCATGGCACACTAATCACGCAATTGGAACAAAAAAAAAATGGCGGCGCCAATGAAAGCAAATGAAAATAACAATAGGTGGAGTCGGTGGAGTTGAATGATAGCTTTATTCTTAATGACAGCTGAATTTTCTATTGATTTGTATACATATTTGTAAAAAACTTACAGCAAAAAAATTAAAAAAAGAGACGGTCTTGTGAAAGTTATCTACTTTATAATTATTTTTATTTATTATTTTTTTTTTCGATGTTTAACGGACGCAAGTTCTCTACATACAAAATAATTTACAATTTTCCAGTCTTGGTACACGGGAAGGTTACATAGCACATGTAAACCTAATCATACATCAGAAATTAGCTTCTTAAAATATGGAAAAAATTAAGAAATAGGAAAGGAGAAAAAGCAACATTCAAGTTTAGGTTAGGTTAGGTTAAACAGCACATCCGATAATTTGACAGAACAATTCCTCACAAATGCACCTAACTTTCCATAATTTCCTACGCAAGTTTAAACAGTACGCTTCTCCTATCTCCTTTCTCGCCAAAATTTGTACATATTCCGAATTTGGGTACTTGGGTACAAGGGTTGATAACCCTACCCGCTGTCTAAACCTTTCACAATCCTTCTAGTATTAAAAAAATATGTTGGGGCGGGAGGTGGGGGTTGCGAGCGATGGGGTTGTATGGAGTTAAAAACTCACGATAACAACCTCCACTCCTTACCACCCCTCTCAAATTTCAATTTATTCAACAATACATGGGTTGGAAATGGATAGGGTAGAAAGTGGGTGTATGTACATTTACACCCACGCATGCACATCCTACCGTAACCGTTTGCCACTTGTAATCCTGGAAAAGTTTATGGATACTGTTGATGTGGGTGTAGGGTGTAATAGGGGTGGAAGTAGTAGAGTGCGTTGTAGGTAGTAATTGCAAAGGGTAGTGGTTACAGGCGGTGGGGTTTGAAGGTGGTCAAGAACTCTCCCCCTACGACATCCTCGACCCCATCCCAAACATTTATCCTTTGAATAACACTGTGGGAACAGTCTGTATTCATCGAATTATCCAAATTAGTTCACTCTGTACAGCAGAACTTAAACTTTTCTGACAGAGAATATTGTCAATTTTAGCCACAAACTAGGTCAACACGAAGATACACATGCTAATGTAAACGGTTGACCATGCACTTACCATAAGACCAATGTAAATATTCTTTGTATAAATAGCCGTAATTTATTTAATAAAATTAGTCTAACTCTGACTTTACTAAATTTGTATAATTTGTAGATTTAATGTAATAATTTTGAAAAAGGATATGTTCACTTCAAATTTATCATTTGGCTAGTTAAGAAAGAGTAGGGTTATTTAATTTAATTTTAATTATATTTTCTTTTGTTAGTAATTCTAAAATTTATGTTTGATCTCACTATCTGAGATAAGAATTTCATGCGTGCATATTTTAACAGTTAAACCATTTAATAATTTCAATATAATTTTTCATTCTTTCAAAAACTTAATTTTATTTATTTATTTATTGTTTTGATATTCATTATCTTTAAACTAAATAATTTTATTAATTATTCAGTGATATTTAGGAAGAGCATAATTTAAAAAGGTGAGTGAAAAGTGTTTTATGTATTTCTTAAAATATTTGAAGATTCTATAAATTTATTTACCAACATGAACACTTACACAGATACTTTTCATCTCTCATTCACCCACACCGCCACTGAAGACATAACAATATGTACATTGATGGAAGTAAAAGCGTACAATTGTCACGTTTCTGTTTAGGTTGAATCCTACCCTTCATCCCACACTCCATTTATACTGTTTTGAATGCTATCCGTCAAGGCTTTGACGGTGGTGCATAGCACTGTAAAAAATTAAATTAGAGGGTCCACTTTGTACCGTAACCGCACGGCGGTGCATAGCACTTACCTTATTAATGTATAGCACTTATCCTACTAGTGCACAGTACCTATGGACGGTTTATGTCGAAATTCATATGTATTTTTTTCATTTCGATTGACATTACAATCATACAAAAATTCGAGTTAAAGAACATTACTTTTACTATTTATTATGTACAGCGTACAGCACATCTTATTTTTTCTAAGAGACTCACTCCTAAACATCACAACGATTTTTGCACACCGCATTTACCATTCTATTGCTTCAAATATGAATATGTCGTCATTTTTTAAGTATTTTCGCCGAAGTTAATAATATTTACCATTGCACTGCTTGTATATGATTTGATTTACATATTTATTAGTTTTTATGTTTAGCATAAAAGCTACAAGGAATATTAGTGCACATATCATTTTGTTATGTCATTTTGTTTTATAAACATCAAAATTGGGGGTTTACAGTCTACATGTTCAAGTAATAATAACGTAGGCAACCCATAATATCCAAGATGTTCAACTTTTTTGTTAAAACCTGTACTTGTCAAATTAACGATTTATAATTACAAATTCTATTTAATCGATATCAGCTTGCCGATTCAAATTATATGATATGTATGTAGTATGTCGTCCCGAGCAAGAGTATATACGATATATACGTATATGTAGGGCCCGGTAACCACCCATTCACACTGTTTTTCCACTTTCAAAATTCAAATTCCTAGCAACATATAATCGATTCTAAAAATTATGAGCTTCGGACAGGAACGAAAATGGTAAAGGAACTGTGATGGGTGGGTAGCTACGGTAGAGAAAGCGTTGCAGGTTGTGGTTGCTAAGGATAGTGGTTGTGGGGGAACCCCCAACTCCCACCACAGTACCTCCTCCCCTCACACCACCTTCATCCTCTTTTTTCTGCTTGAAGCTCCCAAATGGGAATAGAATTTGAATCTTCAAAGCGGAAAAAACATGTTAAGGGGTTGTTTCCCAGCCCACCATATATGAATTTTCTTGCTAGCGACGACGAATACTATAACATACTAAAATTTGAAGCAAAACGAAGAGGTGGGAGTAAGAGCGTACCGTTACCACGTTTCCATATAAGCTGATCGCAACCCAATTTTTTACTGCTGTAGTACTACTAATACTAATTCAGATTTTTTTCATTTCGAATGACCTACAAAGCGTGCAATACAATACTTCAACTAATTTTAGTATTTATTATGTACAGCACATCTTGGTATTTCGAAGAGATTGTTAAATAGAAAAACTATAGAAAAAACTGAAAAACTGCTTAGTGAACGCAAGTTCGGTGCCATATAAAACAATAGGTTGAAAAACAACAGGTTGGTGGTCCTATTTGACGCACCGTAGATGTCACTGCTTTCGGATTCAAGTACCATGACGGTATTGTGCTTTTTTTCAGTTTTTTCGGGATCTATTATAAAAAGCATTAAGTTAGATTAGGTTGTGAGTTGTATTACCATGAAAATACCATGTCATTCATATTTTCATTATCTTTTGCCGATCTATTTACCTATTTCCCACACAAATGATAACCAGACACTGGTTAATGCAAAATTGTAACATTGACCTATAGCGTTTATTTATAAACTACAATAAAATTTTTAATTTCAATAGAAACTATAGAAAAATACTGTTAAATTTAAACGTGAACGCGACAGAATACGTATGACTGATAATTGTAAATTTCATAAAGAATTCAAAAAAAACGGTTTTAAATTTTTGATCTGTTTTGTTAGTCTTTTATCTGAGTTTTGTGCTGAATAAAATGTAAAAACATACGAAACGTAATTTATTTCTAGCAAACTGTTGTATAATTTGACAGGATGTAAAAATAATATGTGCTTATACATAGAAAACACACGGAGGTATCGCAACAAAAGGACGCACGACAAAAGGACACATCCATTCAAAGTTATGTGGTGGAATCAGATTCCTCTCACGGTAGACTTTTACATGCATGTCTGTGAACACATTACTAACAACATACTAAATCCACCGCGACATAGTGTGCTATTTTTTTTTAAACCCGCAGTTGCAGTTTTTGGAGAGGAATATAATTTTTAGTAACAAATAACAAATATGAATAAGTGCAGTTCAAAAAGCATTATAAAAGAAAAAGAAGTGAAAACTTAAAAGCACTTAAAAGTATATGTAAAATAACAATGGTTTGTTTGAATTTTTAAATTATACCTAATTGTAATTTCAAAAATAAATAAAAAATTCATTATTTGTAAATTACCCTTACTATTATTGGTCTAGTTTTAGTCATACAAAAACTTCTATTAGACATATATTGTTTATTTTAATTGGTAATTCCCCTATAGATGATTGTACGTATATCTCTATGCACGCAACATGTATGCTCCGATTTCATTTACTAGCCTAGGTTACTAGGTAGAACGTGGTAGAACGCTGCTTCCACGTTTTATGCATGGATGTGAACAGCGGCAGTATCTGAGCGAATGATTTGCGGGGACAGTATTTGCGCCTGCGCTATCTACTGCTGTCGATGACGACCGCTTTGATGACGATCTCAAAATCGCATAACCCGCATAAAGAAGTTTTCACTTCAATAACGATTTTTTATGAAGACAACAAACACAATTAATACTTAGTTATTATTGACAATTTCTCCATGTAATGAAATTTTCTGTTCCTTTAATTATTTTATCTTTGAATATAGATTTTATTTTTACAACAAAAATTGAATGTATAATATGATTGTATTAATTTTTTTCTCTCAACTTTTACTTTTAATGTAGTTTTCTCTTGTTGTCTACTTTTGAACGCTCTAATTTGCTGATAGATTTATTTTTGCGCGTCCTTTAGTCGTGCGTCCAAATGTCCACGTCCTTTTGTCGGCTGTCTAAATGTCCGTGTCCTTTTGTCGTAGATCCGCGCATGCAAACGCTTATTGGTGTTCAAAATATGTTAAGGAGACGAAGCAGCAAACAAAAATTTAATATTTGCGTCAAAAGTACATTACATATAAAAAAAAATAAAGGAGTTACATAAAGAATGAAGTTGTTAGAAAAATAAACTTATTTTAAAATTAATTGCAAAACAAAACTCACTATCCATTGTACAATTTACAAAAGTATCGCAAACACGTAGGTAATAAGCATTATCCAATGGCTTAGAAAATACAAATTTGACCATTTTTCATAAAAAAAATCTCTGTTAAAATCTCCAACTGCATCCATCAACACTCCAAGGTAAGTTAAGTGAAAAATTGTCACTAAGGAAAATAAACAATGAACAAGTTTCACTTTGATGTCTTTTATAGTAAATGTGTGTTTACAATTTTTACAAGGTCGGACTTTTAGACAAGAATCAAAAACAGAAGAGAGCTTATCCTGTACTACTAATTGTACATAAGAGTATATGCCTATTGTTAACAAAACTGCAGCCACTTCAACATTAAAACCATGCAGAAGTGAAGATATAAAGTACGTTATAAAAATGGCTCTGAAACGACCGTATTTCAAATACGTTCGATAAACATCTAAAAAAAAACAAAAAGGATCTAGCAGGTACTTAATCAAGGTAAGTATAACAACATTAACTAAAAACTGCTTACAATATTTTAAAAATTGGTGCATTGGTATGTTCCAACTAACAACCACGCTAACCAGTGAAGAAGGAATTTCTATGTCTAGAGGGTGTGTTATTTCATAACTCCATTGACCTTTCTTTTGTTCGTTTTTTTTACTATTAAATCCAGCAATTAACATCGAAGCTTCTGATAGATAAGATATAAAATAGTGACTTGATCTAAATGAAAGAGCTTGACGATATGCTTCGAACCATCTACAAAAATAATAACAAACAAATCACTTTAATTATGCAATCTATCGATCGACAATTTCAGCCATCCTTAAACAAATAAATAATAACATCAGAAACTTAATATATTAATACATACCACATACATAAAAGTATAATATTAACGTTACATATTTAGTTGTTGATTTTTTTCTTAAACTAGGAAAGAGAGGGGACAGGTAATAGTCGACTGCAAATTGAGGACGATTGGGATCGCGAGACAGCGCTCAATATCGCTACATAAAATGTTAAGAGGGAGTTTGTTTTGTTACCATTATTCGTACAATTATCATTCCATACAGAGTATCAATTGTTTATTTGATAACGTAAACAATTATTAAGAACTGTTTTTTTGCGTCTTACGTTACTAAGAAAATATTATTTATTTTATGTCTGTTTATGTCAAAGAGAATACATGTTCAATGAAATTAAATGCAAAGAATTATTCTATTAAGGTTAATTAACATGATGTGGCGGAACTAATAAACATTAAGACGAATTTTATTAATTAATTAATTTTACTTTTTTAGATTTTTATAACTAAAAGTGACGCCGCCTATGGTAATACTGTGGTAAACGCATGCATCTTACAACTTTGAAAGTATTTATTGTTTCTCTCACTATCAGTAAACCATTCCAACAAAAAAATATGATGCATTAATGATTATTGTACGTAAATCATAACATATTTTAAGTAGTATGTAAACAATAAACAAATTAAACACGATTTTCTTTGCTTAACCTTACTACGTAAAATTCTTTTTACCTGTGAAATGTGATTTCTGGTTCATTTCTTTCACTGCGGCTTTTACAGCCGTAAGAAGAACAAATCAGCATTGTTTTAAACAAAACTCCACTAAAACCTAACTACACTATGTAATTATATTGACACTTTTACACAACGCTGTCAACGCACTGTTTGGGATCAGTAAATGGAGCCGGTACCAAAATATTGCGTCAATTTTCGACGTACAGTCGGCATAGGAGTTACGTGTCCCCTCTCTTTCCTAGTCTAAGATTTTTTTACATGTTTCATTTTCATGCAGTAATTGCTATTGGTTATTGCAAAGAGAGTTAACAAAGTTAAAACCATTAGCACAAGCACTAGATCTTAGACTATGAAAGAGAGGGGAAGCATAATTGTCGACTGCAAATTGTTACATGATGGAACCAGCAGTCATCAATCAGTAGCCCAACATATATTTTTAAGAGGGAGTTAGTTTTGTTACCATTATTCGTACAATTATAATTCCCTACAGAGTATCAATTATTTATTTGATAAATTAAACAATTATTAAGAACTGTTGTTTTGCGTCATAGGTTACTATGACGCCATGTTTGCAATTACGTTGCCAGCAGTATGCAGTTTCAAGATATATGTATCTGTATATATGATGTCTTATCGTAAAACCCTGTTTTCAGTAAAAAATCCGATCTTCCTCGGAAACCCAGTTTTAACTATGCTCTTTAAATTTTAGTTTTTCCTTGTTTCTAGTTTAAATTAAACATATTGTCAGTAATGTTACCGGCTAAACCAGATTTCAGGATAAACTAGCAAAAAAAAAAACTGACTTGTCCTAGTCGAAACTACTTCGTTAGGTTGCTGTTGAGGTTTAGTTTTGTAAACATTTTAACTATAACAGGAAACCAAAAAACCTATTCAAACCTCAACCAATAACCTATTTTTTTCCTAGTAACGATTAATTGATTTTAGAACAAACAGATTCAGCCTTTCCACTTTGAACAAACTGGTTTGGAATGGCAAAAATTAGTTTATCCTAAAATCGGGTTTGGACGGTAACATTAGTGAAAATATGTTTAGTCAAGACTAGAAGCAACTGATAGAATTTGTAAATTCTGGTTTTGGTAGTTAAAACTGGTATTTCATAGGAAGGTTGGGTTTTTACGAAAATTGGGTTTTTACAGTAGCATATTTATGGTTCATGAAAGCAAATTGGGAGTAGGAGCACTGTGACAATTTTGTCACCCGTGTACGCACGTCTATCTAAACTTAACGGCACAATAACAGTTTTGTCAAGGGTTTGTTCGCGGGTTGGCGGATACGAATGTCACTCAGCAACCACGTCACAACGTGCGTGCATCTCCACTTACATCCACAGACTAGACAGCAGTGACAAAGTGTGCAACATACGGATTTTTTTTAATTATTGGAAAACACAAATGCAAATATTTCATATTAGGTGCACATAGAATGGTTGCAGTCCAACAGCATACAGGACTTCGAATATAAAAATTGTATAAGAGTAGAACACCCATATTTCAGAAAATTCAGCAAAATTTTATAGAGAAAATTTGAGAATTAAAAGCTATGTCTAAATATCTCATAAACAAATTTTTTGGAGAAATACTTATTACTAATATAAATTTAAAATAAAGATTTTGCATTTTAAATGAGTCTTAATATGCATGCTATCATTACTGATGTCTTAGCTTGTTAAAAAGAATTTTTGCGAAATTTTAAAATAATATCGTTGCAGTAAACGTGAAGTTTGTGGTTCTCTAAAGACTATAGATAATGATGTACTAATAGAAAAAATAATAGTCAAAAAAAGACCCCTTCTTTTTGATAAGGAAATGAGATTATTCTGATGTTAATTTGAAAATTAATGGACGGCAAGAAATCAGCAAAATAATTTTTTTTTATAACAGTTTAAAACTTTCCATGTTTTAGCCTGTCACACCAAAGGTGCACCCAATATTCTTTTTTTTTATATATTTTTTTACGTTTTATAAGTTCACAAATGATGACCATCTCATCCAAATTGATGTCGGGAAATGATATAAATAATGTTCCTCTCTCTCTCACAATTAAGTTCAATATTATGCCAACAACGGCATGCGAACACCATGTGTGAAGATTAGCTACAATTCTGACTCAAAACAAAAAAGAATCTTTTAGTATAAAGACATCAAATGCCAGGTAGAGCCTACAAAGGCAGCCATCATGCTGGCCAAGCATAATATTTATTTTTTTAATGTATAAGCTTATAAACGTTGAAACAACACCTCAATACTTTGTGTACGATATGAGTAAGTTTCAACGTCTGCAAGCAAGCAAAAATGTGTCAGCTCCGACAAGCGACTGGAGTTAAATCCTTGAGAATTTCAATGTTTTTTTTTTCAAGTCGATACATCTATAGTAGATAAAAAAATATGTATTAACAGTAAAATTATTTTATCTACTCCATCACGTAATCTGAATACTTTGTATGAAACAAATCACCATGGCAATTGTTGACAGCATAGAACTGAACCTTCTCTGTGTAGATACAATAAAGACAGATATAGAGCATTCTTTTTCGATTTAAGCCAGGAATAGGTCACGTGATGGAAAAGATACAATAATTTTACTATAATTATTTATTTTATATAATTTACAAATTAAAAGTCCTATTAAAAAAATCAAATTACAATAAAAATAAAAATTTAATAATAAACCGACAATGTAAGTTATTTTAAAATATGAGTAAATAAGTGTTCTGAAGCCGTAATATTGTTCTCGCACTCGTTCTAGTCACCGAGCAGGGACAAACGCATATATTTGTGCATGCAAGTTTTGATGTTCATTTTGTGGATGAAAATAAATTTCAAATTCACTTTTTCAAAGAAAACGAAATGAAAAACATTATGTCGATGTCACTTCTACGGCTCTACAATCGAATCTAAAATGTTTCATTTGGCTAGTTAAGGATAATACAAAAAGAAAAACATTTTGGCGTTTGTTTATAATAAAATTGCCCATATGGTTCCGCGAAGTCCCTGAACGGCGTCGGCAGTCGCATGACTTGATATACGTATCCGTCTCCCTCCCCCTATGTGTTTAGTATAAGATGGGTGGGGATAGCGTACAGAAGTGGCAGCACATAACGCTTACTTCCGAATCTTAACTCAATTTTACTCCCTATATTTTTCATACCCCGGGCCTTAATTGATCATTAAGATCATTACAAAGAAGTATATATTATGCTTGGCAAGCATGATGGCTGGCTTTTTAGGCACTATCCAGTAATGAATGTTCTTATACCAAATGATTCTTGTCTGTGTTGAAACAAAATTGTAGCTAACCCCCACAGATGATGTACGCGTACTATTTATGGTATTAATGTTTAGATAAATACTTTGTAGAAGTACTGAAGTAGTTATTTAGTCTCACAAGATTTTACTTTTTTCACTAAGAAGTTACTCAAATGTCAGATTAGAAGAGTATTAATTTACATGAATTACACACAATTTAAGTGGTTTGCTTACTTCAAACTTCCATCGGGAATAATATATGCTCCCCAGCAATTTGAAAGTGTTAAAAAAAAGAATGCCTTCAGAAGACTAGAAACAATTCTCGTTACCCAATTGAAATTCTAAAAAATAAATAAGCAACTAACACAATGTAAATTAAAATTGTTATAGAGAGGTTTACCTTTTTTCCATTATTTTTAAATAATGCTTTATAGTCACCAAAACTAATCCAAGGACCAAATAGGCAATTGGCAGGGCATAAAATGTATCCAAAAAAAACAGCAGATCTATTTTCTTCGCCTCTCTGCAATTCTGAGGTAAATGATATTATTTTCATACATGCTATCATGAAGAAGCCTCTAAGTTGAAGCCAAGTATCACTATTAAAACCAAACTCACTGAAATTAAAATATAATCCACACATTTATCTATAATCAATTTATTTAGTTTTACCATATCACTAAAGCCACCACACAAATAAATCCTGTCAAATACTCAAGATTCACTCTTCGATGTTTTTGAATTTTACAAATTATTAGGAGAAATATATAAGCTACACTTACAAATACTAAAATACAAAAAATGCTTAATTCTGGGAGTGTAAAACATAATAGCAGAATTCCAAAAATCGTAGATAATCCATTATATGTTGTTTCAGATGTTTTCCCTGAAATATAAACAAGTAATATATTTTCATTAACAATTAACAAATTAATAATTTACTTGACTGAGCAGAAAGATTAAATAAAACGTTAATTATTATTAAATTCTTTAATGTTGGTAAAATTCCATTTATAGATGGAAAAACACAATATTCCAGAACTTCATATATAGTCGGAGTGTAATCGTAATATCTACCCTCAGAATCCATTTAATGAAATCATACATTTCTTAAATCCACTAGAATAATAGCAAAATGCAAATTAAGAATCATTTCTAAAAAAATTTAAAATAGTTTTTAACAAAAAATAATTTACTTTTATGGTACCGCTAACCTAACATATATTCGTGGATATAACAACCCAAGTAAGAACCAGTAACAACCTAACAACCAGTTCATAAACAACAACGGACAAGAACCCAACAAAAACAGTTACAAATTCGAAAAATATACACAGTACATACACTATACACTGCACTAAAGTCCCTAGATAATTAAAGGGCATGTTCCGATATACACTGTGAGCACTGTGACACGTTCCGATATACACTGTGAGCACTGTGACACTTTACGTCACACAGTATACTGTAAAAACCGTTCCAGTTTAGATTTTTGTACTGAATCTGCTACTGGGACCGTGTTCCGATATACACTGTGAGCACTGTGACACGTTACGTCACACAGTATACTGTAAACACCGTTCCGGTTTAGATTTTTGCACTGAATCTACTACTGGCTGTTATATATCGGAACGTATTTCAGTACTGTTTCAGTACTTTTGTCAAAAATAATTAAGACACTATCCGATAGAGGCGCTAGATGTATTAATGCACGATTTTAACATTTAATGAGGCTTAATATTGCAATTTTTGGGAAATAAATTTTTTAAACTATGTATTTGAGAATAAAAAAATGTTTATAACGGTATACCTAATAAAATTTCATGGTCTTAACTAATGAAAATTACTAACAAGAAAACGTTCCGAGTGACCAATATGTTGTGCTTAGAAGAAAATAAAATAAATAAACTACTTTTAAATGTTTCAAAACGAGTATTTATTTAACTCTACAATTGTTTCGGTATTTTAATACCTTTCTCAAGGGTAACAGGATTTTACTAAATTTAATGCGGTGTTTATCATCTATTTATACATTATCGTCTATTTATACCTAAAACCTGTTACTCTTGAGAAAGGTATTATAATACCGAAACAATTGTTAAATAAATACTCGTTTTGAAACATTTAAAGGTGGTTTATTTTATTTTCTGCTATTCAAAAAATGTTTCATAAAGAACCGACCAAAACTACTGTTAATAGTATATGTTGTGCTTAGGTAGGTATATGCATGCTAATTAATGTTAAAAAGTTAAAATAAAAATATGCATATTTTTTGCAGAAACCTTAAGAGTAAAAATCACTTCAAAATTACTATTTCAGTTTTTCACAATTTTCTAATTCATCCAGACCTAGTGGATTCAACACAATGTAAAAGAATGATGAAAAGTTCCTTCTCTTACATGATTGAACAGGTCTGCTTTTAGAATAAGTTTAAGTAAAAACGGTGTTTAGTGGTTTAAGTAACAAACAAATTACAAAAACCGTAAAACAGAGCAATAAGAATGTTTCAATTTCTTTCATTTTAAACCTTTTAATGAATTGTAGCTTTTTATAAGTTTGAAGACAAATATTGGTCCATGTTGTGGTGTGGTCTGTGTTCTTGCTGTCTGCCATTTTTATCTAGTGGAAACTACTGGAAGCGCCTTACCTCCCAGAGGTAATACGCTCCCAGTACAAAGATGGTGGCAAATATGACGTCATTAGTTTCTCTCTGTCACTGTCACGGTGCACTGGAAGCCTATATCGGAACGCATTTCTGTATACTGGCATTACTGTCCAGTGCTCACAGTCTATATCGGAACATTCCCAGTGTATATCGTGTATATCGGAACACGGTCTAAGTATGCTGCGTTAAACGGGACTGCTCAATCCTATGAATAAAGAGAGAGAACCGGCTCTAGGTAGGAGAAACAGAGACACTATTTGAAATATTTGGCGGTTTATTAAAATTCATTATGGAAACTAACGCACATCTTTTTTACTTGGGATGTTATTATTTATATTACTTCGGTTTAAGAATTGTTGAAATTTTTACAAGATAAAATTCATGATTTTAGAGTAGGTATGTAATTGGAATTAATTATAAATATATTGTATATGTGAGCGCGCGCTAACTGGCAACGCAGCCTCCCGATTTTGTTATGGTTTTGGCGCCGACCAGCCGAACTGATATGATGGTGATTTCCTGGGAACCCAACAAGTCCAGTGACGCATTACATTAAAAATAATAATACAAATTCAATCATGTTCAATTGTTCCCTTGTTCTGGCATTCTTGACCAAGCTACTGTTATAGAAAGAACACTGTATTTTTCGGAGTGACAATACACGCATATTATAGTTAACCATCGCACGTTTCATTGACTTATTATTAAAGGAATCTTAAATCTCACATATATGTACATGGCGCAAAAGTAGAGTATGATGACCGGTTCTAATTCAGAGGAGGGGAGGTTACTTAAGGTCAAATTGACGAAAGGTCATTGACTTTAAACTTGTGTGTACGTAGTGGTCGAATGCTTCACAATGAATTGAAACATATGTACATATATCGGTAATGTGAAGTATTTTGATATAAATGAAGACCGTATTTGAAGAAGGATATGTAATTGAAATAAGTAATAATCTTGGTTATGTAGAAGGAGCGTGACTGAAGTTTACTATTCTTAAATACGTTTACATGATAATGTAGAGGAAGTGGAGAAAAGTGTAAGGTATAGACATACGAAATGAAAGTGAAGTCGTTATAGTGAACGATTCTTTATTTTGATATAAATGAAGACCGAATTTGAAGAAGGATATGTAATAGAAATCAGTAATAATCTTTGTTATGTAGAAGGAGCGTAGTACGTGTACATGTATATATTTGTGTTAAGAAATAGATAAAGAAGCAAAAGGTAGTAGACGTTTGAGATATAAGATTAAGGTAGAGTTTGGGTATAATAAGAAAGTAGTATGGAAAGTGTGTCAAGGTCACAAGTCTTTAAAAAGCAAAAGGAAGGTGTAGGAGAGGGGACAGGTAATGGCATTGTAATTGAAAGGTAGGTTTATGAAAACATAATGGATCGGAAGAGTCGACGCCTTTGCTCGTAAGTTTTGCAAAGAATACAGTACAGCGTGTGCGTATCATCGATCTCATAAACAAAGCCCGACTTTTCGCAGAGGTACGATTGAATCCCCTGACGACAAGGTCGGCAGCACAAGTTTACGACATCGCAATGATAAAATCTGCAGCTGTGCAGAAAAGCAGAGGTCCGCTACATTGTAACATACATGACGTGATTGCTACCAAAAAGGTGCGCGTAGAGCCAGGGTGGTCCTGATAAGGACCGATGAATTGGAAGCGTGTTTCAGGATCCAATTATAAGCGAGTCAGGTCTAATCCTGACTGACTTTATTACAATAAATTACAGCTATTTATACAAAGTTTATTTACATATGTCTTATGGTAGAATGCGCCGTCAGCCATTTACGCTAGTGTACGTATTTGCTTTTTATACAAAGTTTATTTGCATATGTCTTGTGGTAGAATGCGTCGTCAACAATTTACGATAGTGTGCGTATTTGCTTCTTATACAAAGGTTATTTGCATATGTCTTATGGTAGAATGCGTCGTCAGCCATTTACGCTAGTGTACGTATTTGTGTTCTGACTTAGTTTAGCGGCTAGAACTGTTACAATTCTCTGTCAACAGAATTTAGGTTCTGCTGTATAAAGGGTAGATGATAGGGAGAAAATGTCTGAATAAAAAAAATGTTTAGTCTTCCATGAAGAACAATTTGCTTCCAACGAAACTTAGAGAACGTCTGTAATGGGAGAAGTTGTGGGAACACCCTGTATTATGTACAATTCGGAAAGTATCACACTCTGTACAGCAGAATCTAAATTCTGCTGACAGAGAATTGTAACAGTTCTAGCCGCTAAACTAAGTCAGAACACAAATACGCATACTAGCGTAAATGGTGACGATGCATTCTACCATAAGACATATGTAAATAAACTTTGTATAAATAGTTGTAATTTATTAAACTAGGTCAGAACACAAATACGCATACTAGCGTAAATGGCCGATGATGCATTCTACCATAAGACATATGTAAATAAACTTTGTATAAATAGCAAATACACACACTAGCGTAAATGTCTGAAGGCGCATTCTACGATAAGACATATCTTAATAAACTTTGTGTAAATAGCTGTAATTTATTGCGGTTCTAATTCAGAGGAGGAGAGGTTACTTAAGGTCAAATTGATGGAAGGTCATTGACTTTAAACTTGTGTGTAAGTAGTGGTCGAATGCTGCACAATGAATTGAAACATATGTACATGTATCGGTAATGTAAAATTAAATACGTCTGCAACCGTCTGAAGTTTACGATTCTTAAATACGTTTACATGATAATGTAGAGGAAGTGGAGAAAAGTGTAAGGTAAAGGCATATGAAATGAAAGTGAAGTCGTTATAGTTAACGATTCTTTATTTTGATATAAATGAAGTATGTAAGTGATACAATCAAAATATTGAACAATAAGATTATATTAATAGTACTAACAACTTGTAGAAATAAGAAAGAGTCGGTGATATAGCCCTTAGTTGTAACGTCTCTGTTTTCATTATCCTTAAGCTGAATCCATCGGCTTTCAATATATCTTCGAAACTGTCCATGTTTATCAATAAATGCTAGTTTTACAGATTGAAGGTTCTGCACGTTTTCAACTGTAAAGACATTTGTTCCATTAACATTTCTTAAAATAATAGTATCCCAATTTTTCTTCCATGTACAAGACACATCAATATCCTTATTAAAATTTTTACAAACATAGGCTTCATCTCCAATAGTATTATCAGGTCGGGAAATGTAGAGGGTATTGTTATACAAATATGTTAAAATCAGTAACGATGACACACTGATCATGATTGCTTTTTTCCATAACAACTGAGGCATTTAAAACGAGCAACGTGGTTTGTATAATAAGCTCCCTTCCACTGAAGCTTATGTAGTGGAAGGGGATTTTACATAAGTTACGGGAATGAGTGAAGGAGCAGTGGATGTATAACAGAGTTGAGTGTGTTTAAGTCAGAATAACATGGAAACCTTTATCGAAAAGTTTAATAATGTGCGGGTGGGTTATGAAGAGAAAGAAATACGTGCTCTGAAATCACTGGAAGTAAATCAAACGTATCCCGTGCAACGCTTCAAAAAGGTGAATACAAAATGGGGACCTCGTCTATTAGCTGATTTATACAGCTTTATCATATTTCTTCCGTGCAGACACGCAGAAGCTTTTACGGATGCAGAAATCGAGGACATAAACGAAAAAATTGCGAATGAAGTGGGTCATCCGTCAATTCGCCTTAAAGGATTTGTTGGAAAAGCGGCTGATTTAGAAATACATATGTAAAATGTATAACATTGTATAAGAATATAAAAAAAAAATTAAAATCTAATTTATATTATGAACGTGTTTTATTTGTTTAAAGAAAAAAAATATAGTCAATTTATGAATGTAGAGACAACCAATATTTTAATAAAAGAACATTTTTATAAGCACAATTCTGTTCAACAGCGGTTGTAAATAAATGATAAGAACACACTTTAACTTTAAAATGAGTTGGGAGTTTGGAGAGAGCTGGACATCCGATATCTTCAATGTTAATAAAGTTAACAGTAGGAAAGGATTCCTGCAACCACATCATCTTTTGTAATCCTTTAACATATACAACTGTTGACTCCATCAATATGGAGTAAATTCTATCATAAAGCGTAGAGTACGGAAGATCGCCGTTATCCCAATATAACCCATGAAAATTTCTTGTTAACCAACGATTTTGACTTGTGTAACGAACGGGGAGAGCGTCCCATGGAAATGGTGGTTCAAATGTGAAATGATAAACTGGTTCTTCTTTTAGAGCAACAACAGCTACTTCTTTAAAAACAAATCGATTCTCACTACACTGAAAACCTTGTACGTTCAATAAGAAAGTCATCGTGCTCACTGTTCAGTACCGGTAAGAAAACTAAATTGTGGAAGTGATCGTTGTGTTTTAGACTTCTTGAACTAAGTTTGTGGATGGATTGTAACGTATCACACGATCATCTATTATTAAACAGAAAGCTGCTGTTTTGTCTGGTATATTTTCTTTAGTTTGAAACTCTAGACGGATATCTATACTACCAGATTTAACAGTTTCATTCTGATATGAACAGTCTACTATTACCAGAGGAGCAATGACTAGAAATTGTTTAGGATCGAATAAGGGTTCACTTACATTACCATAATACGATTGTTGAAAGTTGGCATACATTTCATATAAAACGGCAAATCTGGAAGTATCAAAATCTAAATTCAAATTATCATACGGGTACATAGTAGATCCTAAGTGAACTTTAAAATTGGTTAGTTTGCAGTGATCGAAGGCACTCATATTTGTTGCAAGATTATTACTTTTATCTGTTTGAAATCCGAAAATAATGAAGCGAGGCTTTTCCAATTGTGACGTTGTTTTCACATTCCAGTTGTGAGAATACGATTTGGGAAGTAGCGGATATTCATGTAGTTCCCAACTTCGAAATGAAAGTTCCATATTTAAATTTCGATCAACATAACGCAACAATTTCAAACGTTCAGCATCTGCTACAGATACATGAGGAATTTTCCAAGAAATCTGATCCAAATGTACAAGTACATCTTCAAGTGGCGTTGCTGAGCAATATAAAGCATTATTGTCAGTGCTGCTGCGAACTGGAACTAATTCTTGCCGAACGTTTAATATTATTTTTCGGAAGTCTTCTGCAAATCCAAAAATCATACGTAGTGGAATACAAACGTTGAAGTAACCGTTGGAATCTACTAGTTTTACAGAATTAAGCTTAATTCCTTGTAGATCGCTTAAAGTAGGAGGCAACCATCCACTGTTGCTGAGACGTTTACTTTCATTCTCGTTGTAAGATGCGTAACCTTTCATTGTTGTAACCATGCCAGGATTACGGACTCGATCAATAACTTTTCCACCTAATTCATACCGAATTTCATCAAACAGGTGTAAAATTCCATTGTGGATAAAAGAAGTGTTCGCAGTTGCCTTTCCATCCTTTTTAAGAAGCAAACGACCTTCTATGTATAGGAAACTACTAGAAGGCAAAGTGTAAACATCTTCATTTTCTATTGGAATACGTATCGTATCATTATTTTTGAAAGTTGAATTCGCATAAGGTTGATGAGTATGTTTATCAGCGTTAACTATAGCGTTATCGAAGACTGCTTTTTCGGTAACATTTAGTATTTCTGCTACCATTTTAGCGTTCCCTCTTTTTCAGTCGCAACCCCAAAGATTTAAGGAACTGTTTATTGAGCGGTGTTAACCGCTTAATGGTTATAGGCGAAATAAGCATCCGGGATCGTGGTAGTAGTTTTATAGTACTATTCTTCTTTGAATATCGTTGGGGACAGCTATAATGCACTACCATATTACGCTTTTCGTAAGTGCAATCTTATTGTGACACGCTCTCCACGGAAATTAACTAGATTACCGTCTTGATCAACTATTTTAAGGGAAATGAAGTCGATGACACGAGTGTTGATTGATAAATAAATTAGATTCGAAGGATTCTCAACAATTTTTAATCCGGGGGGTACATTGGGAAAGAATTGATGTAGTATATGTCCATCTAGTCCTTTAGCACCATCACTGGTATGTATGTAGGAGTTAGTTACGAGGTTACACATCACTGAAATCGTGTTTACTTTGAAAATGTCAGCTACATGATCAGACACCTCTTTAAGTGATGGTAGAAGCTTATTTTCAAAACCCAATATCTTTGCGGGAGAATCTGTAGGAGCGAAGTTGACTTTTTTGGTGCTTTTTATATAGCTTTTTAAGGTAGTATTGTCTCCAAACAATTCAATAGCATCATCAGTATCTCGCAATTTCTCGCGAAGATAATGATTAATATCATCGATTTCATAGGATCCTTCCGGAAGAACAACGACTGGTGGTGTAGAACCTTCAAAATAGAATTTGTTGTTAGTTTCATCGATATTCGGAATACTGTTATATGCTTCAAAATTTAACAAAGCAATTTGATATTCATCATCATCGCTTAAAAAAATTGGTGGACTTATTATCATTTGCAGCTCCGACTTTGTATTGGTCAAGGTAAATGTGTAAGACATGTTTTTGGTTTGACGTTCTGAGTACTACAACGAAGTTAGTTTGAGGGTTTGTTTTTAAGAAAAGGTTTGCGTAGTCTCATTAAGGAATTGGACAACTAAATGGCCGCAGTTAAAATCTGAGGGGTTCTGAACACGATTGTAGTTATAAGTGATAGCACAAGGTCCGGAAGATTGTAAATATTGAACCAATTCTTTAGGTGGACGGAGATCTCCAAAACTGTCAAAGTACATAGCTTTGTTATTTCGTTTTACATACGCTGTCCAATGTGTACCAGTTCCTGTGTCTAAATCTAAATTAACAATTCCACTTTCACACCTTTTAACTTTTCTGGGTAATTCGTTACGCATAAAGATTCCCCGAAAATGTGGAATTTGTAAATAGTTAATGTAATTGACTAAATCCAAATCTGTCAAAGGACGATTTGGTAACTTTACGAAAAATTTTACGTTTTTTTTTTGTTGATAAGGTCTAAGGTATAAACCGAAGCCTTTACGGAAAGGTTGTAGTGAAATATTTTTTCCAAGAGCAATAGCTTCCATTGAAGCGTTATGACGTTTATCTTCTTCTAGCTGTTGTTGTGCTGTTTTCGCATCACGTACAGCTTTAGCTATCCCAGCAGCACCGCCAGAGAGAGCTCCAAGTGCTGATAGTCCAGCAAAAATTAACGGAATTAACGGTAGAAAACCACCTGTCTTTGGAATAGGAATGATTCTGGGAGATTTAGATCGCTTTCCAAATTTGCGAATTGTATTTAGTGCTATTTTAGCAGCATGTATCAGCTGGAGAGGTTTCGTTTTCTTAAGAGCAATTTTCGCAGTTGTCACTAGCTTACGAAACGGTAGAGCTCCTCCTTTTCTTGTTCGTCTTCTCTTCTTTATTTTTGGCAACGGAATTGAACCACCAACTTTACGACGTCGCTTTTTGTGCCCCATTCCAAGTTTCTCTTTACCCTTCATAGCTGAAGCAACTGTGAGAGCTGCCAAGCGTTCACCAAAAGACGCGTTCGACGACTTTAGTCTTTGTAATGATTGTTTCGCCAAAACTTTATCAGCAATTCGACGATGGGAAATGTCTGGAAAAGTTTTGTAAGCAATATCGTGTAATTTACAAGATTCGTCAAGGGGATTTATACCGATATCACCTCGAGCTAATCGTTTGTCCAGTCGAGTCCCTGGACCGCAAAAGTTATACCCTGGGAGGTGTAATTCAATAGGTAATTTATCTATAAACCTATTCAGAAAACCTCGTGTCATGGAACATGTGTAGTGTTAATTCTTTCACTATACTGAACGAACTGACTACATAAACACTGTTAACTATAAATTTATATATCCGAGAGCACATGCGTAAACCGTTTAATAGTCAATAAACATGCGGATAGTACAACATCCATCTGCTCTACCCATAAACAATCGTGACTTCGATATTGCTATGAATATAAATCGACAGGGTCCATTACTACCATCCACAATAAGAGCCATTGTCGCCGGACCTTCAAATTGTGGAAAAACAAATGTGACTATAGGACTTTTGGAGCAACCGAACGGTTTACGGTTCGCAAACGTATACGTTTATTCCAAGTCATTGTATCAACCAAAATATAAGTATTTAGCTGAATTATTGAAACCAATTGCTGGAATTGGTTATTTTCCCTATAGAGACTCAGACGATGTAATTGCTCCATCACAGGCAAGACCTAATTCTGTATTCATCTTTGACGATGTTGCGAATGAAAATCAAAATAAGATAAGGGAATACTTTAGTATGGGAAGACATAACTCAATCGACACTTTTTCTTTAAATCAAACATATGCACAGATTCCCAAACATTTAATTAGAGATAACGCAAATTTAATAATACTGTTTAAACAGGATGAATTAAATCTCAAACACGTCTTCGCAGACCATGTCACTACAGACATGACTTTTGACCAATTTAAAAATACTTGCGCAGAGTGTTGGAAAGAGAAGTTTGGATTTCTAGTGATAAACAAGGATTGTGGTATAAATGAGGGAAGATATCGCTTAGGATTCGATAAATATATATTAATGTAAGTGATATAAAGTCAGTCAGTTGTTAAAAGACAACCTTGACAAGAGCATGGATGTAAAAGCAAAGAAAGAACTAATCAAAGTTAGGAAAGCGGTAAAGAGGAAATTGCAAATGTTAAAGGAATCGACAGCAGGACAGAATCTCCTGTTGCAGCAAGCATATCAACCACTTACAAAATCGCTTCTTAACTTGAAATCAGAGCTGGGTGAAGAGATCAAAAAAGAATTAAAGCCAGAAGTGAGTAATTGGTCGAAAGGTGACGTTCCAGCTTCGTCAACACCAATAAAAATTAGAAAGCTTGACCCTTCGAATGCTCCAGGTACCTTACTACCAGGTGCTCCTTCATTCTTAAGGGAAGAAAGTGTTTATGAAAGTGACCCAACAACGGGTCATGAAAACACAGAACAGGATAATGATCACTTTGAACAATTGAAGAAAGTGTACATAGACTATATTAATAGCTCTCGATTTGCTCAATATTTGGAAGAATTCGATCCTCTACCTTGAGACTATATAGAAGGAATTATTAAAGACTATGACGGTGACACATTTAACGCAGACGTTCTGAATCCTCGTCTTGATAAAGTTCGATACGAATGGAACACAAATAAATTTTTTATTGGTGATTCTGAAGTGGATTTTGATGGACCAAACGTTGTAATTGATGGAAAATTTGAATACATAGGTACTGTGGGATTATACGAGCTACTCTTCAAATTACGTTCTGAATATCCGACATCGATGAAAGAAAGGAAAGACTACGCTGATATATTAAAACGTACGGGAGCAGTTTACAAGTTAAGACAGCAAACATCGAAATTTTCTAAAGGTGGAGGATTGTCGTTGTTGACATACAACGAAAAACCGATCGAATACAAATATTTTGATGACGTTAATGAGTTGTGTGATCGTTTAAGGTTATTGGTTGCTTCTCAACAAGGAGGCAACACAAATCATGAAAACGAAATTTTATCAATTTTAGAAGAGTTGCGTGAGTGCAATATGTATAATCGTATAAACAAATTATTAAGCTTATTAGTTAGACAATGACGGTTGATAAGTTCGGACGTGCGTTAGAAAAAAAAAACTATTGTTTTCACAAGCATTCAGCAATGTTCATGATTTCAATCATAACCGCTTAACAAGAATCGGAGATCCTCAGCAGGAGCATGATGCTGTGAATGTGCGATTTTTGGAGAAGAAGGTGCAACGTCTGTTATCGAACGATGATATAACCGATATTAGACAAGCATTCGATAAAGTGTTGTATTTCGTTGATGTGGCTAATAAGCGTATTACACATTTGAACGAGCCTACCGCTGGGTTTCATGCAGCTACTAAAATGTATGTAGATGAGAAAGATCGATTAACAAAAGAGCATATCAGAATCGAGTGTGAAAAGGTAAAGGATCGTGCTGTCAGTGAAGGTGTCAGAAGGATGAAGGATTTACGAGAAGAATTGAAAACAGCTGTCTCCAAAAGTGGTGAAATGATGATGAAAACTTTTAGTGATAATATAGAGTTAGCGATTAAAAATTTGGAAAGAGAACTTGAAAAATATAATACTGACAGGGATAAAGAAATAACAAACAAGGTGAACGATTTAATAGAAAAGAATGCTGTCGGAATAATGGACGTCCTTGCAACAAAAGTAAAACTAGATCGTAAAGATGTAAAAGCGTTTGTTAGGAAAGGGGATGAAGAAGTATCGAAGAAATTGAAGACTGAAATTGTGCAAGATATGAAAAATGATATAGACACCAGTTTTGAATTAATTAAAATCGCGATTCAGGATGAGTGTAAAAAAGTTAAGGAATTTTCAGAGAAAGAAATTCAACGAACCAATAAAAAGAAAGATGATCTGAAAAACGAATTAGTGGTAATGGTGGAATCACTAAAAAAGGAAGCAAAGGAGCTGAAAGTAAGGCTAGATACTCTACAACAACAAAGAGGAACAGGTAGTGCAAAATCGAGCAGTTCTAAACCAACAACAGCAGCTCCGTCCATGTAGTTCTTCATTATTATAAGGAAAATGTTAAATGTGAAAGAAGAACTAGTGAAAGAACTGCATAAACCTGCGAGAATTAATTTTACACGTCGTAAAGTGATAGTGAAAGGATTAGATGATCTTCATCAAGCCGATTTAGTGGAAATGATTCCGTATTCGAGAGTAAATAAAGGTGTCAGATACATTTTGGTTCTAATAGACGTTTTTTCAAAATTTGTGTGGGCTCAAGCAGTAAAACGCAAAACAGGTGAATATGTTGGAAGGGCTTTACAGTTAATTTTCAAAAGAAGTAAACGTATTCCTAAGAATATGCAAACTGACTTGGGAAAAGAATTTTACAACGAACAAGTGAAACGAGTTAATGCAAAAATATAAAATTAACCATTACTCAACGTATAGCACCAAGAAAGCGTCAGTTGTGGAGCGGGTAAATCAAACACTAAAATCAAAAATGTGGCAACGCTTTAGTTTACAAGGATCCTACAAATGGTTAAAGTTGTTACTAGATATAGTACAGGAATATAACAATTCGGTTCACAGAACTATCGGAATGAGACCAAGCAAAGTTAATAAACGAAAAGAAGAAACACTTTTGGAAAGTATTTACAACAATCCAAAGAAGGTGGATTTACGAGAAATTAAGTTTAAAGTTGGAGACCGGGTACGAATAAGTAAACATCGTGAATTGTTTAGCAAAGGTTATACCCCGAATTGGTCTAACGAATTATTTACGATTAGCTACATAAAATTGTCACATCGAATTATGTATTACTTAAAGGATGATAAAGGGGAAGACATAAAAGGAGGGTTTTATGGTATGGAACTACAGAAAGCGAAATATCCAGATGTTTATTTGGTGGAACGTGTACTAAGACGAAAAGGTGACATGGTTTACGTCAAATGGTTGGGGCTTAACCAATCTCATAACAGCTGGATTCATAAGACGAACGTTTTGTAATGTATCCCCAGTTTTTTTTTTCTGATAATAAAGTCTGCAATGTTAATAATGATTTTCTTTACCCCTTCCCCAAAGTATGATTACAAATAAGATAAAACGTGATGAGTTTAATCAGTTGTAATCGTTAGTTGCTGCATTGAACGTTTAAGACGTAGTAATGGTTGAAAGTTACGTAATTGAAGTTAAATTTTACAAAGAGGGTTTATTATCTTTGAAAAGATATTTGGTAGCGTCAGAGTTGGATAGCGTGACAGAAGAATTCGAATTAAAAGGTGAATACGATAAAATCGTAATAGGAGGCTATTTAGTGGTCGATGAGAGCGATCCTGACGATTTTGAAGTATAATTTTTATAAAAATGGATTCATTATCGTACGAGTTGTATCGAGCAGAAAAGCAAGTCCTCATTCTCAACCTTCGAAGAGCAATACTATCAAACGATTTAGATAGAGTTAAAGTTGTGTTGTCGAAGTTGGGAGTTGCAGTACCAAAGGAAGCATTCAAATGGTTAACTGTAACGCAAGAGACATCGTTCGATATTTTATACTTCATATTCGAAAGAAAGCAAAGGTGTGACGAATTGGTGGATGAATTTCTAAAAGGTTGCTGTGAAACAGTGGAAATAACCGTTGATGATGTCGAAATGATTTTAAATAAAACAAAGTATAATTTCATGCGACACGACGTATATTTTTTAAAGGAAATGTTAACAAACGGACCAGTTCTAATGCGGGATAAGAAGTTCTCCGTAATGAATGTGAAGAAAATGTATGTTACATTGTTAAAGTGTGTGGATGACTTAATACTGGATGTAGCATACTATGCACAACCGAAAAATTTGGAAAAGTGTATTAAACTGATCAACTTGTTTCGGCTTCCGTATACATTAAGTCCAAATATCAATGGTCGTCATCAAACAGTGGTGCAATGGGTAGAAGAAAACATTTTAAGAGAAGGAACGGAGAAAGCTGCAGGCTGGCAGAGCGGTCCTGACTCAGGCAAATGGCCATCAAGTAATATCGAAGATTATAAGAAAATTTATTCATTGTTAATGTTATTGAAACAATAAATTGTAATAGTAGAAATGGTACACATGTTATTTGTGAAGTTGAGGAATATATTTCGCAGAATAAAAATAGTAAACAAACAAGTTGTGTAGTAACGTTTTATTATTATTTATACAATACAACCAATATTAAGGCGCCGGAGGTGGGAGGAGGGGGGGGTCGGGAGGCCTAAGTCCGAGAGGGGTAGTTGTCTGAAGTTTTCTGAATTTAATTCTTCTGACATTGCCAAGTGGTACCTTCAGTCTTCGCGTAGAGACAAGGTGGTCCTGATAAGGACCAATGAATTGAAAGCGTTATTCAGGATCCAATTATAAGCGAGTCAGGTCTAATCTTGACTGACTTTATTACAATAAATTACAGCTATTTATACAAAGTTTATTAACATATGTCTTATGGTAGAATGCGCCTTCAGACATTTACGCTAGTGTGTGTATTTGCTATTTATACAAAGTTTATTTACATATGTCTTATGGTAGAATGCATCATCAGCCATTTACGCTAGTATGCGTATTTGTGTTCTGACCTCGTTTAATAAATTACAACTATTTATACAAAGTTTATTTACATATGTCTTATGGTAGAATGCATCGTCACCATTTACGCTAGTATGCGTATTTGTGTTCTGACTTAGTTTAGCGGCTAGAACTGTTACAATTCTCTGTCAGCAGAATTTAGATTCTGCTGTACAGAGTGTGATACTTTCCGAATTGTACATAATACAGGGTGTTCCCACAACTTCTCCCATTACAGACGTCCTCTAAGTTTCGTTGGAAGCAAATTGTTCTTCATGGAAGACTAAACATTTTTTATTCAGACATTTTCTCCCTATCATCTACCCTTTATACACTTTTCGAGGGTTAAAGTGTGAGGGTGAAACACGTTAAAAAAATATTTCTCGACTTTTCAGGGTAGGATCATTTAGCCCACTGTTCAAATTACATTTTCCAAGAGGAACACTTTTTTTTAACTGCTTCTATTTTTTTTATGCGTAATGGAGACAACTTTTTGTCAACTCTATTTTTTCAAAAATTTTTTCAGATTCGGGGGCCTTCTTCCCACACCAGATCGGTAGTTGAAACGAGAAAGGAGGTACAAGAAATCGAAAATAAGCTAGCTAACCGTAAGTCTGCTTTACTGAGTAAATTTAATGATTAAAATTCAATGATGTTTTATATTATATTATATTATATTAAATAAAATTCTGTTATATTGTATTGTTTTATATTTTGTAATTAAAAAAATAAAACAGAGTATAAATTATATATATATAGATATATTTATTTATTTATTTATTTATTGATTACGTATTCGTTTACAAAAATTCGGAAAGTATCACTCTGTACAGCAGAACCTAAATTCTGTTGACAGAGAATTGTAACAGTTCTAGCCGCTAAACTAAGTCAGAACACAAATACGTACACTAGCGTAAATGGCTGACGACGCATTCTACCATAAGACATATGCAAATAACCTTTGTATAAAAAGCAAATACGCACACTAGCGTAAATGGCTGTAGAGTGAGGTGTGGATACTTTCTGATTAACACCTGTATACCAGCAGCACTTTGCTGACCAAACTGTGCATATTTCAATAACAATCATAATAGGTATTGATTTTGCTGATATTTTATAAATTAAAAATAATTAGTATTATAAGAAATTATGGCAAGAAAATTCCGAGTTCTCAGGAAATTGATGGTATTCGAGGTCATCCTATACCTAAGACGGAGACGTCTTCAATCTAAGGGGGAAGGAGTAATGTCGTGAACCTAAGGATAGACATTGTGTTTGGTATCATCTCATACATGCATAAAAGTTCTGATACATGGCTCATGTAAGGTGTGAACCATTGCTTATTCAGCAAATAGAAATCAGTTACATGTTTAAGAAAACCTGCCGTACCGAAATGTCGGTACGGAAAATAAAGGTCAAGTATGGCTGACGACGCATTCTACCACAAGACATATGTAAATAAACTTTTTATAAAAAGCAAATACGCACACTAGCGTAAATGGCTGTAGAGTGAGGTGTGGATACTTTCTGATTAACACCTGTATACCAGCAGCACTTTGCTAATCAAACTGTGCATATTTCAATAACAATCATAATAGGTAATAAACTTTGTATAAAAAGCAAATACGCACACTAGCGTAAATGGCTGACGACGCATTCTACCATAAGACAAATGCAAATAAACTTTGTATAAAAAGCAAATACGCACACTAGCGTAAATGGCTGACGGCGCATTCTACCACAAGACATATGCAAATAAACTTTGTATAAAAAGTAAATACGCACACTCACAAGACATATGCAAATAAACTTTGTATAAAAAGCAAATACGTACACTAGCGTAAATGGCTGACGACGCATTCTACCACAAGACATATGCAAATAAACTTTGTATAAAAAGATGCGCCGTCAGCCATGTACGCTAGTATGCGTATTTGTGTTCGGACTTAGTTTAGCGGCTAGAACTGTTACAATTCTCTGTCAGCAGAATTTAGATTCTGCTGTACAGAGTGTGATTCTTTCCGAATTGAACATAATACAGAGTGTTCCCACAACTTCCCCCATTACAGACATCCTCTAAGTTTCGTTGGAAGCAAATTGTTCTTCATGGAAGACTAAACATTTTTTTTTATTCAGACATTTTCTCCCTATCATCTACCCTTCATACACTTTTCGAGGGTTAAAGTATGAGGGTGAAACATGTTAAAAAAATTTTTCTCGACTTTTCAGCAGCGGATTCTCTTCTCAACCCCTTTTCCACCTCATTTTTCATCCCTTGCATACCTATACACAAACTTGTGACCTTGACACTTTTTCCATATAACTTCTTATTATCTCCAACACGCTGTACTGTATTCTTTACAATACTTATGAGCAAAGGCTTCAACTCTTCCGATCCGTTTTGTTTTCATAAACCTACCTTTCAATTACTATGTATACTTTCTGATTAACACCTGTATACCAGCAGCACTTTGCTGACCAAACTGTGACTGTGCATATTTCAATAACAATAAGAGAATTGTAACAGTTCTACCTGCCAAACCAAGTCGGAACACAAATACACATACTAGCGTAAATGGTTGACGGCGCATTCTACCATAAGATATATGTAAATATACTTTGTATAAAAAACTAATACGCACAAATTGCTGACGACGCATTCTACCACAAGACATATGCAAATAAACTTTGTATAAAAAGCAAATACGCATACTAGCGTAAATGGCTGTAGAGTGAGGTGTGGATACTTTCTGATTAACACCTGTATACCAGCAGCACTTTGCTGACCAAACTGTGCATATTTCAATAACAATCATAATAGGTAATAAACTTTGTATAAGAAATAAATACGCACACTAGCGTAAATTACTGACGACGCATTCTACCACAAGACTTATGCAAATAAACTTTGTATAAAAAGCAAATACGTACACTAGCGTAAATGGCTGACGGCGCATTCTACCAGTCAGTCAGGATTAGACCTGACTCGCTTATAATTGGATCCTGAAACACGCTTCCAATTCATCGGTCCTTATCAGGACCACCCTGGCTCTACGCGCACCTTTTTGGTAGCAATCACGTCATGTATGTTACAATGTAGCGGACCTCTGCTTTTCTGCCACAGCTGCAGATTTTATCATTGCGATGTCGTAAACTTGTGCTGCCGACCTTGTCGTCAGGGGATTCAATCGTACCTCTGCGAAAAGTCGGGCTTTGTTTACGAGATCGATGATACGCACACGCTGTACTGTATTCTTTGCAAAACTTAGGAGCAAAGGCGTCAACTTTTCCGATCCATTATGTTTTCATAAACCTACCTTTCAATTACAATGCCATTACCTGTCCCCTCTCCTACACCTTCCTTTTGCTTTTTAAAGACTTGTGACCTTGACACACTTTCCATACTACTTTCTTATTATACCCAAACTCTACCTTAAGGGGATTCAGTAGTGCAACGAAAGTTTCTCAGGGGTACGCGACGTAAGGGGAATCTGAGCATAAAGGCGGAGACTTAGTCGGTATTAATCGAAACTAATCGTTCTCTTTCGCATTTCTGATCACTCCCATCATGCACATATCATTTTTCGTTTAATTTCACGGAAAGCGGTTCTCGCGTAGAGATGCATACCTATTTATGTACTTATATCAAAGATTTAGCGTAGAACCAGATCACGAAGTGGAAAACTTGTTTAGCTTGTATTGCCAAATTCTGAAATGTGCATAAATTTTTTCTCTTAAACCAAAGTATTTAAATACTTTCGATCGATGATTTTTATTTTCGAAAATTTTATAGTTTGTAGAATATTTTAAATTTTTTTATCTTAATACGAATTTTAATACAGTATTTTATTCGGTTGGCCCAGTCATTTCGTAAAAAACTGTTCCTTCTTTTCGAAGTCAGCTATAAAAAATGATAACAAGGAAATACAGTAGGTTAGATAAAATAACATTTGTATAAAAAACGTCATAATTACTTTTAAAAAATAAAGATGCGTGAGTGAACATACTTCTACTAATCCCTGGATGGATTTCGAATTTCTTGCCCCCGTGTATGACGAGGATCTATAATTTCAGGAAGAAGACATGAATAATAAAAATTCTTCAATTTTTTCTCCATCTTCGTGAACCAAAATTCGTCATCTTTTAAAATTTTAAGGAACTCAATTTTTTTCGGAGTATATATAACAAAGTAACAATGTTTTGTTTGGGTAACATGTAGCAACCCTTGTACCTGTATTCAAAAAAGGATGTAAGAGGAAGTTTTTGACGAATGCACTAAATTTAGTACCTGATAATAATAATTGTCGTTTACTTTCAGTTCTATATTGCCAGATTCCGATATTGTAGCAAATTTAATAATTTTCTGTTTTATTGCTTCTACTGGTGTAAAGTCTCTAGCAGAAAATGGACATTTTATTTCCAGAATAGCATCCTCTTCTACAATTATGCCATCTGGACTAGCACCCAAAAACGGGTGGCATTTATCGATCACTAGTCCGCTTTCCGTTACATCCAGCCCTGTTAGTTTTGAAAATTCGTCACGTGCAATTACTTCATTTTCATTGCCATAATGGGTCGCAGCACTACCAGTAAATGTCGAGTACAGCAAATTTTTTATAGTATTTGCACATGAAGTAGTTGCCCGTAATTTACAAATTTTACCAAAATTAGATGATGTTATTCTATAATTTCTTTCGGCTATCCAGTTGGGATTGCTACTTTGCCCTTTTGTCGTTAATTCAATATTGAAAATTTGACTCGCAGGTATTTCGATGTATGTTTTCAAGAAACTCTTGACTTTTTCTTCGTACTCAGCAGGAGACATGTCTAACTGTGATATTTCTGAACCATAGTCTGGATCAACGAGTGGTGTAATATTTATACTACGTTTCCTGCTTTTCCTGAATAGATTTCGTCTACATCTGTATTTATCTCGCAAGGCCATCTTTCTAGCTGTAAATGATTTGGTGTACTTTCCTGGGCTCTTTTTAATAATTGCACGCTGGACAATGTTCGCATATTCTCCTCCGGAATTGAAAGAAATACCTGCCGCTTCGCAACGCGCTTGGTATGATCCCCTCAAAGAAAAATTAATGCGTTTACCTCCTGTGAACTTTGCGACCAATGAATTATAACATTCTGCTATATTGGAGTCCATGTTCAAGATTAAATTTGACGCTTGCAACGATAATCTGTTGGTGATTGACAATATATCCTTCCACAATCCACAGGACTTCATTTCAACAACCTCAGCGATTTTTCTGTCACAGGTTGCTTCACAGAAATATTTAATTTCATTACACTTTTCATGTTCACCAAATGTATGACTTACTGCATTCTTTATATCGATTGTTAATCCTTCGATATTTTCGTGGACAGGTTTTTCTTCATTTTTTCTATGCAAAATAACAGAAACAACAGCAGTGCGAATTTTCAATAATTTGGACAACAGCAATTGTCGCAAACGAACTGGAACCACCTGGTTTGTAGAACTTATCCTTTTTGTTGTAAGTTCTTTAAGTTTATTACAAAAATTCCGCAATAGGTGGTTTCGGCATTCAATTTTGCGGATGTTAGTTTGATGTCCATATGGCTTGCAGTCTTGTAATTTCCTATACACGCTACTGTCACCATCTCCAACAAGAATTGTATACTTTAAACCGTGCATTGTTATACTTCCTTTAAAACCTTCCGCAATAATATCTGCCTCCATACTACTTGAACTGCCACTCCAGTTTTTACAACAGTTGTGTTGTACAATGTCCTTATTGTCGCCCTCATATTTTGCACAAAAAGTGCAGTATTTGTTTCTAATGCCTAAATGTGAAACATGGTTATTTCAATATTGTTTATTATTATTTGTTTTTTCCGAAGTTTTCGTCTGTACGAAGTAGGGATATTGCGAATATTCGCATCCGTATTCGCGGAACATTCGCACTAATCTTGATATCAATTTCCACAGTCTCATCCGCAACAACCAGTGCAGAGCTTTTGCGGATGCAGATATCAATTGTTTAAATCGTGTAAAGAAAATCTGAACGGGGTAAGCGAGCGGCGCGTGCCGCTCCCGTTTAATATTTTTGCTGATCACCCAATAGGAATCTTCATTTAGGTCACTCAATTATTTAGGTGCGCGGGACTAAAGCAGTAATATTACTTTTTATAAAATAAAATGCACTAAATTCTACTACCTACTTTTTTTTATTAAAAAATATAACCAAAAACTACCACTTCTTTAACTGAAATATTCGCATCCGCATCTGAGGAATTTGATAATTTTGCATTCGCAATATCCCTAGTATGAAGTAAAAGAAATAATATTGCTTATTATGTTTCAATGTTTTTATCTAGGTAATCTTTAGTGTCAATGAAATATTATATGTTAAGATTCCCATTTTTGCTTTTACCTAAATATAGTACTTTGCCGGTGCGCTTTCCAATTATGCATCCTACGCCAGAACTAGCATCATAATTTGTTCTATAGGATCTCTTGCACCAGGCCCCATCTGCAACAACTGCAATATTCGGAATGCCGGTACTATCCACCTCTCCCAATTCTACTGCCAGACGATGTTCTTCCTCTCCAGCACGCTTTATATTGTCCCATAAAGTAGCATGTAGGGTGGTGCATACATCTTTGTGGCAGCTTTCGTAGGTTTTTTGGGACATACATGGAATATCCATATGTCCACACAATTCCTCCAAACCACTGTATCCACCTCCAGTGGAAAGAACACCTAGTACCGCTGCTTCATTGACAGTTGCTGGTTCATGTTCAGAAAAAATTTGCTCCACCTTATTGCACATTTTGCATTTGAATTTGAAAATGCTTCTAAACCCCAATCGTCTCTCATTTACAAATTCCATCTCCCTCCATGAACATTTGAAAGGCGAATGACTTTCCAGATTTATAATTTGATTAAAAAGAAACCCAATATCAACAATACGCCTTCCTTCTAAGGAGTTTTCAGCAATTTTTGAATCTTGTGATTGCGTCATTTCTAAATCGGGTGAGGAATTTAATCGATGTAGAGGTGTTGGTTCCTCTGTACCTTCTCGTGATTGTAGGTTTTTAGTTGATGTCATTCTGCAGATAAGTATTATTTAACATTAATAGAAACAAAAAATTGCAATATATTATCTATTTGAGATGTATATAACTACATTAGGGCAGACACATTTTCTCTATGTGTTACAACTTCTGCGCCTCCGCATTGATTGACGTCGGATTTTTCTTCTTGGCGTAATTTTTTAACCATGGTCATCATCCTGAGTAGCGAGTAGGTATATAGAATTGTACATAATTAAAATAATGAAATTTATGATCACATATAGGTAACCGTAAAAATTCGAAATCAAGCGAAGAATAAGCATATTCGATGTCATAAAGGTAGTAATTTGGTGAATAAATATTTATTATTTAGATTATAATTAATTAGTTGAAAGGGAGTTTTGATAAATGAAAAAATATATAAAGGAGGCAGTGGTGATTAAAATAATGAAAAGGAATTTTTTTTACCCCAATTACACCACAACATTTTTTAACAAACGCGGACACGTGTTTCTCTCACTTACGAGTTGTGAGCATCTCCAAGCAAGACAATTTATATATTTATTAGGGAGTTTTAAGTTTCACCAGTCCTACATTCAGACAGCTAGCTTACCTCTATTGTACAAAATTGTAATAAAAACTGAGTTATAAATAAATAAATAAATAAATAAAATTGAATTAATCTGTAATGAACGAATATACCTATTCACAGTTTGCTATCTATCTTTTTCAACAGTACCTAAGTTACAGACACAAATTAAATGTTACTGATTATGAATACAAAATTAACAGTTCTAAAGAAAATATAAAGATTGATTTGTATCAAAAATAAAAGTTTCTTTATTCAAACATATACCTAATTTTATTCTTCACACTTCGTCGGTAATAAGCCGCTTTAGATTTTCGTTTACCCATTACGCAGTTACAAAACACACGGATATAGAAAACAATACCTAGGTATACCTATTCTTTCTTGACCAGCTACCTATCAAGTACTGCTTCGTATAAGTCAGTATATGGGAAGGCAGTCGGCTAGACCAAAAATATAATATTATAATGCTAGCAGGGATATGACAAAGAAATCATTCATCTACGGTGAAATGAGAGATAGAAACAGAGTCTCATGTGCTTGGTACATGGGAGGAGTTATCTTTTAGTTTCTCGTACAACCGAATAACGCGCCCCTGTCCAGGCAGCATTTTGCCCTAATTTTTCGGAAAACATGAGTTTTGGTTCTAAATATCATGATTCAACGCTGAGACCTAAACACGTAATTTTGGTTTCGCTAAGAGATAAAGGTTCATTCTAACTCGGTAAGTTTTTAGTTTTGAATAATTCCATCGTTAAAAACTTTTATAGGGGTTTAAACATAACGCTTCTTATAGGCCATTTATTTTCGACAAAAAAAAAAAAATTAAAAACGGCATTCTACAGTTTTTAGAACGTACCTTTCTTTATCTTATTACAAAATTTCAAATCTATATTCCGTATATTAAACTCATAATATTTAGAACCAATCAACATGTTTTTATGCCATGGAGTTTGTACTACTGAATCCCCTTAATCTTATATCTCAAACGTCTACTACCTTTTGCTTCTTTATCTATTTCTTAACACAAATATATACATGTACACGTACTACGCTCCTTCTACATAACAAAGATTATTACTGATTTCTATTACATATCCTTCTTCAAATTCGGTCTTCATTTATATCAAAATAAAGAATCGTTCACTATAACGACTTCACTTTCATTTCGTATGTCTATACCTTACACTTTTCTCCACTTCCTCTACATTATCATGTAAACGTATTTAAGAATAGTAAACTTCAGTCACGCTCCTTCTACATAACCAAGATTATTACTTATTTCAATTACATATCCTTCTTCAAATACGGTCTTCATTTATATCAAAATACTTCACATTACCGATATATGTACATGTTTCAATTCATTGTGAACAATTCGACCACTACATACACACAAGTTTAAAGTCGATGACCTTTCGTCAATTTGACCTTAAGTAACCTCCCCTCCTCTGAATTAGAACCGGTCATCATACTCTACTCGCAAAGTGCTATGATAAAGGTACAACCCAGTACAACCACATAAAAAAAACAATTTATTTTGCTGGAAATAGAAATTTTTGTGACAATTCTGTGACGGGGTAATAAAACATCATACTCTATTCTATATTATTTTATTGTACTGCTTCAGAGCTTTTCTTTTATTTTCTTTATTTTCCTCTGTATTTTTGTTAATAAATTTTATTCTTATAAATATTCGTTGTTCTGTGAATGAGTGAACAAGTTTGTAGGGGATATTCGGAATTTTTTTAAACAGAAACTTGGCAGTCCTTTTTTCAATATTTTTTTTTAATTTAAAATAATCGCCGTGGAGTTTTGTAAATAAAGTTTCCATTTGTTCCACTTTCTCTTTCCAAGTCCTAGAAGGTTCTGTTAAGCCTCCAAAAGAAACACTTTGTACCCAGGATGGCATAGCATATGAGTGTAAATTTTTTGGCTCATTCTGGTATGTATAACAACCAAGTTCAGGAAACTAGAATATTTTCTTGCTAAAAATCCTGCTATATAAACCAACCCATCACTCTCACACAGTTCGGTTGAAGACAACAAAGATGATGGAGATGAAGTGTCAGTAAAAACTTCACAATCTGTTTCATCTTGTTTTGTTTCATCAATAGCTACTTTAGCTTTAATATCAGATTGGTTTAAAGCAGTGGATATTATATAATGAATATCTTCATCTCCTTGCACATTGGCATTTCTCTGCACAATACCTGGATTTTGGCCAAGGATTATCATGCGTATTCTGTAAATTGCATTGAGGGGTGCTGGGTGGTCATGAAGTCCTCCCCTTGTTCTTATCTTAATAAAGCGAAATATAACGTTAAAGAAATGAGAATTATTTAAATGATTGTTTTTTGTAAACATTTACATACCTGGCAAAAAAGATTTTCCAGACAATCTTGATTTAATCTGTGGGTGAGAATGTAGGAAATTCCATATCTTTCTTTTAAATCGTTGTACAGATTTTGAACAGATATTGTAGAAATAGTGGCTCCTTTTTGAAATACTTGCAGTGAATTTTTGGAAATAACTCTCATACTTCTGACAGTTTCTTTAAAATTTTCCAGTATTAAATTCTGGTAGTCGTAATTCATACCATATGGTTTCTTAGTTACCACTGATGCATTAGGGGAGTATGAGTTCATAATATCAAACCATACATTAACCAAATGGAAAAAATCTGCGACATTTCTAGCACATTCCTTTTCATTTTCTGGTAAATATCTATTCAGAGCAGTAGATGTGGTATTTGACATTAGTTGTGCTGCCAGTGCTACATTCTGCCTTTGTGACCTTTCATAGGTAATACGAATAGCCTTAAGCTTGTGGCATGAACTAATTTGAACTAATTTCAGTATCTGTTTGCTCTATCAAACATCTTACAGGTCCCTTTGTGATAATTTTTCTATCTTTTAAAATAAATCCATAATCCAAGAACCAGTTTCTTATTAACTTTAAAATGTGAGGGATATCCGCAAAAAAAATAAATTTTTGTATTTGTTATTGGATGTAAGAAATATGTATTTTCAATTGTTATCCCCAATTCTTTCCACAATCCTAGATTACTTCCTCCACAGTCTGACACGCAAGCAACAACTTCATATTTAATATTATCTAATTCAATAATCAGTTCTTGCAATAGAGTTTTTGTAATTTTAGTATCAAATCCAATAAAAATAGGTTGTTTCCACTGGCTAAATAACCCTCTGGCCATTAACACCTGCATGTATTTAAATGGTCCAACTATCTCATCCCATTTTCGATCATACTCAATCAAAGATGACACTTTCATCTCATCAAATGAGAGGACCGACAATCTATGGAGTTCTGTCTTTTCTTTGCCACAAGTGTGCATAACCTTCAACACATCTTTTAATAAACCATGTTACAAATCTAAATTGGAAGCCCAACTTTGCAGGGTTGATATCCCAGGTAATGGATATTTTAATGTTTGCCTTAAATATATATAAGCACGCTTGCTAAAATATCTAAGGGTGAAAGCTCTAGATATTTCTTCTGTGGTCCATCTTGCCTTACTTTTCTTTTTTAATAAGATGTCTATTTGATTGGAAGTTAGACAATCTGATAATATTTCAGTTACTCTAGCATCTAAATTTTTATTAGAATTATGTTATCCAACCTAGTTATGGAAGATTTAGAAACTCAATGTCTCAATCTTTTATCTTTCACTCCTCCTGTTTACAAATGCTATGTTGATGACACCTTTGTTATAGTCCCTAAAAACAAAATTAATGAGATCGTAGATGTCTTTAATAATTACCACCCGAGATTACAATTTACTCACGAGATTGAAACTAATAATCAGTTAAGTTTCTTAGACGTTATGGTTGAACGGGACCAAGATAATCTTATTACTAATTGGTATAAGAAAGAAACATTTTCCGGTAGATATCTTAATTTTCTTTCCAATCATCCTGTTCAACATAAAATTAGTGTTGTCAATAATTTAATTGATAGAGCGATCCTTTTATCCGACAAACGTTACCATCTAAACAATATTAACTCAGTTAGAAATATACTTTTAAATAACTATTTTCCTTTGAACTTTATAAACAAACATATAAATAAACGTCTACATAAAATTAAAACCAACAACTTTACTACTAATAAAACCACTACCAACAATATAAATCTAGAACAATCCATAACCATCCCTTATGTCGGCCCTTTATCAATTAAACTTAAGAATATCTTAAATAAATATAATATTCACACTATTTTCAAATCCACTAAGAAACTTAATATGATCATTAAAACTGGGAAAGATGAGCTCAACAAATTTGATAAGACTAATGTAGTATACAAGATAGATTGTAAGAACAATAATTGTAACAGCGCATATGTTGGACAGACCAAAAGACACCTAAAAACTAGATTAAAAGAACACAAACGTAACATTACTGAAAAGCCTGATTCTGTTGTATCTAGACACGTCATTGATCTAAATCATGAAATGGACTGGGAAGGAACTTCTATACTTGACAATGAACCTCAGTACCATAAACGACTTGTCTCTGAAATGGCTCACATAAAAAAACACCCTAATACTCTCAATGAACAAAATGATTCAGAACAACTTAATAAAATTTATGACAAATTACTTAATAAAATCTAGTTTTTCTTTTCTGGGTTGTCTTTTGATCTGATCTATCACATGAACTGAAACTTACTTTTTGATTATGTTGTTTCTTTTGACCTCTTTTCTACTTTATCTTCTTATCACCTCTCAATAATGTAATTTTTACTCATTCTTGGATGTTAACTCCTCAAGTTAACATCCACTTTACTTGATTTTTAATTTAATTTTATTAATATGATCTAATATTGTCAATCAATTTCAATTTTTCTAAACCATCAATGTTCTTCCATTAATTTTTATTAATATTTTAAATGGTGTAGTTTTTTTATAAAAAAAATTATTCAACGCAAACCGCATGGTTTTTTAAAAGGTTATTTAATATTAAAGGGGTTTTGATACCAATACACGTTCTTCATCCCCTAGGTATGTAATTTAAATGTCTTATCTATTTCATTAGTTTATTTAACGATTAAAAATCAATTAATGTTTAATTACTATATTTTTTAGAATTTATCTATCACATTGAAAAGGATCCTAAAATTAGGGATCGAAACGTCTGTGTTGTAATTATTTTGCTAAGAACTTCAATAAATGAATGGTTTAGATCGGTCAACTTTTTATTTATTAGAATTATCTACTTTTTCCTCGGACCGCTTCATTTTATCTTGTAAGATTTCTAATTCATTCTTAATTTTTAGACATAAACGCGTGGCATTTGGACTTACATGTAGTCCATTTATTTTGGGCGCGGTATTGGAACATCATATATCGACAGCCCTATCCCATGCAAACGAAACGCATTCAGAAAGTCGCATCAGTGTAATTGAAAAATTGTCACAATCTTTTTACGTTGACAACTGTGTAACAAGTGTTTGTTCTACTGATGAGCTAAAATAATTTATTGCTGAAGCTACGAGCTTAATGGCTACGAGAGGGTTTGAGCTAAGAGGGTGGGAGTTTACACGAGATTCTGCCGCGAAGGAAACCACCCTGGTACTCGGGATTTTGTTCAATAAAAAACTCGATACAATTTCAATAAATCCCACTTTAGTCAGTAACGCGTTTGAAAAGGGCGTAAGTAAACGTACTATTTTGTCAGCTGCGCATAAAATTTTCGACCCGATAGGTTTTACTGCACCAGTTACATTAATACCAAAACTGATTCTGAAAAGTTTATGGAAAAATGAGAAATGTGACTGGGATACTTCCGTCGATGAAAACACGCGTAAAGAAATTTTAAAGTGGTACGAGCAGCTAAATTTGTTATATGAAATTAAAATACCTCGAAAACTTGATTCAGGTAGACTTTCGCTACATACTTTTTGCGATGCTAGTCAGTTAGCTTATGCTGCGGTTACTTTTCTGCGCATCAAAAAAGATGACGGTGTTGTAATACGATTATTGGCTGCGAAAGCCAAGGTAGCTCCCGATAAAGCTTCCATTCCACGATTAGGACTTTTGGCAGCATCAATTGGTAGTAGACAAACCAGCGAAATTATTAAGGTTTTGAATTATGAAAATGTTTCTATTTACGGTTGGTCCGATTCAACTACAGTACTCGCCTGGATAAATCACGATACACAATGGGGCACGTATGTATGGAATCGTGTACGAGAAATTCGAGAGTTAACTGCTTCGTGGACCTGGAGATACGTTTCCGGCGAGATAAATCCAGCAGACCTTCCGTCTCGAGGTTGTCATGCTCGTCAATTACTCGACTCTCGCTGGTGGGAGGGGCCCGATTTTTTATATAAAGACCCTAGCAGTTGGCCAAATAGTATCGGTCCTCTTGACGAAGAAGAGATAAATAGTGAAAAGAAGAAATCGGCGACAGTTATATTGAATTCTATTGAGATTCATTTCATATTTTGTGATCAATTTTCGTCATATACAAAATTGGTACGTTTTATAGCTTGGTCGCGTAGGTTTGCACAAAATTGTCGCAGACGCAATAAATCCGAGACTAATAAACTCTTCGTACGCACGAAAATCGAACCGCTCAGTTACAAAGAAATTAGTGAAGCTGAAAATTGGTTACTAAAATACATACAAACTGTTTTATTTCAGAATAACAAGACTATATCGTCATTAAAGACGTATGTAAACGAGAACGGTTTGATAGTATTAAGGACGAAAATTTCAAATCGCAAAGACAATGAATGTTATTTGAGTCCAATCATTCTTGGAAAACATAAAGTTGTTGAAATGTTAGTTCGCGAATATCGCGAGAGACACGGACACGCTGGAACGCAAATAATAATGAGCATTGTTCGTTAAAAATTCTGGATTCTATCATCGCGAAAAATTATTAAAAAGGTAATCTCGAAGTGCGTCATATGTAAAAAACATAGAGCAAAACGTCTTGAATGTGAAAGGCCACCCCTTCCGCTAAATCGCGTGAGAGATGCGCTAGTTTTTGAAGTTGTGGGAATTGACTTCGCAGGTCCCCTATATATAAATGGCGGGATGGACGGATTTGTCTTTTCACATGTGCTGTATATGGGGCAGTACACCTAGAATTCACATCAACCTTGTCCGCTGATGGTTTTATTCAATGTTTACGGCGATTCATAGCTCGTCGAGGTAGACCTCGCAATATTTATACGGACAATGGCACAAATTTCTCGGGTGCGAGCAATGCATTAAGTCACGTGAATTGGGAAAAAATAGTTAATTATTCGAGTGCTCTAAAAATTTAGTGGACTTTCAATCCACCCTCGGCTCCATGGTGGAGAGGGTGGTGGGAACGCCTGGTTGGGGTAATGAAAACAATTTTGCGTAAAGTTTTAGGCAAAGCAAGCTTGTCTTATGAAACCATTACAACTATTTTATGTGACACTGAGTCTATCATAAATTCACGTCCATTATCATATATTTCGGACGATACCATGGACGATCTTAGACCTTTATCCACTTCACTTTTCTTAAAGGATATTAATGAAATCGGCACACCGGATTTTGACATGTTAGAACATTCCAAATTAAACAAAAAATTAAATTATAGGTACAAAATTATGACCGATTTAAGAAAACGTTTTCGTACTGAGTATTTGGGACAATTGGTTTCAAAGAATAATTCTAAAAAAGAACAGCGCTCAATTAATTTGTGTGACGTCGTTTTGATAGGAGACGATAACCGTAAGAGAATTGACTGGCCTCTTGCTCTTGTTTTAGATACGATACAGGGCCCTGACGGTAAAGTTAGAGTTTGTAAACTCAAAACCAAAACGGGTATTGTTAAAAGACCGATACAAAGATTGTATCCATTAGAATTAAGTCATTATGATAGTTTAACTTTAGATTTACGACAAAACATAGGAAAAGAGGATTTAAATTCTAAAAAATGTTTTTGTACCAATATTGACTGTAGACATAAAACTGATTGTACAACTTTAAAAAATAATTGTAGTTCTTTAAAAATTGATTCGGATATTGTAACCACAAGAAGTAGACGAGTTATTAAAAAGCCTGTACGATTCATGTAAGCATAGCAGTAAGATGTACTTGTAATATGTTTTATGTTAGTATGTTATATACTTTAGTTTTAGGTAGGTAACAGTTAAGGTGTTGAGTCGTTGACTCAAGGTGGGAGGATTGGTAGTAAATAGAAATAATATTATATAGGTTTTAAATATATCTATGTTTGTAGTTATACGGGTGTCTGCACCTATATGTATATCGATTTGTAGACGCGAGAGAGGGAGAAGACGAGGTTGTTGCGATGCCAAAGTGGTAGTGGGGTAGGAAGAGTGGAATATATGCGATTGAGGTGCGCGTATGTGTATCGGGCAGCCTTACAGTGGTTTCTTTACTTTTACTTATAGTCATTCATGATTTCGTTCGACTTCATTCTTTTTATGTTATGTGTTTTTATTAGTGATTACAATAAACAGCGTTTAGTTTTTTCTGTTTCGTACTTTATTATTCACCAAACAATGTCAAAAGAATTTATTTACATAAAACAAATAATATTTTCTTAGTAATGTAAGACGCAAAACAACAGTTCTTAATAATTGTTTACTTTATCAAATAAACAATTGATACTCTGTATGGAATGATAATTGTACGAATAATGGTAACAAAACAAACTCCCTCTTAACATTTTATGTTGCGATACTGAGCGCTGTCTCGTGATCCCAATCGTCTTCAATTTGCAGTTGACTATTACCCGTCCCCTCTCTTTCCTAGTCTAAGCACGTTAACCTAACCTAGCGTAGACTAGTTGAATCCCAGTAAAAAGTCGTTTATCAATTTCATACAAATAAAACATAAAATTGACCAGTAATTTTAATTATATACTGTGAAGAAAACGAAAATGATCAGAATTATAAATTAATAGTTACGTTTTTTTTTATTGTTATGATATTTGTACTTATAATTAATAAACAGCTAAAATAATAATTTAATTCTTGATTTAGATAAAATAATAAAGAAGCAATTTTTTGGTTTTCATACTTTCATTAGAATATAAAATTGACTAGTAATTTTAATTATTAATTGTGAAGAAAACAAAAATTAACAGAATTTTAAATTAAAAGTTACAATTTTTTTAATACGTTCTGTTATTCGTACTTATAATTAATAAATAATTTAAAAAATCGTGTATATAGTTGTGGCAACAGTGTAAATTAAATTAAAAGTTATCGGTTTTTTATTACATTATGTTATTTGTTTGTAGTTATAATTAATACACAATTAAAACAATCATGTATTTAATTTTTGATTAAGGTAAAACAAATTTAAAAACCAAATTAGGTTAGGTTAACGAATTAGCTTCGACAAACTTCGACTGGTTTCGACCAAAAACACCCTAAACCGTTCAGAAATGTTTTTACACTCCAGACACACTCTGTCACGTGACTTTTTTTCCCCTGGGTAAAAAAACTGCCTTTCTGAACGCGTCCCAGCTGTCATTAAAGATGTTAAAATTCTTTGATGTTAAAGATTGTAACCTATGAATATTCAACCCCACCTTTTATTATTTTCAATACTAAAGATTATTTTCATTTACTTTCATTAGCGCCGCCATTTTATTTTTGTTCCAATTACATGATTAGTAAGTATTGACCACTTTAATTATCTAGGGACTCGTGGTTATAGTGCTCTTGCGACTTGCGAGTAGTCGTATGTTATTACGTTATGTTTACGAGTGAAACAAGATTATGAATAAATAATAAAGAGAAATATACAACTATCGGCAATCTACTTTATTCTCCTAAGATAATCACTACAAAGATAATTAAGAAAATTTAACTTGACAGAAAGTAAACAGCAATAACGTATTTTTTTTTTGTAAAACTTAACCCAACCATTCGTCAAAACATGCGCGGACTACTAAAAGACGTACCTTTGCGCAGTATACAACGACGAGCGACAATTCCCCCTCCCCCCCAACTCGATTTCTCCTGTTTCTAATCTTCTTGGGTTGCTGTTGTCTTCGGGAGTATACTTTGAAAAACAAAAACTATCTTTCACAAGAATCGAAATATGAGTCGCCCCCGATGGAGGGGCCTCAGCCCTACTAACATTTATTTTTTAAATAGCAACCGCCCACTTGTAATACATCCTTAAAATGGAATAGGAATAGAAATTTTTTGGTTCAAACCCCAGCGCTCTATGTAACCGACTTTAAAAAACGCAGCATAAAAATGACGGATTTGGGTATTACGTTTACTTACCAACAGACTGATAGAAGCTCGAGAGGATTTCTTCAATGCAAAAACACGAGTTATGTGTAATGTTTGAATACACTTACGGTAGATAATTGAAACGCTATCGAGATAAATCCAGGAAGAAAAATATGGCAAGAAATTACAATAAAATGAGTATCGGCTTATTTTTGTCTTAAACGATATCAAAGTTAATTTTGGTCAGGTAGGCTAATGTTATTGTTTTGGCCGGGTATCAATTTCCCAGTCAAGACAATTAGCAAATTAGCTAAAATTACCAAATACCCTTTTAGTCTTGAATAACTCTGAAGAAGTCTGTGATAAGGCGTGATTAATTTCTTTCAAATTTTGTAATTTTCGTCTTTACATTTTATCGTTGCAATATATTAGATGTAACTTACGCCTGCTTAGGATACTGTTAAATTCAAAGTGGTCGTCAATTTGTACAATTGCTTTAAATCAGGATCTTACTGTTTTTTCACACAGCGGTGGCATTATTCCAAATTTCATTTTATCGTAGTAGAAATGCAAAAATTACTAATTTTGCGCCATCCTGCAAAGACGTGGATGATAGGACTTAAAATTTCCTTTTGGGCTTAAAAATCTACCGACACTCCGTTTCTTAGCAGTCTGTTGGTAAGTAAACAAAATTCTTATTTTCCGCAATTTTTATTCTGCCATTTTCAAACGATCATAGGTAGAGAACTGCGGTTTGCGCCAAAAAATTCTTTTCGTATTTCCTTTTCAACGATGTATGGAGGATTGCTATTTAAAAAACAAAATTTGGTACGGCTGGGGCCTCTGCGTTGGGGGAGATTCATGTGAAGTCTTTTTTGTCGAGAAACACTCCCAAAATTTCGTTGTCTTATCAGCTGTGTTAAATGGTAGCAATCAACTTGATCGCCCTCCGTCTGCTCCATCCTCGTTTATGTAACATTATCTAATTTAAATTCATAATGGAAAAATATATTAAATTTATTGAAATGTGTTGTTAATAAAATTTGTTTGACCTCATTTTTAATTTCAGGAACTTTTCTTTTTATGAGTGGCGGTGCATCATAAGATGCACAGATGTGCGCACTACCAACAAATTTATTAATTTAGAATAATTTTCTTTAGTAAATAATCGATGCATTCTTAATTTATCGTCTTTCCGCATCCCTAGCGCTAATACCATCCAAATATTATTCGGCCGCAGCGTTAGAACGTACGAGTCTGCCAGGCACTGGGCCACTGGGTATTTCCTATCTCGAATGCAACCGGCGTGTCGCGGCGGCTAGCGTTCTCTTGAAACAGCGGACATAGGACGCGTATTACTGCTGTTTACGTAGCTTTGCTTAAACTCGTAAAAATACATGCGAAGGTTCTTTGAATTCGGAATAACGCTTAAAATAATGTATTATTATGTTACCGCGTAGAAAATCACGAAAGCCATAAACAAATTAAGATGAGAAAATAAAGGCATTTAGCTTTTCGTAAATAATTCAAAAACCATAAATGATAGCGCAAATTGGAAGAAACGATCTTAAAGGGGAGGAAATTACCAAAAAAAGGTACTGACTCTAGAAAATCTATTTCCATTATTACTAATTTTAATTTAACATTAAACATAGGGCTCCGTGCGGCTGCTACAGGATGGGGGTGCTGGCTGATAGCACTTTTTATTTAAATTAATTATTTTATGGTATTAATTATCAATTTAAAAATTTGAAGAAAATATGGCGTATTCTTAATAATAAGAATAATGAATCCCGTTGGAAAAAATTGTAACGAATGAGGCCGAAAAAGTTTTCACTTCGTGGAACCCTTTCTGTGTATATATTTCATACAATAATGTGAAAAAAGTTTTTAAAAGTTGTTTACTTTATTTATGATAATTCTTTTTAAGAAAATGATTATTTTCTTCCTATAACAAAAACTTTTTAAAAGTATGTGAAACTAGTCCACTTGTTAATCACAAATTAGTAAACGAATGGCGTAAAAGTTTTTTGAAGTATTAAGAATACACCAACATTTTTTCGAATTATTAAATTTATAATCAACACTACAGAAACATCAACTTACGTAAAGTGCTCACTGGAATAACGGATTTAATTCGTATATAGTATGAACGAGAAAATTGAAATTCGTCACGATCAAATAATTACAGATTAAATAATCTACTTTTGTGGATATTTGGGATATTATTAGTATTATTTTTGTGTACTGCGCACCCCCTGTCTTAGAATCACGCACCGCCACTGCATGGTACTAATCAACACATAATAATCCAATAGGTACTTCATGTAATAAGATTAAACAATAATTTTTTTCTTTTCACTAAAGATTTTCAAAAAGCCACAACTCTGTCACACATATTTCATAAAAACTGTATGGAAAGGGCATTTCAATAATCAAAACGCTATAAAAAAATCCATATTTTTATAAAAAAAAAAAACTTCGACAGTGGTAACACCCAATTAATACAGCACTACTTTCAATAAACTTCAACGAAATGCACTAACAGTTTGGACAACTTTGCTAACTTACCTAAATAATTATATTCCATTCAACTTTCGAATTATAAATAAAACTACACTGCAACAAAATTTTTCAATTAAATATTTCCATTTTTTAAATGCTTGTGTATCCGTTAATTTTCATCGTATCAAGATGATTTTTTTTGTTTTATATGAAATTATATGCACTTTTAAAAGAAAATAATGTAAAACAAATGCGAATTATTGCCACATTTCTATGTCTTAATCAGGCCTAGCTTTCATAAAAAACTTGACAGTTTAGACGTTTACCTGGATTAGTCCAATTTTTTTTTCTTAATAACACATGCACCATCATAAAGTGTACTTTTTAACGAGGAATCGACTACGACTTTGATGATATTCCTTTGCTTTTACGCATCATTTTAACCCTAAAAATTATCAGATTACATTTAACAAATTCGTGCCCCAGGAGCCATTCCAAAGCCCCCGAGTCATGTTTTTATCAAACTCCGTGATAATCGAAAATTTGGGGCATGCAATATTTGTAATCAGTGGCCCCGAAAACGTAAGGAACCACTTTGCTATTCGTTATTTGTGTTAAAAAATTAATCCATGAAGAGCGTAACTTTATTTAAAATTGCCCCACTACCTTTTCGTTACATTAATATTACGCCACCATACTTCCAGTAAAATTACACAAAAAGAATTAATAATATTGTAGTGTCCCCGGATGTTTGTGTTTGAGCCCAGAGACATGTACATATACTAGACTAAGTTTATGCATAGCTCTTTGACACATTTTCCGCTGTGCAGACAAAAAGAACATTAGCTTAATGGACGAAAAGGTAAGTTTTTGTTGTAAACTACCATTTTAGCGTCTCAGTTCAAACGTACTAAGTGGTTGTTCGTTAATATTTATTTAAATTCTGACTGAAATGACTAAAATTTTGATTTTAATAATTAAAAATGGTTTCTTCGTGTTGCGCATACGGTTGTACAAAAAGATTTATGAAAAACTCCTGTTTCATTTCATAGGTAAAAAAATACAACTAATCAATAAATTGAAAGTTTTTTATTAATATGCTTTGTTGAGGTTTTCTACGAATCCAGAAATTCTAAAGTAGTGGATCAAAGCGATGAGGCGCGGAAGCTATACCCCTGCAAAACGCGCAGTTGAGAGCACTTTTTAAGTACTGATTTTTTTTGATTCAGCTGCTAGAAGGAGACTGTACAAAGGCGCTGTACCCTCTATTTTGAATTTCCCAAAGCACTTAATTAAAAAGTCAGTACCTCCACGATCAGGATGTGTAAGTGCCTTTTTAGCGTGAAAACTATTTTTTTTTAAATTTTCCAGCATTTTCCAGAGTAGGTACCTAAGTATAAATTTGCCATCAACATCCAAGAAATTCTCTAAAAGGTACTGCTACATATATTTATGTGTAATATATATACTTCTTCTCAATAGGTTTAAACTAACATTAAATATAAAAAATGGTTTGCATGGGAAGGCTTAAACATCCAAGCAAATAGTTTACATGAAAATCCTATTTTATTTAATTTTGAAAATGTCTATAAAGTCTATATCAGTCAGGGTTATGTTCAATATGCAAGTATATGTTTATTAAATGTTGTTATAAGTTACTCTCTTTGACAATAAATCAGAATTTAAAATGTAGTAAGCACTCTTCTTATAGCAAATATGTAATAATTTTAGAGAAGCTGCATTAGATGTAGAAATTTTACCACCATTGCTTCTGGACGGTGTATGACCATGTTTTTAATAAAAATTTTCACTAAATTATTTTCATAATATAAATTATGAAGTGGCTGAGGACAGTTCTTAAGATCTAAACTTACGGTGGCAATACACGGCACTAAATGACTAAGATAAATAGGGTTAGGAGAAAAAAAAAATAGAGAAAGTACTGCGGAAGTGACGAGTCACAGAGTCCCCAATTTGAAAAACAGTTTACAAAATCGTCCAAAATGATGCACAAAGTCTGATCAACAACCTCCTCGCGGTACGCATCTAATAATGCTGTTGGCGGTATTTGCTAAAAACGTCGGAGTATATTCAAAATGGCATAATTCGGACGAAAAATTCGTAAAGAATCGATTTGTACATGTGTTATTTTAAAGAAAAGTTGGGGTAATCCAGGTAAACATCTAAACTATGATGTTTTTTTTTTTAAGAAAACATAGTTGCTAAGCCTGATTAAGACATTGAAATGTGGAATTAACACGCACTTATTTTACATAATTCTTTTTCTAAAAGTACATATAATTTCTTATAAAATGGAGAAAAAAAGAGATCCTGATCCAATAAAAAATAACAGTTACATGCGTTTGAAAAAATGAAATATTTCAATGAAGTTTTGTTGCGATAATTTTGTTGGAGAATATATATTAGACAATAGGTAGCTACATTAAAAAGTAGGCCGCAGTTCAATATATGGACAAGAGCCAGCAATGTCATGAACGTATTTGGACTCCTCACACTGAGGAATCCAAATATATGTCTTCAGTGTCGCGAATTGAAAAACAAATAACTTGTGTCAAATTTTGAAAATTCAATGTTTTTGTATAACATATCAAAACACAAGGCAACCATAACTTTTCATAAGCCCTACCAAATCTAATCTAACCTAGAAAATTGTGTTTCATATGTCTTAATGTATGCCACATGGAATTTAAACTGAAGCACTGAAGACCTATATATTTGGACTCCTGAAGGTGTAAGGAGTTCAAATATGTGGATGATGTCGCTGGTTCTAGGTTTCAAAATACAGAACTTGAGCCAAAAAGTACTATACAATTAAATACAATATTAACAATGAGTTACTCTGCTAAGAGATATAAAACTTTCCTTTGTTGTTAAATCATGAAATCCTATAGGTCCTGCATTACAATCAGCACATGTTAAATACTTTTTGTTTTCAACGGTATTTGAAAATCCTACATTTTCAAAAATCATCATCTGTTTAACTAACCAAAATAGTGATACTTTTTCTGTTTCAATGTTATAAGCTCCTCCAATTTGCTTCATAAGTGGCAAGTCAAACTAAAATAATTTGAAGTTATTATGTAAATGAAAAAACTAATACATATTTACAAAATTGTTAATAATCAACTGCTAAATAATTAAAGGAAACAATTGAGCTAACCTCCAATGTAGTAAATTTTCCCAATTTCGGTTTAAGAATTGTACAGTTACAAAACGAACATTTCACACATCGTATATTATAACCATCAGCAACTTCATTTTCATAACTTGTGCCACAATCAGGCATTCTTGTAAATAAATAAAAATATATTGTTAACTGCTTAATGCTTTGTTTGCAGGTGTAAGAACAAACCATAGAAACATAAATTGTAAATTCTTATTCCTAAACTGTGGCAATCATAGAGATACCCAATGACGTGACCATTGACGTATATATGACCATTGTAACAGTATTACATCTAATCAGTATGGACATAAACTGTCGGTACCTTTGATCTGGTGGGGCCAAAATTTATGACCTCCCACCTTATTCCCCTTATGACGGAAGTTTAAAATTTCATTGCCGGCGACAGATTGGTTCTTAGACTATGAGAGAGAAGAGGCGCATAATCGCAAATTGTTACATGATGGAACCAGCAGTCATCGCTAAGTAGCGCAACATATAATGTTAAGAGAAAGTTAGCTTTGTTACCATTATTCATTATTCGTACAATTATAATTCCATACAGAGTATCAATTATTTATTTGATAAAGTAAACAATTATTCACAATTATTAAGAACTGTTGTTTTGCGTCATAGGTTACTAAATGGTTACTAAGAAAACATTATTAACTTTATGTCAAGCAAAATACATGTTCAATGAAATCAAATGCAAAGAATTATTTCATTAACGTTAATTAACATGATGTGGCGAAACTAAACTAAAAGTGACGCTGACAATGGTAATATTGTGGTAAACACATGCTTCTTACAACTTTGAAAGTATTTTTTGTTTCTTAAACCATCAGTAAAACATAACATATTTTAACTAGTATGTAAACAATAAACAAATTAAACGCGAACATTCAACATACAGTGCATTTCTTAACAATTCTTTGTTGCATTCATAAATTACCTAACCGTTTTAATAACACAAAAGTGCTATATGAATGCGCTCAATGTGGAATATTAAAAAAATATACAAAAATCGTGATTTTTCTTGAAAATATGCATTTTAAGCCACCTTTTTTGTATATTTATTGCTTTTGAAGTACAATGGTGTTAATTTCCTTCATAGCACAATAAAATACAAACTGTCATTCTTGCTTGAATTTTCTTACTATCTTTCTTACAATTAGTTAAAGTCGTCTAGGCAAAATTCCTAAAATCAGTACTCATCGGAAAAGCTTTTTTCATTGTATTTATTGCGAGTTATTCAAAATCGCATTTACATATATGTATAATTGATTGATGTTAATTTTTAGTTACATATTCACTTACATTGTGTAGAACTTGTTTTAAAAGATTTTTCTTAACAAGATTAGCAATTTCTGCAGTTGCTTGACTAACAACATCAAAACTCTTATTTATATCATTTAACTTTAAATTTCCATAAGCATGAAAACCAGACACTTGTTGATGAGTTGATAACATGGAGGACACTATAATGCCTTGCGGTTTAAAATCATTTGTGTTTTTATTATTTTCCTGCATTGTAACACTACATATTCTCTCTTCTTGAGATGTTGGATTCAAAACATAAATACCACCTTGATACCCAACTTCTACTGCAGTTACAATGTCATACATTGGAATTCCTGCATGAGCTAAAGCAATGCCTGCTGCTGTAATAGCAGCACTTAATGCAGATCCATCATTTTCCAAAACTAAAGCATATACATCTACTTGAAAATTGGGAAATTCATGTCTACAAACGGCAGACTCTAAACATCTCTCCATTATTAAACTTTTCTGTTTTTCTTCTGAATCTTGTTGATGTGAACGACGCCTTGTACAACTGAATGGAGCATATTTAAATTCACAATGTAACTGGCCACTCAGTTTATAGTCACTATTATTAGGTATTGCACGAGGTTCAAAAACTGATACTATTGCTTTGGTTTTTTCCACTTCTATATATGCAGATCCTTTAGCTTGACTTACAACACCCATTTGTAAAACTAGAATTAAATCTTTATTCCTCAAATGATAAATTAAATAATAATTAAAAGGACAAACTGAATATCAGTCACTACATACATATTTTACGATGTTCTTCTGACTTTCGGCCATCAGACCTAACACCACAAGTATTTACAAAATCGCTATATCTGTTTCTGAAACATTTCGATTTTGTAAATAAACTATAAGAACTAGAATTGTCTGGAGCAGCAATTCTTCTACTGTCGACGGGCATTTTAAGCAAAAGGGCTGGAAACTTTATGGGTATAAGACTTTCAGAGACTGAAGCATTTTACCATAACATGACCAGTATGCATAAAAGTGACATTATGAGTGACATAGGGCATGTTCCGATATAGACTGTGAGCACGTGAGCACTGGACAATAATGCAGTGAACTCTATACTAATCGTAACTGGAAGGGCCACGACCGTTGGCTGAGGTAGCGCCGAGTGTGTCAGGAGCAAGTGAAACAAGGATGGCCTGATGTTACGGTAACCTGTCTTTGTCATACTCATGACAGGCTTGCAAACAAGTTGAATTTATCAACGGTTCGGGGCACAAATTACCATAAAATTACAATAAAATCCCTTTCAGGTAGTTTGTGCGTTTATGTGCTTTTCAAAACCAACAATTTTACTATGATTTTACTGAAGATTTACATTCAATCTGCTCTGGTATTCTGTTAATTTCGTTTCGTATGTCGTGTGTTGTTGTGTTGTTTAAATAGTTTCGCTTTGATTGTGTGTTTAAAAACTAAATTGTGTTTGTGTAATTTATTGTATTGTTAGTTGTAGTTAATATTCATAGTTTTAATTAAGAACATAAACAATGGTGATATACAGGGTGGTTCTGATATAAATACGGATTTTTGGAGGGTGTCAACTAGATGCAATATATCATCGAATGGTCACTACAGCAGCGCGGTGAAGAAACAAAAAAAATTTCAAAATTTTTGAAAAACATCTTAACATGAATTAATTTGAATACGGTCCTGTGCGTTTTCGCTTTGACTTAAGCAACACATTTGGCAACTATCACAAAATTCTGATGAACTAAACGCCATTTTCGAACACACTTGTTTACGTTACAGTTTATCTATGGTTACAGTAACCGAGTAACCTCATTCACGGTCAGCTGATTGAAGACAGCGTTGCCACTACACACGACCAGGTCAATCGAGGACACGTCTTACACAGGACCGTACTCGGTTTTGCCTGTATTTTCACATACGTTTTTCTCGAAAACGGTAAACTTTAGGACCTGCGAAGTTTTGCTTAATTTTCTTATTTTCTACTGCCCTATCACCTCCTTAAATATCCGCAGTTATATCAGTAACACCCTGTATTGTGTAACTCGAGGAGGTCTTGTTTATGCTTCCGATGTATATAAAATTGTACTCTTTGCAGAAAAGCAAATTTCTTTGCATTTAAGCACCAAATTTGATTTAAAAAGCAAAATAAATTTAAAACAAAAAATTATAAACATAACGATAAAACATTTTGCTGATAAAATAACCCTTTTTAAGCCTTATCACCCCGTAACCCAAGAATTTATAGGTGAAGACTGCCATGAAATTCAAATAATACGAAAAGTGCTTTCTATATATTTAAAATGCCGCATGTTTCACCATGCGAAATTAATAAATTTAGAATTACATGGTAAAAGTGCCACAGTTAGGCAAAAACTAACAAAGTTTGTTTTATTTAAAAATTGTTAGATTTATTTATTATTTGTTTTTGTAAATATCTCAAAGTATTAAAAACATGTATTTCTAATTTTGTTTTTATTTTATTTACCAACCTTCACCCAACTAACTTAAATCATTTTGTGTATCATGATTGCATTATTACCCTTTTTTCTAAATAACTATTTAAAATAATCACGGATAGGTACAAAATAAATTAAACATTAATAAACTATTTGAAAGAAAGTACGATCCTTCCACTATCATTGGTTAGAAAGAGATAGATATCCGTAACTATCGTGGGTTGCCTATGCATTGGTTTTGCCTCACTGGTTGTTCAATGCGCCACCCTTCCAGTTACGATTAGTATAGAGTTCACTGCAATAATGCCAGTATACTGAAATGCGTTCCGATATAGGCTTCCAGTGCACCGTGACAGTGACAGAAAGAAACTAATGACGTCATATTTGCCACCGTCTTTGTACTGGGAGCGTATTACCTCTGGGAGGTAAGGCGCTTCCAGTAGTTTCCATTAGATAAAAATGGCAGACGCAAGAACACAGACCACACCACAACATGGACCAATATTTTTCTTCAAACTTATAAAAAGCTACAATTCATTAAAAGGTTTAAAATGAAAGAAATTGAAACATTCTTATTGCTCTGTTTTACGGTTTTTGTAATTTGTTTGTTACTTAAACCACTAAACACCGTTTTTACTTAAACTTATTCTAAAGGCGGACCTGTTCAATCATGTAAGAGAAGGAACTTTTAATCATTCTTTTACATTGTGTTCAATCGACTAGGTCTGGATGGATTAGAAAATTGTGAAAAACTAAAATAGAAATTTTGAAGTGATATTTACTCTTAAGGTTTCTCTGCAAAAATATGCATATTTTTATTTTAACTTTTTAATATTAATTAGCATGCATATACCTAAGCACAACAGTAGTTTTGGTCGGTTCTTTATGAAACATTTTTTGAATAGAAGAAAATAAAATAAATAAACCACTTTTAAATGTTTCAAAACGAGTATTTATTTAACTCTACTATTATTTCGGTATTATAATACCTTTCTCAAGAGTAACAGGATTTAGGTATAAATAGACGATAAGGTATAAATAGATGATAAGCACCGCATTAAATTTAGTAAAATCCTGTTACTCTTGAGAAATTGTAGAGTTAAATAAATACTCCTTTTTGAAACATTTAAAAGTGGTTTATTTATTTTATTTTCTTCTAAGCACAACATATTGGTCACTAGGAACGTTTTCTTGTTAGTAATTTTCATTAGTTAAGATCATGAAATTTTATTAGGTACCTATACCGTTATAAACATTTTTTTATTCTCAAATAGTGTAAAAGATTTATTTGCCAAAAATTGCAATATTTATGCCATATTAAATGTTAATATCGTGCATCAATACATCTAGCGCCTCTATCGGATAGTGTCTTAATTATTTTTGACAAAAGTACTGAAACAGTACTGAATTACGTTCCAATATATGACAGCCAGTAGCAGATTCAGTACAAAAATCTAAACAGGAACGGAATTTACAGTATACTGTGTGACGTAACGTGTCACAGTGCTTACAGTGTATATCGGAACACGGTCCTAGTTGTATAACCAAACCATAGATATACACTAGTTAGCACCCGGACCAACAGATGGTGACAATACAAATAAATTCAAAATTGCTACAATTCGGCCTGCCTGACACAAGATCGATCGTTCTAAAGAGGATCATCTCAACCATAGACAAGATCTCAATATATTCATAAGGTAAGTAGATTATTTGTTATAGTAAACAAACATAATAACATAATGATAACATAAGACCTCTCTGTACATAAGTGAGAGATATCAACAAGTTGTACAATTTAGCGAAAGCATAATGTATATGAGAGGTTTAGTTTAAGTTTTAATAAAAGAAACTTTTAACGACTTTAGTCTGTCGTTTGGTAAGATGTTCGTGACTTCGAACGAGCCTTCGTACTTTTTGTCTAACTTTGCTAAATGACTATCTCCTAACGGGTGAAACACGAGGTCACCAACAATTACGTCTTTATTACATCGCTTGGTTTTGTCGAAGAGATCCTTTGCGTAACCTGCCTGTTTCCTCATACGTTCGTATGCTAGTTGACGGTCTTTTATCAAGTTTACCGCGGCATCGAGAACAGCTATAGACTCGGTCAGCTTTCTTACATCGGGAATACCCGTAAGCAAAAAGATAGGCGTGAAACCCGTAGTTTTTTTGACTTGTAATTTCGGTGCGTAGTAAATTTAAAACTGTGCCTACATACCTTTCGACTTGGCCATTTCCTCGCGGCGCACTCTTGGCTATCAAATGTTGTTTAATGCTCAGCTTCATCAGCGCTTGTTTGACTGATACGTCTGTAAAGTTTGTACCTCTGTCGCAGATAAGAGTTCTTGTGACACCAAACATGCTTAAATATAACTTGAAAGCGGCACGTGATTTAGAGCCGGACAATGTTTTTAAAGGTATCAGAAATAAGCACTTGGTAAATGTATCTTTTAAATGTTTGAATCCTTCGTCAGATACAGGGAATGGACCTACACAATCAGCATGTATTGTCTTAAAAGGAATAGGTTTCTTGTCAATAGGGTGCATGAACCCTTGTTTTGGTCCGCTACGGTTCTTATTTACAAGACACTTTAGACAATGGTCACAATGTTTTTTAACGAATTTAGCCATTTTGGGAAATTAGAAAGTGATTTATTTTAGAATTAAGTTTTGTCAGGCCCTACATGGCATTGCTCGTCATGAAATAAGCGTAGCAGCCCTTTTGGAATATAGGCTCGATATACGGGGGGATTTTGTCCTGGGTTTATTTTTCTAAAAAGAATATTATTTTGACAAAAGTAATCGTGAATTAACTTTCCTTCCTGTAATTTTTGTCGAATGTCTTAGGTTTCGGGGCCGTGTTTTTGGGCTTTTCTTAACCAATTGTCGGTGGTTACGACAATTACATTTCCAGTTGTTGGGGTTGTTTTGACAGTGTTTCTACTGAAATAGTCGGCATGTAGTAGGAAGTAATATACAAGATACCCTGTACAAAGTATTTGGAATACAAAATGCAAGATACTTCTAAATTAAGTATTTGAGATACCAGATACAAATAACTTTCTGGAATAGTATCTGAAATACTAGATACAAAATACGTATCTTTCAAATAGTTTTTCAAGATAAAATACTTTTAGAGGAAAACATTTTCATGAACGTAAGTTTATCTTTTTACGTGAATTATTTAAGAATAAATTGCATTAATCGTGCAAATGTTGCAAGAAAAAATATTATACTTTAAGGGTTTTAATTAAAGATTTAAGTAAAATCAGTTAAAAGAATACTTATGTTTCCATGTTCGTGATCTTGAATCTCACAAATGCAATATTTTTGATACCACACAAAAAATTAGGAATAATTATAAATGACACGAGTCAGTGAGGGGGGGGGATTTCATAGCCGATGATATTCTATCAATTTGGTCCCACACTGAAGTTTTAACCGCGCGTTCAGTTGTCACATTCATAGATTGCTATTACTAGAAGTATTTTACCAAAAAGTATTAACAAAATACTCAGATACTAAACAAAACGTATTTAAATATAAGATACAAAATGGATTTTAAAAAAACATTTTAGATACAAGATGAAAATACGTATTTTGTATCTTGTATCTGTATTTCAGATACTTGTATCTTAAATAAGCCACATCTCTGGTTGTAGGTATTTGCCTTTGCGATATTCAACATCGAAATTGAAAAATTGTAGATAGAGCCCACCGATCAACTCTCGGAAAAAGGTCCTTTTTGTTCTTTGACATTTTTAATGAATTACAATCGGTGACGAGCTTAAAATGAACCCCTAATAAGTAAATTCTGAAGTGTTTAATGGCGTAATAGGCCGCCAGCGTTTCGAGCTCATAAGGATGGTATTTCATTTCTTCACTCGAGGTACGTTTTGAGAAATACGACACCACGTTTAATTGTCTATCCTCGTGGCACTGGATGAGAATGGCTCCAAAACCAAGGTAACTGGCATCGGTATGGAGTCTCTAATTTAGGGTTAAAGAATGACAACAGGGGTCGTTGACTCAGGAAGGCACAGACATAATTTTTGGCTATTTTTTAATCATTTTTTCTAAATGAATTTTTCATTACTTTTCGTTAGTTTAATGATACAAGCTGTGCGCGATGGTAATTCAGGGATGAATTTTCGGAAATAATTTGCTAGTCCCATGAACTGTCTAACCTGTTTTACATTTTGGGGATCGTAAGTGTTTAGAAGCACGTCAACCTTGTTTTTTTCCTGGCTTGACGCTGTGCTCAGATATTTCCTGGGCTAAATACGTGGATGATATCATAGCCTGTTTTTCTGGTACGCAAAGACAACTTGATTCCTTTTTAAACCTTTTAAATAGCGTAGGAAATAAAAACACAATTGGTTTTTTAGATTTCTACTTATATTGTTTATTAAAACATAACAGCTGTTTCGGTAGATGTTACCTTCTTCAGATGTAAATTACAACTAAGAGTTACAAACAAAGTGGCTTCTATTTATACCTAATTAGGAAAGTTCTTATTGTTAAATAATACACAGAATTGGGAGGACCAGGTAGTAACATTATAAGTAAAATAATTGAGAAACAAGAAAGTTACAAGAAAAATAGACAATAAAAATAAAAGACTAAATAAATACAAAATAACAGTAAAATAAAGTAAAATAAACAAAAATTATGTAGAAAAACTACATGGCAATAAATAAAGAACAAAACAATATTAGACAACATTAATTAAAAATACTGAACAGTTTACAAGCAATTGAAAAAGAATTAGAAACTAGAATAAATTTAATAACGGAGAATTATTTAAATCAAGTTGGTCATTTAATAAAGTATTGTTGTGTTTTAGTCTATTTATCTCTAATGTTTCCAATAGATTTAACTTCCTTCCTTTATTCGATGTATGTAATAATTCGAAATTTTCGTCAAATTTATGTTTTTCGCTATTTAAATGTATGGCATAGTTAGATTTATTATCTTCTTTAGCAAAACTATCCTTATGTTCTTTTATCCGATTCTCAAAAGCTCTACCGGTCTGGCCTATATAAACCTTACTGCAGGAACCGCAATTAAGTTTATAAACACCAGACTTTTTACCTTTATCTATTTTACTTTTATTGTTTTTGATAATTTACCTAAGCTATTGTTAGATCTAACTGCTATATTAATATTTGAGTCGTTCAAATTTTTACTTATTTTTCGTGTTGGTTCGGCAATGTATGTAAGTGGATAATATCGGTAATTAGTTTTTTATTTGTAGATAAAGGGTAGACTTTATTAATCGCTTGTTTTTTACGTTTTTTCTTTAGTAATTGATCTATCAACAAAGGATTATAACCATTATTAGTTGCTAGTTGTTTAATGTTAATCTATGGATATGACTATGAAAAACTGAAAGTTTATGCGAAAACGGATGTGATGAAGAATTATGTATTACTATATCTGCATGAGACGGTTTGTGGTAAATACTAAAGTCTAGATTGTTATTGTTTTTTTTAATTTTTAGGTCTAAAAATACAATTGAACAATTTTCTTCTGTTTCTAGAGTAAAGCTAATATTTTTGTGTAGATTTATGTATAATTTAAAAATAAATGTAATTGTCTTATCGTACCGTTAAAACAAGCTAAGATATCTTCAACATATCTATACCAAAAGGTAAATAATTTATTAAATTCTGGGTAATTTGAGATTGTATTCTCTAACTCATCCATGAATAATTCTGACAACAAGGGGCTAAGGGGATTACCCATAATTAAGCCTTCTTTAGATAAGTATATATTGGGCAGACTGGCCGATCCTTAAAAACTCGTATTGATGATCATTTAAAATCAATTGAAAAATTAAATAAATGTACTGGATTTTCCGAACATTGTATTGTAAACAAACATACCTTAGACTTAAATAATATTAAATTGCTACATTATGTTCCTAAAGGTAAACGTATGAATTTATTAGAAATAGTCGAAATAACAAAAGCTCACCACAACAACAAGGTCATTACGAACGACCAATTAGATTACAATGTGTCACCTCTATTAAATTTCGTGGTAACTAACCAGGTATAAATATTGTATTCCTTTAGTTTTATATTTTATAATCTCTTCTATAATGGTGTAAAAACCGAAACATTTGTCAGAGTATTTTATATATTTTTTCAATAAAACCTTTTTGTGAAACTAAGTCAAGTGTTTTTTCCTTTTATTTTATTATATATTGTTATTGAATTCGAAGTAGTTCTGTTGTAAACATATTTCTAAGGAACTAATAACTTCGTTTATGATAAGGGGGTTGGTTTTTCTTTTTAATAATTGGTTTCTAGTAATATTTAATACATCAATAGGTGGAATACTTGGAAAGAAATTTTTTACATCAAATGACACTAAAATGGACCTATAAGGTATATTTAAATTTCTAATTTTATCCACTAAAATCATAAGTTTTTTATACTGAACTTAGGTACAAAATTACAATTAGATTGAATGACTTCTATTAAAGATTTAGATAATTTAACTGCTGGGGCATTAATATATGAGACAACCGTTCTAATTGGGTAATCTTTCTTATGTAACTTAATTAATGAATACAAATTCGGGGTTTGAGGATTCATTGATAAAAAAGAATCTAATTCTTTTTGTGAAAAAATGTAGGAAATATTGTTTTTTAAATTATTTTTTATATCTACTTGGAATTTATTTGTGGGGTCTGTATTAATGATTTCAAATTTATCTGGATCAATGAAATCTAAAGTTTTTTGTATATAATTATCTTTTTCTAAAGCAATGACTGTTTTTCCTTTATCCGCACGAGTGAAAACAATATTATTTTCTGCAGTTTTAATTTTTATGGAGTCAATTAGTTTCTATTCAAAAGGTGCTGAAGTTTTTAAATTTTGACGGGATTTCTTAATATAAGACGCTAGTAAATGTTTTTTTGGCCATAGTTGATTCTAACGTAATTGATTGATTATGGTACCAGATATTGTTTAAGACTAATTCACATTCAACTCCTAAAATTTTGAAGTCTTTTTAAAAGACATTGAATTTAAATTAAAGTTAAAACCCTTTTCTAATAAATCTATTTCATCTTTAGAAAATTCAACATTCGATAAATTAATAAATTTATCAAAAAATACGTGGTCCGAAAATGTAGTACTATTATTATTATTATTATTATTATTATTATTCAAGTTGTAGTTAGAGTAGTGTAAGATGACCGGTTCTAATTCGGAGGAGGAGAGGTTACTTAAGGTCAAATTGACGGAAGGTCATAGACTTTAAACTTGTGTGTATGTAGTGGTCGAATGCTTCACAATGAATTGAAACATATGTACATGTGTGGGTAATGTAAAATTAAATACGTCTGCAGTCATCTGAAGTTTACGATTTTTATGACGGAAGGTTTTAAATACGTCTACAGCCGTTGAAGTGTCATTGCAACGTTATTCGACGAATGATGTTAGGTATTTAGTGACACTTACACTGATTATTGCAATTGCAATTGTACATGATTCATTGCAATTGCACATGATTCATGTAGATATTGTGATAGGGAAGGATGGGAAAGAAGTGCAGTTGTAAGCAGGTAGACAATCGTTAATGTAGTGAAAAGGAAGAGAAGGCAGAAGTAGTTGAGAAGATTGGTTTGAGAATGGATGTAAGAAGCAATAGTAGAGGTAGTAGTATCGATGAAGTTTGTGGTGGTACAAAAGAAGTAGAGTATTGGAATAATGCGGACCACATGGAAGGATTGAATGATGCGCAGCGTAACACTGTGTTACGTAGAGGAGATTACGTAGACACAGAGGAGTATACTGTAAATAAAGCAAAGAAGTATGTAAGTGATGTTAGCTCCATGAAAGGGTGGAACGTAGCTCGAAAACTCTTCCAATGTGAAACGAACTTCTCAGCATGTTCTGCGTATGTGCTGCACTGTGATAGGAATAATCTTCGCTACCTACCAATGTGTTGGAGCTGTCGATATGGGGGAAGTAATGGAGGAATTGTGTCATTGTATACACGAGTCCCGAATTTATGGATGTTGGAAGTGTATATCTATGACGAAGTTCACATTCATTGCGGATGGTGTGGTGAGATGTGCAGGTACGAGTTTGTTTGCAGTGAGAACCACCGTATCTCAAATAAGACCGTATTTGAAGAAGGATATGTAATAGAAATAAGTAATAATCTTGGTTATGTAGAAGGAGCGTAGAACGTGTACATGTATATATTTGTGTTAAGAAATAAATAAAGAAGCAAAAGGTAGTAGACGTTTGAGATATAAGATTAAGGTAGAGTTTGGGGATAATAAGAAGTTATATGGAAAGTGTGTCAAGGTCACAAGTCTTTAAAAAGGAAAAGGAAGGTGTAGGAGAGGGAGCTATTGAAAGGTAGGTTTATGAAAACATAATGGATTGGAAGAGTTGACGCCTTTGCTCGTAAGTATTGCAAAGAATACAGTACAGCGTGTGCGTATCATCGATCTCGTAAACAAAGCCCGACTTTTCGCAGAGGTACGATTGAGTCCCCTGACGACAAGGTCGGCAGCACAAGTTTACGACATCGCAATGATAAAATCTGCAGCTGTGGCAGAAAAGCAGAGGTCTGTTGTCAAAACATTCTTGACAGCAGAATCCTGTTTCAGCCGTACAGCTTTCGCGCAGAGGCCAACAATATCCGCATTGGAGGAAGGTGGTTTCATTAGCAGTTTTCCTGAATGGTGAAAGGACAATAGATACACGAGATAGGTCCATGTTACTTCATAAGACCCTTCTGGTGAAGTGATGCTCTCTCAGGTTGACAAGGGTTTAAATAGGAAGGTAGGTGGTGGAAAAAGAGTGGGGAGAGTAGTGGGGGAAGTAATTTCTACCCTAAATTTCAAGAATTAATTAAAGGTATAAGGAGCGGTGCTAAAAAAAGATGCCTCTCACTATTGATGTTAAAGACTGAAGGTACCACTTGGCAATGTCAGAAGTATCAAATTCGGACAACTACCCCTCTCGGACTTAGGCCTCCCGACCCCCTCCTCCTCCCTCTGGCACCTCGCCCGCCCCCTCTTGTACCCATTTCCCTATGATGTTTTTCAGCGGATTTTCCTCTCAACCCCTTTTCAACCCCATTTTTCATCCCTCGCATACCTATATACAACTTCTCCTAGGAAACATAAATTCACCAGATTTCACTTATATGTCTTATTCACGATTTAGAACAACAATGGTCTCTTTGTACTTTCCTGTATCGGGTCGACTAATACCACCTAACCTGACCTGAAAAATCCCAAATTTTTTTTTTTTCGTCCAAAACATTTTAGGACCTTTTTGGTTTATCCCCAGAGGGTCGGTTTTTTTTATTTTTTATTTTTTTTTATTATTTTTTTTTAATTTTTTTTTTAGAATTGTAAACTTATTTACAAAAACTTATTTTTTCTATACAACACTTACATACTAACCCTTATTTACTACAACAACATATATATATTTACACTATTCACAATTCACCTTATATACTACTATATATCTAGGCATCTACCTCTTGGTAACCGACGTCACCTGCTGCTTCGCGATGTCAAGCCACGTTTCCAGTTGTTCCAACTTCGGACGCTTTTCTTCCCTCGCGCGCTGTAAGACGTCCACTTCTTGATCGAGCTGGTTGTCCTCCTCCACCAGTTCGACCCGTTTGTTCAACAAGGCTGCCGTGTTACAGGCAGACTTCGCCACTTTTGCTTCAAGCTAAGCAATCCCAGCTTTCCACTTAGCGAAGTCGTCATCCTGTTCCAAGATAGCCTTATCGACTTGGGCAATTTCAGCGCGCACCTTTTGCTGCGCAGCGCGCCTTGCTCCCAAGCGGACGTCAAATACACCATCTTTTCGCACACTTTCGGAATTATCGCAAAGGCGCGTTCTAGACTATCTATGTCCTGTGATAGCGTCGTCTGAGAAGGCGGCGTGGGGGTTCCCGGAAGTGGAGAAACAGGCGATAGAATCGGCGTAAGCGTCGGAAGTGAAAAACCGCAGTTACTTGACATCCAAGCAGCAGTTGTCATCGTCGTCGCCATTGTCCAGGTACACGTCGTTGCCGCCGCCGTGGACGTGGACAACGGCGTCGGTACCGTGTCCCTCCTGGTGGTCGTTGGCGTGGTGGTTGCGGTGGTGGGCGACGTCATCGGAGGACGCCTCCTTTGCGTCATCTCCAGACTCCGCTTCTTTCCACCAGCAGAACATGTTGTTCGTGGCGCCAACACTACAGCTATCGCCGCCATTGTAGTGACGGCGTCCACAAACTCGCACTGTAAAACAAAATTATTAATTAACAATTACACAATTACTTCAACAATATTAACTAATACTTACATCACTTGTCCTCGATTTTCCATACCGACTTTTCGGTACGGCAGGTTTTCTTGCTTTTTTGCTGTTTTCCATTTTTTAAGTTTTTATTATCTCGAAGACAATTTTTAAAAAATTAAAACTTGAGAATAACAATTTTATTGAGAAATTGAAGTGTACACTAGGAGTAGCCAACAATATCTGATCTACCTTTGTTTTACATGAAAACATGTAACCTATTTCTATTTGCTGAATAAGCAATCATGACATTACTCCTTCCCCCCACCAACAATATCTGATCTACCTTTGTTTTACATGAAAACATGTAACCTATTTCTATTTGCTGAATAAGCAATGGTTCACACGCTACATGAGCCATGTGTCAGTCCTTCTTCGCACAAACACTTGTATTGATCTTAACTTTACCCCCACTCATATCCTCCTCCTCGAAATTGTATAAATACTCAAGTTTTCACAACGTTCAGCACAGATCGCTAAGACTGTTCCACCGTTCTACAACCAAAAATGGTACAATATACTGTAATCTTTCATGGCTCCGTGCAAACTGACATCAATATAAGGGTGGACACGATGATATTCAGTGGTACCACTCCTGGAGGGTTCACCTTATGGAAGGTGTGCGACAGAAGACCGGTTGGAGCCTTCTGCCAACACATCGAAGACCAGCTGTTCTGGACCTCTTTCCAAGGGACACTGGTCGTCTATGCCATGGACCACGGGGCAACAGTGTACATTAAAACGTTCACTTGAACTTGTTACTGTAGCTGTATTTTTTTTGTTACTGTAGCTGTATTGCTTTTTTTTTTGTGTGTACTACAATAAATAAAATGTTTATATTTATAATTTATTTTCTCTTTTATTTTCTTTAATTATGCCCTCTCCACCTTACACATCCCTCCCCTTTTCCTATCGCTATTTACTGTCCCTCGCATTCAGTATTCCTCAGTCGTTGTCGAGATATACCTCTTACCGCTAGCCGCTATGATCTCTTGTCCGGACTGTGATGCTTCCTTTACGCGATCTGATAATTTAAAAAGACATCGATTAACTTCTTGTCGGAAACAAGCACAGCTCCAACCTACATCGCCTCTGCCGAAGAAAAAACTTAAAATTGCTACGCCTGCTAGTTCTTCTGACCGCTGGTGTGATACTTGTAACATTTACGTTCCACAACATTCCTACAACCTTCGTCGCCTCAAGCATAAACAAACTTGCTGCTCTCCTCTTGAGGAAGGAATTACTTTCCTTTCGTCCGCGTTCGCTAACAGAATTGTGTCCTTTCGTATTTCATCCGCCAAGTTCTTCCTGTCGTATACCGACCTTTTCACCGAAGTTTTCGACAAATGCTTGCGTGTTATTCGTAATCAGATACAACTGCATGACACGCTTAAACTAAATCTTGAACTTTTCGGACGGTATGTGCACGACGCTAAAAAATTGGTTGACGTGAAATCCTTCAACACCAATAACAAAGTTGTCACTCAGTCAACGGATCTTTCCAATATTCTCCAAAGCTTCTTCGACGTTCCTGAGGGTAAAGCTTCTGATTTTCAAGAACGAGAGTCAGGTAATTTATCATTCTCTATATATATATATATATTTCACTTGTGCTTACTATTATTTCATTCTTACAGGATGGTCTTTGGAAAGAGTCCTTTTCCTAGAACTCAATTGCAACAAGTACAATCCCCTTAGAGCTTCATCTTACATTCCTCTACCTAAACAAATTGTACTTAAGAGAGCTGTTGTGAACGTACGAAACGATGACCAAGCCTGCTTTGCGTGGGCAATAACCTCAGCTTTGTATCCCGCCCAAGCCAACCCGCACAGAACGACTTCCTATCCGCATTACTCCCGCACGATGGACTATGACGGTATCGATTTTCCTATTAAATTAAACGACATTCCGAAGTTTGAAACGAAGAACCATTGCTCTGTGAATGTTTACGGGACTGAATACGTTTTGAAAGATGGAAAATGGATCTGGGAAATTGTTGGTCCCCTCTACTACTCGTCCGTCAAACGAAGGCTGCACATCAATTTACTCTTGCTACATGATGATCGAGGAAATAATCATTACTGTTGGATTAAGGATATGTCTCGTTTGCTCTCTCAACAACTCTCCAAAACAGAACATCGCAAATTCCTATGTGACGGCTGCTTGCAATACTTCAGCTCTGTGGCTCACCTGCATCGTCAACAGCGGAATGATTGCAACCACGTTTATACGATGCTTTCGTTTGCTTAGTTGATTGAGTGCTCTTTTGACGATTCTCTTTCAATATTCAGAACTTATAGAGGACCTGATTGTGCTAATCAATTTGTTAAAACTCTTGATCAAGACGTTTCTGATATTTATGACCGATTTTTAAAGATCCAGGCTCCTATGATACTCCTGACTGATGAAGAAATGCGACTTTTCTCTGAAACGTCGTCTTATAATTTTTGCGAAGAACCCTTTCTAATCGATGATGTAAAGGTTGGCGATCATTGTCATTTGACTGGTAAAGTTCGAGTAGGGGCCGCTCATTCCAGATGTAACTTAAACTACAAACTACACAACTTTGTGCCTGTATTCTTCCACAACCTCTCCGGTTACGATTGTCATTTATTTTTAAAAGAAATGGCTGTCAACGATGTTAAATTTAGCGTAATTGCTCAAAATAAAGAAAAATACATTTCCTTTACCAAATTATTGCGAGTTGATGCTGTTCCCGGTGTTTCAGATAACTCTACTCAAAACGTATTTGTTAAGATTCGATTTCTCGATTCCTTTCTCAATGCTTCCAAGTGAAAAAGTATTTTTCTGATCCTATACAATTTCAACTTGTGCGACGGAAAGGGGTTTTCCCTTACTCCTACGTCGACGATATTACTAAACTTGACCAATCAAAGTTCCCTCTCAAAGGCGATTTTTTCGATAAATTAACCTCTCCACCCATTTCCGATGAAGATTATGAAAGAGCTGCGACCGTTTGGAAAACTTTTAACTGCTCCACTCTCGGAGAATATTCTGACCTCTACTTGAAAACCGATGTCCTACTGTTAGCTGATGTGTTCGAGAATTTTCGTGAAATATGTATTTCCACTTACGCCTTGGACCCCGCTCAGTATTACACCGCTCCCGGGCTAGCGTGGGATAGCATGTTAAAATTCACTCGCGTTAATTTAGAACTTCTAACTGACATCGATATGTTAAAGTTTTTACAAAAAGGGGTACGCGGAGGAATAAGTCAGTGTGTTCAAAGAATACATTTCGCCAATAACCCACACCTTCCTGATTATGACGCATCTGCTCCCACTTCCTACATTTTGTATTTGGATGCTATCAATTTGTATGGACACAGCATGAGTCAATACCTTCCCATATCCCATTTTCGTTGGCTCACCGATGCTGAAATTGATGAATTAAATGTTCTCGATTTACATGCTTCTTCTGAATACGGTTATGTACTTGAAGTTGACGTTCAATATCCCCAAAACCTACACGATTCACATGCTGATCTCCCCTTTTTAGTTGAAAATATTATTTCTCCTGGTAATGCTAATGGTAGAGTCAAAAAATTGATTCCGAACCTTATGACTAAGACAAAGTATATTGTTCATTACCTACCGCTTAAACAAGCTCTCCAGAGCGGATTAAAATTACTTAAAGTGCATAGAGCTATTCAGTTTAAACAGTCACAATGGTTGAAACCTTTAATTGATTTGAATACTAGAAAAAGCAATATGTGTAATAATAGGTTTGGGAAATCTTTATTTAAATTGATGAACAACAGTACTTTCGGAAAAACGATGGAGAACGTTAATAAACGAGTTGACGTCAAGTTAGTTACTCATTGGCAAAACGTTAGACGGTACCTTGGTGCTGAAAGTTTAATAGCTAAACCCAATTTCAGAAATTCAAAAATTTTCACCCCCCATTTCGTAGCTATTCAGATGAATAAATTACACATTGTTTACGATAAACCGCTCTATGTAGGTTTCACTATTTTGGATTTATCAAAAGTTGTTATGTATGACTTCTACTACGGCTTTCTTAAGCAAAAATATCAGCAAAATATTTCTTTGATGTATATGGATACTGATTCCTTCATTCTTAAAGTTTTTACCGAAAATTTCTGCAGAGATATGATTGAAAATATTCATCACTTCGACACTTCCAATTATCCCCATGATAATAGTTTCAATATCCCTATTACCTCTTCTGTTATTGGCAAATTTAAAGACGAAGTCCCTAATAATCCTATTAAAGCATTCTATGGAACCGGAGCAAAAGTTTACTGCGTTGAAGCCGTTGATCAAATTGTTAAAAAAGCAAAAGGTGTCAAGAAAAATGTCACTAAATTACATCTTCAAATCGATGATTACCTACGCGTCATTAGAGATGACGCCACCATTCTTAAATGTATGAATGTTTTCGTTTCCGATCTGCATACTATGTTTACCCATATGAAAACGAAAGTAGCCCTCTCTCCCAAAGATGATAAACGTTTCTTATAGCCCGTTCAATTTAATTTTTCCGGTTTTGTATTATAAAGTCAAAATTGTAAATCTTTTACTTTATTATTTATTACTGGCGCAATAAATTAACTAGCTCCTATACTTACTACAAGAAAGAGAAGGATACCCTTGTCCTTCTTGGCGAGTCGGAGGTAATCATTTTTGATGAGGGTGAGATACAAGTGATGCAGGTAGTATTTCAATTCTGCTCATTTCTGTTCTACTTTTATAGTTTGCGTATGTTTGTCTCGCTTTTCGTTTTCGTACTAGTGTTTCATTAATATTCACAAATTACAGTGGCGTTCATAATTTCTTATTCGGATAGCATAAGTTTTTCTTTTATTAGAAAACTAAAATTACACATATGACTACTTTTGTAATATTTTTCTTGTTTTAGCGATTAACGGTTTATTTAGAATTGTTAAGTATGTACCTAGGTACCTGAAACTTTTTCCTTTGCGCAGTAGGTATTAATGGGTATTGAGTACATTATTAAAAATCAATTACGTTGAACTGTTCTCGCTTTGCAAAAAACACTTGGGAAAAAAAGAATACGTGGTTGATACGATGGCATTGCAGTACGGACATGAGGTTCTTAGACTTCCCCCTTATCATTGTCAATATAATCCTATTGAAATGATTTGGGGGATAGCTAAAAACTATTATGACAAGCATATGGGACGGGATGGTTTTGGAGACGAAAACGTGCTTGCGATGTGGAAGGAAGCATTGGAAACAATCACGGCAGATACGTGGAAAAAATGTGTTACTAAAACAGAAACGCTCATTAGTGAAAATTTTGCAAAAGAAATTCGCTTCGAATGTTAACCTTTAATTTTAAATATTGACGAATCGTCAGATTCTGAAGATGATGAATTTTGAGAATTAGGCATTATCAAAATATTATATTTGTTTTTTATTATGACTATCTTTTAATATTCTAATTACGTACGGATGAGAAATTAAAATAACTTTAATTACTTATTGTAATGAACACAAATATTTTTTAGAAACTCTGTGGCTGTGGGTTTTACCTAAAAGATAAAAAAATCAAACAGAAATGGTTGTAGTATCACTGAATTTAATTTAACTAATTGTAAGCGAAAAAAATGAAGCATTTTTTTTAAATTGAATATTATGTGAATAAAAACTTGTGAACGCCACTGTAGTTTATAAAGGTTATTCATGCAACAGTAGTACAGAAAAATAATAAGAGACAACTCTACAAATTTCAAACATAGAAGAGAAAGATGCGAAACACTATAAATGGTACCTGCAGTGCTTATTACCTCCGACTCGCCAAGAAGGACAAGGGTATCCTTCTCTTTCTTGTAGTAAGTATAGGGGCTAGTTAATTTATTGCACCAGTAATAAATAATAAAGTAAAAGATTTACAATTTTGACTTTATAATACAAAACCGGAAAAATTAAATTGAACGGGCTATAATTCCGAAAACAACGAATACTCTTCCTTGGGGACATTACAATATAAAAAACTCAAACATTTCCCTTTCAAAGTTCGACCTTGCCGTTGATCTCCCAACTTCGACAACACAACTTTAACTCTATCTAAATCGTTTGATAGTATTGCTCTTCGAAGGTTGAGAATGAGGACTTGCTTTTCTGCTTGATACAACTCGTACGATAATGAATCCATTTTTATAAAAATTATACTTCAAAATCGTCAGGGTCGCTCTCATCGACCACTAAGTGGCCTCCTATTACGATTTTATCGTATTCACCTTTTAATTCGAACTCTTCTGTCACGCTATCCAACTCTGACGCTACCAAATATCTTTTCAAATATAATAAACCCTCTTTGTAAAATTTAACTTCAATTACGTAACTTTCAACCATTACTACGTCTTAAACGTTCAATGCAGCAACTAACGATTACAACTGATTAAACTCGTCACGTTTAATCTTATTTATAATCATACTTTGGGGAAGGGGTAAAGAAAATCATTATTAATATTGCAGACTTTATTATCAGAAAAAAAAAAAAAAAAACTGGGGATACATTACAAAACGTTCGTTTTATGAATCCAGCTGTTATGAGATTGGTTAAGCCCCAACCATTTGACGTAAACCATGTCACCTTTTTGTCTTAGTACACGTTCCACCAAATAAACATCTGGATATTTCGCTTTCTGTAGTTTTATGTCTTCCCCTTTATCATCCTTTAAGTAATACATAATTGGATGTGACAATTTTATGTAGCTAATCGTAAATAATTCGTTAGACCAATTCGGGGTATAACCTTTGCTAAACAATTCACGATGTTTACTTATTCGTACCCGGTCTCCAACTTTAAACTTAATTCCTCGTAAATCCACTTTCTTTGGATTGTTGTAAATACTTTCCAAAAGTGTTTCTTCGTTTCGTTTATTAACTTTGCTTGGTCTCATTCCGATAGTTCTGTGAACCGAATTGTTATATTCCTGTACTATATCTAGTAACAACTTTAACCATTTGTAGGATCCTTGTAAACTAAAGCGTTGCCACATTTTTGATTTTAGTGTTTGATTTAACCGCTCCACAACTGACGCTTTCTTGGTGCTATACGTTGAGTAATGGTTAATTTTATATTTTTGCATAACTCGTTTCACTTGTTCGTTGTAAAATTCTTTTCCCAAGTCAGTTTGCATACTCTTAGGAATACGTTTACTTCTTTTGAAAATTAACTGTAAAGCCCTTCCAACATATTCACCTGTTTTGCGTTTTACTGCTTGAGCCCACACAAATTTTGAAAAAACGTCTATTACAACCAAAATGTATCTGACACCTTTATTTTCTCTCGCATACAGAACCATTTCCACTAAATCGGCTTGATGAAGATCATCTAATCCTTTCACTATCACTTTACGACGTGTAAAATTAATTCTCGCAGGTTTATGCAGTTATTTCACTAGTTCTTCTTTCACATTTAACATTTTCCTTATAATGAAGAACTATATGGACGGAGCTGCTGTTGTTGGTTTAGAACTGTTCGATTTTGCACTACCTGTTCCTCTTTGTTGTTGCAGAGTATCTAGCCTTAGTTTCAGCTCCTTTGCTTCCTTTTTTAGTGATTCCACCATTACCACTAATTCGTTTTTCAGATCATCTTTCTTTTTATTGCTTCGCTGAATTTCTTTCTCTGCAACTTCCTTAACTGTTTTACACCCATTCTGAATCGTGATTTTAAAAATTCAAAACTCGCGTCTATATCATTTTTCATATCTTGCACAATTTCCGTCTTCAATTTCTTCGATACTTCTTCATCCCCTTTCCTAACAAACGCTTCTACATCTTGACGCTCTAGTTCTACTTTTGTTGAAAAGACGTCCATGATTCTGACAGCATTCTTTTCTATTATATCGTTCACCTTGTTTGTTATTTCTTTATCCCTGTTAGTTTTATATTTTTCAAGTTCTCTTTCCAAATTTTTAATCGCTAACTCTATATTAGTAGTAAAAGTTTTCATCATCATTTCACCACTTTTGGAGACAGCTGTTTTCAATTCTTCTCGTAAATCCTTCATCCTTCTGACACCTTCACTAACAGCACGATCCTTTACCTTTTCACACTCGATTCTGATATGCTCTTTTGTTAATCGATCTTTCTCATCTACATACATTTTAGTAGCTGCATGAAACCCAGCGGTAGGCTCGTTCAAATGAATAATACGCTTATTAGCCACATCAACGAAATACAACACTTTATCGAATGCTTGTCTAATATCGGTTATATCATCGTTCGATAACAGACGTTGCACCTTCTTCTCCAAAAATCGCACATTCACAGCATCATGCTCCTGCTGAGGATCTCCGATTCTTGTTAAGCGGTTATGATTGAAATCATGAACATTGCTGAATGCTTGTGAAAACAATAGTTTTTTTTTTCTAACGCACGTCCGAACTTATCAACCGTCATTGTCTAACTAATAAGCTTAATAATTTGTTTATACGATTATACATATTGCACTCACGCAACTCTTCTAAAATTGATAGAATTTCGTTTTCATGATTTGTGTTGCCTCCGTGTTGAGAAGCAACCAATAACCTTAAACGATCACACAACTCATTAACGTCATCAAAATATTTGTATTCGAACGGTTTTTCGTTGTATGTCAACAACGACAATCCTCCACCTTTAGAAAATTTCAATGTTTGCTGTCTTAACTTGTAAACTGCTCCCGTACGTTTTAATATATCGGCGTAGTCTTTCCTTTCTTTAATCGATGTCGGATATTCAGAACGTAATTTGAAGAGTAGCTTGTATAATCCCACAGTACCTATGTATTTAAATTTTCCATCGATTAAAACGTTTGGTCCGTCAAAATCCAGTTCAGAATCACCAATAAAAAATTTATTTGTGTTCCATTCGTATCGAACTTTATCAAGACGAGGATTCAGAACGTCAGCGTTAAATGTGTCACCATCATAGTCTTTAATAATTCCTTCTATATAGTCTCGAGGTACAGGATCAAATTCTTCCAAATATTCAGCAAATCGAGAGCTATTAATACAGTCTATGTACGCTTTCTTCAATTGTTCAAAGTCATCATTATCCTGGTCTGTGTTTTCATGACCCGTTGTTGGGTTACTTTCATAAACACTTTCTTCCCTTAAGAATGAAGGAGCACCTGGTAGTAAGGTACCTGGAGCATTCGAAGGGTCAAGCTTTCTAATTTTTATTGGTGTTGACGAAGCTGGAACGTCACCTTTCGACCAATTACTCACTTCTGGCTTTAATTCTTTTTTGATCTCTTCACCCAGCTCTGATTTCAAGTTAAGAAGCGATTTTGTAAGTGGTTGATATGCTTGCTGCAACAGGAGATTCTGTCCTGCTGTCGATTCCTTTAACATTTGCAATTTCCTCTTTACCGCTTTCCTAACTTTGATTAGTTCTTTCTTTGCTTTTACATCCATGCTCTTGTCAAGGTTGTCTTTTAACAACTGATTGACTTTATATCACTTACATTAATATATATTTATCGAATCCTAAGCGACATCTTCCCTCATTTATACCACAATCCTTGTTTATCACTAGGAATCCAAACTTATCTTTCCAACACTGCACAAATATTTTTAAATTGGTCGAAAGTCATGTCTGTAGTGACATGGTCTGCGAAGACTTGTTTGAGATTTAATTCATCCTGTTTAAACAGTATTATTAAATTTACGTTATCTCTAATTAAATGTTTGGGAATCTGTGCATATGTTTGATTTAAATAAAAATTGTCGATTGAGTTATGTATTCCCTTATCTTATTTTGATTTTCATTCGCAACATCGTCAAAGATGAATACAGAATTAGGCCTTGCCTGTGATGGGGCGATTACATGGTCAGAGTCTCTACTGGGAAAATGACCAATTCCAGCAATTGGTTTCAATAATTCAGCTAAATACTTATATTTTGGTTGATACAATGACTTGGAATAAACTTATACGTTTGCGAACCGTAAACCGTTCGGTTGCTCCAAAAGTCCTATAGTCACATTTGTTTTTCCACAATTTGAAGGTCCGGCGACAATGGCTCTTATTGTGGATGGTAGTAATGGACCCTGTCGATTTATATTCATAGCAATATCGAAGTCACGATTGTTTATGGGTAGAGCAGATGGATGTTGTACTATCCGCATGTTTATTGACTATTAAACGGTTTACGCATGTGCTCTCGGATATATAAATTTATAGTTAACAGTGTTTATGTAGTCAGTTCGTTCAGTATAGTGAAAGAATTAACACTACACATGTTCCATGACACGAGGTTTTCTGAATAGGTTTATAGATAAATTACCTATTGAATTACACCTCCCAGGGTATAACTTTTGCGGTCCAGGGACTCGACTGGACAAACGATTAGCTCGAGGTGATATCGGTATAAATCCCCTTGACGAATCTTGTAAATTACACGATATTGCTTACAAAACTTTTCCAGACATTTCCCATCGTCGAATTGCTGATAAAGTTTTGGCGAAACAATCATTACAAAGACTAAAGTCGTCGAACGCGTCTTTTGGTGAACGCTTGGCAGCTCTCACAGTTGCTTCAGCTATGAAGGGTAAAGAGAAACTTGGAATGGGGCACAAAAAGCGACGTCGTAAAGTTGGTGGTTCAATTCCGTTGCCAAAAATAAAGAAGAGAAGACGAACAAGAAAAGGAGGAGCTCTACCGTTTCGTAAGCTAGTGACAACTGCGAAAATTGCTCTTAAGAAAACGAAACCTCTCCAGCTGATACATGCTGCTAAAATAGCACTAAATACAATTCGCAAATTTGGAAAGCGATCTAAATCTCCCAGAATCATTCCTATTCCAAAGACAGGTGGTTTTCTACCGTTAATTCCGTTAATTTTTGCTGGACTATCAGCACTTGGAGCTCTCTCTGGCGGTGCTGCTGGGATAGCTAAAGCTGTACGTGATGCGAAAACAGCACAACAACAGCTAGAAGAAGATAAATGTCATAACGTTTCAATGGAAGCTATTGCTCTTGGAAAAAGTATTTCAGTACAACCTATCCGTAAATGTTTTGGTTCATACCTTAGACCTTATCAACAAAAAAAAAACGTAAAATTTTTCGTAAAGTTACCAAATCGTCCTTTGACAGATTTAGATTTAGTCAATTACATTAACTATTTACAAATTCCACATTTTCGGGGAATCTTTATGCGTAACGAATTACCCAGAAAAGTTAAAAGGTGTGAAAGTGGAATTGTTAATTTAGATTTAAACACAGGAACTGGTACACATTGGACAGCGTATGTAAAACGAAATAACAAAGCTATGTACTTTGACAGTTTTGTAGATCTCCGTCCACCTAAAGAATTGGTTCAATATTTACAATCTTCCGGACCTTGTGCTATCACTGTTAACTACAATCGTGTTCAGAACCCCTCAGATTTTAACTGCGGCCATTTAGTTGTCCAATTCTTTAATGAGACTACGCAAACCTTTTCTTAAAAACAAACCATCAAACTAACTTCGTTGTAGTAGACAGAACGTCAAACCGAAAACATGTCTTACACATTTACCTTGACTAATACAAAATCGGAGCTGCAAATGATAATAAGTCCACCAATTGTTTTAAGCGATGATGATGAATATCAAATTGCTTTGTTAAATTTTGAAGCATATAACAGTATTCCGAATATCGATGAAACTAACAACAAATTCTATTTTGAAGGTTCTACACCACCAGTCGTTGTTCTTCCGGAAGGATCCTATGAAATCGATGATATTAATCATTATCTTCGCGAGAAATTGCGAGATACTGATGATGCTATTGAATTGTTTGGAGACAATACTACCTTAAAAAGCTATATAAAAAGCACCAAAAAAGTCAACTTCGCTCCTACAGATTCTCCCGCAAAGATATTGGGTTTTGAAAATAAGCTTCTACCATCACTTAAAGAGGTGTCTGATCTGTAGCTGACATTTTCAAAGTAAACACGATTTCAGTGATGAGTAACCTCGTAACTAACTCCTACATACATACCAGTGATGGTGCTAAAGGACTAGATGGACATATACTACATCAATTCTTTCCCAATGTACCCCCCCGGATTTAAAATTGTTGAGAATCATACGAATCTTATTTATTTATCAATCAACACTCGTGTCATCGACTACATTTCCCTTAAAATAGTTGATCAAGACGGTAATCTAGTTAATTTCCGTGGAGAGCGTGTCACAATAAGACTGCACTTACGAAAAGCATAACATGGTAGTGCAATATAGCTATCCCCAACGATATTCATAGAAGAATAGTACTATAAAACTACTACCACAATCCCGGATGCTTATTTCGCCTACAACCATTAAGCGATTAACACCACTCAATAAACAGTTCCTTAAATCTTTGGGGTTGCGATTGAAAAAGAGGAAACGCTAAAATGGTAGCAGAAATACTAAATATTACCGAAAAAGCAGTCTTCGATAACGCTATAGTTAACGCTGATAAACATACTCATCAACCTTATACGAACTCAACTTTCAAAAATAATGATACGATACGTATTCCAATAGAAAATGAAGATGTTTACACTTTGCCTTCTAGTAGTTTCCTATACATAGAAGGTCGTTTGCTTCTTAAAAAGGATGGAAAGGCAACTGTGAACACTTCTTTTATCCACAATGGAATTTTACACCTGTTTGATGAAATTCGTTATGAATTAGGCGGAAAAGTTATTGATCGAGTCCGTAGTCCTGGCATGGTTACAACAATGAAAAGGTACTCATCTTACAACGAGCATGAAAGTAAACGTCTCAGCAACAGTAGATGGTTGCCTCCTGCTTTAAGCGATCTACAAGGAATTAAGCTTAATTCTGTAAAACTAGTAGATTCCAACGGTTACTTCAACGTTTGTATTCCACTACGTATGATTTTTGGATTTTCAGAAGACTTCCGAAAAATAATATTAAACGTTCGACAAGAATTAGTTCTAGTTCGCAGCAGCACTGACAATAATGCTTTATATTGCTCAGCAACGCCACTTGAAGATGTACTTGTACATTTGGATCAGATTTCTTGGAAAATTCCTCATGTATCTGTAGCAGATGCTGAACGTTTGAAATTGTTGCGTTATGTTGATCGAAATTTAAATATGGAACTTTCATTTCGGAGTTGGGAACTAGATGAATATCCGCTACTTCTCAAATCGTATTCTCACAACTGGAATGTGAAAACAACGTCACAATTGGAAAAGCCTCGCTTCATTATTTTCGGATTTTAAACAGATAAAAGTAATAATCTTGCAGAAAATATGAGTGCCTTCGATCACTGCAAACTAACCAATTTTAAAGTTCACTTGGGATCTACTATGTACCCGTATGACAATTTGAATTTAGATTTTGATACTTCTAGATTTGCCGTTTTATATGAAATGTATGCCAACTTTCAACAATCGTATTATGGTAATGTAAGTGAACCCTTATTCGATCCTAAACAATTTCCAGTCATTGCTCCTCTTGTAATAGTAGACTGTTCTTATCAGAATGAAACTGTTAAATCTGGTAGTATAGATATCCGCCTAGAGTTTCAAACTAAAGAAAATATACCAGACAAAACAGCAGCTTTCTGTTTAATAATACATGATCGTGTGATACGTTACAATCCGTCCACAAACTTAGTTCAAGAAGTCTAAAACACAACGATCACTTCCACAATTTAGTTTTCTTACCGGTACTGAACAGTGAGCACGATGACTTTCTTATTGAACGTACAAGGTTTTCAGTGTAGTGAGAATCGATTTGTTTTTAAAGAAGTAGCTGTTGTTGCTCTAAAAGAAGAACCAGTTTATCATTTCACATTTGAACCACCATTTCCATGGGACGCTCTCCCCGTTCGTTACAGAAGTCAAAATCGTTGGTTAACAAGAAATTTTCATGGGTTATATTGGGATAACGGCGATCTTCCGTACTCTACACTTTATGATAGTATTCAATCCATATTGATGGAGCCAACAGTTGTATATGTTAAAGGATTACAAAAGATGATGTGGCTGCAGGAATCCTTTCCTACTGTTAACTTTGTTAACATTGAAGATATCGGATGTCCAGCTCTCTCCAAACTCTTAACTCATTTTAAAGTTAAAGTGTGTTCTTATCATTTATTTACAACCGATGTTGAACAGAATTGTGCTTATAAAAATGTTCTTTTATTAAAATATTGGTTGTCTTTACACTCATAAATTAACTGTATTTTTTTCCTTTAAACAAATAAAACACGTTCATAATATAAATTGGATTTTTATTTTTTATATTTCCATACAATGTTATACATTTTACATATGCATTTCTAAATCAGCCGCTTTTCCAACAAATCCTTTAAGGCGAATTGATGGATGATTCACTTTATTCACAATTTTTTCGTTTATGCCCTCGATTTCTGCATCCGTAAAAGCTTCTGCGTGTCTGCACGGAAGAAATATGATAAAGCTGTATAAATCAGCTAATAGACGAGGTCCCCATTTTGTATTCATCTTTTTGAAGCGTTGCACGGGATACGTTTGATTCACTTCCAGTGATTTCAGAGCACGTATTTCTTTCTCTTCATAACCCACCCGCACATTATAAACTTTTCGATAAAGGTTTCCATGTTATACTGACTTAAACACACAACTCTGTTATGCATCTACCGCTCCTTCACTCGTTCCCGTACCTTATGTAAAATCCCCTTCCACTGCATAGGCTTCAGTGGAGGGGAACTTATGATACAAACCACGTTGCTCGTTTTAAATATCTCAGTTGTTATGGAAAAAAGCAATCATGATCAGTGTGTCGTCGTTACTGATTTTAACATATTTGTATAACAATACCCTCTACATTTCCCGACCTGATAATACTATTGGAGATGAAGCCTATGTTTGTAAAAATTTTAATAAGGATATTGATGTGTCTTGTACATGGAAGAAAAATTGGGATACTATTATTTTAAGAAATGTTAATGGAACAAATGTCTTTACAGTTGAAAACGTGCAGAACCTTCAATCTGTAAAACTAGCATTTATTGATAAACATGGACAGTTTCGAAGATATATTGAAAGCCGATGGATTCAGCTTAAGGATGATGAAAACAGAGACGTTATAACTAAGGGCTATATCACCGACTCTTTCGTATTTCTACAAGTTGTTAGTACTATTAATGTAATCTTATTGTTCAATATTTTGATTGTATCACTTACATACTTCATTTATATCAAAATAAAGAATCGTTAACTATAACGACTTCACTTTTATTTCATATGTCTATACCTTACACTTTTCTCCACTTCCTCTACATTATCATGTAAACGTATTTAAGAATCGTAAACTTCAGACGACTGCAGACGTATTTAATTTTACATTACCCACACATGTACATATGTTTCAATACATTGTGAAGCATTCGACCACTTCATACACAAAAGTTTAAAATCAATGACCTTACCTAACCTAAGCTAACCTAACCTCTCCTCCTCTGAATTAGAACCGGTCATCTTACACTACTTACGTTATCGTCAAGCTCCCACCAACAGTTCGTACAATAGACTAGCTCTTATTCCATGCCAGGAAAAATTCAAAGAGGAGAGAAAGTACAACAGACAATAAAGGTAGTGAATATTGCAGGGTGACTTAATTATTTTTATGAACATTAGAAAGAGATATTTGGGGATAGAGGTATTTTGTCTTGGATAAAAGGCGTTAAAATTCCATTCATCAAGAAACCACGCCAAACATCACCCTAAAATGGTCCCTAAAATAAAAGTGTCAAATTGAAGCCTCTATTAATAAACTACTACAAGCAAATGTCATTTCGAAGGTACAACCTCGATCGGATCAGTTTCCATCACACATTATTCTGATTCCTAAGCCAGATGGCTCAGCTCGCCTAATTCTAAACTTACAACAATTAAATGTTTTTAGAGGCAGGCTACTTTAAACTAGAGGACTACAGCGTAGAAAATATTTAAGATTTCATTTTAATGGTGAACTTTATAAAAATAACTGCCTTTGTTTTGGTATAAATTGCGCTCCTCTGATATTTACAAAGTTAATAAAACCTATCATACCCTATTTGAGAAATAGGGCCTTATATCGGTATTTTTTGTTATTTGGTAAATCTTATGAGGACTGTTTACAGAATGTTTCAGAAACAGTTTTTATCTTACAATACTTAGGATTTATTATCAACTACAAAATGAGCAGCTTAATTCCAACTGTTTGTACTTATTTAGAATTTGAATACAACTCTCGTGACATGACTATTTCAGTTCCGCATGATAAAAGGACTGAATTATTGTCACTTTTACAAACTTTCAAGAAGGAGAGATCCTGAAGCCAGCGCTAGATGCGTTTACTCTAGACTGAGGACAGTTTTTCTTTTATACAATACGTTTTCAATAATTTTAAGAACGTTACAAAAAATTATCGCGAACAAAGCGGAAGGTATCATAGTTGTGGCTTTGTGGCCTACGCAACCATGGTATCCAATTTTCTTATCTCTATTATTCTATAAACCGGTAATTTTTGAGCTTTAACATGATTTACTTTTTTTTGGTAGAACACCTCATCTTCTGTGTGCACACCTTTTACTAATGGGCAGACAATTATCCGGAAAGCTTTACAACTAGGAAAGGTGCCGGAAGAGGCTTTAAAAATTTGCATGGCCTCAATTACGAATAATACTTTAAAGCAGTATAGCTCGGGATTGAAAATCTGGTGGAAATTTTGCTCTACGCAAAATTGGAATCCTTTTCTTATTTCAACAGAAAAAGTATTGAAATGTTTATCCAATCAATTTAACAGTGGAGTCTCTTATAGTTCGCTGAACTGTTATAGATCCGCTATCGCGCAAATATCGGGCCCTGATCTAGCTCAGGACTATAGAATTCAGAAATTCTTTAAAGGTGTTCATATAGTACGATCGGGCATTCCCAAATATGAGAACACCTGGGACCCGTCGGTCGTATTAAATTATGTACGAAATTTAAATGATAGTGATATGGGATTGGATATTTTAGCTCAAAAGCTCGCGACCCTATTAGCACTGGCCACAGACCAAAGATTACAAACTTTGGCACTTATACAGATTAATAATATTATTAACTCAGAGGATAAAACAGAAATTGCAATTTCTGAAAGACTTAAAACGTCAGCAAGAAATAGATGTCAGCCAATTTTACAATTGCCTTTTCTAGACTCCGATCAGGATATTTGTATCGCCTGGACTTTATTTACTTATTTAGAACGAACGCAAACTATTAGTTTATCCGAAAATACTTTATTCTTCGCTGTGAAAAGGCCATACAAACTCTTAGTCGGTGGATAAAGAACATTTTAGATAAGAACGGTGTCGATGTTAACAAATTTTCAGCTTACAGCACTAAGCATGCGGCTACATCGGCCACTTACAGAAAAGGTTTAAACATACCATCCGTTTAGCTGCAGGGTGGTCCAAAAATTTCAATATGTTTGCTCAAGTTTATAATAAGGTCCCAACCCGCCCAAGTATCAAGTTGCCCAATTACCGTTGCAACAATTTCTTACTTTAAACATGACTGAATTGCGTGGTCAAGGGGTTTGTGGGTACTAGAGTGGGATTAATTTGCTTTGAACTGTGTGTAGAAGTCGCCAAGAATGAAGGTACCTACTACATATCTTATTTACTTCGAACGAACATCACTTAAGGTAAGTTCGTTTGATCTGCGGATTATACCTTCAGTACAATAATAAATTACTGCTGCGCGACATCTTGCACCATAGGCATCTGTTAACGAAAATTTAATTCTATGCCCAGCTATCACTTTATTAATGGTAGAACGACCTTTATAGAAAAAATTATAAGGTACAATATTCTATTGTATAATTTCTAAGTTCATACAAAAAAAGAGTAGCGCTATTGCTAACGTCACTTTTTAAAGAATTTATTTTTATTTCTTTGCCACTATAATACCGTAAAGAACAACCACTGTGCGAAATCATAAAATATTGCTTTATAAAAAATTCTTCTTCTTCAACCTACTACAAAATACCTCAAAATAAAGATTGAGAAATCTATTGCTGTCATCATGCCTCCGCCGGCGTTTGAACCCCAACTATTACAGTACTGAGCACCACAGTGACTGGTCTTTTACACAGCCCCATAAGAAATAATCGCACTTTGTCAGGAGGGAGGTCTGGCTGGCCAACTTCTAGGTCCGCCTCGTCCAATCCATCTATTAGGAAATTCTTCATTCAAAAAATCACAAGCTCTTTGGAAGTTATGTGCTGGTGCCCCGTCATCGTCATGCTAGAGCCACATTCGTGGAAGAGCAGCTAAGAGATAAGATAACGATCAATTCGTTCCTAAGAAATTATTTTTTGTAACTGATTCCATTCAAAGTACAACACGATCACCAAATACCCCTCCCCATATATTTAGCGACCAAAGATCTTGGGATCGTTATTCTCGAAGGTAGTGGGAGTTTTCGGTTGAATAGTAGTGAAAACTGTGCCGATTGACGAAGCCATTTTTAGAAAAGGTGGGCAAAACCTTTGAGAAGAAGTGTTCGTCTTCATTCAACATTTGCCAATTCACAAAATATTTGATGACTTTAAAAATCAGTACGAAGCAGTTCGTTTGAAAGTGATTGCTAATAAATGTGAAGGAATGACAATTACACAAACTACGAAGCCAATCAACAGCTGCTTTGTTAATAAATAAAATAATTCGTTTAATACAAAACCTGCAAGAATGATAAAGATTGTACAAATTCCCGAATATCTTGAAAACTACCAAAAATAGTCGCCAAAATACTTCTACAAACTCGATTTGTATTTTAATTTTACACCTGATTATGCAGAAATTTGTATATCGTTCCATTTAAAAAAATCAAGTTTTCCTTGATTTAAATTATCAAAAATCACATCATTTTATTTGTTAATTTTTCAAAAACAAATGAAAATTTTCGAATGATGTGAAAACAATATCTTCTATCTTCTTAAGCCTATTTTAAAGACGCGGCTTTTTATTTAATTTGGTTTCGGAGTTACTGAGGATTTTAGAGAGCGCCGCAAGTGTAATATTTCTTCAAAATGACGAAATAACTTCCAAACGGCAGCATTAAGATACAACGTATGGTTATTACACTACCCTATAAATTTATCGCTAAATTCAAAAATTTAAAAATAAACATGGTGTTCCATTTAGAAAAACAAAGTTTGGTATCACCCAGGTGTAATGGAACACCCTGTATAAATAAAAATAATTTTATGAAGTGAAGATGTAAATTAGATGAAACTTTTATATAAACATTTCGGAAATACTCTTCATCATCCCGAAGAGGTCTAAATAAGTAAATAAAATCTTTAACAGGGTAAGAAAAGAAGAATTGGTAGTATTTAATTAAAGCAATAAATTAGAAGAAGTACTTAAATGCAATAGAAAAGTATAAATATAGGTTTATTTAAAAATTACATTATTTACAAATTGAATTATTGTAGTCTCTTTTAAAAGTACATACTGGCAGGAAATTATAAAAGAATCCTATATAAAATGACTATTATGTATTTTCTATACTTTACGAGAAATTTTCTGGTATTTGATCCAAATATATACACTAAACAAACAACTACAACATAACAGAGATATCAGAAGTGCTGAAGATATAACAAAACTTTGCGTTGTCAGACAAATTCTTTCATTATATTGAATATTGAGTAAAGACCTATCGTCACCCAAGTCTTCTGGAAAAATAATCCTTAATGTTTTTCCAATCTTAACAGATTCATCATTCTCCGTTCTATTTTGGTAATAATGTAAGTCACGCTTTCTTCGTCCTGGTTCTAATTTTTGGTTAGGATCCGAACACATTTCACAATCTGTTTTGCATAAATCAACGTTACATTCGATTGTAAGATCCATAATATCGGGAAATTTGAAGGCATTAAAATAAGCGTAAGCTATAATAGAAGCTCCACTGTCTCCAGTGTTTCTTGTTTTCTGAAAAGCTCCAAACAGTTTTGGCTTTAAAACACAACCTTTTTCATCTGTAAGACCTACTATATTGTCTCCTGTTGAATCGATGGCTCTGCAATCTTTAACTTGAATATCAAAGCCTGGATCTCCTGTTACTGATACAACGAGAGTCATAATTTCCCCTATTTTTATTAATCCATTTGCAGGTGGTGCAAATGGTCCTTTCCCTATTTGTATATCTAGTCTGGCCATAGCTGTATCTCCACTAAATGTGACGATTTCTTGATTAAGCATCCCAACGCTTAAAGTTAAGTTAAGAGCTTTTTTTAGATTTCCTTCCCAAAGACATCGAACGGCTCTGATGGTATCCCATACTTCTTGTATCCCAGCTTCGTTTTGTAAGACGAGAACGTTTTCTAAATAAGATTGGCCTTGAGTATCGAAACCATTTACAAATTCAGTTCCACATGAATTCAAATTTACAGTAAAGGAGTAATTAGTTTGTCCAGAGTTTTCCTGGACATATCTGCAGTCAGGATTGTTGTAGTATCCCTTGGAATAAATTATTCCATTAAATTGTCTGTTGAATTCTACATTTATTGTCATCATATCTTTGGAACATTCTACGTTGATATTATGGATATGCGGAGGATGTTTGTCTGAATCTTCGCCCTCTCCACCGTCCGGTTTTTCAGGACTTTCGCTGGGAATGGAGTTTTCGTCGGGAGACGGTGTAGATGATTCCTGAGGTTGAGATGTAGATATTGAACCTTCCCCTTCTTCAGAACCTCCTTCAGTAACGCTCGGTTGAAATGGGGAAGGTGATGGAGTAGCTTCCGTGGTGCCTATTTGAGATCCACTTCCAGATGTGCTGGGGGATTCTGACGATTCTCCGCCAGGGTATCCTGCCGTTGAGCTTTCCGTTGATCCTCCACTGGGATATCCGGTAGATGGTCCACCACTTGGATATCCGGTAGATGGTCCACCACTTGGATATCCTGTTGATGGACCTTCTGGAAGTGTAGCACTTGAAGTACTACCTGAAGGCCCAGGATAAGGAGGAGATATTTCCGTTCCAGGAAGTGGATTTTCAGAAAACGGAGGTTGAGGAGTGATGCTTCCTGCTGCTGGATATCCACCTTCTGTTGGTTTAGGTGGTTCGAACGGTCTAGGTTTTTGGGTGTGAACGGGAGGTAAATATTCTCTCAAAGATCCCTGCCGAACTAGAAAGTTTAGATTTAGTTTAAAGGAAGTAATTGTCTTGATGATGCAATTGTAAAAGATTTAACTTATTTTTATTTACATATGTATTCTATAATCTCACTGTTTATTTGTTTTTAACAATTATTATGTTTTTGGTCAGCATTGTGTCGAAATAAGCAGACTGATGGCGATTTCGAGCTCACTAGCGCATCACAGGAATCCTCGATAGAATAACGACAAAATTCGAGTAAAATCTTTTTTTAATTAAAAATTAAATGTTTTACGTATAAAGCTTGTGAAAATATGTACAATTAATAAGAAAAGTAAAATAAGATTTAGTTAAGAGGAATACGAAAGATAACATACTTTTCCTCGTATTATAGTTGTACACCTCCTGAAGCCATTGTAGGATATTCTGAACCATTTGATCTGTACTAGTTTGTCTGGTAACTCGCTTACCTAATGAAAACAGTTTCTAACTACATAGTAGAACATTGCATAAAAGAGAGAATGAGATGGAAATGAGACTTTTTTTATAAAAAGCTAGTACATTACTCCATTAAGTAAGTTTATACAAGTATGTATCTATACAAACATTAAAAAAAAATCTTTTGTAATAATTATATAATGTATGTATACAGGATGACCCATTTTCAAATGAGCCACTTAAATAACACCCAAGTCGAATTTTTAAATGTATACATTTATTTTAATTCCTAATTCTAATAGCGTCTGAAATTATGCATTTGACTGTGTTCTTTTATGATAAGTATCAAAACTGGGTTTAAGGTCACTCTTATTTGTAACCGTAGTGTCGTTGCATTATTTTGCTTAAGTATTGAAAAAGGAAAAAGTTATATATTTTGAATTATATGAATTTAATTTTGTTGGTATAAATATAATATTGTAAGACCAATAATCGGTTATTGGCAAGATTAGCTTTTAGTGATCTTTAGTAATACATTTTGATTGTCATTCATTATAAAGTACCTATATGTACAGTAGTCTCACTAGTCCGGCACCCCACCCGTGCTTCCGTCGCCCCTTCCTTCTCACGCTTCAAAAACGTGTAGTACTTGAATACAAATACATTTTCATTCGTTTTGTGGAATGCTTTATTTTATTTATTATTATTATTATTTTCTCTATACAATCCAGTAATCAGAACATTCCAATTATCCGGCACCCCCTAATTTTTAATGGTGCCAGATTAGTGAGACTATTTTGTTTACAACGAGAAGTGCTCAGTGTCACGAAAATTGTAGGGGGTACGCAGAGGTTGAAAGTTTGAGAAGCACTGCTGCATAGTACAATCATAACACACTTTTTTACAAATAGTTATGTTCAGAAAAAATACACAATAAAGGTCTAAAAAGAAGTTTAAAAATATATATATAATAGGAGCGTCTTTGGTAAATATACAATATATACAAAATTTATTTTAATAAAGAATTTCATTATACTTTCTCTTACCACTTCTGGTTGCGTCCTTTCTGACAAATAAGGCATGGTTTTGAGAGCTTATATCAGGAAGGGAAGTTGTTACTACCAAAATTAAAACTATGGGAAAACTCTTCATCCTACGGCAAAATTATAAACAATATAACAAAATGAATGTGGATAAACCTGATAAAGATTACAGTGTGTGGAGAATTCAATCACATCATTGATTTCGTACCACCGTTAATTTAATTACATTTGTTATTAAATATATTTTAGCAATTACTCTTGCCGATATGGAAGTATAAACGGTTAGGTAAGTTTATTATATTTAATTTGTAAGATATTTTTTCATGATTGCTATAATAGTGAAATAAACTATTTCAAGCATTAAGTTGTAGAGCAGCTAAACATAAACATATACTGGAAAAATACTTCAAGAAATACCATGCGATGTTTTTCATGTAGAAGAGTCAATGTAGTGATGTATAAACTTTTTACTAATTTCAACTTTGTATTCATGTAATTTGTATTAGGTATTTTCTCTAATTTCCACATAATAGCATAGACGTGAGAAGTTCCTTTAATTGCGCTCTTAGTTGTAAAGTTTTGGTTATATGTCGAAAGGTTTATTTTGTATACAATTCCATCCGTTATTCTCATTATTGTGCTAAAAAAAGGAAACGCATTTACAGGTGACTGTCGGAATACAGTCCATTTAAGACGATGGCATATTTATGTCAAACGTAAATGGTCATTTCAGTGAAATAACATTTGTCTATATAAACAATTAGGAAAAATAATATTGTTATTAGACAGTTCAGGAATGATTTTTTTTGAACTGGTTGAAATTTTGGAATTTTCACGTTTTTTCAAAAAAGAATATATTTTAGATACTATCTAGAAGAATGTTTATAAATATGATCTACCTTTAGCTTCATTTTTTATATATCAGTGTAAATAAATTCTTAATCAAAAACATATATATTGGAGTCTTATTACCGTCGGAGGAATTCTACTTTTTAAAAAAATAATGAATTTTCCGAACATAAATTATGTTGAGTAAAGTACGTTCTTGGTCATTGTTCTGTGGAAACCACCAGACACGGGTCGTGATTTCGAGCTTGCTACATAGCTCTCATCAGCGTGCCATAGGAAATTCCGACCAGCTAGTCTCCACTTGCCAGAGGTAATTTTATTTAATTATAGATTTCCTTCAATTAATAATAAAATAACAAAGGTAATTATGACAATTATTATACTTGAATTTACACGGTTATAAAAATAAATTAAAACGTTTTTAATAGTTTCAGTTTTTATAAAATGTATATTTTAAAGAATCTTATAGAACAAATTATAATTGCCGGCGTCTTAGGAGATTCAAAAGCCATAAATCATAAGATGCGCAGTGGCAAAGAGTAGCCCACTCGGGGCGGGGGTAGTCAGCATGAAATAAATTTTGTTGACTACGCGCCACTGAACTGCAACTTGGTCAGAGCAATAACACTCGATCACTTTGGTCCGACGATATTATTCGCTCTTCAAAAATCTTGTACCCAATTTCTTCAAGACCAATAAAGGCAGATTTTATGAACGTAAAAAGAATCTCGTGATTAATTTTTGCAACGGGTGAAATATCTACTTATTTGAAATTTGAACATATACAAATTAGCATGAATGTAAATGCAGAAGTAGCTAACTGATTACTATTGGTTGCAATCCCAACAATATTTCCACCTTTATAGTCAACATACGGTATGATATGAACTTCATCTAACAGTAAAATCATGTTTTTAGTTATCTTTGACATGTTTAAATATATTTTTTGCAGTAGAGTGTAAGAAAAGAGTTACATACAGTGTTCAAAATCTTCGGATGGGGTAATATTAAGCTACTATAATGTCTTAAATATCTATAAGCATGTGGACTTATCGTATTCAATATTCAACATAATATTATAGTGTCTGGTGAGTATCGATATTTTTCCTTATTCATAGTTAGTAACTTTAGTTGATCATAGACTAAAGTTAAAAATTTAATATTTTCATCACATTTTAAAGAGTTAAGTAAATAACAAGCATGGTTAATAATTTTTTCAGTATTACTTTTTGCCTTGCTTTGAAGAGAATCTTCCGAGGAGCCTTTTTCATCTTCTAAAGCTATTAATGAGTCGATTTTATTTAATAAATCTGTCAACTGATGCATGTTGTTTAAAAAAAATGGAGTTTTTAATTTATTAACCTGAATGGTAATATTGTAGTCATATAAATACTTTCCAATTTTAGATCTAAATGTATGACAGCGGAATACGTTATAACAGGCATCGGAGAGAATTTAATTTTAAACAGAATAATCTCATTTTGATCATTGACTGCTTTTTGTCAGGAATCCGAAGTTTTCAGGTATTTAAAATGGTATTAAATTCATCAAAATTAAAAAAAACAGCTTTTTTATATGCTAAATACTCTTCCGCACATTGTTTTGTCGCTTTTAATAAATTTTGTTGTTCAAGTAATAAAATTTTTTCTTGTCTACTTTTTCTGTTAACATTATCAGATTTTGATAAGTAAAATGGATAATTGGGAAAAATTGTTGGGGAAGTACCGACTTTAAGTTTGAGATATTTCAGTGGTACCTCTATCACTTCCCCGCTTTTTTCATCGGCATGTGTAGTTTTCCAAATAATACTAGGTACCTTTGTTAAAGTGACGTTTACAAACCTTTTTTGTCACTATATAATCATCGCGGTGAATTGCCCGAAGCCACTTTTTACACAAATCACTATCTTTGGGGAAACTAAAAACATGCACACGTTTTTTACCTCTGTAGTTTCATCGACACCCCGGCACATAGCACTAAATGGCATAATGTTTCTATATTGTCTTTAAAAACAAGTACCTAATATATCATTTATTATTATTGCACAATTACTGTCAATGTTTCTTTCACACAGTAATAACGCCTCGGGCGGTCGATTGATAAGAAATACAATCGAAGAGTCGACGGCAACTGAGAATGATCGATCAATTATGCATGCTCAGCGAATCAATTCATACCACACTGAGCCGCCGCATCGTAGTCGCATAAATTTTTAATTTGCAGTCAAATTTTGTGTTGTTTATGTTTATCACCCGTTTCATTCAACAGTGGAAATAAAAGATGAATTATAGTCGATAATAAATAAAGCAAAATCATTCCAAAACTACTCTTTCAGCCACCTTTTAGTCTATTAAAATTGGCATCACCCTTACTCAACCCTACAAGCCACTCCACCTTCTTTGACCTGCTCAAAGCTCTTCATTTTCAAAAAAATCGATTGTAAATACTAACTTGAATTTTAAAATCTGAAACAGTACGTGAAGGAGTGGTTTCCACGTCTAACATAAATTACTATATATGAGTGTATATTATTTCCCAGTGTGACGAATACTACAACATACTAAAATTTGAATCAAATCGGAGATGTGGGGTTTAAAAGATTTAATAGGTTTACTTGCTAAAGTCTGGTAAAATGCTTATAAATTTCTTGTATCTATGTAGAAATTCAATTTTTACACTATTTTCATTTTAAGCGACCTGTATAAGACCGAACTACTGATTATTTGCTTCACATTTAATGGTTTAAAAACAGACTTACCAGTGCAAATCCTTCCCCAAATTTATTTTATTTTTTAAAATCTTTTAAATCCTTATACGTATTTTGAAGAAACATGACAATTTCGTTACATATGCATCCATAAAACGAAGTGTAACGACCAACAGTATCAATTCGTGAAAAATGAAATGCCTAATGGTCAAAGACGAAATTTAATTTAGTAAGTTTTTATTTTACCCGACAGCTGTTTCGCCCCAATTTTTGGTCTTTCTCAGGGGTTTGATATGTAACTGTTTACAATTACTTACCCCCTTCCGATTTTCTTGACAATACAGTTTGTTGTATAGTTCGTCATGCTGATCAAGCATATATGTTGGGCGCGGAAACCACCCCTTCATGGTGTTTTTGAGCTTCTAAAATTTCAGCAATTTCGCGTATTTGTCTTCTGTGTGTAGTTGTTTGTTGATTAATTTGAAGCTCGCTCAAAACCACTATGAAGATGTCATAAAATACAAAAAACTGTCGTAATACTTCCGTGTGTATTGCAATAGGTTAGGGTTGAGGGTGAGGTAAAAGTTAAAACAAACAAGCAGTATCGTGTATAATCTATAGATAAAGGTTATAAATAATTCCGTCTTTAATCCACAAAATAAGAAACTGTACTTGATACGAATATTCGAATAAATCAACAAACCTCTACTATTGATCGCGTTTTACAATAGACATGGAAGACAAATCAGTATAACGGAGTCTACAACGTACTTTTTTTTTTAAATTAAAGTCAATAATAACATTTGGATATTAAAAATGGAAAACTTGGAAAAAAAGTTAATAATATGCCGACAAAGAATGAAATTACACATCTGAACGAAAATAGTATAAACATAAACAGCACCTTCACAGAATAGGAAAATTTCAACGAAATATAAGATTGAAAGCGAAAATAGAAAATGGAAAAGGAAATCGAATCAAAGTGAGCTACCAAAATTTATTTTTAAATGGTACAAAACAGATGAACAATAAATCGGAAACTCTCAAATGAAAGTCATCCACCAGTAAAAATTGATAAAGGAAAGAAATATTAAACAATTACTTGATACTGGTGATTTCAAATACTTCAATGTGAATTCAATTATTCATCAAACTTCAAATTACTTCACATTAATTAGGAAAAAAATATATTGCTGTTATCATGCTCCCGCCGGGATTCAAACTGGGTCTCTGGCTTTACTGGGACGGGGTATGGTGACAGCAATTGATTTTTCCTAATTAATTTGGGGTAATTTGTAGTTTGGTTCACATTAGTGTGTTTAAAATCACCACTACCAAGTATTTAATTGTTAATGAAAAGCATTTAATTATATTCCATAATTCTACCCCTAAGTGGATCAATAATAATACTAAGTGCAATTAAGGGGTGTAATACTCTTTATTAATTTAAAAAAGAAACCAACGTTTCGCCCTTGGTTTTTGGGCTTTTTCAAGGTATAATTATACCTCGTGTCGTTAAGCTGTAATGTCGTGACTGTCTAAATGTTTTTAACGCTTTTATATAAATTATAATAATTGTTACTGCAATTCTACAAGTTTTCAATGACTTTAGTTCGATGCTTGTTATTTTATTTTTATCGTTACATCTGTGTATGTGAATGTCTTTTGTTGGGTGGTTGTACGGTTGGTTCCTGCTTAATCACCATTGACAACATAAAAAGACCTTGAAAAAGCCCAAAAACCAAGGGCGAAACGTTGGTTTCTTTTTTAAATTAATAAAGAGTATTACACCCCTTAATTGCACTTAGTATTAGCATTTAATTATATTGAGTAAGAGGATCACAATAATAGAAACAACGGAAAAATTCTAGCATAAGACAGAAAGGGATGTGCTTAAAAAATTGATATGTATATAAATGTAAGAAAAGCAAAACTAATGCACATCGGAAAAAAACAGCACAAATCTACAAATAGAAATAGACGGAACCCAATTGGAACAGGTCAGAGAATTTGTAACGGAAATTACGAACGATTCTTAGCTTGCTTTTGCATTAATTGCCATAAGCTGTCAATTGTCTAAAGCACAATTTTTTATGCAAAATTAACTATTTTAAGTAATACTTCAAAATTACTCAAAAATTTTCAAATAAAGCAATAGGAAGTAGAAGTAGAAAACGATTTTTTTTTACAAATTAAATTAGGTATCTCAGAAACCTCCATGTAGGTATACAAATTGGTTAAAAAGATTACCTTAAAATTTTGTGTGCAATGCGAAATTGTCTTAAAGAATATACTGTTATATTTAAAATAAGTAAGTTGACGTAGGTGGCTTTATTTTAATTTGGGAGAGCATACTCAATAACGTCACTGCCTAAACTTTCAAAATTTAAATTTCCGATATATTGACCACCGCATGTACTATATGCATATATTTCGTTTAGGTTCTGATTAAGAGATAGCGTGTAATTTTTGAAATTTTCTAATCATAAGTTAAAAAAGAGGATAATGAAGGTGACTGATATACGAATATAAAGAGACCCACCCCTAAATATAACAACAAAATCGGAAAACAAACGAGGATACGTGTTGCGCCCACTTTTCATGTGGGTATTATCAACGCGAGACTAGTTCTCAAGCCCAAAAAAGTTTTATACTTATAATGACAATAAGTATAACACTGTTCAAATTTAATTTTTATGGGAGGACCCGAAACAATTAACCAATCAATTAAACTTGAAACATCGACGGGCAGAGAACGGTTAAAATCTAAAGGAGAAAGAAAAGTAATAGTGTGAGAATGTGAATATCATCAGTACCAAAAGGAAAAGTTTCAACCACAGCCAAGTAAAGGAAAGGGTAACAATGAGAAAACAGGAATACGTTCAATACTTATCCCCTCCTATAGCTAATTTATTCATGAGCAAATATGAATCTGATTTCAAAAAGGAATCTAAATATATCCCAAACGTCTGGATATAGTACAGCTATTTTCGATACGACTAAATATAATATTGATACAATTACCATTCATAATGTGAATTAAATAATTGAACCATCTACAAATTACCTCAAATTAATGAGGAAAAATCTATTGCTGTCTTCATGCCCCCGTCGGGATTCGAACCCGGGTCTCTGGCTTTATGCGCTATTGCTCTAACCACTAGCAACGGAGACATGATGACAGCAACATCGACGAAACGTACTTACTAAGTCACTGAATCTTCGAATGAATGTATATTATTATTAATATCAATTAACAATGAAATATTGAGTCACATTTAGTAGTGGCGATTTTAAATACTTACTGTGAATTAAATAATTGAACCATCTACAATTTACCTCAAATTCATGAGGTAAAGGCTTCTGTTGTCATCATGCCCCCCCCCCCCCCCAGCAATAGCTTTTTTCGAGTCGAAGAATAACTGATCTTAAATTGTATATTATATATAAGCTTCGATAATTTCGTTGATTGTCTTTTAATGCTCTTTGGAAGTAATTTAAATTTTATTTTCTACTTTTTAGTTGTTGTTTGCACATGTAGCTATAATCTTGAAGTCGGTTTTTGTCTTTTCTTCTAATTTTATTTTTAATTAAGTTTATTTCTTAATTGTTTTGTTGATTTTCTTAAGAAGCGCTGAATTGATTTGGATAAAAGTTTTATGGGACCACCCCTGAAATAGTTACCGACCGATCCAAAATTATTAAATTATTAAAGTCGATTCATAACTGAGGGAATAATCGCGTAAAAAAAACAGACTAATTGAGAACCTCCTTTTTAAAGTCGGTTAAAAGTAAGAAATGTGAGGCCGTGGATCATAAATAACTCAATTTTCAAGAACAATAATCAAATGTAGGTCTTCTTATGTTCATCTTCACCTCTGTTTGTATCTTTAATGTACGTTTAATCGTTTCTTATTCAAGTTCAGACGGTGTCCTTCAATTTTGTCTCCTCTTTTCTTCATTGGTCTCTAAATTAATAATTCTCTCATTGGTCCTCTTCATCTTTCTTATACTCCCGTTTTTCATTTACGTTCTCGTTTATTCTAATTTCGTTTCTTTCAAAACTTTAAAATAAAAAGCGATAAGGGCTACTTAGCTTGCTCGGAATGGAATATTTATTTTCTTTGGCTAAATACGCGTATAGCTATGACATTGGTCTTTACGTATTAAGTAATCGTTATTTTAATAACTAGGTATTATAGTTACGTGAACGAAAAGAAAGAAGGTGAAATGTGGAAATTCCGACAAATAACTACAAAATGGTAAGGTTAAGATCTACCGATTGGGTTTCCTGAATTAGATTTTATAGTAGCCATGCCCTTGCAAGTTTACATCTGTAAGACGCAACACTATTTTTTTTAGTTTAATTGCTTCAAAGAACAGTCAAATGTCATGCCAGGTAAGCTAAGTTTTATGACGCGTATTAATAAATATTTAATTAAAAACTGTGCTTTGTCATTTGTATTAATTAAGGGTTTCACTATTTTAAAATGCCATGGTCATGTGGTTCAAATGTGCAAGGTGATGATTTTGTAATTATTTATATTCGCATTTTCTGAATTAATGGGTATGTTTGCGAAAACTAAAAGGTAAAGTATTTTAATAAAATTTTCTATTACACGAATTATACTTTTTTTTTGTAGGTGGTAACGTGAAACGTCGTACGTATCATCGTATTAACTTAAGGTAGTAGGTATTAGCAAGCGTTTAACAACCTTAAATCAGGTTCTGACACTGGAGATCGAGTTCTTGACCGTAACCGTTTGTCCAGTCATTCTAATATTTTGTTCATAGTATGCGAACACATATTATATGTATTTTGTATATCGTTTGTTTTTTAAAATGTTCTACCACTAAATTTTATAAATACAACAATTTATATGAATACGCGTTTTCATTTTCTTTTTTATTAATACAGAAGCATCAAATAGAGCTTACGTGATTTTTATGTGTAGCATGTTTTTTAAAACAGCACGATTAAAAACAATTCACTTTCTAAATAGACTGGTGAAATATAAACTTTGATATCATTATTGAACTGATTTTTACAGTATATCGGAATTAGAGTTTAGTTATGTGGTGAAACTAGGTGGTTAACGTTTACGTTATACGAACATGTCTGTATGTGTTGGTATATTCATGTGACAATATGCTTAGACCGTAGCGAGTAAGTATTTGTTTTCCTTCTATTGTAATACTGTAGCTTTATTTTGTGCAAAAAGTGAAAGGTCATGTATGTAACTGAAACAAGGGAATAATGGGCTTTAGCAAAAAGTTGTCTTAAATTTATTCATATCATCTCGGTCAAAAAAGAATAATCTGGTCTTGGTCTTATTTATTATTGAAGTTTTAGCCTTAAAACTGTCCAAATTAGAAGTATAGTCTGTTTTAAATCTTTTCATTAGTGTATACCTACGACTCGGGATTTATAAGATATCGCATTAACATCATCTACATGGCCTTTATGAACCGATCCAAAACATGAAATTAGTAATAGCACATCGAACTTGTATGCAATAATAGCATCGGCCAGATTAACTAGCGTATCCTCTAGTCCGGTGGTAGAATTAGTGAGAGTCAGACACACTGTCTTTTGTAGTGCACTATTATTTTATATCTGTTTAAAGAAGCAGGTGTTCAGAGCACATTTTCATCATAGTTTCTTTTTTATTAAATTTTTATAAGCCCGGCAAGAATAGCGATCATTTATCAGCTATGCCCGAGAATTGTAGGTTACGTAGTTTCAGTATTGTCACTAAAGGTATACGTAAGGCGGCACTCGCACCAACAAAATGCATCAACGACGATATTCAAATGCTAGCGACTTGTTGGCAACGAGTTCCTGTGTAGATTATTGGTTCATCCTTATATTTTTATTAACACACATTGAACACCTTACATTTGCACAAGAAAAGTATTATTAGATGATAAGAACATTTTAATCATTATTTATATAAATTATAGTCATCTACTTTTCACAAGATTGACCTTTTTATCTGAGCAACGCTATTGCACGACACCAGCATCTTCGAAGTAGCGTGGAGATCACGTCACCGTTGTCTTATTGTGAAAATCATTATTTCAGACTATTTGCCGCGACCGTAAAGCTACGTCGCGACGCAGTAACGCGCCGTCGCGTATTCCTTGTGTGATAACCGCCTGTAAGTCATATGCAATCGAGTTTTGTTTTGTTTTCGAGGTGGAAATGAATTCATTTAAAGACCGGTAATACTGAGCGAGACGACTGTACTTATCCAGCAGCCGTCGTCTAACGAGATTGAATAGATAACAGTCAGGTTGGCAGTAATCAGTAAAAGTGTGAACAATATTATTGGATAGAAAGGTGCAACGTAATAAATTGCTCTGACCAGCTAAAATATTCTAAACAAAATAGTTAAAATATGAAGTAAAACACAGACTCAATAACAATATTTGTTTTAATGCTATTAAGACTTTCTTTTGTGCATTGATTGTGAAACATGATGTAAAATCAATTAGAATAAAAGGCACGATGGATAGTTAGGAAATTCTTGTACAATGATAGTCTGTCAACAAAAACCGAAAAACTTATTGTTCAATACCGTTCATAAATAATGTTAGTTTTAAGTATAAAAATAAGTTAAAGAAATTCAAAATACATGCCACTGAAGTTAATAATCACAATCTTAAAAACATGTTTAATAACTTGAAAACAAAAACAGCCCCCTTTCAAAAAGCGGAATCTACCAACTTTTTTATAAACAGTGTGATGCAACCTACATAGGAAAGAGTGGGCGAGGCCTAAATACTAGAATAAATGAACATATTTATTCCATAAATAAAAAACTCAAAAAAACCGGTTTCTCTGAACATTGCATCGACAATGGTCACAATCTCGATACAACAAAAACCAAAATTTTGAAAAATAATATTAAAATAAGAAAAAAGCTTTCATTATGTGAAAATTTAGAAATTAAAAAATCAATATTCAATAAACAGAACTTAGTTAATAATAAAATCGAAATGTACACTGACTCAACCCCATTCCTCCTTTGTAGATTGTAGGTATAAATTTGTTGTTGTAAGTTTATAATTTTAGTACGCAACACTCTTGAAAATGGTCCTTTAGGACCGAAACAATATTGTCGGGTTCGTCAATAAATTTGTGAAACTATCCATCGTGCCTTTTATTCTAATTAATATTTGTTTTGTAAATATTTCAGTTGTTTCAGTATATGATAAAACGATATTTGGATATAAATTACAATCAAGCTACATAGACAAAGCCTATTTCGTAAGTATACAAATTTTGAAATTGCAACTACGCTACTGGTTTTCGCTGAATAGTTATTACTCTGCCTAAAGGGCGATCATCTCCATCCCGATTAGCAACTGTGTATTCGAAAATCTATGACCTTTGAATCATTTTAGATGCCGAGAACAATAGGAGAACTATAGTTCTGCATGACTGGAGTCATTTGTGGGGTTTAACGGCGGTGTTGTTCGGCATTGGAAGTCAGGATTTTTTCACTTTTTTCGAGTTTCTTTCCTTTTGTTAAAGCTACTGGACTTCTAGATTTCAATATCACCCCTCGGTAAAATCAGGACTAATGCGTGTATTAGCCAAGCATTTTCAAAATTGATTGCATGTCGCTTCTACAGGATGTAAGAGAGGAAGGCTTTTTTTTAAATAGTAACCTGATGAGCTCGGGGCGTTATCATCGATAATTCAAGCCCTAAGTACTATCGCGAAAAATCATTGATTAGTCATTAATGGGGGTCTCCGTAGCGAACTGTTTTAGTTAAGTAGCTAAGGCGTTTGTCGTAGATTCTTATAAAGGTCGATGAGAAGAGCATAAAATTTTTAACACTGGCAAATAACTGTTACTATCACTTCTTAATTACACCCTATTAATCTTAGAACCACAAAATACCATAAAAAAATATGACATGTTACAATGTTTTATTTGCGATAGTGGTAATTCTAAGGTTTCAAAATAATTTCTAAAATTCTATTTCCAAAATATTTTTTTTAAATTAAAATTAAAATTTATTTGTCGCAGCTTTAAAATTTTAATAATCTTTTTAACGTAAATACTTAGTTATATTTAATTAATAGTACATATTTTTTTTAAACATTTTTTTATTTAACATCTTGGAAATTGTATTGTGGCATCCATCTATCATGACAATATATTTTTGATCAGCACGACGAACTCTACAACATACTGTATTTTCAAGAAAATTGAGTAGGGATGACCCAGACTGCATAATTACCCTAAATTCATATAACAGTTCCCATACGTGTAAACGTACATCATAAATTACAATTGTGAGAAATAAATATTTGAGATATATAAATAATTTTCATATTAACAGTGTTACTAATTTCTGTATACAGTGATATATTTTTAATTATTAATTTAGATAGACAAAAATCCGTCTTTTTAATTATTGTTTTGTAAAAAATTCATATCATGCAATCATTTAAATTGTACCTATATGTATTTCGCATAATGCTAAAGCATCAAATAATGAGGTATATCGAATTCAGTGGATTTGGCCGGTAGCTTTTTCCCATAAGGTTGGGGTCGGGTCTTTTTCAATTTAATAGTATGCAAATTTTAGAAAGCGATGAATAATACTGCAGATTTATTTAAAGCGATTTTTATACATGTAAATATATCTAGTTATTAAAAATGGAAAAAAAAAACGAAGGAATTTTCACTAAGATTTGTACGAGAACATCGAGAAATTAGCTTCGACCCAAAGAGGTCATTTAAAGAGGAATACAGAGGTTACTAAAATTTAAAACTATGATTCAAATTTAAATATTCCTATAGAACATAATTAAAAGGAGTGGGAATTGTACACAGCCATTTCTACCTGGTTATTTACTAAATTTGCATTATTGTGTATCTAAAGTAAATGTTCCTATGTTTTTTATTTTTTCATTTTTTAAATGCAGTTTCACAGACAGTGCACCCTTCTGAGTGTCAGTTATATCAAATAGTTATCTAATTATCAAAGTATAGATACACTTTTACTAAACTTTGATTAATTTTACAGTTCTCTTAATATAAGATACGTAACTAATTGTAAGTGATACCTATAAGCAATCAACGTTCATTTAGGTTAATCAAATTGTAATGTTTTCAATAGTTTTTGTTAATTATTGTAAAAGCGTCTGTATACACATGTACAACAAACTTGCACATCTGTCGGTGTAATTACAATGTAATTCCTTATAGAAACAATTGGGATGCGGTGATTTTTCAAGGTATCACAGATTTATTTATTTACAAAGAATTAGCAATGTGTTTAACCTTCGCACAAATCAAATAGGTAGGTACACTGCAGTATTAAATACTTATTCGTTTGTTTTTAGACGGGTCATTAATTCCACTGGAATTTCCGTTGAACAGTTGATGTCATGACATGTGTACATACACTTTTCGTACACAATAATTTTAAATCAATTAAAAATTAGGTAAATTTTATCTCTTTTATGAAGGTTAGATTTTGAACAATCCATTTTAATTTGATATTTTAGTAGTCCGTGATTACTTGTACATTACGTCCCGACTAAAGTTAATCTGAACCCAAATTTCCAGATATGTATATTAAGGGCCCGTTGAGGTGTTGGTAAAGCTTGTCACGGGAAGAATGCTTTAAAAGGAATTGGACAGGTCCAGAGTATGACTTCACAAATTTTACAATAACTGCAAGCAACTTATAATTGTGCGATTTTTCTATTGGGGTCCCAGCTAATTTTGAGCAAGAATATCGATATATCGATAGTAATCGATAAATATCGGTATATCGATAACAATAATAGCAACTGATAACTATGGATACATCGATATATCGATAATTATCGTTGGTTATCGAAATATCCATAGTTATGGATAACTGTCGACAAATTGATAAATTCGATAAGTATATCGATATTTTCTCTAAGTAAACGGATAATAATACTGTCACTATCGTGATTCAAGGACAGGGAACCGATGACGTAACTGTCAGATGTGTCTGTTTTACTAGGCCCATGCCGCATACTAGAATGCGGTGATTTTGGAACCAAACCACATTTTATAAATTTTTTGTTGTTCCGATATACTTTTACATTAGGATGAATATCTAACGAAAATGTTATGTCTCTTCAAAACACGTATAAGTAATGATTTAAACTAAAATCTATTTACATTATTTTAAAAACAAAATAAAAGAGTTTAATTAACAGTAAATCTATTTAAACAATTTAATGTGAAACAAATGATCAGTAGTTCGGTCATATACAGGTCGCTTAATAAGAAAATAGTGTAAAAATTGAATTCATACATATATATATATATATATATAAAATTTTTTACCAGATTTTGACAAGTAAGCCTATTAATTTTTTTAATTTCCCATTTGATTCAAATTTTAGTATTCGTCATACTGGGCAATAATATATACACAAATACAGTAATTTATGTTAGGCTAAACTACCCCTTCACATAAGTACTGATTCAATTTTGAAAATTCAAATTTGTATTTACAATCGATTTTTTTTTGAAAATGAAGATCTTTGAGGATGATGAAGAAGGTGGAGTGGGCAGTGGCTTGTAGGGTGGAGTAAAAGATTATGGTGGCTGCCAGGGTAGTTTTGGGGTGGTTTTTCTTTATTAATAATCCACTATAATTCAAATTTTATCTCCACTGTTGAAAGAAACAGGTGATAAACAACATAAATTTTGCCTGTCAATTAAAAAGTTAAAAAAAATTAACTTAACCAACAACTTTGTTGGTTATTGGCAAGATTAGATTTTATTGAAAAGATATTTAATTGGAAACCGATTTCTCGAGTTTCATACATCATAAGAGAAGGTGGTTTTCGCTTACAAACGAATATGTTACTTTAAATGCATGAAGAGGAAATTATGCGTGATCTGAATGAAAATAAAAGATAAACTATTAAAAATAAAGTGCATAATTTCAGTATAGATTGCATACTTTCAAAGTTTATTAAAAACATTTTATAAATTGTGTTTGATTAGCATTCTACCGAGATCTAAGGCTGTCCATGGTAGCAAGAAGTATACTGGTCAATTTTTGGGTCAATTTTGAAAACAATCTTAAAAAAAATTCTTTTTCTGTTCTAAGTTTTAAGTAATCCTAACGCATGCAATTTAAAAATCTGATAGCTCTTCTTTCGTTTGCCGTTATTTTGTAAATTTAGGTTAACATAAACTGTTTGTTATATACTCACACATGCTATTTTTGTTTGTACCGATGATGACTCCAATTCATATAATTGCTCGCACTTAACTTTGTCATTGACCTGCAAGTAAGGTGGTATGTGTTTTCTTTTGCCTATCGCCTATAAAATTACCTTGATAATTGAAAGCTAATGAATTGACGAATACACATTTTTTTAAGGCAATTAAAACAATTATTTGTCAATAAATTATAAAAAATAAGTACGTAAGTGATGAGTATTAGGTAAGCCAAAATGTGATGTTTCACAATTTCCTTCTTGGTCTTGTGATGAGTAGATTGATCTATCATTCTTGTCGAATTTTATGTTTCTGTGGTGTATTGAATTGGCAATAAAATCATTTTCAAAACAATTTAAACAGTTCCTTTTGATTATTGAAGAAGAATTATTACGGAAGGACTAGCGGCACAATTTCTTGTATTTGTTTCAATGTGTATGTGAACTAACGCGATAACGACATTGTTAGTACCAGGGTTAGTACCTACTGGTATTGTTGTGTTTAATAAATGCTACGACCATGTAATGTATTTTTTAAATTAGATAATAGAACGCTTGACGGCGAATAGTTTATATGTATACCTACTAGTGTACTAGGTTATGCGGTTGTAGGTACGGACCTGTACATTTACACGCGCCCACAGTCACTACTGTATAACCTAATCCTACCTTACCTAATCTAAAAATAACAAACATAACAAGCACCCAATATTAAATTAAATCAACAATTTCAACTACTAATGATGTCACGTCATTGAGTTTTCATGTACACATTCATTGAATCAGTGCATATTTTTTAAAATTTCTGATGCTCAAAAACACCATTAAAGACTCATTTCCGCTCCCAACATATGCATGTCGGATAATGGCGTCATCGAATCGTATTCCTATGTTTTTAGGTCCATATTCTCTTAAAAGTGGTTTAAGCCCTTGTTGTGAGAACGTTTCTCTAAGTTCTAGTATTTCAAGTCGAGGTGATAAATTAAAAGCTCACCGAGCGTAGATACGTTGCTGTTTAGTCATTGTACTATGATTTGGGATAAATTATGACATGACAGACAAGGGGTAGTAGAGGACTTTTTAAAGTAAGCTGCAGAATAACGACAGTCTGGGACCGGCAGCGGATGTATTCGTTTCGGCTTGATATGATGTTGTCATAGTTTAGTTATTTCTTCTAATAACCGATCCTGGATCACGAATTGGCTACCTGATCCTTGGTCAGCATGACGTACTCTACAACATACATTTTCGAGAAAATCGAATGCGGATCAGCCAAACTGCAGATCTTAATTAGTAATAGTGTTGATCGGGTATTTATAGAGTTGTTAACATTAGGAAGAATTAAAAAACACTTTTAAAACCTTTAAATTTTATTAATTTTCCCTAATATTATCTCGTAAGAAGAAGTTGATTCATAACTAGGCCGTTTGCAAAATCTTTCCCGGCTAACTTATTTCCACCTTATTGGCTGGATCATTAGGTATCAACTCAACCGTTGACCTGCAGAGGTTCCACGTAAAATCGTAACCTATATTTTAAAATAATTTCATTGGGAATTGTTTATATTCATTAATAATAATTCTTTATTATTGGTTACAATAAAATATTTGTTCAGTTCATAGTTCACACGATTGAAAAATACATAATTTTTAATAATACCTGAATGGCGTCTGATTTTATGTGCACATGTTAAACGCAGGTTGGAGAGATTTTGTTTCCAACTACAGCTGTTCCAGCGATATCTAGTACTGTAATTTTTTCAATTTCTATTTAAGCATTTCCGACTTAAATTTATTGTCATAATATTTAGCGAACGTATCACCTAATAACCTAAGCTAATTTATTGTTTTTTGTAAAAAAATCCTCGGAACAAGATTATCCAACCTGCGTTTACCTTTTTCTCGTTTATGTTGGAACGTCCCAACGAAAATCTAACAGCTAGCAATCAACAGAAGGCGAAAACACCCCGTATTTTCTGTACAGTTATGCATACTTAACTTCTTTATTGCTAACGTTAGTGTGATTGAGAGAGTAATGTAAATTTATAGCTACTTTTGTCTAGATCAACAGTAGTTGGTTATTGGCAAGATTAGCTTTTATTGATCCTATGAGATAGGTAAACAAAAGCATTTTTAATTTGAAATTCTAGAAAGATTGAAAAATTAGAAATAATATAAAATTTTCAAGCAACAATGATTGTGTCTCAACAATGTTTGAGTTTAATCGATACAATAAAGGAGAATTGTGGGTAAGTATTCTTGCACAATGAGACTGTAGTTACGAACAACTTTTAGTGTTACACGATAGGGTCTTAACAAGTAATGTGTAGCCTAGAAATAACGGTTGGTCTGCTCTGCTGCACTATGGTAAACGTTGAACCGTTTTATGCACTTCCTATGTATACAGTAGCTCAAGTGTCTGTATACGATTTCAGTGCAATGTTCTGTTTGACCTAAATAGCTATTATTACAACTTAGTTCCTTTTATCTTTGATTTTGGGACAAGAATTTTTGTATTTCTATAACTAAACACAACAATCAGTAATTTTACAAACACTGTCAGAACAAAGTTAGAAACTGCCTTAAATTGAAGATGATACCATGGGTGTCGAAATATGATAATTGATATAATCTAACAGTCCTAAATAATATGGAAACAGTATTTATAAAACAGTACAGGCTGAAAATAGTTAAAAATTAAACAAAAGCAATTTTGGTGCATGGACGAGAAAAATCTAGGATTAGAACTGCCACCAATATTGAATATGTAAAATGAAAGAATTTTCGGATTTTGAATATTTTGGGAAGTCAGGGAACCCTATTATTATTACAGAGTACGTAATCGCTAGTTCGAAATCTTTTGCTTATTTTCAGCTAATTTTTGCATTTTCTGAAAATTGAAACACCTAATTCTCTGCCTATTTGTGAAAAATAATAGAATCTTTGCCTCCTTTTACTTATGTTTCTGCCTCTAATAACTCTACATCAAATGATATCCTACCATATTTTCTCCCCTTTTCCTTATCTTCTAATGAGAGTGTTTTTTTTATTCAGCAAAGCAAAAGAACAACAAATATGAAATGTACTACTGCATGTACCTGAGCCCTACATTTATCGCTGCGAATGATGCTGATAAAATTATATCGTGCATTTAGCGCCGCGAGTATACCATTAATATAGAAGTCTATGTACAATACTTTCATCTAATACTTTATATTAACTTTATGCATTCTATTTTTGTGTGATATTTCCAACACAAACTTTTACTCCCTTTTACATTTTAACCCTAGCTTAGGATTGCCCGTTTTGTTTAACAACACAGGCGTGTTTAAAAGTATACAGATTATAAACCATCGTCATACCATATACAAATATCTTAAATCAAATTGATTTATATCATATTTATACTTATACTAATTCTACTTATTTCAATTTTTGAACGTATGCTAAACCTCGCAAATATACTCCTAATTTTCCACGGTTAAATCTTCATTGCAAAAGTAGTATTTACTAATTAATAAAACCGAAATAATTTTCATTTAAGTAAACAGTGAATAGAAACATAATTTCATTTGTTATGAATATTGTTATCGTTTCATTTGGTAAAAAAATAGAATAAGTAGAATTAATATAAGGATAAATATGACATAAATGCAATCACATTTGTGAATTAGATTTAAGGTCTTTGTATATAGGATGGCGTTCATAATCCCTATACTTTTAAACACGCCTGTTTTGTTAAACAAAACTGCCAGTCTTAAACACGAGTAAAAGTGTAAAAGAGAGTAAAAATTTGTGTTTAAAGTATCATACGAAAACAGAATGCATAAACTTAATATAAAATAATAAAGAAAAGCATTGTTATTATTTAATATAATTATTAGTATTAATGGTGTACTCGCGACGCTAAATGTACGATATAATTTTATCAGCATCATTCGCAGCGATAAATGTAGGGCTCAGGTAGGTACATGCAGTAGTACATTTCACATTTGTTGTTCTTTTGCTTTGGTGAATAAAAAAACACTCTCATTAGAAGATAAGGAAAAGGGGAGAAAATATGGTAGGATATCATTTGATGAACCTGCTTCCTTCGCGGCGATAACTGCACGCAAAAAGGTCGCGGCGATAAATGCACGGCGTTAACAACACGAAACCATGTACCTAACTAAGCCTCCTTTTTTGTAAGCATATGCTGGACTTAATGCCTAATTTGCCCAATCAGAATAAATCAACATTTCGTCGTATGAGCAGTATGAAATGATCGGCAACCGAAACTATGTGCAAGGCAGTGGTTGTGTGTGATTCTAAGACTGGGGGTGCGCTGAACACAAAAATACTAATATTATCCCAAATATCCACAAAAGTAGATTTTTAAATTTCTGTCGTTATTTATTTGATCGTGACCAACTTCACGCATGCATTCAAGTAGTTTGTTTTGTATAGTGTTAGAAGTACTTTAAAAGATAAGTGATATAATCTAAAAAGACAGGTAAATTCCTGTAACGTCTAAATATTTAAGGATTACAAGGCAACTGTGATCTTGATCATGATCTTCTCGTAGCCTCGTATTTTTTCGTTGATGCCGGGTCCGTTACCTGATGACGACTGGAGATACCATACCAGTCGAAACGTTGTAATTCTCAACAATAAAGACATGGAAGTTCGACAACCTAGGTGTATTATTTTCAACACAAACGTGTCTACAACTTAATTATTCATTAACACTAGTTGGTTATTGGCAAGATTAGCTTTTATTGACCTTACAATATTGTGAATAATCTCTCGAACACGTTTGATTAACTTGTAGATTATAACATTCGGTAATTATGCAGTATTGCTTATCCCCACTCAATTTGCTTGAAAATGCAGTGTTGTAGAATTCGTAATGCTGCACAAGAATAAATGCAGGGTGGATGAATAGTGCCTGTACGGAACATTGTGTCGTGAGCATTGGTTTTACGAAAAAATGATTCAAATAAGTTTCACCGAATGAACTCCTTCACATCCTGAAATTATTTTCGATTATACAGGGTGTACCTATCATCAATTTTTTGAACACATTACCTGTATATGATTACATTGTTGAATTTCACGTTAAAAGTAAAGGTCAATTAGGTAATCAAATAGTAGATCACACCGTTTCCGCACTATTTAGCATTTTTGAAAATGAAGAACGTTTGTAGCCTCTCAGAAAAGAAATTGTATCTCCGAAACGAAACAAGATGTGTCATTGTGTGTGCATGAAATTACCTATCGTCATAGCTAAATTTAATTCAATTCGCCTTTATTAAGATGAAAGAGAGCAGTTTTTTATTTTTTATTTAAAGGTATTTATTTATTTTTTAAATGAAACGCTATACTTTGTGCGGTAGCATCTACAGAATTTGATTATCTATCGATTTTATTAATACATGTTGGGCCCTACCTCTGTGAATGCAGTTAAAGTTTAACTCATATGGCGGAGTGCTTCTTCAATGGCGAGTTTTGATTGTTTTGCTTGATAAAAATACACAAATCGTAAATTATATATGTATTTCAAAAAGATGTTGAATGTTATAAATAAAATAATATAATATAAATAAATAAATAAAAGACTGCAAAGATAATCCCACAAATATTGACATATAAAAAAGAGGACTTCAATTGGATTCCTCTGGCATAAACATAATCAATTAACGTTTTGCGTAGTGCATTCACTGAGAAGATACCTGAAGACTCATACTAACCCAAATATCGTATCTAGCAAAACTGATACAAAAATTAAAAGAATTTGTCGATTTTGCAAAATGAAAGCGAAAATATATCTAACGGTGAAATATCTACGTTTTTCATGACCTAGAATGTTTTTGATAGGTAAAACAGCCAAAAAATATCAAAATTGCGATAATTTCAGAAACGTGAACGTGTCGCACCGCTACCGTCGTGAAGACAAGGCTTGCGCACTTGAACTTTATTTATTATATTGTTATTATATTAAATTCAGGTATCCTATATGAATAAACAAAAACAACGACGGAACTGTTCATAGGAACGCTGGATATACAGTTTAATCACACTTAAAGTTGTACGAACTGTTAATCATGAAACTGAGAAAATAAGCGTTGGGGTGTTGGTTTTTAAACTTCTCATTTGCAACTTTCATTATTTATATTTCCACATTAAGATTGTATTGACATCGGATCCAAAAATAGACATCGATATTATATTAAATTATGCAGTTAGGGTTGTATTGAAAATTATATAATGTACCTGTCCAAATATTGTAAATGAAATATTACGGTCATATAAATACGTTTCCAATATGCGATCTAAAGGTATGACAATGGTATAAGTTACAAGAGGCATCGGAGAGTAATTAATCTCAAATAAGAAAATTTCATTTTGATCATTGACCGCTTCCTGACAGGAATACGAAAGGAAAAGAAAATAGGACAGGACTTCCGAAAACCGGAACCCTCAGAATCACCTGAAATTTTACGGACACATTTAATTGCATGTAAAACGAAAGTGCCTAAAAGTATTCTTGACGACTCGAAAGGAAAGGGATGAAAAGAAAATTAAAATTGAAATCAATTTTTTTACAGATTGAAAATCGTAATAATATCAAATGGGAACTCTCAAAGTACATATTTTTAATTTAAGCGTATTTAAATTATTAACACTCCAACAACCTAAATGGTTAGGTTAGGGGAGGATGGAGAATGTTAGAAGAAGCGTCTAACAAAGGGGGTGTGGATTGGTTAGGCGATATTAATAGATAATGTAGATGTAATCAATGTTAATATACCTATATATTTAGTACACAGGGTGTACCAAGGAAGTCCTTTGTTAGAACTTTAAGAAGTAATAATCGAAATTTAATTTTGAATTTTTCGCTTTCGTAGTAATTTCATATGAACTTTTTATCTAAAATATTTTCATGCAAAATTCACTTCCGGTTACACCGGAAATAGGCACTAACTTTGTTATTTTTTAAATAGAACACATCATACCATTAAAATTGTTAGTTAATTTAAAGATAAGTTTCATAACATGAACCTACCCGAAAACTCCACCGTTTTGGAAATAAACGACCATCTTCAATTAAAAAAAAAAGTGTTCAAAAATAATTTTACAGCAGTCAATAATAATGGTAGTTCTTGTACCGTGTCAAATGGACGGACGCAGCGTATGAGCAGCACCATTCAGTTGATACCACCAACTCCCGACAACTCTTAAGTGGCAGGTTATCCAAGAAATTCGTCACTACTCCATTAAGTAACTGCATGTACCGTTCAGCAGTCAAATTGTCCTGATAAATTTCAAATTTAACATTATTGTTCATCAAAAGAGCAAAAACGTTAATAATGAATTTGTTCTGATAATTTCTGTCTCTAGTTTAATGTGGATTTTCCTGGGCCCAATAGCGTGAATTTCTTCTATTAATAATTCCCTCTCTTGTAAATTTTGATTCATCCGCCCAAATAATTTTTGAATGAAAGCTCGGATTTTCATTTATTTTGTTTACAAATATTTGGAGAACGTACTAAAGAAGTTCAGTAACTGAAGAAGACAACTTTGTTATCGAAAAGTGCTTCGGACATTTTTGATCCAAGTTTTGACGTTGGGGTTTGAGCTATTTAGTACGTTCTACAACACCGTCAAAATTTCTCCAGTTTTGCTGATTTACAAACATTTGACAAAATTCCATTCCTCTTGCCGAGTCTCCTTGTCGAAATGATTGTACATGTGTATAAAAATAAGGATGGAAATGATGTTTCTTTAGAATTCTTTGAATGGACATTTGTGAAATTCCTAGGCCCCTTGTAGCTGCTCGAATAGACGAATTGCAATTTGCATTGAAATAAGCTAAAACTGTTGTTTCATTCTCTTCGTTATTGTTAGCTGATTTTTGATAGGTAGTTCTTTTTAGACTTAATCCCAAATCGGACAAATCTCGAGTCGATTCTTCCAAACATATCCCTTTTCATATTTGGTTTGTTAGGATATTTTTCGTTCGGCATGTTCGAGCAACAATTTTGTCACATTTCCCATGTATGTTAAATAAATCTAAAATTTCTGCGTTTGTAAAATTTCCGACCTCGCTTTCCGTTTTAACTTATCGTTAGATAATATAATCCTTTTTTTTTGTGATTCAGAAAGAACACACACCATCAAAAAAGTAAGTTTCTGCCACGAATAGTGCTAAATAATGCAAAAACATCAACAATTGAAATGATACTTCAATGCATGGCCCAATTAATATTTAAAAATCATTAAAATTGATCATCATTTACAAAAATCAGTGATATTTATTTAATGGAAAATGAAAGATGTAAGGTACCCCCATATCAAACGATTCAGAATCAAATTCTGCTTTCGAATATGGAAATATATACTTGGTGTTCCATTTAAAATAAGAACGTTTTTATTGTCTGAGGTTCCCAATATTCAGTATAATTTTTTGAACACCCTGTATAACTATCGAAATCTTTTTTACATGATATCATTGTTCATTTAATAGTTGACTTACAAAACGGTGGATTTTTCGGGTAGGTTCATGTTATGGAACTTACCTTTAAATTAACTAACAATTTTAATGGTATAATGAAATACAGGATGTCTTATTTCCAATAACAAAGTTAGTGCCCATTTCTAAGTAAAATTTACTTGGAAATATTTTAGGCAAAAGATTCATATCGACTTTATTTTCAAAATTAAATTCCGATTATTACTTTTTAAAGTTCTAACGAAGGACTTCTTTGGTATAGGGTGTGCCAAATTGGACACTTTTAAAGGCAAAGTATACTTTAAAGAGGAAATTGACAAAAACCGATGTTTTCCTGGCAAAAATTTTTTATTTCTCTAAAAACGTATTGTGAATGGTTTAGTTGTAAACAATAAATACAGTCATTTTTTAAATGAAACACCCTGTATATTTTAATACGTCTTAAGAGTGCTCAAAATGACCTTTCCATATATACAACACACTGTATATTTTTCTCAAATAATCTTCAAAATACAGCACTTTATAGATTTCGTATTACTTAATTTCGACAAGTAGGCCGTGAATACCACATGCAAAAAATATCGTTAAAATAGGTAATAGCAGAGCAGTTGCTGCTATTTGATTTTTACATTTAGTATAATAAATTCTCAACGTCAGGTCAGTTGAAAAAGTAATTTAGTAAATGGTAACATTTTCATACACTTAACTAATAACAATGAGATATTCTCCCATAGATGTTTGAACTGTCATCCAACTTCCAGCAATCATGAACAACATTTGATTTTAATATTTCTGGATGGATTTAGATGAAATTTTAAATTAATTGCCAAAAAACCCTACACTTCTGAGCAAATAAATTTGGCCAGAAATATTAAAAAGAGAAGCAGTTTACACAGGAATCTAGACGATCGTTCAAACATCTCCTATGGGAAAATATCTCAATGTTGTTAGTTTAGTGTAGGTATACAGGGTGTTCCACTTAAGCGTATTTCTTTCATGGCTGGCTTAATAATACAAATAGGAAAACAATGCCTAAATAATAGTTTCATCCAATTTTTAACTTCACTTCATAAAATTATTTTTGTTTATACAGGGTTTCCATTACGACTGGGTGATACCAAACTTTGTCTTTTAAATGGAACAACCTGTATAGTTTTAAAGTTTTGAATTAAGCGATAAATTTAAAGGGTAGTTTGATTACCATATATTGTATCTCACTGTTGCCGTTTGGGAGTTATTTCGTCATTTTGAAAATTTTAAATAAGCTTAAGAAGGGTAATGTTTTCACATCATTCGAAAATTATTTGTTATGGGGCTGTGTAAAACATAAACTTTATGCTTTACCACCGACTACAACAGAGGACAGTTAGCTTTTTTCTACAATTTATTTGTTCGTTTAGTTGTTATTAATAAAGCTGAATTTATTGATTTGAAGTAGTCTTTTACAATTTGTAAGGCATTGTTCAAGCATACCCGTAAGATGTGAGTCCTTAACCTACTTAAATTCCACAAGCTAAAGCAGAAAAACAGAGGTTGTTCTTTTTTATTTGATAAGTCATAAATTAGGAAAACTAAAAAAATGCACAAATACTCGAATATCATGAATACTACCGAAAATAGTCGCCAAAATAGCTCTACAAAATCGATTTATATATCAATTTTACACCTGATTATGCAAAATTTTGTATATCGTTCCTCTTAAAAAAATCAAGTTGTCCTTGATTTAAGTTTACAAAAATCACATCATTTTATTTGTTGATTTTTCCAAAGAACTAATAAAAATGTTCGAATGATGTGAAAACATTAAGCTTATTAAAAGGCGCGGCCTTTTATTTAATTTGGTTTCGGAGATACAGAGGCTTTTAGAGAGCGCCGCAAGCGTAAAATTTTTTCGAAATGACGAAAATGATTACCAAACTATCCTTTAAATTTATCGCTTAATTAAAAATTTAAAAATATACAGTGTGTTCCGATTAAAAAGACAAGGTTTGGTGTCACCCAGGCGTAATGGAACACCCTGTATAAATAAAATTAATTTTATGAAGTGAATATACAAATTGGATGAAACTTTTATTTAAACATTTTTTCGTATTTGTAATATTAAGCCAGCTATGAAAGAAATACGCTTAAGTGGAACATCCTGTATATTATCTTTTACTAAATTACTTTTTAAACTGACCTGACATAAAGAATTTGTTATACTAAATGTAAAAATCAAATAGCAGCAACTGATCTGATATTATTTTAACGATATTTTTTTGTATGTGGTTGGATTCACGGCCTACTTTTCGAAATTAAGCAATACGTAATTTATAAAGTACTGTATTGTTTATAGCTAAACTATTTAATTTAAAACATCATCTCACACCGTAAAGAAGTGCTTTGGGAATGTTTTTACAGAAATAAAAAATTTTCACCAGGAAAAAAGTTATAGAGGTTTTTCGAAAACGTACACTTTCCAAAAACACATCCCTGAAATCGGTTTTTGTCTATCTCCTCTTTAAAGTATGCTTTGCCTTTAGAGGTGTCCAATTTGGCTCACTCTGTACATTATTTTTTTATTAAACAACCTGTATATGACCGAACTAGTGATTGTTTGGTTCAGATTTAAGGGTTTAAGTAGATTAATTTACAATTGAACTCTTTCATGAAATTCATTTAATATTTAAAAGAATTTAAATATATTTTCGTTTAAATCACTCCGTATATGTGTTAAATTTATAAATTTTGATTTGGTTCCAAAATCACCACATAGGTACTCCATGCACTGCGCATGGGCGTACTATCACCGTACTACTTATTATTAGAATCTCCATAGTAAATTATGCGTGACCTTTAGGCTATTGGGTACCTTTGTACTGCCAAATGAGTTTTTATTAACGGCATTATGTGAAAGCTCATCTTAAGCAATTAGTTGAAAGTGATGTTTGTCAAAAATAACTTTCAATAGAGGCGAGAGTAGGCCATTAGTTGATTTGCGTGACTACATTTCGAGTGTGCTACTGTGCTATGGTCTTTAACATTAATCGTACTTCCACAAACAAAATGAAAACGAATTTGGACAATGTGTAATTTTGATACCTTCTCTTTATGATTATGCAAGAGTTATTGGGAACAATTATATTATGTTACCGATTTATGTATTAATAATTATGTCACCCATAAGTTCATCATCCCATTCGCTTATCATACTGAATTAAAATAAGACAATTCATTACAAATTAGACATTGTTCTAAAATTTAGTTAAATTAGTTTACAAATTAAAGAAGTATGTAATTGCTTTCACCTGAAAGTTGCATAACTTGTTGTATTTTTCAGATGGTACTTCGAGTAACATCAAAAAGATTCCAGCACACGAAAACTGTTTTTTAGCCGCTGTTTATTTCTAAACGGAAAAGGTAAAATCTTTTGGTTTTTTAAACATGTTTTTATCGCAAAATAATTACTGATGATATTACATAGTCACGTTTACATATGTTGTTTTTCACAAAATAACGCATTTACATTTACATTCATTTTTGTGGTATCATTATTCTATTCTATTAATCTACCAGTGTTATGAATAGCGTAACTAACGGAAACCAAAACAGAAATATGTATGATTATTTTCATATAAAGTCCATTTTTTTCACATGGAATAAAACGTGCTTGTTCGTCATTCCGTCGAAACCTTCAGACATGGACTGCGATTTCAAACATGGAGAACCCGCGTAATAGTGGGCTCCTAGACTTGATCGCACGACTTTGCTGCTAAGGCGTGGGAGATCTTATTGGTCCTCATCAGCACACGGAAGGCAGTTTTAACAGAATACCGACCAAATCGTTTACGGTATTAAACAGGCAAGATCATTGAAGTACTTTAAATGGGCACATGAGCGTCACTGTTTTGGTTTGCTATCTTTTTACGTGAAGTATTTATGTGTTTTCCAATAAGTCCTGCTAAGCGAACGTTTCCAGAAAGTTTAAACTTTTAATTTGTAATTGGTCTTGTAAGAAATCACGATGGCGCTTACTTGATCATTTATGTACGACCATTTCGCTACTTATCTGCAAAGTAGATTAGGTACAATAAAGTGTACTAAAGAAACTGAAAAGCTACAAACGACCGTAGTTATTAATTTTTATAGTTCCATATTCAGTAAGAGAAGGAATACATTATAACATTAAGAAAGCTAAATTATATTTTGCAATAAGTTGTTTGTTTTTACAGAAGGTAGGTACATGTAGAATAAAGTGATAAAAAACAAAGTAAGGTTTATCCTTCATAATAATTATTCATTTGAGATTTGCCACTATGTATGTCTGTACTTTATATTTGCGTAAATAAAGAAAATATAACAATATTAGGAATTCATTCCAACTAGGTGTATAGTTGAAAGAATCTATTTGCATCTATATTCTTGTTAAGTAATAGTTCATTAACATTTTTAAATGTGGAAGTGAAGTAGGTACTTGGCTACTTGGTACGTTTATGTAATTATAGATACTTTGTGGAACATTTACAAACGAACATAAACTAATAACCTGGTTATTACGGTGCCCACTTGAAAGGACCGTACATCTTCTGTTCGATTTCAGTTAAGAAATATTCTTGTTATATCTGAAAATCATTGCAATTTTGCCTTCAATTACTGTGCTATGTGTGTAATTAGCCCAGATTTGAACATATTATTCTTTCATATTCCATTTCATCTAAACTGTAACGACAAATTTCTTAATGGTTCTGAATTTCTAAAATAGAAATATTCTCCTGATCAATTCGTTTTTCATGGGAATGTCTGTGTTGATATTGATTTTGTTCATATGGTAAAAGAGATAAGTATTTCCACAAATTTGTTATCTAAACAACTTTATTAAAAGTTAAAAAAAATCCTTCTACGTTGTTTATTTCATGCAGATTGTCCATGATCTATTTTTGCAATTGTATCAAAATAGCAATTTCAAGAGAGAATTTAATTAGGTATTAACTAGGTTATCGATGTATATACCTTCATAATCAGGGTGGTCCAAAGCCAGTGGCCTATTAGTAGTTTACGGAAAGCAATTAGTAGGAAAATCTTGAAAATAATTGGATGGAAGTTACGATACATAGTCTATATTTTTAAAATAGTTTCAATTTTGTAGCAATTCCGGTTTTCTAACTTTAATATTTTAAATAGAATAGTGTATTTTTTTCGAAAAATTCAAATAAAACAACGTTAAGGTAAGCTCAATGATCAACTTGTACTTTATAAAAAAAAATCAAATTTTTACCGGTTACAGTACAGTTATAGGGTAATGTCCTGCCGAAACGAAGCTCCAAAATTTACACAGGACTAAAAATTTCAAATGGCACCTATCATATATTGTTTTTCTATTTGATTCACCTGTTTATTCTCTTTGAGTTTATTAAAATGCTTCCTATTATTTTATTAGAGCTATTTTACTTAAAATAGCTAATTACATTAATGTTAGTATATTTAATCTCATAAAAGTGTGCCATGGACAACTAACAACTAATGTTAATCAAATAAAGATTTCGACTAATTTATGTTACAAAAGTGACCAAAAATTACTCACTATAAACATTTTTCTCGAACTTCATTGATATAAATTCATCGAAAGAAGGATTTTGGCATGATCTTGCAGTCTTGTCGTTAGTTGTCAATTGTGCATGATACACTTTTATTATGCCAAAGTTCATGGAAATTACCTATTTTAATAATCCAAAGTTACTAAAAATATTTCAAATAAAAGAGTAGACAATATTCTATATTGTATCGAAAGAGGAGAGAAATAGAAATCGGATGAAAAAAGAAATTAGTAGGTGTGCCATTTAAAGAAACGCAGTTATTCGTGTTTCAAATGTTTGGGTTTTTGATTTTTTTTGGATGCACAAATTCTGAAGCATCGTTTTGGCAGTACGTTAGCCTTAAAATTCTACTAAAATCTATACAAAATTCGATACTCTAAGATGTTTCTGGTAAAACTTTTTTTCTTGTTTGGGTTGCGGTAGCGATTTTTTTTTCGTCCTTTGGCATACAAGTTGGTCATCAAATTTACTTTAAAATTCCACGTTTTATTCGAATTCGCCCTACAAAATATACCATTCCATTTAAAACAGCAACGATGGCAATTTTCTGCATAACCGTGTTAAATCGTTTTTCAAAATTTTCTAGGTATCATTAATGTCTAATAGTTTACTGTCTTTGGAGAACCTTGCATATAAAGATGTACATACATTTCAACATACTTTCTTAAGTGCATATATGTAAGTATAAGTAAGTAATTATTCACATAACCCGTTCGTTAAAAGTATTTAAACGTATAATACCGGTAGAGTTTTGAAAATGTGACAAATAACCTAGTGGCTGATGCTCTACCTAACTAAAATATTTAAAGTTGTCTATCACTTCCGGTTATACCGGAAGTCGACACCAAATTTGTTATTTTAAATAGAATAGCATATGCTTTAGGCCAAATTCCAATAAAACGTTAAATTTTAAGGTAGGTTTCATAATCAACTTTAACACCTACAATTAGCGGTTTCTGAGATAATTTAATTTATTGAAAAAAAAAATCTCTAACGCAAACCAAATTATAAAACATCACAACCAGAAAGTATGACTAAGAGTGTTGAAATTTTTACAAGTAATAGTTGAATCTCAGAGCTAACGTCTTTACAGAATTGTTTCTACAAGGCGTTAAAAAAAATCTAAAGTTTAAACACTTCAAACACTACTTCGTTTTTTTCAAATGGCACCTACCATATTTTATTTTTTTAATCGAATCCTTTTTTATCCCCCTGGATCGAAAGCGGATAAAAAAAGGAATCGAATGAAAAAATAAAATATGGTAGGTGCCATTTGAAAAAAGGAAGTTTTTCGTGTTTGAAGTTTTTAAATATTAAATTAAGCGTTGGCTCCGAGATTCAGCTATCACTAGCACAAATTTCAACCATCTAAGTCGTATTTTGTGGATATTATGAGCTTCTATAATTAAGGTACGTTGCGGTAGTGATTTTTTCTTTATAAATTAAATAATCTCAGAAACCGCTCATCGTAGGTTAAAAATTGGTTATCAAACTTATCTTAAAATTTTAGGTGTTATTTGAATTTGGCGTTAAAAAAATATACCATTCCATTTAAAATAACAAAGTTGGTGTCTACCTCCGGTATAACCGGAAGTGACAGACCACCGCAAGTATTTTAATTTAATAGAGCATCAGCTATTAGGTTATTTTCCACTATTTCAAAATTCTACCTGTATTATAAGTTTAAAAACTTTTAACGAACGGATTACGTGAAAACCCCAGTATACATACCTACATATTCTTTTACAAGTTGAGTTGCATCTCATTTTTTGTTTACTTTGTGGTTTGTGTAACGGGTAAACCATTTAATTCTTAAAATAAAAATGGAAATTTTTACATAGTTCCAAATACGTATGTAAAATGTCAAACATTCTAGTGGTAACATAATATCTGCAAATAAATTTCATATTGTAAAAAGTTACTTTCATTCTGTTGATCTTTAAAAGAGCGAGTCTATTGTAATCAAATTACTTAAGATATACCATACTGGCAATTAAAATCTTGTGAGAATCTTAAATTCAACGAGTTTCTTTTTTCCTTTCACATGGTCAAGGCATCGAGTTTTTGTGAATCGCGGCGTGGGTTTTTACAGTGAATTAAAAATATAATAGCAGTAACCGTACAAATGGATGTTACAAAAAAGGTGGCATTACTTCATTACATAAGGAGAGACTGGATCGTAACCTACATTAATGTACCTAAATACTTATGATATAATACTAATTTGAAAAACGTTGACGTTTGTGTAGAATGTTAGGATGTTGAATGTTTGACTTCTTTTTAATTGTGAATGCAGTATTACTAAAAAAGCATTTTTACATACGCTTAAATTTGAAAATGTTATACCACATAATACTAGATAAAAAAGTGTAGATAGTAAGTTAAAGTATCGTCGCTATTTATGAGGATATATATGATTATCTTCTATAAAAAAATGTATCCGGAGTGTACTTTTCTGAATGATAAAAACTGATAGTGACTAATTATGGCATTCATTATTTGTTCGTCTTGTTTTTAATAGAGGTTAGAACAGTTCAAAAAGGAATTACATCAAAAGTGATATGCAGCTGTAAATTAATAATAAACATCCCTTTTCCTATCTTTAAATATAACGATACTAATATGATATGGAGATGGTATGTTTTCACGCCGTTGAACCGCTTTTGGTAGTTTGACAGAAAAAGTCGGCACAGATCACTTTCTTAAAAAACTTACCCCTATGGGCATGGAAAAGTGAAAGAAACTTTCCTTACAAATTTCATACTGCTTTCTGCCTAAATGATCCAGTCCAGCTCTAGCAACTTCTTATATTGGAATACGTATACCTATCCTGGGAAAACAATGGAAAAAAATTTCACGCAAACGTATTCGCAGGTTGAACTAGTTTGTAAATAAAAGTAGGCAGATTACTCTATAGGAACAATGAACATGTAGATGTGAATAAATTTTTTTGTGGTGCAATCACTACCAAAATGAACCGTTCATGGTGTTTTTGAGCTTCTAAAATTTAAAAGAATGTAGAGATTGGTTAAAGTAAGGTGAGCTCTCAAAATTTTACAATCGGCGTAGAAGCAAAAAAGGAGAATGCATTCGGAGGAATAAAGATGCAACCTAAGCTCGAAGACTGCGACAAATAAATATAGTATTTTCAAAACAGGGGAACCTGATGTCTACGGTCCGGTACTCGTCAGTTTAATTTATACCTGAATTTCTCGATACTGTTAGTGACGCAAAATTATACATAAATTTCTATTAATTAAGCTTATAATGGTACAATTTGGTTCAATATAAAGGCAGCCTCCATTATTTAATAATATGCATGTATTTAGTCATATCTATAAAGGGTTTGTTAAATAAATAATGCTAATACTGTAACAAGAAAACCCGTATAAGAACAAGAATGTAATTACTTATTAAAAAACAGATAAGTGATCCCAAATTAAAATTCACATCAATTGATAACAAAAAGGAGAAAAAACATGTAGAAAAATTGAGGCAATACGAAGCTTATTACCATTGTTACATACAAATAAACAAATTAAAAAATAATCTAAAAAGACAGGTAAAATTCCTGTAACGTCTAAACAATTAAGGATTACAAATCCCACATTTGGAACGCGTCCTATACTATAGGCACAACGAACCATAAGCCATATCCTACAACCGGTTTCGACCTATTGGGTCTCATCAGGTAGGCGCTGGCAAACACAAACCGCAAGGTTCACTTGAATAACAAGACTGACTAGAAACAAAAGAAACAACTACTCCGAGGGCTAATACCCCTACCGGCAATGAATTACACTATTGAATCTGAAGGTACATGTTAGACGTAGATAAAACAATCTAAAAAGACAGGTAAAATTACTGTAACGTCTAAAAAATTAAGGATTACAAATCCCACATTTGGAACGCGTCCTATACAATAAGCACAATTAAAAATTAATTGCCTTATGATAAATTCGGTAAGAAATAGGGATGCATTATCATGATAATTTTAAAAATCAACTTATTTTAGTTAGCTACTTTATAATCCTATAGAATCGACCTATTTTGTTTTATTTTGTAATATATATATATATATAATTGTTACATATAATCACATATTAAGTGAACTGCTGGACGACTTAGTGTGCGCCCCGACTAACGAAGAGTTAGAGAGCCGGCATACAAATGATGTCTCTCAATGCCTTTGCGGCTCTCAGCAATAAATCGCAACATTTGCCATTGCGCATCCTAGGGCTAAGCAAAAGCAGAGCGCATTCTAAAATAATTGACCTGATTTCCAATAGTTTATAAGAAAGATTTGGACAATTAATTAACGATTTGCGAATTCCATTGTAAATGAATAGAACATGAGTTTTATTAAAATTGCTACTTATATATTTATAATATTTGTTATGTATATATGCAAACCAATTAGCCTGTTACATACTTTTTTATGTAATTAATACCTATAACCCCGTAAAATAATTACATCACTTTCAAGCATTGCTACATAGTATTGTATTCAATACTATAACTTTTAAACGTTTTATACACTTGAATAGGTACCCGAATAGATCCTTCTTGCTCAGTTAAAATAAGCAATAATTAGCATTTGGTTAGACATATAGATATGTATACTTACAGCTCAATTGTAAAGTAACTGAATGATATACTCATAGTTTGTTTGCTTGGAGATGGTCTTGTGTGTGTATGACATTCACCAAGTATAAATAAAATGAAAGCATATGGAACGTTTGCATACTTAAATGCCACTTTCTTTTTCATACGCTTTGCAAACTTTATTCAATTGTGGAGAAGACGACAAATAGAAGTGCTAACGTGCGAATACGAATTATGTGAAGAACTTTCAACTCAAGTGAGAAACTTACGATATGATTGTAAAAATGTATATTTATAATTATTTGGTTAAAGTAGTCTGGAAGACATGCAGTGAAAGTTATTTGATAAAAAATGGTGAAGAAAATATTCTCAATAACGTCCCAAAATCATTAAGATAATACTTCTAAGAAATAATAACGGTTTGGGTAATTTTACATAACATATGTTTATTATTGACAAGTAGATGTGAAGCTTAATGTCATGATGAAATATTTCATTCGAATTTACAAGTAAACAATTAAAATTATACATACCTACAATAGAAAATTTTCAAATATTCGGAAGTATTACGACAGTATTTTTTTGTATTTTACGACATCTTCATACTGGTTTTTGAGCTTCAAAAAATAGGTGACGGTTCAGGATGGATGTGTTTACATTTACATACCCCCCACCCTTTCCCAACATTTGTATTCATAACACACTAAGAATAACCGCTTTCAAAGTTTATGTCTTTAAATATGGTCATAAACGCACTTCTTCAGATATAAACATTTTTGTATAATTTTTTTTTAATTTGTTTGTTTTTTTGTGTAGATTATAAAAAAAAAAATATAACAACTTTATTCGATTAGGTACTTGTAAAAAAGTTATCAACAATTATACGTGAATGAATGCATTTTCATGAACATTTAAAGCCCTGAAACCAATATAAGTTTTCATTTTTTTTTATTTCCGTATTTTTTTCAGAAATCCGCCGTAAAAACGAAGATTAAAAAAAAATTCATTGAAATCGGATGATTTTTCGATTTTCTAGAGCCAAAAAACGAGGGGACCACGATAGTATAAAATTACCATACATCCTGTTAATAAAATATGTTTGATGAGTATTCTATCGAAAAGACCCGACACGGACAGCAAATTTGTTAATTGTCATTGGTGCATCAAATGTATCTGGTTCGGACAGAATAACGACTAAGCAGAGCCGTGGCCATGATGCGCTTATGAGGACTAATAAGTTTAAAACCGCGGTCCGTAATCTGTCGTTTCGAAAGAATGCTCACTAAACAGTTCATTGCGAATATAACGCTGATAGCTGTCCTTTTTAGTTTTATATTCAATGAATGTTCTTAAACCAAAATATCCTTAGGTATTGAGCCTGAGTTGTAGATAATCTTCAAGGATGGTGCTTACATGTCGTCAGTAGTTTCAAATACATTCTATTAAATTATAAAAATCGTTTGTACATATGTAAATTGAGTTGCGTTTTTGTACTATTGTTTTAGTATTTTTGGTATTTCTTAGTAAAAGATTGCATTTGTGTAAGTAGTGTCACGATTTGTTCCTTGGAAAGGAAAAATTACATCTAAAGAAAGTGAGCTGAAAACACACTTGACACTGGGTAGTAATTTTGACGTGCAACCAACGAGAAAGGATGGAGAAAATAATCTAGCCGAAGGTGCTTGAAATGATTAAGAACCATCTGCGCTTTGTTATTCGATATAGCTCGTCATTGAACTTAGTAGGGCGTGGAGTTATTGTATAACAATTGTATTTTGTACAGATGATACAGTAGTGCAGTATGCTATTATAAATACCGGAAAGTGCAACATAAAATAGCAATCAACTTCAAATTTAAACCACTTTAGCAAGAAATAGGTATGAGTTTATTAAAATGTCTGTTTTCTATAAACTGATAAATAACATTAGAGTATTAACAATCAAATATTTAATAGTGGCGTATTTTAAATACATTAATATGAATTCAATTCAATAACCATCTACAAATTACCACAAATTAATGTGGAAAAAGGTATTGTATTAATTAGGGGTTTAACTGTAGGTACTATAAGTAAATTTAACAAGTGCGAGTTAAACTTTTGTAGAGAGGGTTCCGTACCACGTTTTATTGAATCATTTATTCTAAAATACGTATAGTGAGACCGAGTTATAGACGGTGAAAATTATTTTTGTGATTTTGTTTGATAATGATAATGAAGTTTCCTGTTATAATACTCTTTAATTTTTGGAAGACGTTTTGGTGGTTTATACTATATTTATATATATCATGTCAGTTTAACTTCTGATAATAATGTAATATAGGTACTTATAAAAAAAGAACTGTCTGCTTTTTTCCCCAAAATTTTGTTTTTAATTTCCTAATTTGCCCTCAAAAGGTGAGCCCGCATTGAAAATTCATTATTTACTTTAAACGTCCGTGTTGTCGGGATCATAGACATTCATATGTACCTACCAAATGTCAACTTCGGACAAGTTGGTCGCGTCACGTTTTAAATATTAGTCGTTGAATAATCAAAATGAACGTAACATCGTAATTAGTAGTCTTGTGCCATGATTTAAATCATGGTTTGCATTGATCGTAAGGCTGACGACTTTAGTTATTACCGTTTAAATATGCAATCGATGACTAATTTTTTTCTATCGGTAGTTAGAAGGTTGCTATTAAAATTGCGATTGCTGTTAAGAATTCCACGTAAAATGCAATTTGTTTAAAATTTTGGCGAACGTATTTTAACAAGTTGCTAGAATAAACTATTTAAATGTTAAATCAAGGTGATTGAGAAATTCTGTTAAGGTTGCAAAATATTCAGGAAACAACCACCTCAAGAAGTTTCTGCATGTTTTATTGAATACATAGTTATTTTCTTTCGTCTACAAATATAACAATAAGATTTTAAATGCTGTATCTATGTTCGTTTAAATCAATTTTTTTTGTGCGTCTTAAAAAAATTTTTTTGGATATTTTTTTTTACATTCTTTTTGCAATGAAGATATACGTTTAAAATCTATTTATACGCAAACATTGTATATGTTATAGGTAAATTGTACAATTTTAAATGTATCTTGGTGAATAAATTTTTTAAGTGTCCAGTTTTTAAATTTTGTTTTCAAGGCTCTTTATATAGGTTTTCGACTGTCATACACAAACTATACTTTCACAGCATCTTGTAACTTTTACAGTTCACCTAAGCGAACACAAATCTATTGTTAATTCTTAGTCGACTTTTGTCTTATTATATGAACATATCTATAAGTACTTACTTAGTATTTTTATTTTGCACTTATCTAAATACAAGTACTCAAATATCAAGTTTGAAGTGAAAGATGAAGGTATACTGGTAAATAAAAAGTTGAAAAGAAATACTTAACTTGTAAAGTTGTAGCATCAATACTGTGTATTTCCGGAGAGTAAATTATAAAATTATTATTTAAAAAATTAAAGAACAATTTATCGTACTTTGATATATCTTAAATACAAAAGAATAAAAAGAAAGGTACTTATCGAAAAAAAAAAAAATACTTTAATATTACAAAATATGAAGAGCATTATGAAAGATAGTTCTTGCTTAATTAATTGCTTTTATTAATTAATTTTTGAAATTTTTAGTTATATAATCGTGCAAAAAATGTGGTAGGTAGCAATGATTTACTATCTACTAATTCCGTCGATCAGCAACCCAATTTTTGTAAAACCTTGATCTTTCACTTACCATATCTTGACTTTTATTCCTATCAACGACTATGCGAAATTTATGCATTCTAAAAAAAAAACGGAAACGAACACAAAAATCAGATATTATTTACTGAAGTACCACTCTCCACTATATAAAATCATTAATCGCCTACAGTAATGAATCTTCACGTACACTATCATAACGAATGTTTATATTGCCCGAAGGTCACAACAAAAAATTGCACTCTTACCTGCTGGTATAATCCTTAAAAGCAAGCACTGAGGAGCATAAACTAAGTACGGTTCGTATCTATTTTTCCTTTTATACATGCATGTGACGGTTTCCACCCCGCCAGTTCACAAGAGAAGTGATTAGCCCGAGCTTGGCTTTTGATCAATGGGTTAGTTTTAGTTGGTCCATTCGCTATCACATCAGTGCTGTGTCGACAACTACGTTCGTTACCTTCTGAGGTAGCCCACCGCCAACGCTCTCGAAGAGGATAACAGCAGTAGACAGAACCGTCTTAAATGTTATTTGCAATTATCTCTCAAATACTTATTTGGCCTTTCATGAGAACATGTGACTTCGTTTAATCATCACTGTTTGCGCTATTCTTAAATTGTTAGACTATTATTCTATTTCACTTTTTATCCCTATACGTTATCAGCTAGATAATAGACCAGAATCTTTTTTTTTAACATATTGAGATAGATACAAAGAGAATGTTAAGGAAAACTATTTCCACTAAGTGGTATAATCTAAATAAATATATGAAAAATTTTAAATAAATAAGTATGATATACCTTAGTTGCAATTTTCTAATTGATTTAAAATAATATTACTGCAAATTCTTGTGAAAATAGGCAGTGATTAATTATTATTTATCAATATTGTTGTAAGAATAAAAAGAAGCGAGACTGTTTTATGTAATTAGTTACTAAACGATTATTATTTCGATTTTATTTTAATTTAATTTAAAGCGAGAAAACCTGAGTTAGATTTGGGTCATATAATTGCGGGGTTGTACAGCTCAACAAAATTATTAAAAAAAAAAAACATGAGCAGATAGAATAAAATTTTACTGCAATTTACATCGCAACTTGTAAAAAATAACCGTTTTGTGAGATATTTGGTAATTCTAGAACAATATAGGAAGGATGCTTTCACGGCCGGAATTCATAGTAAAGCTAAAGTTTGGAGGTGTAGGCCGTAGTGTATATGAACTGTTACATTTCGTCGACGAAGCGGTTGACCCCTTTACCGATGCTCTGATTACAACGAAAGAAGATTGCACTTTGAAGTCTCGAAAACAACTGAGAGTATTTTGTTATACTGAGGTTATATAAGACGTAGGTACAATTGTAGTTCTCGTCATTATGACTGTTTCTACTGAAGATATCAGCTGAGGTTGTTGATGAAAATTCCCGAAGTAACAGTTCATACAGACCAGTGTCTACAACCCTGACCCTTGGTTTTACTATGTTCAGAACCGTTTAATTGGAATTACTTAACATCACGATCTTTCAAAAATTAAATAAGTCGAAAGTGTTTGGCTTTTTAATAATATAAATGCCTAAAACCATTACAGTCTAGAATATGAACGCTGGGCAGCTTGTTTTAGTGTGGTAGCAAAGGCATTTATTGTGCAAAAGGAGAGTATTTGTGCAAAATTTAACACTGAAAAATAATTATTACTGTTATTTATTTGATGTTAAGGTTTTGAAAAATGGGTTTTTTGATCATTCAGCGCCTATATAGCGAAAGCCGTGATGGATACGAAAAAAGTAGGCAGATCTTTTTTGTACAGAATTGAATTTTCTACAAAAGTAGTAAAGCAAAAATTTTAATTTGGAGTGAGGCAAAGATTCAAAAGTGTTCAAAAATTATACACCTTCAAAAATTCGCGTCTTAGCTTCTACTGAACTTACCGGGCCTCAAAATGATGGTTAATAATACTTATACTTTGACCTCAAATTTTTTGTAAAAAGGGAACTTTCCATTTTCATCTGGAACTCTTCACCCCCAATGAGAAAGGAAAACAAAGTTTTACAATTTGCGAAATTTTTTCTTTAATTTCCTAATTTGGCCTCTAAAAATGACTTATTTATTTACCAACATACATACATACATACATACATACATATACATCCGAGTTTTGTATGTGTACTAAATTTCAACTAAATTGGTTTAGTAGATTTGTAGATATTTGATTGCGACAGATGGACAGGCAGACACACGAACAATCTCAACAAGGGTTCCGTTGTTCCATTCAGAAGTACGGAAGTCTAAAAAAGTAAGATTCTTGATTTAGAAGACTTTTTTAAAATAAAGTAACGCGTCTGATATTGTGGATGATAACTAATGCAGATCTGTTGGTCCTAATAACGGCTCTTTTTGCTATCTAGAGTATCAGGTAGATACTTAACGCCAAGTCCACATTCAGTTTTTTCTCTGCTGCATCGCGCTCGCCGAGATTACTAGCACTATATGCACGAAAACTATTGTGTTGTCATCAGAGAATATTTAGATGCGAATATCTCCCATTTAGTGAATATTGTGGGTTTATATTTTAGAGATAATGAATATTGACTTTCATTTGGTGTAAAAAGTAGAATTGTTTATTACATATTAATAAAGTTACGATTTAGGCTACGCCACTAGTAGCGGTTTTTCTGTTATTCAAATATCAGGCCGACAATCTATCTCACTTTTTTCATGTAGCTCCGTATGCTGTCCTCTCCCTTGCGTGTCAAAGTTACCTCACTCCTTCTCGTTTAGCTTCCTTTACAGCCTTCTATCTTGCATGACAGAATATGAATATTGTTTTAAAAAAAATAAAATTCAATACTTTCTTAAGCACTATAGATTCAGCATGTTCTGTAAGGGACCGTCCATAAAATACGTCACTAAGAATTTTACTTTTTTAGACCCCCCCTTCTTCACGCTAAGTCATACATTCAGCGACCCTCGTAACAAATAGTACGTCACAAAAGCTACCCCCCCCCCTTATAAAGGATTTCTTGTTATTAGATATAGCATGCATATATATAATTTAAAAAGTTTTAGGAACCACCAAATTAAGAGAAGATTAAAATAACATTGATGAACTGCGAACGTCACATTTCCTTAGACTCCCCCCTCCCCCTTATCAAAGCTCCACACGTTAAGCAATACCCCTCCCACCCCCCCTATTTGCAAACGTATTTTATGAACAGCTCCTAATAATTTGGAGATATTACCTAGTAATTTGTTCACGATTATCATTTTTAATGATTATATTTGAAGAAACTTGTCTTAAATAATTACTGCACTGGAACTACAATTTTGTGGTTTCAACTCTTATTTGTATATTTGGAATATCATGTAAGAAGGTGGACTTGGCTCAAATTATTACATGTCTGTTTTGTGCGGATACTACCTACATAAAAAAATTATATACCTTACCCGTGTCATTTAATTACCTATACGCAGAATTGAAGCCAAGCCCAATATTACTGATGGATATAATACACAGATATATTTACTTTACTGCTGTACCGATCGGTATTTTTTTATGATGATTGTAATAGAAACACAATAATTATTTTATTAATTAAGAGAATAAATTTTTGAAGAAGCCTACCGTTACTGATTTGGGTATCTGTAACTAGTTTTATAAGCAAAACTTCCACAAAATAATGTTGGCTTTTTATTATAACAAACAAAACATTTTTTTCAGGTGATATGAAAATATAATGAGTGCGTGGACACACATCTACTGCTGACATTTCGTTATCGAAATAATAAATCTTTCATGCCACTGCTCTGTCTATTTTTATTTTTAATAAAGTGGCCAAAGGTACCTATATGTATGTGCATTGTTATTTGCGCATTTAATGCAAGTATACATATACATAGGTGTAATTTATTATAACGATTCAACAGTTTTGTTAAAATAGAAATAACGTTTAGTCAGATGCGAATCAGTCCTTTTAATAAATATTTGCATTTAAGTTGCGTGTAAAAGCTATCATAAGATATTGTGAAAGTAGTTAGCATTTACACTATGAAGGTGAAGTAGGAATTAAAATTTTCTATATACAAATATTTGTATAAAATTGGTCAATCACCAATATATTTTTGATAACTGTAGTCACGGTCATTTGGTGTTTTGGCCACAAAAACTTGAAAAATGGATCAAGCTGCATGATTTTGTTAAATTATTTACTATCATGACCGACTTAATATGATAAGAATTACAAGAATTAAAAAAATAATAATATTTTCAGTAGTTTTCGGGCTTTAAAAGCTCAGATGCGGAGAACATACCCAATAACGTTTAATTTAATTACACAATAAGTTTAATCGGCAGATACCTATACTCGCTTAAGGCTATTCGCTAGCGTTATGGATTCACACATTGCGATAAGTAAGATACAGTTGCCAAATAATGATTCACGAAGTCTTTTAGACAAGCAGCCAAGGGATTTTCCGTGCAAAAATTATTTCGATTGCGGATTCTTGTAGAGGTCAATGAGAGTAGCATTTGTGTAAATTTTTAATACTGGTAATGGCAATTAATTGTTATTATTTCTTTAATGTTAGCATTTGCAAAATAGACTTTTTGACTTTTCGAACTTTACTTATGTAGTGAAAACCGTGATATATACAAAAAAAGTGTGTATCAGCTCCGATTCGCGACTAAGAACTACATGTGTTTTATCCATCGATAGTTGATAGAAAATAATAAGGCTTTACCCTTACTCCTTCGATTCGATTCTAATTTTAGTATGTTGTAGTATTCGTCGACCCGAGCAAAAATATATGTGTATATGATGGGTTCGGAAACCACCTCTTCACTTTTTTCCACTTTGAAAATGTACAATAGATTTTTCTGAAAATTCAGAGCTTCGCGCAGAAAACTAGAGGGGAAGGTGGTGACAGGGGCGGGGTGCTATAGGAGTTAGTGTAGTGGTTTCGGGGTGGTATAGAGGGTGGAGAGCAGTAAATGTTTGGGATGGCTCCGAGGGTGTTCTTCTTGGTAAAAGGTTGTAGGGGTGGGGGATGTACGGGTGATTTTTTTCTGAGTGGATACGAGGGTGGAGTTGATGATGTAGTGGGGGTTGTAGGATGTAGTTTTTTTGGGGTTAGCTCCGACTGTAGTATTTGGGAGGGGATTGTAAGGGTCGACCTTTGTCCTACTTCAACCCCTACCTCCTACAACCACCACTCCACATCAATGGTATTCCTACATTTTTTGACGGATAAAAGGGTTAGAAAAGGTTAGGATAGAGGGTAGGAAGGTCTGTACATTTATACTCACACACACCCCCTACCGTATGTGTGTTCCATGAGCCTGGGTGATACCAAACTTTGTTTTTTATTTAATGGAACACTCTCTATATGTTTGAGTTTTTGAATTAGGCGATATATTTAAAGGGTAGTTTGATAACCATACATTGTATCTTACTGTTCCCGTTTGGGAGTTATTTCGTCAGTTTGAAAAAATATTTCTATTACAGTATCTCCAAAACCAAATGAAAAGTGCCTCACAAATTGTAAAAGACAACTTCAAATCAATAAATTCAGCTTTATACATAACAACTAAATAAACCAATAAATTGTAGAACACAGCTAACTAGATAACCCAAAAAGATTTTATATTTAATGCTTAAAATGTTGTCCATTGTAATCGGCACATAGTCTTACTCGTTTTTTAAAACACTCGTCTATATTTGTAAACATTTCAGGGGTAATGTCTCTAAAATCTTCAAATATTCGATTTTTTATGTCTTCTGTTGTAGTCGGTGGTAAAACATAAACTGTATGTTTTACACAGCCCCATAAGAAATAATAGCACTTTGTCGGGTCAGGAGATCTGTCTAGCCAACTTCTTGGTCCAAATCGTCCAATCCATCCATTAGGAAATTCTTCATTAAAAAAATCACGAACTCTTTGGAAATTATGTGCTGGTGCCCCGTCATGCTGATACCACACTAGTGGAAGAACACCTTAGGGAGTATACTCTAAGATACCGATCAATTCGTTCCTAAGGAATTCTTCGCAACTGATTCCATTCAAAGTACGATTTTGGAAGACCGGACTTACAACATGATTACCAAATACCTCTCCCCAAACATTTAGCGACCAACGACCTTGTGCCGATTTTTATTTTTATGAAAGGTGGACAAAACCTTTGAGAAGAAGTGTTCGTCTTCATTCAACAATTGCCCGTTTACAAAATACTTGACTTTGGAAATCAATATGAAGCAGTTCGTTTAAAAATGGTTACCAATAAATGTGAAGGAAAGATAATTACACAAACTACGAAGCTAATTAGCGGCTGATTTGTTTATAAACAAAATAATGCGTTTAAAACAAAATCTACAAGAATTATAAAAATTGTTCGGATTCACGAATATGTTGAACACTACCGAAATTAAGTCGCCAAAGTACCCCTACAAAATCGATTTATATTTTAATTTTCCACCGGATTATGCAAAAAATTGTATATCATAAAATCAAGTTGTCGATTTAAATTTTCAAAAATAACCCGAGCGTAACACCCTCTATTGATAAAAGTAATTTTGTGAAGATACAAACTCGGTGAAACTTTTATATAGACATGTTTTTCATATTTATAGTTTTAAGCCAAGTGTGAAAGAAATACGTTTAAGTGGAACACCCTGTATTACAGTCAAAAAGCGAGTTTTGCAAAACTTTAACTATGAATAAACATTTGTCAGTCCTAAAAATTTGCACAAAAGCTCTTTTAATCAATCTCTGTAAAAATCCGCTATTTAAACCTTTCAACACCACTACGTCCGGCTTGTTAAGTCCTTGTTTACTCGAAGGTAACGATTATTAACAATTGTTACGCCCTACTGATTATACTTTGAGAATTGTTAACTAATGTGGACTTACCTACTCGTAAAACTGAACCATGCATTTTCTTCATTATGTGCGCAATTCGGAAACTTACCATGTACTTTTCAAATTTGAACAGATAAATAATTTATAAATACCTACTTTTAATTAACTACTATGTATGCAGAGCAAATCGTTGTAAATTTTGTGATGTAAATATGAAAATATGTGACTAAATTTAAACTTAGGAAGACGTTTACGTTTATTTTGTAGCAAGGACGATTATATTTCGTGAACAGAAACATAAAATTTTTGTGGATGCTAATTTCAAATCAATTGAAACCATTATTGAATGTAAGTAAAACGAAATTTATTCTCGATAATTCTTTATTAAACATTAATAAAACGACGTTTCAATCGTCAAATGTGCAGTCCTTCTCAAGTTACACGATTATTCATAAAGCGGTTTAAATGAGGTTAGCTAATGAAAACGGAAAGAAACCCGTTTGTGTCTAAAAGTGCCACCGCCTTTGCCTATCTCGTCCGAAGATTGAATAATCAGGAAGGATCTACCCACGGTGATATTGTTTAATGAGATTTTGTAATTAAAGATGTGCTGTACATAATAAATAGGTACTAAAAGTTAGGTTGTTAGTTAAAGTATTCAATGCTTTTTAGGTCATTCGAAAAAAAAAAAAGAATACATCTGAATTTCGCCATGAACCACCGATGGGTGCCACGCATTAATAGAGTAAGCGCCATGCAGTAATAGAGTAAGTGCTATGCACTCATAGAAAAGGTACTATGCGCCACCGTGAGGTTACGTTAAAAAGGGGTCCTTCAAACTAAATTTGTTAAATGCTGTGCACTACCGTCCAAGTTTTGGCGGGTAGTATTATAACAGTAAAAAATGGGGTGTGGGAGGCAGGGTAGCGATCAGCTGAAATGGAAAAGTTTTCAGAGAGATGTGTAACTGTTCATCAAACAGCTTAACTATATAGACGCTTTAGAAAGAAGTTCGAAAAAAGCAAGTGATGTTATGGTGTTAAATTGTCCTCCTGATTATTATTTCTCAAATCCAATAGAGCACCGTCTAGTTAGGACGGGTTCAATTAGTAATTTAATAAAGTTACATAGGTAAGAATGTGTGTTATCTTGCACGAATTTTCTATTAATTATATCTATTTTGTCATAAACCATAACTATGAAGATATTATAAAGGTACCTATAAGACTACACTTTTGTGCTCTAACAAATCTTTAAAGTCGCATTGAAAAATATTTTAAGGAGAGTGGGTTCAGGGAAATTCACAAGTTGAAGCGTGTATTTATTCGCGACTTAGATATATGCAAAAATCGAGGAAAGGGAGATTTTTGAAAATACAGTCCTTTAGATCTCTACAAAACTATCCTAAATTTCAAGTTTAACCTCACAATTCACAAAATTTCAATGAAGTCGATTGGGAGATTTCTGACATTAGCGTAAACGAATATCGAGACTAGAAATAAACTCACAGTTTACATTTTACACAATCGATATTCAACACAATTAGTGCTAGTAAAAATACTTTAGCAAAACTACTAACCAACAATAAAATAACTATAGATAACAAACTGCATAAATTCGCAGTGCATCAGCAAAAATGTTCAAACTGTAAGGATGTGTATGTATCGGGTAAACAGGTCGAATTTTTGTTAGTTGTTATTGAAACAATTTAGCGGTAATGTTAAATACATGCCTAACGCTTTGATTAATGTCTATAACAGAACCATCGTTCAGATACTGGCTTATTTGATGTATAATTAGGTATTATAGCAAATTAGAATCAGAATAATGCTGTAATTTTGTTGTTTATCGACAAGGTTGTAAAGAGCTCGTGAATTCTAAAAAATCAGCAACCTAGCAACAAATCTCGTTATGTAGAAGTTTAATAATATTGACTAATTAATTAATTAAATAATTATTTATCAAAGTGTAGGTAAGCTAAAACACTTAAATTGAATATTCCATCACACTTTCGAAACAACTTTTCGTTATCCTTTTGTGTTTTATTAACATCTGATAAATTACAGCATGTCAGTAATTCAAACAAGCAATTTCGAAAATTGACCTAAATCTGCATTAGAAAGGTGAAGTGTACCGTCCACAAATAATTATTAATATTCCAGTCCGGTTTCTTTTAAAATAAAAAAATCCGCAGGCATCGTATAATCACTTTTTGCACGTTTGACAAACTATTGTATAACTGGAATGCGTATGCTATTGAATTATCATAACTTTGACTTCTTTCAAAAATTTGATTGTTTACTATTTAGCGTTAACTTAATTAAAATCGATTTAAACATTATAAAATTATAAAATTCTTTACGTATTACAAGATCAACAAAAGCTAATTTGCTAATAAAAAACGACAGTTGATGAGTAATTAAGCAACGTTTCGATCGTCTATTTCGGTAATCATCTGTTGTTGGTTATTGGCAAGATCAGCTTTTATTGGTATTACAAAATTTTATTAAATCTGTGACCTGGGCACCTTTTTTCTCAATAAAAATCGCCAAAAAAGTATGCTCAAATTAATCTTTCCAAACACTTTATTTATTTAATTAAGAAATTGGGCAAGTGAATGTAAATGTCTAGTGTAGGAATTTTATACGTACGTGGTGCTTATATTCAATTATAAACAAGATATATCTTCTAATAAAGAAAACACACCAAATTTTAACCACATCATTTATTTATTTTTCTATACATATATATATGCAAACACCCTTGGCAACCGTTGGCATGAACAAGCACATTGTAAATGCGTCAGGAAATTTAGGGGTCGTAACAAGTGTGACATCAAAATTGAAATACCAAAAATTAGAGGATGGAGCACAGTGCGAACTTCGTCAACGCTGTACACCAACGAATTAAATAGGTAAAACTCTCACGTTCGGCTTGAATTAGGAGAAGATAAGTCGTGAAAATCGGGACTATAATTGTGATTAGCTGGTAGTTCCTCCCTCAGGCCGATCTAGTCACAACTACGTTTGCTAAATTTTGAGGAAAATATACTAAAATTATTTTGAACCCATTCGAAAACAACTGATCAAGCTCTCAAGATAAATATTGATTAAACCAATATAAAGTGCTTGTCGTTAATCTACCGAATGTCAAGAAGTGGTGCAGGGATCTGTGAACAAATGTGAACATGGTCCAGGGTGGACTAATATATACACGATGTATTTTAATGTTAATAATAATGTAAGGCAATTTCAACATTATTGTTAGATTCTATTTTAAATCCACTTTAGATTTGTCAATTTTGCAATCCTGTTATCATAGACTTAAGCAGGATAACGTAATGTGGTTACTCACGCGGTTGCGCCTGAAGAGAGAAACGTCACAGAAACTCGACGTTGTCGTTGGCAGTCACTGCTTGACCTTAACCTAATATGCTTCTTAAGAGAAAATTTAATATTATAATAATCAAATTAAAACCAAGGTGTAAATCTGAAAATAATTCCAATTTTTTATCCAAATGTCATTTAAACCTAAATATATATGGATATGGGTCAGCGATTTATACATACACCTCCACTTTGGTTGTCGTCGACCTCGTTCACCTCAAACTCGGGATGAACGGATATGGTACATTGATTGCTTCTTTATGTTAGCCCCACTTGTTAAGAATTTTTTTTTTTTTAATTAAATGTTTGTCGTTTGCTCTTCATTGTTCGATCGTAACAAATATTTGTTCGCCTTTTGTATATTTGTTAACCAAACAAATTATTATCCCTCAGTTAGCCGCCATCATCGATATTCTTTATTTCTTATCTTTTGAACAGATGAATTTTCATTGATTTTTATTAATTATTGATTGTTCGATCATTATTGACTATTGTTGGTTCATACCAATAGCGTCGCCTTCAGTCCAGGCGGTAGAGGGCGACGCTCTCCCTACACGTCACCGATAAGAACACCAACATCAGGTTCCATATCGAATCAGGCTCAGTCATTCCACTGCTTCCCAAGTCCTTCGCCAAGAAGAAGATGATACGACAGCCTCTCACGCTGCCAGCAGCCAATTCCTCACCGATCGCCACGTTTGGCACTCAGCACGTCGAACCTAACTTGCGCCTTCGTCGAGCCTTCAAATTGGCTATCACCGTCGCGGACGTCTAGGCGGCTATTTTAGGAGCCAATTTCCTAACCTACTTTCACTTACTCGTCGACCTCAAGGGACGTCAGCTGATTTACCGTACCATCGGTCTCACTTCCAAGGGCAACATTGCCATAGCTCCGATGCACACCGTTTCGGTCATAAACTCGGTCGGTGATCCCCCTGGTGACCTAGGACACCGTTACCTCGATCTGTTTCGGGAGTTTTCCGACCTGATCCTTAGGGACGGCTCTGCGACCCAACTACCCGATCTGCCAGTGCACCACCTGATCCACAACACGGGTCCCCCAGTTTTTGCGCGTCCTCGGAGACTCGTCGGTCCACGACTGGCCGCTGCCAAGGAGGGTTTAAACGTCTCCTAGACCAAGGCATTGTCCGACCTGCCTGTAGCCAATGGACAAGCCCGCTCCATCTCGTCCCGAAACCCTACGTCTCCTGGCAAATGACTGTCGACTACAAGCGCCTCAACGCCTACACAACGCCAGATCGCTACCCTCTTCCGATCGTGGAGGGCCTGTTGTAAGATGGACTTTGTCGAGTTAAATGCGTTGTGTTTAGACAGTAAGCGAAAATTTATAATTGGAACACGTTGTAGATGTTATAAACTTACGTTACATTTGGGGTATTTTGTATGTGTAGAAGCCTTTGTGCATGATACGCGAAACAACCTTAGACACCACAACGCTTTTCTGTAAAAAATTGGGGCATTTAGTCAATTATTATAAGACAATTGCGAGCACTACAGTACAGAAGATTGTATTTATCTGCAATAGAAAATATTATTAGCTATTTTCTTTAAACACCTTTATTTAACACTCTACATACACTACTGTAACTTTCAACAATGGAATTATTATAATTATAAATGTAACTATTCACTTGGTCACTAATTATCACTTTTTGTTCGCCTTCTTCTTCACTTCACTATTGCTCACCACGTAACCACCACTACTACTACTAAAACTCCACGATTATACGTATAGGCTAGATAGTCGATCTGGGTATTTCGAGAATGCTCTACTCAGAATACTCAGAAGATCAGTATACAGTGCAGCTCTTGCGACAGCAAACAAGGATCGAGAGTGCGAAGTAATATAAATACGAAATAGATACTCCAGTAATATAAATTACTGATTAATATAGATATTCGTAGCATAAATAGTGATTTAAATTGCTTTATACATGTTAGCCCATAAGTGTTTGTGTCTTGTTGGTGCTGTAGTTGTTAATTTAAAGTATTGAAATAGATAGATTATTTAAAACTACAAAATTCGTTGACAGACGTTATTAACGTAAAAGAACATACTCTTTCATCGAAGATACACACGAAGCCTCTGACAATCGATGGGAAAGCTTCATGGGCCATTTTACTCAAACAAATTAAAGATGCGGCAAAAGTTCATGCCTAGATGTGTCGATAAAAAGTCACGATACCTACCCTCGCTTTGTGTGACAGTGCCGTAAGAAGCTTAAACACACTTCCACCGGAAGAGTTGCTCCACTACGTACAGTTGGTAGCAGATTAGTCAACCGTTAATCAAGTGCAACTATGAAACCGGCGCCAGAAGGCAGAGCGAGTCCTTGCAAGAATACGTTTTGCCCATCCAAATACGCTGGATGACACTCTAGAAAGGCCATCCATCGAATCGTTCATAGATGGGTTAAGTGACGACGATGCACATCAAAGGCTTCGACTGGATAGGCCAAGGACTCTTGTTGACACGTTGTTTCAAAAATAAATAAGAAACCTCGACCAATAAGATCACGTAAGGATTGCCAAACAGGCATCATTAAACGTCTCCCAAGAGCGATCCTCTAGTTATTTAACCGGGCAGACGAGGGATACAGTCTTGACGAGCGAAATCAAGCAAAGAGACTACTCGAATAATACTAAGACCTCTTTAAATTAAATTGCGGTAAAAATGGACAAACCAACATCGTCGTTCATGAAATGAACACCAAAGCGCAACCTACCCGTCAGAAGCAGAAAGGACTAACGTTGGCGAAGAAAGATGCTAATAAAGTTATAAGTAATATGCTGGATTGGGCATAATAGAGCCATTAGCCAACGCTTGGCCATCGCCGGTTGTGTTAGTCAAGAAGAAAGACGAATCTTCACGCTTCTGTGTTTGGTCTTTGTAACGCGCCAGCCACATTTGAAGGGAGCGTTGTTTCGAAGACCGGCTTTTCGGTTGACCCGCAGAAAAAAATAAAGCTATACCAGACTGGCCAGTACCCACTGATATACATCATGTTAGAAGCTTCCTTGGGCTTTATACTTCATATACATCACACGTTCCCGCCACTCCGCTGGGAAAAAATTAAACACACTCTCGCTGTAACGCCTGTTTTGGGTTATCTAACGTCAGAGTTGTTGGGATAGGTGCACTAATATCTCAAATTCAGAATGGAGAGGAGAAGGTTATCCGCTACAGCAGTAGAACAGTAGAACACTATCCAAATCTGAACAGAATTACTGTGTAACCAGGCGGGAATTATTAGCAGTGGTGAAGAGTGTGGAGCATATCTACAAATATTTGCATAGAAGAAAGTTTTTGATCCAGACTGAGCATACCGCCTACGAGAATATGACTTTGAAATAGAACATCGAGTGGGAAGTAGCCAAAATAATGCTTATACCCTATCCCAAAGACTATGCCCTGAAGACTGTAAACATTGTGGGGGTGCGAAGGAGCATAAGGAGATTAAGAGGCGTGTGGATGAAAACCAAGGCGATGCTAAAGGCAAACGGCAGCTAATCGCACCAAGAGGTATGAAAGTTCTGCGGTAACTGCATTACGGTTCATCAGGCAGACATTTTGGTGTAAAAAGAGACCTTTCGGAAAGTATGTGGACAATTTTACTGGGTCAACAACAAGAGCAACGTTGAAGACTGGTGCTGCAAGGGACCACAAAAGCGAGAGGTATACTTTCTACGTATTCTCCAGAAACCCAGATAATAATAGATCAATAGTTTAGAAATGGCAGCGTTTTTCTTCAAAAACGTTTTTCCTTTTGATTTGATTAAAAACCAGTTGAATGAGAAAGTTGTTCAGAACCACTTGTTCTACAAGGGTCAATAGGTCCGATCTCGAAAAGGGTTAAATGTCACTTACTAAGTGAAAAGATAACTAGTGGCGGGACCCTTTTCCACGGAAGAATGCGCTTCGAAATTAGAACCGCAAGCTAGAAAATACACTACTACTAAAATTATTACACATTAACCTATTAGGTACCACTAAGTGATACTGCTAATTACCCGTTGATCGAACGGCGGCATTTTTAAGACAGCGCCATTTTTCTCGAAAACGGTGAACATAGTTTAATAACTTTTCCTTTTTTTCTTATTATTAGTAAGAGCTATTTTTAAAACAAAAATTGTAATATTTAACATTTGACAATAACAAAAGCTTGATTGCATTACAATTTTAAATATAATCATCATTAATCCGCAGTTTTGTCACAAAATCTAATTCCTTTCATAATCATAAATTACTTAATAATTATCTAAACAACAATTAAGAGGAGATCCCCTCAAAACGAACTAACTTTGCACTACATTGTTGTCTTATGTAAATGTACTACCTACATAATACATGTATTCTATTTACTTATGCAATAAGTTCTTTTATTTTATTGTCCTTAATTTAAATTATGGTCGTTCGTGATTTACCAGCTTTCTTCAGCTTACTTTTACTAGATGCAGGAATGTAGCCACGATTAAAGATCAACGTGCAATAAAAAGATAAGAAGATCTGGAGAAAGTGATAACTTAAATACAAAAAAGGCACACATAACCCTTGCTGCAGTTTACCAATAAAACCTTTTAAGAGTTCATTTCAAATTACTACGATAGCGAAATTTTCAAATTTAAATTCCAATTATTACTTCTTAAAGTTCTAACGAAGGACTTCCTTGGTACACCCTGTATATGAGATAAATATTAGAACTTTCTTTACATCAATGATCTCCGACGCATTTTTAATGAGTTGATTGAAAAATCAATTTGATCGGTTGCGCTAGAAAGTGCAGAAGTAGTTCTCATATGTATGACGGAGATATCTAATTACAGACCAAAATCTCATTAACTCAAAAACCAAAGACGGTAGCAATTTTTTGAAAACACCAGTAAGTTTCCCTCAAAAAAAGAAGTCGAGGATGCGCCACTAATTTTTTTGTACCGCTTATAGTTACCGAGTTCCCCTATAGAAATTGGAATTGGCCCACCCTGATCATTTTTCATAGGACATTTGGAATTTTGTATTCGGGATATTTGCTTTACCCACAACGGTAAAATAGATGTGTACCTATTTGAGATAGTCGTTGTTCGGCCAGTGTCAGGTATAATAAGAACATAACTGTTTACATTGTTTATACGAATGTTAATAACACATTTTCTTTTTATAACCTTACCACTAAGCCAGAAGAAGATTTTGCAACCCTTACGGGATCACTCGTTCACTGATTCACAATTAATATTTTTTACAGTAAAGCAGTAACTGTTTTTTGTGAATGTGATTCATTTATAATAAAACATATAAAAAAACGTGCGAGGTCGACAGTATTGAAATCTCCCTTTCTTTAGCTATTTATTAACACGCGGATGTAAGTAAATGGAAGGAGGTAAAGTAAAATTTAATACTAATAAATAAAAAGAATGCTTTTTTATGTTTCAAAAGGTTTATTCAAAAACTCTACAATTGTTTCGGCATATTATGCCTTTCTCAAGAGTACAAATATAATAATATTATAAATATTATAATATATATAAAATATATATATAAAAAAATATAAAAATAATATATATAAAAAAGCATTCTTTTTATTTATTAGTATTTCAATTATGTTTCACAACTTCCCCACCGCGGAGTCTATACAAAATTTAATAGTCTAATGGCTCATAAACATTAAAATTGGTAATAACTTTAAAAAAACAAATGTTTAATTTTGACAAATATATTGTTAGAAGAACTCTAACGATCGTTTCGATTTTTCAATCGTTCTCAAAAAGTACACAAGAATGAACTAAATTGAAAGTCAATTACATGTTTTTTATACATATGAGAAATAATACAACAATAATACATATACATGCAAGAGGTAATATGACAAATAATACATATACAACAAATACATATACATACAAGAACAAATACCTTAAAGCTAATGTTATCTATTGTGTCTAAATGAGACTCTAAATATAGGACTGGAAAAACCTTCCATTTGGTCATTTAATACATTTTCGTGGAAATGCAGGGCTTTTTGAATTTCTACTCTTTCTAATAGATCTAATTTCTTCCTATTTTCTATTGTGTGTAATACTGATAAGTCTTCCTTGTTGATGAAATGTCCGTTTGTATTGCAATGTGTAGCTAATCCTGTGGAGTTTTTATTTTCAACGATGGATTTCACATGTTCTTTGTATCTGATATCGAAACTACGACCTGTTTTGCCAATACAAACTGCATTGCAATCTTCACACTTAATTTTGTAGGTACCTGACTTTAAATTTGTCTACTTGTTCTATTTTATTGTTTACCAGAAGATTTTTTAATTTGTTTTTGTTGCTACTCGCTATATTCATGCCTAAGTTGCTACGTAATATATTATTTAGTTTTCCCATTAGTTTATCATGGTAATTTATTCCGAACCATCTATCTGTTTTGTTTTTTTGGTATTGGTATATGTGTTGTAGTGCCATTTTCTTCTGTTTTTTGTTTAGTAATCTATCTATAATTCTTGTATTGTAACCATTGTTATATGCTATTGTTTTTATTAAGTTCAATTCTTTATCGTAATTTTGTTTACTGAGAGGGTAATGTACTAGTCTATGGATTAAACTATGAAATGCTGACATTTTTATTGCGAAGTTTTGATTTGAGTCTTTCGAGATGATGGTATCGGTGAATGTGTTTTTTTCTGTAGATATTGTACTCTAATATGTTAATAATAATTTGCAAATCATGATCTAGAAAGTTTAGGTGACCGTTGTTCTCTAATTCTAATGTAAATTGTACGTCTGTATTTATTGAATTTAGTAAGGAAAGAAATTGATGCGCTTGTCTCTCAGTACCTACCCAAACACAAAAAATATCGTCTACATATCTATACCATGTCTGTATGTTATTCACAAGTGAACTAGTATTAATAAAGAACTACTGCACCTACTCTTTATGGATTACTCAAAACTCATAAAGAAAACATACCAATGAGATCAGTCGTTTCTTATACTAACTCTCTCTCTTATTTTACCAAGTATGATAGATTTCAATCTAAAATATGCAATTAAAAATAGTCTACACTTCATTAACAAAACCAAATTATTAAACATTCCAAAAACGCGAAACTACTATCCTTTGATGTTAAAAGTCGATATCGGTCTTAGAATAAAACAACATCCTAAATAAACTTATTAATACTAGTTCTTTATTAATACTAGTTCACATGTGAAAAACATACAGACATGGTATAGATATGTAGACGATATTTTTTGAGTTTGGGTCACCTAAACTTTTTAGATCATGATTTGCAAATTATTAATAACAAATTAGAGTACAATATCTACAGAAAAAACACATTCACCGATACCATCATCCCGCAAGACTCAAATCAAAACTTTGCAATAAAAATAACAATATATTTGTGAAAATTAAACATTAGTTTTTTTTAAAGTTATTGTTATGTTTTGTCACAATCACCCCAACGCAATTTCTATTGAGTTCATTAAAATTCGTGAAGCGAACCACAAAACTTATCGGAAAACATTGGTTGGCTGTTAAGAATTTGTTATTACAGCTTGTATGTTTGATCTTACATCACTGACCCCCATCACTGAATTATAAATTTTGTGATACACTATAGTTCATTCGAATATTGAAGTATTTTTGGGGTAATTATGAGCTTATAATTATAGTCTTAAAACGATGTGTATCTGTTGTAATTTAAAGAAAAATTCTCATCAAACTAAAATTAACTGGGACATAATCGTTTGCTCCGACTTATTATTTATGTTAGTATGTATACTGATGAATTGGCATGAACCAAAACGGTGGTAGTATTGTAACTTTTAGGAAAGATCTTGAATAGGTACAGATACGAAATTATTAAAATAGATACATGTAAAGTTATTGAAATTGTACCGAAGGACTGTAATAGGTAAAGGTAAACTAAATTGCTGACAGTTTACAGACTTACCGAGTACCTACTTACTGATATGAGATGATTTCTTACACACTCAATTCCGTACATTGTTATTAGGTATAAATCATTTAAAGAATATTTATTATATATAGATTAATATTAAGGAAAATAATACTGTGAATTAGTATAAAAACAGCTTGTTGGTTTAAGGCTCTATATTGTTACGACTTTTCTAGTTTAACTTATTTATTTAACGGAAATTTATTTACAACTATTTATTTAACTCTTAAACACTAATAACTATTCAACAACTTATTTATATGACAAGAAAAATGCATATTTATATCACTCTGTATATCATAGTTCGGTATTTATATTACTCGTTCGGAAGCTAACTGTAAACTACTCTTACTGGCCACGTCAACAGGTATTTATACTGATTAGGAACAATCCAGAAGGTTCCAGAATGACGTACTAGACTTTACTGGAGTGCTTATTGTGTTCGTTTAATTTATGGCCTTGTTTATCGTCATCAAAGCGCCGACCGACGCCGGCATTCTTTGAGCTCCGCTTATCTGCTGTCGGATCTCGTCGCCGCTATCGCACACATATACGCTCGTTACACTGCTCGCTCTCGCACACATATACGCTCGTTACACTGCCCGCTATCGCACACATATACGCTAATTACAATATATATCAGTGATTATTAAGACATTAGACCTAATAATAATAGACCATATTTTCTTAGAAAATTATAAATGTTACGGTGAAAATGGTAAGGTCTTAAATTAATTCCTTACTCATTACTTTCCGATAACGGTACCTCTTTTAAGGGTGTTAGTAGTTTAAGGATTCCCACGGATGGAACCAAACAGAGGGAGCTAAATTACACAAATCAAGATAACCAATTATTATGCTGATAAGGATAAACTGTTTCATAAATAATTCATAATGCTTGGTTAACATTCTGTCGAAGCGACCAGGCGCATATCGCGATTTCGAGATCATTGGCTCTCATAGGTGCGTCATAGGTAGGAACTCTAAATCGCGATCCGCGTCTAGTCACTCAGATAGAATACTGACCGTGCATAACTTATGAAATTAATTTATTGTTGTTTTTAGTACAAGCTGTAAAAAGTAAAGTACCTGCCGATGTATTTGTTGATCTTTTTTAAAATAATTTTAATAAATAATTAATACTACTGCATTATATCATGATTTAGTGATAAACCTTTTTAACATTGTAAAACATTTCCCTAAAATAGTTCAATCCGACTGCCAGGAACGACCAAAAATAAAATAATATTAAAAGAAATTTATCTGGGTTAAGTTTATTGACGCGGCACTGTTTACTTTGACCTATTAACTTTGATGTTCAAATAGCGGTTTTTCATCCGTATGTTAAAGGTTGCGATAAAATTAATTTCTATTGCTCACGTTGTGAAATATATTTTAGCTTTCTCCTGCACTTAAGAAGAATATGTCGTGGCATGCTAAGTCTTCTGAAAATATATGTTCATGAAACGTATGTATATTGTAATTTCCGAAGATTGGTTGGTCGAAACAATTGTCGAGTCGATCAATAAAAAGTTTTGTGAAATTAAAGTCAAGTGTTTCATTGATAAATGTTAGTATGTATATTGTTTGTTTTTGTTTTTAGAAGGCAAGTTACAAACACAATTTATTGTACCGCGATGTACATTTCGCCACAGTGTCTTCTTCAAGTGTAAGAAAGAAATACAACTTAAACTATGTAATAATCATAGTTTTGATGAAAATTTCAAAATAGTGACATAGTTTAAGTTGTATTTCTTTATTCCACCTGAAGAAGCGGCTAAATGTTCATCGTGGTACCATAAATTGTGTTTGTAACTTGTTTTATTTTATTTCTTAAAAGCTTCCTCGATACAATGTTTAGAGGCTGTTGAATTATTTAATTGAATTGAGAGATAAATTAAGAAAACCGGAAGAAGATTGTTTTGGGAGGTATGTTTAAGGGCTCCGCGATTTTAACACAAAATCACTTTTTAAGTACTAACTTTTTTGATTCAGCTGGGAGAAGGAGACTATACAAAGGCGCTGTACCCTCTATTTTTAATTTCCCAAAGCACTTAATTAAAAAATCAGTACTTCCACGATCAGGTTGTGTAAGTGCCTTTTCAATGTGAAAAATATTTTTTAAAAATTCTTCCGGCATTTTCCAGAGTAAGAATAAACTTGCCATCAACATTCAAGAAATTCTCTGAAAGGTACTGCTACTTACATTTATATGTAATATATATACTTCTTGTATGCTTGGAGGCTTTCAAGGCCGGAGTCAATAGGAAGGTGATTTTCCGGCGCAGATTCGAACGAAACGTCTGGACAACTTACGAATTCCACCGGACCACGGCTCATCAGCCCGAAAATCATCTTCCTATATACTTCTTCTCCATAAGTTTAAACTAACATCAAATATAAAAAATCGTTTGCATGGGAAGGCTTAAACATCCAAGCAAATAGTTTTCATAAAAATTCCATTCTTTTTAGTTTTGAAAATGTCTATAAAGTAGATATCAGTCCGGGTTAATATGTAATAATTTTTGCGAAGCTGCATTAGATGTAGAAATTTTACCATCTGCTTCTGGACGGTATATGATCATGGTATTAATGAAAATTTTCACTAAATTATTTTCAGAATACAAATATACCACCCTCAGGTGACGTGTTTTTATCTCTGATCAATAAAATTATGGTTATCTTTATTAGTGTTTTGATTTTAAATATCAGAAGTTGACTATTCATTTAAATAAGTTGATATTTAATTGAAATAAAACAGTAACATAATAATTTATAGTCAAAATACCTACTATTTGTATTCGTGTGATATTAATGAATTATATAAGAGCTTTAAAAGAATATAAGAAACATAGACACAAACATAAACGTAAAGTAACCATAATTTAGATTATAACAATGTCTTCCTTAATTTTAATTTAACTATTTAAGTAGTGTAATGGTGTAAATTATATGCAAATTTAATTATTATTAAAAATACATTAGTTAAATGTATATTTATGACCATCAGAAGTTTTAACTACTTGGAACTACTGAATTATTTTAGAAACTCCCCGCAGCTTAATACTATTCAAATGGAACTAAAAGATTTTTCGCCTGCACACTGAAATGAAGGTTCCCTACTGTCTTGGTATCACCTCCTATCACAGTAATTGCGACTTATGCTCAGTCTATATAATAAGCACGTCTCTGATCGTACCGGGACTCGACTTTGAGTTTTAGCGGCACGCAGATTGTACACTATCTTTTATAATATGCCTATAACGATAATGATTGATTCACCAAAATATGTGCTTTATTTCATATGTCACAATGATTTTTATTTTTTTTAACAATCCTCCATCTATTCGAGCATTGTGAATTTTTTTATGTAATTACTAGGGAATATATTATCACCAATTTTTTTTTGGTGAGTGTCACTCCAGGATAAATATGTAACATTTTATCATTCACTAATGAGAAAAATATCTAACACAGTTATATAATTTCAAAAATAAATTAATAAATTACGCAGATGGTGTTGAATTTACTATCAAAATTATATTATGTATGTAAACCAAATAAATAACTGTGCACCGTTTAATTTTCATCATCTCAATTAGTTTTAAATATAATGAATTTTTAAGTAAATGGTTGCCACTACCATATCACTCTCATTGATGGAAGGGTTTGAAATTTGGTGTGAAAATGTTTGTCATGTGCAAGCGGAGGCAACCCGTTATACAAGGAACAAATCAAAATCGGTTGGTGGTGGTGGGATTGGTACAGAGGTACTGAAGCAAAAATGGAGGAACAAATAAAGACTCATCAGATTAGCACGTCATAAGACTCCAAACGGAGCACCGTCACATGCGTTAGAATTCGAAGCGGAGAACAAGCTTCTAAGGGTCATGTACGTGCGCGCCAAGCAGAAATCGACGACGGAGCAGTTAAAAAGAACGGTATTGTGTCTCTTATCAAAGAATGCATAATTGACGCAAAGAAAGCCACTGCACTACAGTTGTCGGCCGAAGTGTTGGAACTACGGAAGGATAGAACACCTAAGCCGAGAATGCCCCTCAAATAGAACACGATCTTCTAGCGCAGCACATCAAACAGTCTGAAAACTAAGATCAGCCAATTTTATGGGGTGCAAGTTGGCTCACCCTCACCAAGCCCCGTAGAAATCATCGTACCGAGACTGGATTAAACCAAATCATTATTTACAGAGGGATCAAGTAATAACCACAACCATTGTTAAAACGGTTGACATTCTATCGAATTAGGTCCTTGGAGATATTTCACCAATCCATAGGAAATGCCACGTAGAAATTAGAATTGGAAATATGATCTTGCATAGTTGGGTACTAGTGGTCGATATAGTAGATGATGTCATCATTGGATTGAACACGGAATAGACTTAAATATCGGCACTTCTGCAATGCGAATTGGTCAACAAGAGATGGTGATGACAAATTCAAAGACGAAGCTGACTGCTCTTAAGGTGATTGTGGAGGAAGATCGAGTGTTACCGAGACATTCCGAGAGCATTGTTAAGTAAGGATAGATGACGACATCGATGGATTGGTGGGGGTAGTCGAACCAGACGATCGAGATTTAGTACAGAAGGAACTATTAGAGGGACGCACGCTCGTAAGAAATGGAGCGCCATCGCTACCTGTGAGAATAGTCAATTTCAAGGACTTCGAGCAAAAGATCTCCAAGGCACAGAGTTAAGGGTATTTGAACCAGTAGCAGAAATTCACCATTGCGATTTAGAAAAAGAACCTGAAGGCAAATCGATATCACTTCCTGCAGCTCTGACCGAACTGATGAAATGGTCAAGTAACCATCTCAACAAACATCAAATCAAGCAATTGGAAGAGTTGCTTAGCCGTCTTCAACATGTCTTCGCTCTCAGACCATGATTTTGGATGAACAAGCCTGACATCGCATTAACACCGGAACATCATGGCCCATTGAAAACCCAATCAGAAAAGTTCCCTGGACGAAACAAAAGGAAGTTAACAATTTTATAGAAGACATGCGTAAACAAGGAGTAATTGAAACATCTCAAAGTTCCTGGACTTCCCATATATTGCTATAAGAGAAGAAAGATGGCTCTACGAGATTTTGCGTGGACTACAGGAAGTTGCACGATGTAACGCAGAAAGATACTTACCCCTTACCCAGAATCGACGACACATTAAACAGTCTAGCAGAAAACAAATGGTTCTCTACTCTGGACTTGAAAAGCGGATACTGGCAAGTAGTGCACCCACATGATAACGCAGACTGCGTTTACGACTGGAAATAGACTATGGCAATTCAATGTGATGCCTTTTGGATTATGTAATGCACCAGCTACCTTTGAAAGACTGATGGACGCCGTATTACGAGGACTCAATTGGAAATTTTGTTTGGTTTATCTAAATATCGTCTACACGACATTATCATACTGGAAAAGACCTTCGAAGACCACCAACGAAAAGTAAGAGAGGTATTTTAAAATTGGTAGCCGCAAGATTGAATCTAAGTCTCAAGAAAGGCATCCAATTCAAGAGAGAAGTAAAATACCTGGGACGTGTTATAATACCGGAAGGAATAAAGACCTAACCTAACCTAACTTGACAAAACAGACACCGTACGAAGTTGGCCCACGCCAAGAGATCGGCATGAGCTTAGAGGCTTTCTGGGACTTGGTTTCTATTACCATAGGATTTGTCGACATAGCCCTACCATTGCCCAGACTCACCCAAGACGGAATTTCATTTCAAACTGGGTGCCAAAAAGCATTCGATACATTGAAGTTCATGCGCTGTGAATCCTCAATACTGACACGTCCACAGTTCAGCGAACCCTTTATGGTTGATGCCGACGCTAGTAATGTAGGACTTGGTGGTGTATTGTCCCAAGTCCAAAATGGAAAAAAGAAGGTCAGCGGATACTTTAGAAAACACTCTCGAAGCACGAACAGAATTACTGTGTCACTGAGAGAGAGATCCTGGCTGTGATTAAAACCTTGGAACATTTCCATAAGTATCTGTACGGACGGAAATTCCTATTGAGAACTGATCATGCCTCTCTGAAGTGGTTCGATATTGAGAATCGTTCAAGCAAACAACACGGTAACGCAGATGCACTATCCCGGAGAACATTGTTCACCTGTATAGAATAAAGAAGAACTAACATTGACCTACTGTAATCTCACTACCGTACAGCCTGAAGTAACTTGAGAAGATCGTCAACTAACCAAAGACCAGAGTAAAGACGAAGATATTGGCCCAATAATGAAATAAAAAGAAGCCGGAATTGCAGTACCATCGTGGGCGGGTGTGAATCAACCTAACCTAAGTTCGGCAACGAAAAGTTACTTGGTCCAGTGGAATTCTCTTACCGAAGACCACGGTATTCTAAAAGGAAGCGCATTTCGGCGTTACGAAAACACTGAGAAAGGTACCTACGCGAACATTCTATTGGCTACGAAGTAGAAGCGACGTAGAAGACTGGTGCAAGAAATATCAGACATGCGCCGCCAGTAAGGGACAGAAGACGAGAAGTAGTGAGCGAATGCTGCAGTACAAAGTAGGGGCGCCCTTTGAGAACATCGCAGTCGACGTAGCTGGATCGTTTCCAATGACAGATTCTGGTAACAAATGCTTCTTGGTCATCATGGATTATTTTAGCAAGTGGCCCGTTGCATTCGCAATACCAAATCAGGAAGCGTACACCATTGCTGACATGCTTATAAATAACTGGATTAGTCGCTATGGTGTGCCAATGGAGTTGCATTCAGAACAAGGCAGGATCTTTGAGTCGGCTGTGTTCAAGAAGGTCATCGAGCTATAGGGTTTCGCCAAAATAAGAACCACGCCATTACATCTCCAATATCTACAGAAGTACGTACCTCAACTACAGGACCGATTAGAAGTTGAATGTGCGCTCGAAGATGCGATTAGAGAGCGACCATATGACAGCCATGTACTTCGACGGGCCAACTCCCATGGTTTAAATGAAGGCGACAAGGTGTGACAATATAATCCACCTCGACGGAAGGGACGTTCTCCGAAATTACAACACGCTTGGGATGGTCCTTACGCCGTTATTCGGCGCATCAACGACGTCATCCTTGAACGATTAAGCGAAGGACAGAGGCAACCCATTATACAGTAACAAATCAAAATCGGCTTCTGACGTATTTTCAATCGAGAACAGCATAGAACGCTCTAGAACGTAGAAACTTGTCGAAGTATCGAGAATGACTATTCAGCCTAATAAGCCGCCGTCGTAATAGTAGAGAATCAGTAATAGTGGTGAGCAATAGTGAAGTGAAGAAAAAGGCGAAGAAAGTAATAATTAGTGACAAAGTGAATAGTTAGAGTTATAATTATATTAAGTCAATTGTTGGAAGTTACAGTAGTGTATGTAGAGAGTTAAATAAAGGTGTTTAAATAAAAATAGACTAATAAATACGCGACAATATATTTTATGAGGTTAAAGCGTTTACAATAAAGAGTGGATATATAAGATCAAACTGGGGGTTGAGTTGAGTTGCTCGTCGTGTATAGACGTGGGAAATGTGCTCGGTCTGCAAAGCCTTATTTGTTGAACATTTCAAGTCCGAATAATTCAATTTTTAGTGACGCTCTGATGATATAACTATGCCAATGTTCTTTGTAGTTTTGATACCGAACAATGATGGAATAAATGATGTTTTAGAGGTCTAAAACCTACATAATTGTGTGATATCCAAATTGCCAACGTTTGACCTTCGAGGGGTCGACCCGGGCCAACGAGTTTAAAGGCGCAAAAAGTTGTAGCTGATATAGTTTTTTTTTTTAAGCTTTTTTCAGCTAGATATATAATAAATGGAAAAGCTATATTTTTGTATTATGTAAATGGCTGAGAAAGAAAAAAATAAAAAAAAGAAGAAGGAAATAACCGCAGAAAGTCCGGAACAAGAAGTCAGAACGGCAAAAAAGAAGAATACGGATAGGCAACTAGCATTGGAGATGGAAAAAATAAAAAACATGTTACAGGAAAGATGGAGAGAAGAAGAGGACAGGCAGAAAGCAAGAGAAAAAAAAGAAGACGAAAGATGGGAGGATTTACAGAATAAGATGAAATACATGGAGATAAAGGTTAATCAGAAATTCGATGAGATGAGTAAACAAATTAAAGAGATCAGAGAGAACAAGAAAATAGACAAAATGAAAATAGATGAGCTGACAAGAAAAACCAAGGAGATAGAAGAGAAGATGGACAGTTTGAACAGTAATGCAGAAAGGATTGATAATGGATACTACAATGAATTAAGAAGAAAAATAGAAGAGCAAGAACAAGGAATAAGAAATATGGAGAGCGAAATGGAAAGAAGAAATAAATATGAAAAGAAGAGCAATGTAATGATATTTGGAATAGATTTGGGATCTGGAAACTGGAAAGAGGCGATGGCGCAAATGGTTAATGAGAAAGTAAAAGTCAATGTAGGTATAGTTGATGTATGGAAGGTGAAAGAAAAAGTGTACGGAGTGAAGCTAGAAGATGTTACACAAAAACTGAAAATATTAAAGAATAAGAAACAACTAAAAGGTTCAAATGTGTACATCAAAGAAGACCTAACATTGGAGGAGAGAAGGATAAACAAAATTATATGGAATATAGCAAAGCAAGAGAGAAGCAACGGGAAGGAAGTAAGAGTGCTGCATAAAAAAGTGCAAATAGGTGGGGTATGGTGGATTTGGGACGAAAAGAAGAAGATGATGGTAGAAGAATCAACAAATAGGTTTTTTCGTGAAAAAGGTGAAGGATCATAATGAACATGGTGAGCAAAAAAAAAAAGTTAATTTGGTTACGTGGAACGTTAGGGGTCTGAACACTAAAGGTAATAATATTTGGAAATTTATAAATAGATATGAGATAGTGTGCTTGAGTGAAACGTGGTTAGAAGAAAATGGAAAAGGGGATAATAGTATAAAGCTAAATAAGATGTATAACTGTTAGTGCAGTAAGGCCATCGAAGAAAGGTAGAGCAACAGGGGGAATTTTGATCGGAATAAAGAAATATTTGAATTTGGAAATCAAAGAACTAAATAAAGATGTAGTAACAATTAGGGGAGCTATAGGGAAAGAAAAATGGTTAATTATGCGTGTTTATCTTAATATAAATAGAATAAGGAAGCTAGATGTAATAGAAGAGCAGATAGAGTAAAGTAAAGATAGTAATGTAATGATAATTGGGGACTTTAATGCAAGAATTGGGAGAGAAATAGGGGCTGCAGCAGACGATAATGGGAATAGTAGAAATACACAAGATGGGCATATAGATAAGGAGGGAAAAGAATTAATAATGTATTAACTTAAGGTTTTAATAAAGAATTATATATATAAGATCAAACTGTACGCTGAATAATATTATGAGCGTGTTTTTAGCGTTGTTATAGCGTATAAAGATATAAAAGTTATACAATATCTAAATAACGTTTTAAGTTAGTGTTGATGGCACAAATAAAGTTGGTGTTACTTAATGTAAATGGAAGTTGTTTATAAGGACGACATATGTAGTCTGGGTATGGGGAAATAAAAATAATAGTCTATGGTGCATGGCTGTTCAGACAGGACACTTGCTTTACGTAGGTAATACGCTAGGATTATAAACGTAGAAGGTAGTTTAATGCTCGGCAATGAGTATAATTGTGGCAGATTTTAAAAGCGAAGAGATTCTCATAATAAATACGTAAGTAAAACATGTAATTTAGGATTTCGAATACTTCATATGCCTTGTCAAAAGGATGTATTAGCTTTGTAAGAGTCTCTACTGTAGATTTTCAAGTGAGTTAACCTGGGGGTCCAAGACGAGCCAAGCAAAGCGAAGCGTAACGGCGTTACTACATTTACTCGAAGTGCTTCGCCGTTTATTGAACCCTTATAACAATGTAAAAAGACAGGTAAAATTTCTGTAACGTGTAAACAATTAAGGATTACAAATCCCACATTTGGAACGCGTCCTATATTGGATCTCATCAGGTAGGCGCTGGCAAACACAAACCGCACGGTTCACTTGAATAACAAGACTAAATAGAAACAAAAGAAACAACTACTCCGAGGGCTAATACCCCTACCGGCATTGAATTACACTATTGAATTTGAAGGTACATGTTAGACGTAGATAAAACAATCTAAAAAGACAGGTAAAATTCCTGTAACGTCTAAACAATTAAGGATTACAAATCCCACATTTGGAACGCGTCCTATACAATAGGCACAACGAACCATAAGCCATATCCTACAACCGGTTTCGACCTATTGGGTCTCATCAGATAGGCACTGGCAAACACAAACCGCACGGTTCACTTGAATAACAAGACTAAATAGAAACAAAAGAAACAACTACTCCGAGGGCTAATACCCCTACCGGCATTGAATTACACTATTGAATTTGAAGGTACATGTTAGACGTAGATAAAACAATCTAAAAAGACAGGTAAAATTCCTGTAACGTCTAAACAATTAAGGATTACAAATCCCACATTTGGAACGCGTCCTATACAATAGGCACAACGAACCATAAGCCATATCCTACAACCGGTTTCGACCTATTGGGTCTCATCAGATAGGCACTGGCAAACACAAACCGCACGGTTCACTTGAATAACAAGACTAAATAGAAACAAAAGAAACAACTACTCTTCAGATTCAATAGTGTAATTCAATGCCGGTAGGGCTATTAACCCTCGGAGTAGTTGTTTCTTTTGTTTCTATTTAGTCTTGTTATTCAAGTGAACCCTTATAACTTGGGTTTGGATTATACCAGATAAACAAAATTCTCGGTATATGATGTCAATGGCGGACTCATTAAACAAATCAACTTTCAATTGCATAGCTCTTATACTTTGGATTTTATTCATATCTAAAAAACCCGATTTCATTACTGACTAACTAATGATGATCAAAATCATTAGGGTAATTCCTGAAGCCCTCGAAAGCTGGAATTTCGCATATAAGCTAGTATTAGTACACAAAACAACAACAAAATTCTAAAACATCGAACTTTTGCCATCCGCCCCCCTTATCTATACTAAGGGATTGATGTTTGTATCAGACTTTCGGAAATTTCGATGCTATAGATCTGAAAATTAATATAGGGACTCCCTGTTATATATAATAAAGTATACATTTCAGGATTTTTAGTAAATCACCCCCAACACTTTAAATTGGGGATGGAATTAAACTTGCGCAAAACGCCTCATGTGTACCCGCTGTGATTGATGATGAAGGTGTGTCAACACGCGATTGCAGTTTACTCCTTGAGGACTATGTCTTTTTTCAAGTGGATACATCGATGGTCGATAGAGAATATTTATTTATGATATATTAATATTGGAAATGTTTATGCTCTTGGATATGGGGCAGTTACTGGATTTTTAGCAGTTTCTCCGACACGCTGGTGTCGCGAGTGAGTGGTGCAGGTCGAAGAAGCATAACAGAGACGGACGATACATAGGGAATACATGTTCGCAAATGTATTGTTTCTATTGGTTGGAAAATAGGCGGGCTGATTTTAAATTGCTAGAAGTAGGTTTTTAACTTTTTAACTATTAGAACTAGGGGGAAATAACTCGGAAACTTTTCTCAACATATGTATACACATACAGGAGGTGATGTGGTTTAATCAAAGTTGTCAGATTCATGCATTCATTATCAAATCGTTTATTTTAATTAAAGCAGAAGCTACTTACCTTAAATGATACTGAAAATAGGCAACAAGAAAAAAGAATTGATATAAAATAGTCGCTATTTGCAGTAGAGCAGGAAAAAAACAAAATAGACTGGACTTAGAAGAAATCATAACTGAAATACAGGTTTTACCATCAAAAAAGGCAGTAAGTTAGGATGGGATTCAAAGAAAAGCGTGGACACATACAATTGATATAATTACAGAGATAACAAAGGAAATGGGAAAAGAATGAGATTCCAGATTCCAGGTGAACGAAAACGTAGCGTAATAGTACTAATATTTAAAAAAGGCGAAAGAGAAAATGTAATAAATTATAGGGGGCGACAATTATGGCTGCAGGTTACAAGATATAAACAGTGATTTTAAGAGACAAATTAGAGGAACTATTACTCGATAAATGCAGTATACTCATTAGAAGATGTTATTCAGTGTATAGAGCTGAGGATGGCGCTTGATTCGGTAAAATGAGAAGAGATATAAGGATATTGCAGGAAAAAAATTTATTTCTTTTTTATGTCATGTTATTGTTTGAAGGATTTCAAATTTGTTAGCAATGTAGTAAAATGGGAAGCACATACTCCGATAGAGGATAATGATAGTACCAATATTTCGTAAATCTTGTGTTGTTGTTATAATAAATCCGAGAGAAGTGCATTTAGAGATAATGTAGTGGATGTAGTCAGCAACCGTAAAATTAGAGTTAAAATGGACACCTAGGTCCTTTACAACTTCATCATTTTCTAATTGGTCAGATTTAATTTTATAATTATACTTAATTGAACAACGATTCTTTACAAAAGACATCTTTTTGCACTTTACTGAAAAAATTATTGAATACATAAATATGCAATTTAATTTTAATTTCCCTTCTCACTTTCTCCAGACTTAGGACTGGCGTGAATTCAGAACGGTCATGGGGATCATGGCCCCCTCCTTAAGAACGTATATCATGCAAGCATGGCCACTTCATAAGGCCATAATTTAATTTATGGGTTATTTTTTCGCTAATTAATTTTTTTACCGCCGGAACGATTTTGTTGCTCCATCCGTTTCCAAGAAACAGTGGCTACGTTGACGAGATCATCATATCACTTTCATCCCACCCGTTTCTTCGTTACCAACATCTTTGAAAAATATAAAGAAGTTTGTTTCACTAAAATATTTATTGTTCTCGACAATATTATTTCAACCCTTGCAGGTTATTTTCAAGAGAAATAAAATGTTACTCACATCTTTAAATTGATCGATAGCGCTTTATGCACCTTCAGAATTAGCTATTAACTTAAGTACGTTAATAGTTTGTGAAAAACAAAGTACATATTTAAATAAATAATGTTTACTCTTATGTACTAATATAAGTCTGATATCTTAGAAACAACGTAATAAAGGCTGGAGCCGATTAGGCTTGCCGAGTCTAGTCCAATCGAATTGCAATAATTTACCTTCAGTATAATTAATTAAAGCTGTATCGAACAGTGAAGAACCGTTCGTTGAGCGATTTTTTACGGTGGCATGTTTCGACTCGACTCGGGGTGCATCAGTCGACTCAGAGAATAGAATGTAGAAAACAAACATTTATCGATCATCACGACGACGAATTGTGATATAGACTCGCCACTATTCGCCTGTGATGAACGTACGAGTAATAAAATGCAAAATTAAGATATTCATTTATTACACATAGTCTGAAAATTTGGGGGGGCGAAACGTAAATAACGATATCCTTAAAACGTTGCCTTGTTATAAGTAATTCTGCGATACTTATGTCAAAATAAAATATAAGATCAACGTAACGTGTAGTTTCATATCCACAACTAATATTTCAAAACATTAACCCGTAGACAACTTTCTTTAAGATATTCATAATTGAATCATTTTTTCTACATAAATTTACCATTGAATGCTTCAATTTTGAAAACCACTTTGAAATGTTATTATATCTATTTATAAATTCTTCCGCTTACGCAATTGAATATTATCCAAATTTTACGAATAAAATTTTTCATTTTCTTTTTATTTGCACGTTACAATTTTGTCAATGAAAAATAATGGATCTCCATATGTTCTTTAACTACCTTGTTTATGTTTCCTTTTTATTTAACTATTAGTTTATTTGATATACCGTTGGTACACTAATTCTGTCTAGTTTTTAATGATAGCTACTAAAGACGTATTTTTTACATATATGCACATATATATTATTACATCTCCTCTGTAATGTATATGTTTAAATATTGCATGTAACGTGACCTTATTGAATTACCTACACAACACATGTCCGTGTCTGTACATTTAACGGTATTAACTTTTTGCTTTGCACAGTAAAAGTAAAAACCGGAATTACCTACCTTTCCGAATACATTTTTGACGGCGAATATTTAGAAGCAAGGTCAACGATTTTTTAAAACATATCCTCCTACGAAATCAACTAAATAATAATCAAAGTAACAATACATTGCAAAAAATACGCTTTATTTTTAAAAATTACCTATACAAAATAAAGAAAGAAATATACTGTAACAGTGTTTTAAGATGCCATCATCTTATTTGGTTATTTCGTTATTTGAATTTCGATCGAAGGCTGTAAACCGTCATCATTCAACTGAAATGACGAAAGTTAGCAAACGTGCATATAGGTGATGTAATGAGCGGTTAAGTTTCTATTAATTTTAGACATTATTTCTTTATTTCTAGTTGTATTTAATGTATGTAGTATTTGTGGGTGTCTCTCTTAAAAACGAATTTGCAGGACGAATGCATCTGGGACAATAAGTAAGTCTTTTTATCTGAATGATCAACTATTAAACCGTTTCGACATAAAACGACGTCATAACACTTTATTTATCATCTCCTTTATTAAAGTAAATATGCAGTTCAACGCAATTTTGCTTGTGGTCGCTTACTACATACCATTTTAAAATCATGTAAGAATATATGTTTTTAAATTAATTTATGCCTGTTGTTTGAAAAAAGGTGTCACGTTATGTCTATTTTTCTTACAAAATAATAATAAATCCTTTATCTGCTAAATTCTGTAGCAACACACCGCCTTTAATAATATTAACATTACGTACATACTACAGAATAAATATTTTAAAAAATATGTTCCACAGTTTGGAGGAGAACAGTATCTGTATTATAGCATTTTAATTTGTCTAATGATTTAATTATTGAAATCGATAATAATTACAATGTATTATAATATAAGTATGTAATCGCAAATAAATAATTAGAATAGAGATAATGATTAAAGACTTTGGGCATGTTCGGTAGTGGAAGTATATCGATTATTTCCCCATTTATGTTTTAACATATAAAAAATATATTACTAGACAAAAATATAAAACAAAAAAAAAAAACATATATACACACTAGAACGCAACAGGGCACGTTGGAGAAGCTTTGCGAAGAGCGGTGAAACAAAGCCAATGCAACACTTTAAATTTCATTGTTTCATGTAGAAACGAGTTAATTTGTCGGAAGCTCAGCGAATAAAAGAGCAGATATCCTCTTGGAGTTGTATGAAAATATGTATTTTTCACTGTGTCCCGCTAAACTAACGATATGTTAGCTTTACCAAGCTACCGGCGAAAAGTTGCGATCAAGCTATTCTTGTAGTGTAATAGCTATAAGAAAAATTGCATTCTATTTTACTGTTTCTAGTTCTAATATTTTAAACAGTTACAAATAATTTTGGTCGATAAGACCAATAACCAATTAAAATGGCGAAAGTTAGTTATTGGCAAGATTAGTTTTTATTTCATGGTTGGTTGCGCTCTGTTTTGATTTCAACACTGATATCCAGTTCCTGTGAAATTTTATGCCTTCTTCTTTTCTATTAAAATTATTTTTATATTTAAATATTTCGATGTAGCTACGTTTTGAATTGATTTGAACATCGTTAAAAAGAATGTTGTGTTCATTTTTCGGGAGGGCATGTTCTGCGACTACCGATTTGTCTGTGTGACCCAGGCGACATTAGCTTCTATGTTATTTTATTCTGGTTTTTATACTTCTTATTGTGGTTTCGACGTAAACCTGGCCACAACTGCAGGGAATTCGATGTACTCCAGGTGTAGATAAGGGACCTCTTTCGTCTTTTGTTAATCTCAGGCGTGCCTCTATTTTTATCGTGGCCCTAGAAATAGGCTTGGTGGAGTGCTTTTTCTTTAGCTTTCAAATACGATCTGTTATTCCTTTTATGTACGGAAGGAAAACCTTTCCCCATGAGGTCTGTTCATCCGTCTGTTCGTGTGATTCTATCGTTTTGGTATAATTGCACTATTAATTTCTTGAATTGTGTAGCCACAGCTTCTTCAGCCTCTAATCTTTGCTGCTTTTTTTCTCCTCAAATTCGCTAAATATTTCATTTTCTAGTATTTCTCTTAGGTTGGGGTTTTCCTTAAGTCTCATTTTTGTACCAAACATAACTACAAACGGAGAATGTTTCGTACTAAGGGTGGGAACATAATTTAAGTACTTCTGACTTCCATCTAGATATTTGTGTCATGATTCTGGTTTAGGGAACCAAGTCTTGTAAGAAGAGGGATTAGAGCTATTAATCCTTTCCACCTGCCTATTTGCCCTTGCGACACATGTTACAATTTAAGAATGTTAAATGCCTTCGAGTTCGCAATAGTCTTTAAATTCATAAGACGTGTAGGCTGAACCTCTATCAGACACTATACGTCTAGGATTTCAGAATACTAATGAAGTAATTTTGGTGCGGTAAATCCACACAAATTTATTAAAAGCATCAACAACCACGGACAGATGTTTAAAGTTATTATAGGTCGATGGCAAAGGATCAATGTGGTAAGTATCGAGAGGTAAGTCACCCTTATCAATCGAATGTAGCAATCCTTCTTGATTGTCAGCTTTTCTTTCGGCCAATATACAATTTACGCTGTTTTTGTTAGCATTCTGAAATTGGTAGTGCATTGTTATTAAATTTTCCGTTTGGCCTGCACTACAATGTTCTTGTTCATGAACGAATCGTATAGTCAGTTTTTCTTGGAATAGCTTTTAGAAATTCATCGTCTTTTTTTTTATTAAGCAACCCACGTTCTTGTCTATAGTGAGTTTCTTCTTCTAGTTTTTTTTTAAATTTCTTTGAATGTCTTCACCTTCTTCTTGAGCTTTTCTTATTCTATTTAGTAAGCTACGGGAGTCTTCATTAATTAGTATCACATCTGGGAGAGGATTTCGACTTAACTGTTGATAACTGGTATGTAGTACATTTTTGCCTGGTCAGTGTTCAACAGAATAATTAAAGTAATGTAGGAAAACAGCCCAATTGACCACACTAGCGTAAGCGTTAAAGTTAAATTCAGAACGAGAAGAAGAAAAAAGTATTACACAAATAAATTATTATTTCTAAAAAAATAGGGTTCTACTCCTGAAAACTCCGAGTTGGAACTATCACTACCAATTTCAGTTTCGCCTTCACTACTGCACTCACTATCATAAAATTTTCTTCACATTGTTTAGCATGTAAACACCTTTTCTGCCACTCTTCTTTGGAAAAATGCATCGCACAAACCTTCTATAACTTTAAAGTAGAAATCAACGTTCTTTGCTGCCACGTGGTGTTTTAGAGAGGTCTACACAAGTTCGATTTCATTTAGTTCTGGTTGATATCGAGGAAACCTTAAAACAGAAAGCCCCTTATCTGATAAAATTTTGTCAATCTTATACGATTTGTACACTGGTTTGAACCGCTTAATTAATATGTATAGTTCGGCTTTTAGTGTATTATCGGTGAACGGGATGTTTTTCATTCTAGATCTCATGTTTGGACATTTCTCAAGCTCCACATTATGGTTAGGGACCTTATCAATGACTAAAACACTTTTTGGCGGTAAATAATATGTATTCTACATAACATTGTAAAATCCAAACAAAAATTCAAACAAAAAGCTTAACTGACAAAATGGTTAAGGCTTTCGCGGCCAGTTGATGAATTGGCGTAGTCCTGATTCGGGTCTATAGGCCGTCGTTGGTTGGAATTACTTCCTAACGTTTCGCTGGCGCGAGTGGCGAGCTTCTTCAGACCAGACCAGACCAACGACGGCCTATAGACCCGAATCAGGACTACGCCAAAAAGCTTAACTCTTGATGTCAATGATTAGAGGTTATAAATCTAGAAGTACTAGTGGGTTATCTATATATCTATATAAATCAAATTCTAGAAAATTTCAGTTTCTTATAACCAAAGTGTCTAAAAATGGTAGCTGTCTATCTTTTTATTTTTCCACAGTAAATTTAACAGAAAGGAAACATGAATTTAATTTAGTAGGGAAATCGTTGAGATTAAAGAGTTTAAATCAAAAATAACAAAAATATCGTTCACATATCTTAGCTATAGCCGAGGAAAATACTCTAGGTGACTCAGATTGCTCTCAAAACGACTCATGAAAAGGTCGGCTATAAAGGATGACAAGAAGTTCCCCATATATGTTCCAAAATCTCACTGTCTTTTTTTTTGCTAAACATTTAATTATTCTATATTCCTGTGCCCCACCATTAATTATTAATCAAATTTTGGAACCTCTCAAAGTCCAAGAATTAAACATTAAAAATTCCTTTGATCTAGTGGAACGACTTTCTAACTGAGTGATACCTGATAATTAAATATTTGTTAGTTATGACGTTGTTAGCTTATTTACTAATATTCCCACTGATCAGGTGCTAGCAATAATATCTGAGAATTGGAACACCATTAACAAATAATACTTTTCTCTTAATAGACAACAATTTACTGAATTACTTAAGTTTTACATTGACTCTGGTTACAGTTTGAATATAAATACTATAAACAGATATTTAGTGTGGCGATGGGTGGCCTTTGTAGTCCTATTCTAGCTGAGGTCGTTTTAAATAAAAATAATCAAACAATGTATAAGCCAACTACCTTTTAAGTTACCCTTATTTTTCAAATATGTTGATGATTGCATTGCCTTGGTTCCATCAAGTTCAGAAAATCTTATTAACAAATTACTTTACTCTTTCCATGCCTCAATTCAATTTACTATGGAAACTGAAAAGGATGGTAAACTACCTTTTCTAGATATCTGGCTTATTCGAAATAATATAGTTTTTGAGTGATATAATAGTGAAACTGAAACTAATATTCTATCGAATATTAAAAACAGATGTAAAAAAAATCTTGTGCCTAATTTCTGGATAGACTTCTGGTTAGGTTAGGTTAGGTTAGGTTAGTATTTTACGTTATATGGGGATAATGGGGCAAAAAATATTAATGTGAAAGGAAATTCATTCATGGAGAGGGCGACAGTAGTAAAATAGTTTCTGGTCGAACGGGTTTGATGGATTATTGTTTTGAGTTGAATTATTGTTTATATTTACTCGACTCTGGCGAAACTTAAAAGAAAACTAACGTGTTTGACTATATGCATGAAGACTATAAAACGGAGTCCGACCTTTATGTATAAAAAACGTCCGCAATATTTGAAAAAGTACGTAGCGCTGTTGTCGCCAGGTAGAGGCGGAAATTATGACGTTGATATTATCACATTTTAAAAAGACAGGTAAAATTCCTGTAACGTCTAAACAATTAAGGATTACAAATCCCACATTTGGAACGCGTCCTATACAATAGGCACAACGAACCGTTCGTTGGGATTTGTAATCCTTAATTGTTTAGACGTTACAGGAATTTTACCTGTCTTTTTAGATTGTTTTATCTACGTCTAACATGTGCCTTCAGATTCAATAGTATAATTCAATGCCAGTAAGAGTATTAGCCCTCGGAGTAGTTGTTTTTTTTGTTTCTATTTAGTCTTGTTATCACATTTTGTTTGGTTTGGTAACTTTCATAAGACGCGGCTGATGACTGTTTTTATTGTTTCTATTACGATTTTCGCTGCGTCGAAGAATCAACAAACACGTTTTGCAGAACTTTAACATTAGATACATAATAGTAAAAATAATTTGCCAGTGTTAAGGCACAAATGCTCTTTTCATCGATCTCTTCACGAATTCGCGATTAAAAAAATTGCACTGAATATCCTTCCGCTATTCAACTAAACAGATTCCGTACATAGGCCTACTTATATTAGCTGTTCGTGTCCTCGCGTAGGCCTTGTCTCACGATAATAACGGTTAAGTACATGCCAAACATTTAGAGGTGTGGACGCGTCGATGCAATCATTTACCTGTGACGGTGGTAAAGATGAGCGAGCTTGGATGAACTATGAACGTTGTGGTCGATCGTGGAGAGAACTGAAAAACGTGTTACGAAGTGAATTTTTGAAATCGGTTAACAATCACAGTGTACATAGGTAGCTATCGAAACGCAAAAGGAAAAATGATGAAACATCACGAATATATGTATAAAATTTTCGGCGTTCCTTCGCAAGTTGACATGGAAGTAACGTCAGTTATACACTATATAATAGAAGATGTAGAAGATAATTTATAGAAAAGCCTTCTCAGTATGAAACAATTATATAATTGTGGCGAACAGAAACACATCTGTTCTGAGAAAGCGAGAGGTATCGAATGTGGCGTATATGGGTACCTATGTGTTAACAAACTGTACTTCCAATTCCTTTAAGAAAACCCCTTTAAAAGAAATCTTTAAACCAAAGGGTGAAAACAATCAAATACCAGAAATTCTAAAAATGGATGTGACCAGCTTTCCAGAAACAAGTAACTTAGTACACATTCCAAATAAGAAATAGAGAACGTTGTTAAAAGCTTCTGTTCTTTTAAAAAGTGCGACGTTGGTATTAGAATAAAAATAGCTTGAAATATTAAGTGCCACTTTATCAGCCACACCGTAGACTAGCTTATTCTGAAAAACAATAAGAGGACAGGAGAATTAAAATTTAGCTCGGTCAAGAACATTAAATCCAGTAATCCCGATTACGCGAGTCCTATCATTTTGGTGAAAATCGCGGCGGCACATTAAGAATTTGAATCGAAAATGGAAAGATTATTCGGGATGGTATTCCGTTGCTGATTATTACTGGGTTTGTAGTGACATTATGAATTCTTGAAAGAATCTTTGGACTTTGCGTGTCTCCGGCCGTTTTTACGAAGTTCATCACGCCGAGATTTCGCAGTAATATTATCTCCTAAAGGGGTCTAGTTAGTGTGTAACCGGTGTGATTTTCTAAATTCAGCCTCAAACGCACAAGCCATCCTTTTCTTGCCGACTGGTGTCGCAGTCTTTCATTTGGCGCATGTGACTTGAAACTCGATGAAACGAAAAAAGCGATAGTAAAAAGAGACAAACACATAATTCAATTGGATTTAACGTGCGAGACAACGATACAGAAAGCATTATACAGTGTTTCTTTTGTTTGTGATCTCCTCTTTGTGCGTTGCTTCGTACCCCCTCCTTTCGTTGTTAATTAAAATTTTGAATTTAGTTTTGAATTATGTTACCCCCGAGAATTGTCGATTGCTACCGAACTGACCTAAAACGCTTTACATATAATTGTGAAATAACAATTTAACAATCTGTTAACAATGAAATATAAGGAATTATTTAATAATTGTGATTTTTAAATACATTAATGTATCAATTCAACAGTTTTAACCTTGTTTAAACCTTAAAAACCCGTAGATAATCTATAAACCTAATCAGCTGTTCACTCGGAGAACATGTTCCTGGGCATGCACGAACTTACATGACAAAATTGACACAAAAAGCCGACTGTCCGTACTGCTTAGGAGCGTACTGTGGCTTTATTGGTTTCAAACAAATACCATTGAACAGGTCAAGGTTGGAGCTTCAGCTACTCGTTACGTATAATCAGAAATACTTCTTAAGCAAAATGACCATGACTACCAGTCCATTTCGTATAAGAACTTCGCCAATTTTCCTAATTTGGCACGTGGATACAACTGCACTGAAATATACAGTGATAAATTATGCAGAGATAGTCCTTGTGTAGGTTGTGGAGGTCCTATAGAGGAGGCAACCTAGCTGTAGGTGAAAATAAGATGCGATATGGGCCTCACTAGTAATTGCTATCTCCAAAGAGCAAGCCGAAGGGAACATAAAAAAAATAAAACGGTTTCGTGAATACTCCGCAGATCTGATATACTGCATAGGTGAAAGTGTTGATAGGTACAAGGCAGAACCGTTCCTAAGATCATAAGCAGATTCAACAAAGAACTAAATTAGATATTTACTTGCAAGCAAAAATATCAAATATATAAGTATGACGTAATCAACAACGTTTATAACCACGAAAAACAGCCAGTGATATACACATCAGAGCAATCACTGTAATTCACAAATTCATATATAATGGCTTATGGTTCGTTGTGCCTATTGTATAGGACGCGTTCCAAATGTGAGATTTGTAATCCTTAATTGTTTAGACGTTACAGGAATTTTACCTGTCTATTTAGATTGTCATATATAATAATTAATAAGTTTAAACTGACACATTACAAGTTACAACATGAATTGATGAACAAAAAAATGACATCCAATAGGGGATAATAATTTAATAATAATAATAATAATAATAATAATAACTATGTCATAAAGAGAAATATAATTCATTGACAATAAATCAAATGCACAATTATGTTAATTTCCTTTATAAATAAAATACAATATAATATCTTACCTCATTTATCATCTGAAGACTAACACTAACTGACTTCAACCTTAACTTCTTTTCTCTATCTATCCTAAAAAAACTAATCTTGTTTCTTTCTCTAACGGGAAATAAATTAACTAACAAAATACAATATAATTTAAAGGAACTTATTTACGTCTCTATCCGATATTTGACAATAATAATTAGTGTACCCGATTTATTACACTTGGAGACTTAAACAACCTTTAAAAGTTATAACAAAATCGCAAATTTGTTAATGTAGCTTTGAAAATGTCGTGACTGTCGAAAAAAATTTGTTTGTATCTTGTACAATAAATTGTCGTGAAACCTATCAACCTATGTTCTTTTTTAATTTTATCAAATAAACATGACTACAAATGCGCGCGCCAATAATGTTTGTATAGGGGAACTCGTTAACTGAAAGAGACAAAAACATTAATGACGTACTCTCGAGCTCTTTCTTAAGGCAAATTTACTAGTGTTTACAAAAAAATCATCTATTCTTTTGGAGTTATTAATAAAAATTGAAATTTTCAAGTTTCCGGAAAATGTCCATATATTAGTTGTGTTAGTTTATAAAAAATAACTTTCACATTTTTCAGGCAACTTTCACGTGAAATACAGTTGCGCCAACAATTTTAAAAAATTATGCACTTTCGAGTTATAGCATAAAGTTGTGTTATTTTTAAGGGAATCATAGTTGGATATGGTTGAAAAAACAATTCTTTTATCTTTTGTTCTGGAAGATTTCTGTTACTTTTTATGTTTGTTTTTAGCTACGTCTATTACCTGCATTATTTTGTCATTTCAGAGTGCGAAACATTAATTTGCATCTTCATAATTACGTCTTACTTAATCATACAATTATAAAACGTTGTAGCGGTCACACTACATACCCTTGAGCCAGATTATTTATGTAAGAGCATTTGCTTGTACATAAAACGTTCAACCTGTTGTACCACTTTCCCGCGCCGAAGATTCGTGGAAAACCTTCAAATGTTCTCGATTAAACCCTACATAAGCAAAGGTAGCGAAGACCATGGAAGAGTAAGGTCACACTACATACCCTTAATCCAGCATAGTTACATAACGGCTTTTGTTTGTACATAAACGGTTCAACCTTCTGTGTCACTTTTTTACGCCAAATTCGTATAAAACCTTCGAACGTCTTCGACTAGCCTACATCTGCAAGAGCAGTTAAGACCGTCGATAGGTAAAAAGTATTTCCGTTACGAATCTTTGCTTCGCCGGCACAACTTTCTAATATTTCACTGCATCCGATCAATTCTTTTTCATTGGAGCTTGGATCGGACGCCGTACACGAGATAACAAGGGTCGCGACTTCTTGCATCGCCCAAACTCAAGGACCGTCCTTGGAAACCTAGGTGCAAATCCAACTGATGCAACTAACGCGGTAATTGCGGGAGGAAATGGCAATCATTCGGCAAGAAGTTACTGGTATCCGCGTCAGTCGATTTTTTCAACCTCGTCGTTCGCTACCCCATATTTTCGTCCGCCATCGCTTTGTCGTTTGTTGTCTGTTTGTGGCCAATCGCGACACACATGCAAATTGTTTAGTGGACATCGGTGCGAATATCCCTCTACTTTAATTCGTGAGCCATTCAAAAGGTCATCATACGAACTTGTGGCTGCAAACGCGACATGCGTTATCTACGTTTTCTTTAAATTTGGGACTACGCCGTTCATTCCCGTGGAAGGCCACAATCGGAGCGGGATTTTTAACCCACTATGATTTACTGGTAAACATCAAACGTAGTCGGCTGGTAGACCCGGAAACCAATTTCGCAAGGTATTACTTTGGTAAATATCCCGAGATAACACGTCCAGATGGTCGCACTCCCGAAATCAAGCACACCACTCGCCACTACATTCACACAACCCCGGTGCGACTCCGAAGATGGATTTAATTCTTTTAAATCGTTCCAGCTGCGGACCTGTTTCAATGGATTCGTTCAATTCAATTTAATCACATTTTGTTGCTCCATTTTTAACTCATTTCCTAGTTCAGAAAACGAGTTGGGCTGTGACGTAGCAAAATAAAAACAACAAACAATGGGTTTATAAAAATTGGTTACACGATAAAACTATTTTATCTACACAATACAGTCTGACTCCGTTCCAGCTCCATTGATGGATTGAAACCTTCAGGCCAGATCCACATTATAATGCAAAGTTTTCTCTCGGTCTGATAAAATATTCTCAAATTAGAAACAGTACGTGCATCCATGTTATCCATGCGAGATAGGTACAATTGCGCTCCAATGTATTCCAATTGTTTCTTATGGGAGAATAATTTTACTAGATGGTGAGCGGACTGTGATCGGCACTATAATGTGAATCGGCCTAATCATCTATGACTTAAAAAAAAAAAAACATTATTCGGAAAAAGTATAAAAATATTTTTATTTTTAGCCATAGTCAATAAGCCGCTGTCAAGATTTCATTTATTTTTTCTTTATAATACAATATTCGAAGATAACCACAATTCATTAGGAAATATTGTCGCAGTTTATTCTTCTTTATGTATGTACGTGTTCATTTGATAAAAGTTGATTGAATTCTCTGAATTCTGAATTAACAAAGAACAAACATACAGTACAAAAGTATCGGACCATTACACAGAAATATTTATATTTGCGGACACGAATTCGCCATACAACAGTCATATACTAATACAATCAGTTAGTGAACCGCTGTAGTCAAACCGTTACAAACTGTTCTTCCCGTTTTATAACGCAGTCGCAGACCGGGTTCGACCCTGGATTCGGTCCGATACGTTCTACCTTCGAATTAGTTTACCGACTGAACGGGTCGGACCAGGTCCACCCATGACAACAAGAAGACAATTCGAATCCAGCTGCGCCCCTACATATGGTTCACAAAATACACGAAGAATGGCGACCTTGCGGGCATTGAACGCAATAACAATACTTGATCGTTACCCGGTACGTTCAATACTTCGGCCAACAGCTCTGCAGTAAGCAGATTTTTTCTAAAATCAACTTAGTGCGAGCTTACAATTAAGTAACTGAGACGGCTTTCCAGCGGTTCGTAGACGCAGTCCTCGGGAAAATGGATATCTGCAACTCTTATGTGGATGACATCTTAGTAGCTTTCGAAAAAGAACATCTCGTACATCTGAAATTGTTATTCGAAACATAACAAAAATACGGAATAAGTAAAAGTGCGCGTTTGATGCGAATGAATTGGCGTTTTTGGGGTTTTCGGTGACTAGTGAAGGCATTCCACCCACTGCAGGACAAAGTAGCATTGTCGAACGGCTACAGCGCCAACTGAAAGTTTTCAAATAAACGTTTAAAATGATTGTGTAATATACAAGCCCATCAAAAACATAAATGTGAAAATGGCAAGCAAGTTGAATATTAAGTATAAGCGTGGTTGGTTGGACAAAAGAATTGAGATCAAAATAATTACCAAGTTCCGTAGATAATTCTGAAAATTTTTTATAAAAACATACAAAAATTTAACGCGCAATTTCTTGTTTTTTTTTCGGCTACAACAATGTCTGTTATTTAAAAATATATCTTCAACGATCCAATTATTTACGCAAAGTAGAGCACTGAGGATAAATTGAAGCTGAAGATTTGACTTGTATGTGAAAACTTTTCAAGTGAACTCCTGAGTTTCAGTTTATCCTTAGTTATCTACTTTGTATAAATAATTGAACTGTCCAAATTTAAGAAGTTATATTTTTAAATAGCAAATATTGTTATAATTGTGTGTGTTTTTAAAAATAAATTCTTTTGTCGGCGAAATGGACAAATTCGCATATACTTGTTGTTGAACTCGACTCCCATTTTCACGTTTATGTTTTAATGGCATATTACATTATTTTACACGGAGTTATTCAGATGTAGATACTCTTATAAACCATATCGTGAAAAATTATGTGCGTCCTATACAAAATTTTAAAAAATTCTGCAATAATTCTTCATACAGTTAAGTTAACTATACCTTGGTTGCCCTTAACTTTACGTATGAATGAATCCAGATAGTTCCCTTTCCTTTTTTTTTTTTCTTAAATACGAGAAACGAATTTCTCCCAAGTCAAACTTTTACATTACTGTTCATGCAAACTAATTTTGATGCAATCATTAGATGCAGCAGTCGCTATTTTTGCTACTAAATTACGTATCTCACCTTCTACGAGAAGGTATTGATAAATACATGGCCTTTCATGAAAAAAACACCACAATATTTTAAAACGAAATTTAATCGATTCAATATAATCCTCTTTAAGGACTGTACATTTAGCACAACGTTCATAAAGTAACTCTAAACCCTTGAAAATTTCTGCAAACCACTTCTCAACGGCACATACGACTTCAACACTTATCGAAAAAAATTTGTCTTTCAAATGTTCTTGGGAATAAATAGTAGTCTAAACAATGCAGGTAGGGAGAATTGAGCGGGTAGTCAACCAATTCAAAACCTATTTTAAGAGTGGAAACATTCTGGGCTTCCACAACCCGCCTGCAAAAGTCGGCTGGCAAAGTCCTTGCTTCACATTTCTGGGACAATTCTGTTAGATTTCTAAGAGCAAGGTAGAACAGTTTACGGAACCACATTGTAATGACTTACTCACTCAATTATGCAAAAGAACTGTAGAAAAATGACGCGGAAAACGTGGCAAGGGTGTGCTCTACTTGCAAGATAAACGCCGTTGCCTACAAGTCGTTGATTGCATTGCAAACAATTGATAATATCGAATTGGTTTACCACCCTCCTGATTTACCAAAGTCAAACTGCTATTTACTCCCAAAGCTCATTTGAATATTTTTCAATGGGTTTAGAACTGCTTTATGAACGTATTTACGGTGTAAGTTTTAGGGAAGTTTGTTTTAAAATATTGTACCTTATGGATGGTACGTCACCTCATCGTTTGCAAAAATTCTAAACGAATGAAAATAGATATCAAACTTACAATGTTTTTATTGTTTTTTTTTTGTGTAAATATCAATACACAGTAAGAAATCTGTAGTCAAATTAACAAAAATAGGGTGTGCCCACAGGTCCACACCCTTTTATAGTAATTTTAACAACTAGGTTTGTACCGTAAAACGGGGGGAAGCTGACCGGTGGGGAGAACTTGACCAAAATTATAGAAAAATATGTTTTCTGTTGTGTTCATCCCTCATTTTTTTAAATTTTTTTTTCTTTATTTTTTTCCTATCAATAACCTAATAAACTTATAAAATACTGTGGGATTCCTTTTTTTGGATATAAATATTGTTAAAAAGAATATACTTCTTATTTTACTGCATTAATCAGTAAAATCAAGGTGGTCAAACTTTGATCTATTAAGAGATAGCCATCTAGTTTCCCTAACTTATTTCTGTTCTATTTCATAAGTTATCTTCTCTCTATGGCATATATGCGAAGAAAATTTTTAAAAAATAAAGTTTGTTTGAATAAGAACAAAATTTTCAGAAATACGCATTATTTTCTTAAATCTGGGGTGTAGTTGACTGGGTGGGTGAATTTGACCGACAAGTTAAATCTTGTTTCGGAATGCAATAGACCGCCAGAGATTTAGTCTTTTCACGACAGGCGAATAGATATATGTACCTAGTAATGGATTTAGTGAACAGCAAAGAATCTTCAGACTCTGAAGATATGCCGTTGTCAAACAAACCGGGCAAAATATAAAAATAGGATCGTGGGTTGTTGTTGAATACTTGACTAAAAAGACTGTTAAACATTATGTAGGAAAAGTCATATCCACTAATATCCATCATGAACTAAAAATAAAGTTCGTAAAAAGATATCACAGCATATTTGTGTGGCCCGAAAAAGAAGACGTTGACGAAGTGCCTATATCGGACATTAAAAAGGTTTTAAATTCACCTCAAATAGGCAGAAGAGGCGAAATTTTTTTTGAAAATGAACTGTCTGCTTTTAATATAGTATAGACACATTTTTATTTCATATTTACAGTCTCCAAATAGGTTTTTTATTTTATTATTTACAAATGTTCAAGAGTTGTGTTAATTTGTTCCATTATTCACTCATTTGTAGTTTGTATTAGTTGAAAAAAAAAATAAAAATAAAATAAACATATTTAACAGTACATTTTCACGACTAGTGTAGTGGTCAACTTCGCCTCTTGCCACAATGCGAGCAATTTATCATGCAAATTAAGGATAATTAGTGTGCGTATTAATAATATATGTCAAGACCCATCATAAAGTCCACATCAATGATCCTTTTTTAAATTTTGACACAATGGTAATTCCTTCTAAAGTTTAAAATAGGCCAAGTTCACCCCGTTTTACGGTAGTTAAATCTACTAAGAAATATTTTGTTAATTAAGAAAGACATTGTAGTGAAATTAACTATTCCATTTTGTCTTTTCAACAACGAACGGTGCTTAAATATCTTATTCTTTTTTGTAAAATTGGAAAAAACTTTTTTTGATAGTAGCTAGATTTTGTAGATGATCATGCAATACTACATTTCGAGTCTAACAAAAAAATATTGCTATTTCAACAGGAAGTGTTAGTTAGATATGCTTCAAGTATTAGCTGATTTACATCAAATATATTGTCTATACTTCAATTTTAGGTTGTGAAATTAATAAAATTATAGTGTCGAATTCACGAAATAATTTTGTTTAAGTTTCAACCTCATAATATAAAGTTTAACAAAAGTGTTTTTTGAATTCAACACTGCAAAATTGTTACATCTACAAATTAATGTACATGCACACTTGCTTTGTAGAATAAAAGCATGCTGCGTGCTTCATAAAAGCGCACATAGGCAGTTCCAACTAGCGATCACGTCGCGTCGCCCCTTCATAAAACGAGTTCACTGAACAACCGTAGATGGGTATGTGAGCGCCATCTCTGGCGGTTCGCTATACATTTATAAGTTTAAAATTAACTCTAAATTAAATTTCAACTTGCTAGAAAATTATTCATAATAACAACTTGCTCGAAAGCAACACATAACCCATTTATGAAATAAGAAAACTGTATCTATGAAACAAATACTCATTTACTTAACAGGACACATTAAATACTTTCTTAAAAGATAAAAGTAAGAGAAATACAAACTTCTGTATATTACTTTTTCGAAATTTACTGAGGATAATGAAGACCATTGTAATTTTTCTTGATACGAACATGATTGCATCCTGAAAGTATAAGTAAATGACAAATTGGCAAATTTGAATGATTGCGATGTAAGTATGTAAGTATAATAATTGGTTTGCGATCGCGGATTGGGGATACGATAACGTTGTTGTTCCATTCCAACCAATGTTTAAAAAACACGTTAGAAAACTAGCGGAAATTAGTTTATAAAAATTATACATAGATGTATGTATATTGTACAGGTACTTACCGCAAATAAGTTTTTGAGGAAATGCAAATAACTGTTTCATATCCGACACTTCTTAATTGGTGTATTAACTACATAAATATAGTCGAAGTGGCAATAATAAATCGTTAAAGCAACTACCCTTTACAGTATATTCTTCACTGCAATGGTGCCCTTTCCACACTAAACATGAAGCAACCGATTTTAGTAATATTTACGAATATATTTTGTTAATGTTACAATTTCAGTTTTAACTACTAGAGGAATCCCAGTAATGCCGATTTAAAAACAAATTATAGTCAATATTCACTACAAAGATTTAACTACAACCGTGTTGTTAATAAAAGGTCAGTTTGACACAAGATTTCTTACAGTGTAGTTTTCAAAGGTTTTACGTAGCTGGCCTTAAATGGTCTCAAAAGTTGAAACACTTCCAGGTGGGTTAAATTTAATTTTTTTGAGTTTAATATTATTAAGAAAGGCATTTAATGTAAATTATTGCCACACGTTTCCTTTCATTGCTTTAAACCTTGCAACTTTTTAATTGTAGTATTACGCAATATAGATGGCGACGTGCAACAAACAAAGCGATTTCAATAATTACTAGAATAAGATCAATCTGGTCACTGCTGTTGCAGACGGTCTACTATTATTTTACAGTTACCTTTTTAATTCCGCGGTGAAAGCAGTTTAATACGGGGTGTCAGCTTCAAAAGTCGTGCCTCTCTTGAGAAACACGGCCTCAGACGTGTAACTCGGCGACTGTCAGTACATCGGGTCGATTGACCACGCCAAAAGATCGATCGGCAGTCGACACCTTCATTCAATAACCGTTTCTTACGTAATAAAGAAAATACACATGGTATTTATGGATGGCTGAATCCAGTCGACCTAGACATGTAAATTAACAACAAAACACAACGTTTCAATATAACACGGATTCCGTTGGAGACGATTTCTATTTCCAAAACTAAAATAAAAATGCGACATGTATTGTTAACCGAAAGTACACGACTAAACATACTTTGGAATACGATTCTGCTGCACCTCAAATTCCCATTTTACACCTTCATATATTTTATTAAAACTTTAATAGACGTTATAAGCAGTAAGAAATATATTTTCCTCAGCATGAATCCTTACTAGTCGTGTATAACTCTGTTTTCTGGAACTTGCCAATATTGTTTACACTTTACCGGGTGAAGTGTATGCAAAAGGTATGTTCGGAACCTTTATACATAATTACATGTTTGTAGATCTAGATCGGCTGTGTATTGATATATAATCCAAAGGTGGAAACCTCGTTTAAATAAACGTAGAAGTTTCAAAGACGCTTTCCGTTTCAGTTCAGGCATAATACGGCATTGCATAATATTATTTGACCGTTTTTATGTTTATGCTTTCCACGCACTATAGACTTTTTGTCTTTAAACTGTTTTGTCTTTCACTTGATCAATATAAGAATAAACGTAAGTTAGCTCCCCAGAAGACTTTTTTTTTACTTATTGACTGACAAATTTCCATAAAACAAAACTACCTATCTCAAGACCGTCGACTCTGTATAGGAGTCCGCACACTCAGAGACCGTTTTGCCTTTTATAGATCAGTTTTGTTGCCAGATATAAAAACAATTACCTGTACCTAATCCATTACTGTGTAAGTGATGCACCTAATTCTGTCAATTTCTCTTATTCTTCATCATTGATCTTCTTCGATTTATAATAAAAACAATAAAAGCAATCCTCGATAACATTTTGACATCGTTGAGTTGAAACCAACTGTAGCTAAATAACGCAATTAAATAAAAGATGAGAATGGCAAAGCAGCAGCACAACTGTCTGTATAGTTGAAGCATCCTCCAAACGACAAGACTGTTTTATCCCAACAAAGCAGTTACTGGAGATCGTTGAGTCACATGAGGTAGAAACAGTTTTAAGCAGCTTCTCCTGCATTCCGTGAAAGCACTATATGTATGAACATGTGAAGGTATTGTAAAAGTAAAATTGGCGACAAGTAGTTGGAAAATTAGACAGGTGTAAATAAATGTAATAATAGCATAAAATTAAAGACAGGCTGTTATTTCGGTATAAAGAGCCAACTCTGAGTTATTTCTACGCATGTGCAATCATATTACTGTTATTAAATTGTATGCCTTTTAATTTGATTATGAAAAGTCAAACACTCTTATTTTTTTCAATAAAATCTTTTATTTGAGCTATTTCTATTTAAATTTATTAGGCCTTTTAGGAAGTTAAACTAGAAAAATTTAAATTAAATGTCTTCTGTAGACATTTAAAGGAAGAGAAAGTAAAAACAGGTAAACTTTTGCAAATATTTTTATTTTGAATATTTCATTTTTAAATATATGTATCAATTAAATAAAAATTAGTATTTGTACATAGTGAAAACAATTCGCCAAATAAGATTCATTACAAATCTGATTGGTGTTAGGCAAGAAGAAGAAAATTGCTCGTCTTTATTTAAAAAATGCCAATTATTATCTACTTATGCAATTCTCACAGTTGTCTGTTCATTGTATTCAAAAAGACCGAACGTTCCATAAATGGTTAAGAGTATACAAAGACAGATAACCATTTATAGATACTTGTAGGAGAAAGTTCGTTGAAGAATTATAGAACTAACGAGTACAAACATATTTGCGGAGTCTGTTCTGAGAGAATGAGAGATGAGAATTAATTCTTCTTAGCTGAAACAGGCTAACTTTTGGTATAATACCGGAAGTGAAGATCATTTCCGGATTAAATCCGCGCTAATGAAAAACAAATTGTTTACTGAAACTTTCATTTGAAAATGTCTATAACGTCATAGGTGTTTCATTAAGTAATAAAAGTAATGAAGTAAGTAAGTAACTTGATTTCGTTTTGATTTTTAAATCAATTTTTAAATCTAACCTTGAATATTAATATTATCTAATGTAAAGTGCAAAACTAAATGTTCCTAATGGGAATTCCGTCAAAATACTATTAGTTATAGGTACTGCAAGACATTATGATTTGAAAAAAATGTTTGCAAAATTTTTAGAATTTTATATTAATAACTGGAGAAACGGGTGTGAGTGAGGAGCAGACAGTACAACGTTGAAAAATTAAAGATATGGATAGGAAAAGGAAGAGAATTTATCACAAGGGTAGTAGAGTGTAAAGTTCAACTTCGCTGGCTACTTATATATGTAATATTTACAAGGATGAAGATGAGATGACGAATGATAGACGCAAGACGAAGACGTAGGTACGATAAAGTAATAATCGATAATAATATTAATATCAAAATAAACTAAACACTAATTAAACACTCATAACAATCAATATTCCATAATTTACTTAATTCGTTCAGTCTACACCGCGAATTCACACACACAGGAATGAAGTGGTTAATTGGAATTAGCTAGACAAAGAAAAGGAGAACAAACATAAGCGTCCAGATTATTATCTATTATAAACATTTTTCTCGAATAATAAGATTATTTTAATTACATTTTCAAAATTCTAGGGGTATTATAAGTTTAAAAACTTTTAACGACCGTGTGAGATACTAATATGGCCAAACGGTCTGTAATATAGGTACATAAGTATCGTTCAAAATGGGGAAAAATATTTCAAACAAAAGTTACACGAAATTCTGTGCGGAATGACGTAAAAATTTCTTTACTTTAAATAGAATGTTTTTATATATTATTGCATTTTTGAATTCCTATAAAGAACAAATGTCAGTTTATCAATATGGTATGGGATTTAGGTTACACTGTCCTGCAGTTATTTCGCATTCTTTAAAAAGTTTAAGTTTGCGGTGTTTGACGCTACTCTGAACATTTTCGTACCGAAAACACTTACGATCATGCAGAGATTTATATTTTCAACACCATAAATTGCCACCCGTTGCAATGAACACATTAGGAACGCCATAAACCACAAACATTGCTCAGGACTTGCCTCTCATTTAATAGATAAGAACCATTCATGCAATAAAAATAACTTGAAACTGTTACATCATATACAAGGGGGAAAAATCTTAGACAGATACGAAATCTTAGAAATTAAAAAAGCAGTTTCATTAAACAAAGACTTAGCAAACGATCAACTGGAATTTGGCAACAACCCCCTTCTAGATCCTAAGCTAGTACCTGCCACCAAAACTAGTATTTAAGAAAATCGCTGTAATGTAAATTTAGTATCTAATCATACTCCTGACGATGCCCTAGCAAGGCGAAATGTAATGTACATAGAGTGAATTAAATAAATAAGTGAAACTTCTCCGCGTGTTCTTAATCCTATCAATTTTAACAATGTTTCACCAAGAGCTTTCGGCTAATTACCTTTTTAATCTATTTATTGCAATACAAAGAATCGTGATCTCTTCTTCTGTTACTCCTTCAAAATCACTCACGTTTCGCATCATCTTCTTTATCTTCTTCTGTTTTTTAATTTTTGTTATTCTGTTCTAGCATTTTATCTTCCAGCACAAATCTTTCTTCAGGGAGCATCCTCTGACTGTTTGTTTCAATTATTTTAATATCTCTGGCCTTTATTATTGCTTATATACCAGGTTTCGACAACCTACAGGGTTTTGATGTTTCATAATAACCCACTAATATGTATTTATCTTCTTTAAATTGAAACTTGCATTTTTTTTAATCCTTTATTTAGTGCTATAGCAGTACTTCCTATTTTTCGGAAAAATCTAATATATGGTTTTTGCCCATACCAAACTTCGAACGGAGTTTTCAAACTATTCATTGACTTTGTTGCACATCTATTTCGAATAAATACTGCTGTATTTACCATTTCAGCCCAAAGAGAATTAGGAAAATTTGATTCTGCCATTAAACACAGTGCCATTTCTATTCGAGTTCTATTTTCTCTCTCTATCACTCCGTTTTGCTGTGGTGCATACTCTACTGATAACTGGAACCTTTCAAAATTCCACTGATACATATTTTCTCGTATTATCAGTCCTCAACTTCTCTATTATGCTTCTCAACTTTACTCTTAAAAAGCTTGAGAGCTTGAAAAACATCAGAACGCTTGTAGAACATTGTTACCTCAATATATGAAAGTAACAAAATATCTTGCTCCCCCTAATGATTCTGTCCGAAATGAACCGCATATATCCGAATAAATTGACCCTAGCAGTTTGCTATCGCGGTTTATTGATGGAACAAATGGCTGCGTATGTATTTTATATCTTGCACATATTTTACAATCAATATTGCTATCTTCGAATTTTAAATTTAAACCTAACACGATATCGTTGTCTTTGATTTTGTTTAAATCGTTAATATTAAGGTGCCCGTATCTTTGATGCCAATTGATTAAGTTCTCGTTATTTGAATTTGTAAATACCACAAAATTTTATTTTTGGACCACTACATATGAATTATTCCGTTTTGTAGCAGTTAATGCAACCGAACCATGATTTCTATTAAGAGTAGACTGGTGTTTCTTGAAAATAACTGTAAAACTATTGTTTGTAACATTAGATACGGTTAATAAAATGTTGTGTAGGTCCGGTAGGTACAAAGTATTCTTTAGTTTAACGGGATTTCTAATGTTCAAATTTACGTTTCCTGACCTATTGCGTTTATGCAATGATTAGATGCTGTGTAAACTTTCAGGATATCATCTGTACGCATATTAATAAAATCGTCTTTATTATTTTACCTAACCTAACCTAACCAAACCATGGTTCAGACTTCTCGAAATAGACCGCGTTCCAAGTCACCACAATCATCGCGTCACTTAAATTGCTCATGTTCCGAGGCATGCGAATGGACTTTAACTAAATAATGATTTTTGCGCAGTTGAAATATTTTCCAGGAAACTTATTAGTCCGTTGCACTTCGCGTTTGTAAGCATTGCACCATTTTAGTTGTATAGGGCTTCGATAAATTTGATCTTGAGACGAAGAAAGAAGAGGCTAAGGAGATTACAAGTGATATATAGAAAGAGGATGTAATACAGACGTCAATCTGTGCTTGCTTATCGCCGGTTGCATTAGTCAAGGGGAAGGACGGATCGACACGCTTCTCATAAGACTACCGCCAGGTAAATAACGTGATGAAGGAGGATAGCTACCCTTTGTCGCTAATCGACGATCCCTTAGATTCCCTATATAGAAGACCGCTTTCTCCATTGTGACGGGACTGTGGCAGTTTCAAGTGAAGCCGTTCGGTCTCTGTAACACAACAGCTACATTTAAATTGCTTGTGTTGTACAAAAGTGGCCTGTACCTACTTATGTATGACTTATGTACAAGTTAGAAGCTTCCTTGTATTCTGAACCGATTACAGACGATTTGTTCGCGGATTTGCCAATATTACCAAACGCTTGACAAGACATACAGAAGCCAGCACACCAGCAGACCCTTCCGCCGGGAACAGGATTGCCAAATTGCATTTGAAAAACTGGTGCAAACTCCTGCTGCAACGCCTTTATTGGATTATCCTCTGCTATGTGGGAAGTTTATTCTGAACACCGATACATACTGCAGTGTAACTTACCCAGGGCTGAACGATCGTCGTCTAATTGACCTACGTTGTAATTGACCTATCCGTTAGTAACCAGTGTATCACAACTACTGTAGAACTTCCCCAAAATCTCGCGTTATATTCCGACCACCTATCGCCGTTTTTCGGAGACCCGCGGTGGTTCCACACGGTTTCCCCTAAGTCAAGTCGTGGGTTTTAAATTTGAATTATTATTTAATATATTATTGACTAGATAGTTCAGTAGAACACTATTGAAATATGAACTGAACTACTGCGAGATATTTAAAGTAGCGCCAAACACTCAAACTCATTTTTTTTAAAGAATGTGATCCCATCCCATACCATATTGTTAAACTGATAGTTATTTTTATGGGCAATTCAAAAATACAACAATATATAAAGCGTTCTACTAAAAATAACAAAGTTAGGGTACATTTCTATTTGACAATAATTTTACGGCATTTTGCACAGTCTTGTGCAACTTTTATTTGAAATATTTTTGCTTTCGTATTCTTAATGTTTCTTTTACCAGCAAGGGCCTCCTCGATATTACTACGTATTATGCAATAGATTTACAGGACCATTGTTAGATGTTATATTCAAAAATTAAGCACGATCTTTCAGATATATAGAATTAATGCTTTATTTAATTGCAAGTGAAAGAAACATAGAATAAAAAATCATTTGATGTTTTCATAGACAGACTTTTATTATGAAATTTTTTTGTGGCAATAATTTTAAATTTTCCATGTGCAGAAAGATACAGGTTTATTGCCATCAATAAAAGCAATACTTTTAACACTCGTTTCATTGTTAATTGCAATTAATAAAAAACAGTGTTAATTGCAAATTTCCTTTATATGTATCAGCAGAGTACTTAATGACTAATTACTGACAATGTCTTAATACAAAGATAGTCGTAACACCAATTGTTGTATTAAGAAAATGACTACTTGATCCATAAATGCAGATATTTGTGCTTGCAACGGCAAGTATGTCAAAGTCAATTTATTTCTTTTTCCTTATATGTTGGATCGCTTGTTTTGGAAATTCTTCAACAAATCCTGTGAGTACGATTAGCATTTAAACAAGTAGAAATATTTACACTTAAGTAAAATAATACTGTTCTGTAAGGATTATATGGACATAGATACACCACGTATATCTTGTCTATTCTAACAGGGAAGCTCTGTTCTCAATGTCATTATTATGAATAAACTTACGTAGACTGCCAATTTCGATGTTTAAATAATGGAATTCTATAAGTAGGTACCTATAAAGTTGCAAAATGAAAAAGAAATGCAGATGAAGTACGTCTGCAGGAAGCAATAATAAAAAAATAAACAAAAAGATGATTTTTGTTATTTTAGGCTTACACAAAAAAATATTTTTAACTAAAGCGTAGTCAACTATGATTCCTATTATATGCTATAACTCAAAAGTGCATAGGTAATTCTTTTCGACGCTGCTGTGATCTACGTAAAAAACTGCTTGAAGATCGTCAAAGTCGTTTCTTTTTCTAATTTAACCAACAATCAAGATATTGATAATTGTATTTCGAAAAGTCGAAAACAAAGATGATGGTAGTTTTTTAAAACATCAGTAAGTTGATTTCAAAAAGAAAGATCTATGAATGCTCTATTAATTTTTGATATCACTTAGGGCCTATGCACACTGCGGACTTTAAACGCGCTCTGAGGACATGCGTTTCATGAATCGCGCGTATACAGCGCATCTGCAGCGCTGTATAGCTAGCGGAGCGTAAGAAGATTCAGTGACGATCAGATTTGCAGGATGGTAGGCGGAAACATTATCACATCAATAAATAGAAAAGCGAATAATATTGTTGGACCAAATCGTAAATAACCACGTCTCACCCATAATAATTTATAACTATTTTAAACTACCCGCCACCTCCACCTCCTGGCTGATAACCCCCGCCCTGAGTGGGCTACGCTTTGCCACTGCGCATCTTATGATTTATGGCATTTGAATCTCCTATGTTTGAAAAGCCGATTGTTGCGTTTGTATTACTGCAAACGCGCCTACGTAGCTCATTTGCAGCGCTGCGTACGCGATTTTGAAGAACTTTATTTCGTCCTAAATTGTTCATTCTAGAATCGTCTTTGATTGTTCTCCACAATAGACACGACAGTTATAACAGATAAATTTTAGAAATAACCTGTTATGAACTTTACAATCATCATCTAGTGGAAATCACAAATGAATGAGATAACTTTAATGACATATACATAGAAGGGATTATACCAAGGACAATTACCTACAGCTACTTAGAATTTAGGTAATAACAATAATTGCATCTATTAACGTAAATAGCCATTACCATTTAATTGAATTATTAGACATATGGTAATAAAAACACACTGATTATTGAAATTGAAGATTTCTGATAAAACAAACCAAGCAGTGAAATTCATAAAATTTTCATTTTATTTATGTTAACAAAATTACTGTAGTTGATCTGGCGATTACGAAAAATTATTATTAGGCTATTATTTGTGAAAACACAATTGTGATATTTGTTTCCATTTTTTAATTGCATATTTTTTATATATCTACCTATATAAAAATTAGTGTAAATGTAATTTAATAGAATTAAATTCGATTAAAATCAAAATTGTAAATAAATTTGTAGAGAACAATTAAAGTAAATCATTATTTTTTTCATTATCTTTGTACGTCAATGCCTTCAAACCGGGTAAAAGCAACAGGCGGGGCCAACCACCATTACTGTGTTTATTTATAGTACTGGCGCTATTTCAAGAAGTACCTGTCACTTTTAAGGGAGTGTTATAATGTTTAACGCTGCAAGGCAATTAATAATTATCTTCTTTGTATTTTTTTATTATCTAATGACCGGAGCAAGGAGAGTACCCCAAGTTCTCGTCAAAAACAGAAAAGAAAACAGACAAAATTTATCTTTTCAATTTTTTTAAAATTTATTTATTAAAATCGAAGAACTTTAAAATATTATAAAATGTAGTAAGGAAAGTCGGACAAATCGTAAACTCTAACGGTGATTAAAGTCACGACCGTTGTAAGCCCATGGGCTGTCTTGTTAGGCCACGTTAAAATACCTGTTGTCTGAAGATGTCATGTTATGGGAGTTTGTGTGTATAGTTTGTTGGGGGTAGGAATCAGGCACACTTAGTAACCACGAAACCTTTTATATTTTTTTATCGGACACGTCACGCTTAGTGAACATAGCCCTCTATATTTGTTTGGCGAGACACGTCACCTTGGTGAACACAGCCTCTATTTTTAAGGTGGTTCAAAACACGCTACCTTTAGTGGACGTCGTCTATATTTTAAGACAGTTCAGAACAACAGAGTACGTCAACTTATTATTCAACTACCCTCTCTCGGAATAAGTGTTCTTCAATAATTAATATAGACAAAACTATAATCATATTTTAAACACATCTGCTACCAAGGCAAAAACTTGAGACGCTCAAACAGTGCTGGTGGTTCAAACCAAAACAGATACCTACAATTGAATGAATAGATACCGCCAAATTGATTAATACGGTACCTACACGTTCATGTGAATTGATCACTAGAGTGTAAACGAGAGAGCTCCTTCTAAATTCCTGCTGATAGTTACCCTCAGGTCGATTTAGTCACATTACGTTTACGTAATTTTGTGATAAATGTACAAGTGCTTGTCATACACCTACCTAGTACATACCAAGAAGCAGTACGGGAATCAGTGAAAAGTTGTACATGGTCCAAAATGGACTCGAATTAGACAATAAAATCTTAAAATTAACGACACAAGATAATCGCAATCAAACAGGATAAAATACATTAAAACCTGAAGGGCAAAATAAAATGCAATTCAAATTTAAAAGTGACAATAAATAAAATCATAAATCTGGCAATACGAATAAAAAATTCACAGATAAATATTAGCTTAAATAAATAAATGGTTTCTCTTTATCTATGTTCTTCCGCTTCCATTTTCACTACTTCTTTTCTTTTCATATTCTTCCTGTAATTTCTCCAAATTCCATTACTGTTTTTTTCACAGTTTAGTTCTAATCATTTCTTTTCCAAATATTTTCTAATAATTTTACTATTCCCTTTAGTATATTGAAGTTCATTACTACCAAAGGTATATCGCCTGCATATGACATTGTTTAATTCATGTTCCTTCCTTTTTCTACACCACTTTCAAATAGTTCATTTACTTTCTCTTCTAATTCACTTATATAAATATCACTCAGCTTGCACCCTTGTCTAATTCCTTATTCCATCCAAAATTTTCGAAGTTCTTTATTACTTACTGTAATTACTAGTGCTGCTTCCTTGTATATTTCCATTATTCTCTTAATCAGCTCTTGCTCTATCTCATTTTTCTGCAATATCCTTAATATCTCGTCTTTTTACCGAATTAAACGCCATCCTCAGCTCTATACACTGAATAACATCTTCTAATGAGTGTACTGCATTTATCGTACTTATAACCCTTCTGTTTCCAAATAGTATTTCTCTCTTTTCAAATACTAGTTCCTCTAATTTGTCTCTTAAATTCACTGTATATATCTTGTGAGCTGTATCCACAATTGTCACCCATAGAATTTATTACATTTTCTCTTTCACCTTTTTTGAATATTGGTACGCTACATTTCTGTTCACCTGGAACCTGGAATCTCATTCTTTTTCGTCTCATTCTTTATCGTTAAATATCTCCTTTATTAACTCTGTAATCATATAAATTGCATGTGTCCTCGCTTCTCCTTAAATCCCTTCCTCACTTGCAGCCTATTTTAGTGGTAAAGCTTTGTATTCCCGTTATAATTTCTTCTAATTCCAGTCCATTTTGTTTTGTTTTTTCCTGTTCTACTGTAAATATTACCTTCTATTACTTCTTTTTCCTTGTTGTCTATTTTCTGTATACATATGTTGAGAAAATTTAAGTTTTCGAGTTATTGTTCCTAGCTCCACAAGTTAAAAAGGCACTTCTAGCAATTTTAAATCAACCCGTCTATTTTCCAATCAATGGAAACCATACATTTACGAGCATGTATTCCTTATGTATCGCCCGTTTCTATCACGCTTCTGTGCCTCTCACTCGCGACACCAGCGTGTCGGAGAAACTACTAAAAATCCCGTAACTCTACCCCTATCCGAAAGCATAAACATTCCCAATGTTAATATCGACCAGTAAGTTTACCCACCTTTGTATTGTATGTCATCGGCATCGGAAACATCTGACTCGGGGTTGACGGACGAGCTACCGCTAATGGGGTAGATTACGGTACCGGACAGGTCGGTACGAGCGCCGTCGTCGAACGGTACGACTCTCGGACAATGGTTGATAAGCAGGCGCCAGTGACGGGGTATATACGACTCAAATCAAGGGTGGCGGTGGCCAAGTACCAAATTACGAACCCGGAACCAAACAGGAACAATTCGAATCAAGTATATGCGCTTTCAAAATACTTATTTGACTTCACTTCCGATCGGGTTAGAATACTACCTACTCATCTACTCAAGTGACCAAATTGCGTAATAACTCTCTAAAACTTTTCTGACTTCCTGACTATTTGACTAACTGTATCTCTCTAACTATAACTTAACTTAGCTGTAACTTTCTAAATCTATCTGTGACTGTTTAAGTCGCAGTGTTTTATCCTAAAATTTTACCCTCGCCAACACACGATTCTCCCCCTCGCGAGCTTCCCCTTGCTTCCTTACATCCCTAACATGCCTACATCGTTAGAAACTCAAGACACGGAATTTCTACTTCAACCCTCCGATACTTGACTCTCACATGTTCATATTCCAACTGATTCTGCAGTGATCGAAACTACCCCATTTTCCCCTTTACACCCTCTGGCTAAACACATGGCCTCAGACTGCATTTCGACGTGCGAAAGTTGTCACAAAACGCCAGCTTTAAAGACGTATTCTGTCCTTTTCTTCTTCATTATATAAGAAAAAAATTTAATCTCATTATCATTTCCTATAATAACAAAAATAAAAGAATTGTTAAGACGAAGAGACAAAAACAAATACTTTAGTAATATAGACTGCTCTAATGCCACACCGAGAACTCGAGATAGTGTAAATTACTATTACTGTCATTATGAGTTAATTATTGTTAGACACAAATACTGCAGTCGCCTTATAACACTTTAACTGTAGAGAACTTTTTTTTGTAAATCACCGCCTACGAAATTTCCTTAATAAAAGCATTAGTGTTTCGACTTCTGCTACTTACTTATAGGGAAGAGTTTAGACCCAAGGGACATCTATGACCTAAACTTTTACATTTGTAAATAAAATTATTATATGTAGTAACAAATAACACATAATATGTATACAGTAATTAATAAATAATTGAACACTCTTGAACATGTATTATTAAGCGGTAATAATTACTGGGTAATTATGGAACGTATGTATTAATACCTACAAAGACAGACAAAACCCTGCTAATTAGTACCTGTTTAAGTATCACGAAAAAAACAAAGGTCTCTGCAGGTGATTTTATTAGGTGACGAAACAAGAATAAATCGCAGGTTCGATGTCATCTTGAAACAATAAATCACGAAACGCGCATAAACGAATATCTTTCAGATAGTTTAAAATTTCGTTACCAATTGTTAAAGGATGTGCATCATGCCACAATAAGATTAAAAAGTGTGTTGTCGCAAATGGTAGACATTTCGAACAATTATTGTAAAGGTACCGTGTTTTTGTGTTTAGATAATATTATTGTTATTGCACTGGTTTAAGTAATAAAATTTGTAAATTAATTCGTGACTATTACGGCATGGAAAATAGTAGATAATATTCACTTTCTTCAACTTGATTCTACTTTCGGTATATCTATCTTTTAATCAGGATTTGTAATTAAAAATCGTTAATTTTAACAATTCCAGGTCAAGTCTCAAAACAAAATTGAAGATGTTCGATTTAATAATGGGTTATCTATATTATTGTTATTATACTTGGATGTATAAATTCTAAGCGTAGAATTTTGGCGTTTATAAAAGATATGACGTGAGAAAATGAAATACGAAGTGTAATCGTGGAATAATTTTCATTATAATTTTCATGCTAAACATAAAAATGCTAAATGTAATTAACTTTTGCGGTAATAAAGAATATCTGCATCTTTAAAGCAATAAAATGATAAATGCGTTGCATAAAATTCGTTGTGAAATTTAGGGATGAGACTTTGAAATAATAAGATGTTCCATACATAATAAATACTAAAAGTTATGCTGTTATAGTTTATGGTATGCTTCCAGGTTATCCGAACTGAAAAAGAATACATTCATAGTTTCGCTGTGAACGGTCCAAACTTTGACTAAATGTTGTTACGGTATACGTTCAGAATTATTGGTTAACAAATAAAAATTTAGGGAGCACTAGTTTTTGTTTACATTTTTCTACGATTGCCTACTTTTTTATTTCATGCCTAATTCGAAAACTAATAGTGTTAGCAAACTTGATATTTTAAACCCAAGACATCCTATTTCTTCATTTAGGCGCTCATGTTCCTAACGTAGAACAGGTCCCAATCCAGGCCTAGGACAGATTTACGGTGAACTGATACAGAAAAACGCTTTTTGGTATAATCCACATGCAACACTGACCACCCAGTTTTTGGTTAATATGTTTGGTATCATCCAGTTTGCTTTCTATTCGCATCGAAGTTTTTTCGGTCGAGAGAGCGTTCCCGAGGGTGTTTATTTAGAACAATATTAGTGCTAATAAACTATCGAAATATGTAAGTGTTTTGGATAACATTCTCAATAATAACTTGGTGAGTCGTTGTTTCTTACTGAGTACCTTTTTACACATTTACTTGAGTACCAATTAATATTATTTATTGAGTAGACATCGTAGTTGTTTGAGTGTCTACTAATTAACATTTAACTGTGCATATTTACAATATAATAACAAGTTGGTATTACAAGACTTCTTGTAATGAGTGTACAGTACATACAGACCTTTCTTAAGATCATTATTACTCAATAATTCGTAGAACAATGTTCTAGTGCAATCTGTTCGCACCGCCATTCCTTACTGTACCATTCAATGGTTATTTTCCCGATCCTGAACTGGTCGCATACAAAATAATTGAAAGGTATGATATACCGAGTCTTCGTTCGAGTTCCGCCGAATTCACTGCTGGTACTACCCGCACAGAGCACGTTTGTTTTAGGTGCAAATGCTCCTGAATTGTTATAGATGCATCCGTGGTTCGAGCCTAGGTTTACATATGGTACGTAATGTATATTGACCTGAAAGGGGGTGAGGTAATTAGGTGTCATTTTGCTTTACAGCTTTGCCCTATTGGTCACCTTTGTGTGATAACCAGGCACAGTGCCCTATGGACTAATCCGGATTAGGAACCAGGCACCGCGATTTCGTTTTATTATTTTGGCGACTAGCTACCCCCGTATTTTGATGTTATGTTTTATGACTCAATATGTTGTATATTTTGTGCTCTGGGTTGACGTGACACATTTCTAGAATCGTGGGCTTTGTGTGTATGGCTCGTCCCTTTAAACTGTACTATTGTATATCTTCTGTGGTAAGACTTATGTACTTAGTACTGGTGAGGCTTTTCCCGATGTTTATCTCTCTGGCCTTCTAATTGGACGTTGTTAAAATATTTAATAGTTGCGTAATGTACAAGTATTCATCATAGTACACTTTCCCTGTGCGATCTGCTCAATTGCACTGATGGGATTGTCTCTGAGTGGCATTCCAGTAATTATCTCTATGACGATGTAGTTGCATGACGTTTAAAAACAGTTGAAGTATTTACCTATATTTGATAAGTTACAGAAACACGTTGGCAAATTAGTCAATTACACGTTCATAGGTGCTCATACTGTTTTCCATATATTGATATATATTTTCACAGCCAAAGGATTGGTGACAGCGAACGACCAAGTGAACAGCAGGCCGTCATACGCCCTCAGTCGTTACCAACGTCAGACAAGGCCTGCGCGCTGATCACGTAACCACCTATGCTATGCATGAGCCTTCTATCAAAGTGGGCTCACAGGCAGCATAGGTGCTACTTAATCATCGCGCAGGCATTCTCTGACGATGGTAACGCCTCAATACGAAAGATAAGATAGGAAGTCCCTATCCTTTGATTAGCCCTCTCTGATGGTGGGTCATTTGTAAATTTAATCATTCGACATTCCTGACACACACAAAAAAAAATTATATTTTTGAATTGGCCCCTAACAATAGGATCAAAGAATTTTATGTATTTTTTTCCATGAGTTTCGTTGTTTAAAATGTTCAGGATGTATTATTAATTGACATAAAAAAATCTCGCGTATTATTCATAACAGTAAAAAACCGTATGTGATGATGGAATGATCAGCTTAAATAGAAACGCTTAACTATGTAGATCTTTTAGGAAGTAGTTCGCAAAAAAACAAGTGAAGTTACGGTATTAAATTGTCGGCCTGGTTATAATTTCTTAAGTACAATCGACCACCGTCAAAATTTAGAGGGGTTCGACTAGTGTTTGAATAAGGTATTACTTTAAAAATATCATAAATGTAAAGAAAGTATTTTCTTCGTTTAAAATTTGCCACGCTTCATGTAATTACGCGCGCCTTTTAATTAACCAGGCTAGATGGAACAATAGATAAGAGATTTGATAATAGTAGGCTAAGAGAAAATCAGTTGACAGAATAACAAAGATAGAGATACACATTACTTATCTATGCACATTACAGAAGTGAATTAATAAACAGATTTTTATTATTAAGAGTGTTAATTGAATAAAGCAAAGTGGTGATAATAATAAGCTTTAATTGTTGTTTCTTTTGTCTTACAGAGAAACTAAACTGATTATTATTATTGAATAAAATTAACACCCTTATACAAATACCTGCATAATAGGGTAATTCGAGGATAGATGGCGCGGAAGGTTAGATGGCGCAGCGTGTTATTTTCTCAAATACATTTACTATGCCATGTTCAGTCGGCATTCGTTGGTCATTGTGTACCTTACAGTAACTTGCAACTGTGTTTATGTAGATTCAAGCGTCCATTATTTAATTCTGAAGCTTTTTTTAATTTGGTTATACGAAAACTTATCCGTTGAATGTCTTTCGAATGCCTTAAATTGTTTTAATAAACGAAATTTTCAAAGGGATTGGAACTGAAGTAAGTAAAATTAGTATTCTTTCCTTTCCTAACCTTAAAATTCTTTAATACCGCTGCGTGACTGAATGGTAAGGTGAGCCATCTATCCTCATGATGATAGATGGTTCACTTAGTTTTGAGGTGAGATGGCGCATTAGGTTTTCATTTTATTTTAGGATGCCAACCGATTACAAACGAAAAGGTACGTGTTCTCGTGCATCCTGGACGGAAGAACAATTGTCCGAAGCAGTTAATGCTGTAAACGAAAATCGGATGGGTGTTAATGAGGCTGCTAGAGCGTATAATGTTCCAGCAACGACTCTTCGACGAAGAAAGTCGAAAAATAATATGACCAAAGAACGTCTTGGACCAAGTTCAACGTTGGGCAAAGAAGCGGAAGAGAAGTTAGTAAAACACATTTTGAAGCTTCAAAAGACTGGTTTCGCCCCTACGCGAACCGATGTAAGATCGATGGCTTTTAAATTGGCTGAACAGTTAGGTGTTAATCATCGTTTTAATAAAGAGACTAAGCTAGCAGGTTTTCCATGGTTGCACTTATTTTTAAAGAGAAACCCAAGGCTATCCGTACGAAAATCAGAAGCAGTATCCATTAATCGATCTTTGGGCATGAACAAATTAGATGTCGAAAATTATTTCCGAATACTAGAAGAGACACTCACTGAAAATGATCTTATGGGCAAGCCAGGTCACATTTTTAATATGGACGAAACTGGCTTGCAACTCAACAATAGGCCGGGATATGTAATTGCCAAAAAAGGATCTAAGAATATTGCAAGCATAAGCTCTGGCGAAAAAGGCGAAACCATAACTGTCATAGCATGCTGCAGTGCAGAGGGCGTCTTTATTCCACCTACTTGCGTGATCAAGGGAACTTATGAAAATCAAGCGTATGCAGATGGTATGCCACCAGGTTCAAAAATTTATATGTCGCCAAAATCAGCTTATGTCAACAACGACATATTTTTTAAATGGCTAAAAGAACAGTTCCTTCCACGTAAACCTACTGGAAAAATTATACTTTTATTAGATGGCCACGCTTCTCATTGCAGTAACGTTGAAATGTTGGAATTCTGCATTGAACATGACATTATTCTCTTATGCTTACCTAGCCATACAACGCAATTCCTACAGCCCCTGGACAGGTGTTTTTTTAAATCTTTAAAAATGAATTACTATGCCGCATGCAATTTGTTCATCAAAAATAACCCAGGAAGAAAAATTAACAGATTACAATTTGGAAAACTGCTTTCTGAAGGATGGAATAAGTCAGCCACGGTTAATAACGCCATATCGGCTTTTAAAGCTACAGGAATTATGCCGTACAATCCCTCAGCTATTCCAGACGAAGCTTTTTTAACTGATTGTTCTCCTGTTCTTCAAAGAGAGGTAGCGTCTGTTGAACCACAGACTTTGCCCAAAATCATCGCCAATATCCAACCAGATACCCCAGGAAAAACAGGAGAAGTCCAAGATGATCAGCAGCCTAGCTGCAGCTGGCAAAATGGAACAACGCCTGCGTCAGGAAAATACGGTAACCAACAGAATCTAAAAACAAAGAATCCCCTAAGAAGCACCCTACTCCTGGAAAATTGCTTGATGTTATTTCACCTATTCCAGTTGTTTCCAATCCTGTTGACTCTGTGAGACGTAGAAGCAAACAATTAGCCAGAATTTTGACAGATAACGAAGCTATTACTGAAAAGAAAAATAGAACTATCAAAAGAACAAAGAAAAACGAAACTACTACAAAGACAGAAACGGCTAAGAAACCAAAATCGACAATGAAGCGTTTGTCGCGGACAAACAAGTGGTCGTCATCGGACGAAGACGATGATGGAACAATTTCTTTGCGTGATTTCTCAGATAATTTAACGGATCTAGAAGAAACTTGTGCTGGTTGTGGAGAAATATATTCACAAACAACTAAGACCGATGACTGGGTGAAATGTATGCACTGCTTACATTGGTTTCATGACTCATGCTCAAAATTTGTTAATTTTTGCCACTCTTGTGGTATTATTATGTGTAAAACAAAATAATGTCTAAAATATTTAGGGGCATTTGAATTACAACGAAAGTTACCATTATTTTTAGTTGCGCCATCTCACCTCAACATAAGAGGTGAGATGGTTTTTGTATTGTTTTTCATTTTTTAATATAGTTATGTTTTATTTTTTATTTAAACTTATCTTACCTATTTAGATATATATACATTTTCCGGGCTATTGTGCCGTGGTCGACATCTTCCTCCTCCTCGTTGCGACGTTTCGCCAGATCTTGCTTCTGGCATCTTCAGGCAGGTTACTTATCTAGACGATTTGTAACTGTTTGCTCATGCTTCTTGTTACCCTTCTTATACCTGTGTTTCGTCTCGGATCACTTGTTATGGTGGTGGAAACAGGTCCAACGGTGCTTTGGGGGGCGGAGCCAGGTTCCGGTTCAGTGCTGTTGATTCTAACGGTGGCGTTTGTAGTGACTGTGTCATCTGGTAGTTGTGATTTGGGCTGCTTGTTTTGAAGGATCCCGTGCCATATCCGACTAAGCTGATACCCGTTGTCCTTGTTGGTGTTATCTGGATGTTAGTATATCTCGATAGCTTCTCTTCTCACCAAGCGGTGGAATCCAGATAGTCTGGCGAGGACTTCGGTTTGGTTAAAGTTGACCTGATGTCCTTCGGTTAAGGCGTGCTCTGCAATTGCTGATCGCTCTGGTTGGTTCAGTCGGAGATGACGTTCATGTTCCCGTTTCCTTGTCAGGACAGACCTCCCTGTCATACCGATGTAGACTTTTCCGCATTCACAAGGAACTTTGTAGATCCCAGGTGTTAGTAAAGGATCCAGTTTTTGCTTCACAGGACGTAGAAAACTGGATATCTTGGTGGTGGGTGTGAAGATAGTTTGGATTTTCTTTTTTCGAAGAATTTTGGCAATTCGGTCTGTTACATCCTTCACATATGGTAGGTATGCTTTATCCATTCGTTCCTCCTCTTGTTTGTTACTATGTGAACCACGTCGGGGGTTGATGGCTCGCTGGATTTCTTTCCTATTGTAGCCATTCGCAGTAAGTGCTTCTGTGAGATGGTGAAGTTCGGCGTTGAGATTCTCGGGTTCTGCGATGGCCTTAGCCCTGTGTACTAGGGTTTTAATGACTGTCCCTTTCTGTCGTAGATGGTGGTTGGAATCCGCGTGAAGATACCTGTCGGTGTGAGTCGGCTTCCGGTATACGCCACCGTTAGAATCAACAGCACTGAACCGGAACCTGGCTCCGCCCCCCAAAGCACCGTTGGACCTGTTTCCACCACCATAACAAGTGATCCGAGAGGTATAAGAAGGGTAACAAGAAGCATGAGCAAACAGTTACAAATCGTCTAGATAAGTAACCTGCCTGAAGATGCCAGAAGCAAGATCTGGCGAAACGTCGCAACGAGGAGGAGGAAGATGTCGACCACGGCACAATAGCCCGGAAAATGTATATATATCCAAATACAACGCCGGCCGTGAAAGCCTGAAAACTACAGTTATCTTACCTATTTTGTATTACTACTAGTAAGACTAGTATTTCATAGAAATATATTAAAATTTTTAACAACTATTCAGAGTCAACTTATACTCATATAACCAAATGTGGGCCATCTATCCTCGAGTTACCCTACACTTTCACCGAGTTAAATTCATTCCTTAAATACTAAAGTTTGTATTTAGAGACTTCTTTCGAAAATTGTGCATTATTTCACGTGAATTACAATAAAAAATCATCTTGACGCGATAGCAATAAGGAAAAATATATCCTTAATACAAGAAAATAGTGAAAATGTTTGTGTGGTAATTAATATTCATATAACTGCGATGATGTAAAACTCTCTACTTACAGAATGCTCAGTTACAGTGTTTTACTTCCTTAGGAGGTAGAACTGACATTATGAACTTCAGATATATTTCAACTTTTTTATACAAGTAAGGGCGCTATTAGCATGGTGCTAACAGTATTTTCAAACAAAAAAATATTCGTCGTACTAAAAACGATTTCTATTTAACTTAAACTTGTTGAGTTAATTAACTCCTTTTCACAAAAATAGGAATTCCACATCAACGTTTTCATCGTAACAGAATTGTTATAGCGAATGATTTATGTAAAGTTAATTTAGCCTCTATGTAAATTCAAATTACGTTGTTTTATAATTAATATAATCTATTAAGAGTTTGGATATATGGCGTCTAAAATATACATTTTTATTTGTTAGAAAATTTAAACTTATGCAAATTATTTCTTAAAAAAGTTTCGAACATATTAATACATAATGTAAGATCAATCAACGCCAATCTTGCCAGTAATTAACGACTGTTAACGAGTAATTATGCAACGTTTCGACGGTCAATTTCGGCAGGCCAACATACAACATCAATAACTGTACCATAAATTCTGAAATAACAATAATATAAAGAATAATTATACGATAAAAACACACTGTAGACGTTTTACAGATAAATATTACTAGAAATGCACTAAAAATTGTTTCGACTGATTAGGTCGTCATCAGAGGGTCATACTAGAGATAGAACTGGAATTGTGCATTCAAACAATTAGGATTTATCTAAATCGTTTCAGCTATCAATAAACAAACACGGGCAACTTGAATGCATAATGTAAACACCTATACCAATAGGAAAATGCATGTAATCATTCTTTTAAGTCAAATAGGTAATGGAGTGTGACGTATGACCTAATTTTGATATGTCATAATTTATTATACAGTTGTTGTTATTTGTTAGTCTGACTATGACCGAAATTGACGATCGAAGCGTTGCTTAATTACTCTTTAATAGTCGTTGGTAATTGGCAAGATTGGCTTTTATTGATCATACAATATTTTATTCATACCAACTTACCAATAAAAATTAAATTCATATAATGCAATTCACTTAGGCGTATTTTTTTTATAGGTGGCTTAATATTATAAAAATGAAAAGAATGTTTAAAAGTTTCATCCAATTTGTATCTTCACTTTATAAAATTATTTTTGTTTATACAGGGTGTTCAATTACGCCTGGGGGATACCAAACTTTGTTTGTTTAAATCGAACACCCTGTATTTTTTTAAATTCTTGAATTAAGCGATAAATCTAAAGAGTAGTTTCAAAACCATACATTGTATCTTACTGTTGCCGTTTGGGAGTTTTTTCGTCATTCTAAAAAAATATTACGTTTGCGGCGCTCTCTAAAGTCTTTTGTATCTCCGAAACCAAATTAAATAAAAAGCCGCGCCTTTCAAATAAGCTTAAGAAGGGATAATTTTTTTACATCATTCGAAATTATTCATTAGTTTTTTTGAAAAATCAACAAATAAACTGATGTTATTTTTGAAAACTTGAATCAAAGACAACTTGATTTTTTTAAATGCAACGGTATACAAATTTTTGCATAATTTGGTGTAAAATTAAAATATAAAACGATTTTAAAGAGGTATTGTGGCGACTGTTTTCGGTGGTTTTTAAAATATTCAGGCATTTATGCAATTAATTCACGTAACTCGTTCATTAAGAGTTTTTATACTTATAATACCGGTAGTGTTTTAAAAATGTGGCCAAGAACCTGATAACTGATGCTCTATCTACCTAAAATATTTGCAGTCGTCTTCACTTCCGGTTATACCGGAAGTTGACAAAAACTTTGTTATTTTAAATAGAATGGTATATTTTTTACGCCAAATTCGAATAATACGTAAAATTCTAAGGTACGTTTGTTAATCAACTACCGCAACCCAAACTATAAAAAACCGTTACCTTCACAAAATTTGTGAACGTCTAAACAATTAAGGATTACAAATCCCACATTTGGAACGCGTCCTATGCAATAGGCACAACGAACCATAAGCCATATCCTACAACCGGTTTCGACTTATTGGGTCTCATCAGATAGGCGCTGGCAAACACAAACCGCATGGTTCACTTGAATAACAAGACTAAATAGAAAGAAAAGAAACAACTACTCCGAGGGCTAATAACCCTACCCGCATTGAATGAATCTTGAATCTTAGATTGTTTTATCTACGTCTAACATGTGCCTTCAGATTCAATAGTGTAATTCAATGCCGGTAGGGGTATTAGTCCTCGGAGTAGTTATTTCTTTTGTTTCTAGTCAGTCTTGTTATTGAAGTGAACCGTGCGGTTTGTGTTCGCGAGCGCCTACCTGATGAGACCCAATAGGTCGAAACCGGTTGTAGGATATGGCTTATGGTTCGTTGTGCCTATTGTATAGGACGCGCTCCAAATGTGGGATTTGTAATCCTTAATTGTTTAGACGTTACAGGAATTTTACCTGTCTTTTTAGATTGTTATAGTTAGTTTAAGTAGAAATTCAAAATTACTCATAATTTTTTTCAAATAAAACAAGGGGAAGTATTTATATGGATCGAAAGAGGATGAAAAAAGGCGTCGATTAAAAAAATAAAATATGGTAGGTGCAATTAAAAAAAAAACCAAGTTATTCGTATTTGAAGCTTTTGAAATTTATAATTTTATTCTAAACGCCCTGTATAAATTATTAAGTTTAATTTTGTTGCGGCGTTAGCTCTGAGATTCAGCTATCACTAGTAAAAATTTCAATCCTCTTAGTCATATTTTGTGGAAGTTATGAGTTTTTATAGTTTGGGTTGCGGTAGCGATTTTTTTTCTATAAACTAAATTACCTCAGAAATCGCTCATCGTAGGTTATCAAACTTACCTTAAAATTTCACGTTTTATCCGATTTCGGAGTAAAAAAACATACCATTTCATTAAAAGTAACAAATTTGGTGTCAACTTCCGGTATAACCGGAGGTGACATACGACTGCAAATATCTTAATCAGAAAGAGCATCAGTTATTGGGTTATTTGCTATATTTTCAAAACTGTACCGGAATTATAAATTTAAAAATTTTTAACGAACGGTTTACGTGAAAAACCCTGTATATATGCTATAAGGAATAATGATAAATAGCGATCCCAATATCTCTGTTGTTTAGCGACCATCTTGGACTTGTACTTGATAATGGTCAGTCATTCGCCATCTCGCGCTGTCAAATCGTCATCCTGCAGACGACGCACACTATCATGTTTGCGAGGCGTGCTTCACCTAATATTCCAGTGCCTGGGCCAATGTGTCAAAAAAGGTCCTTAGTCTATCCAATCGAAGTCTGTGTTGTTCACCGTCGTCCCTTACCCTTCGATGAACAATTCGACGGCCAGCTATTCTAAAGTGTGGTCTGGCGTATTTGGATAGGCCAGACGTACCAAACGTTCGATTTCGGCCTCGTACTCTTGCAAGGACTCCGCTGCCTTCTGGCGCCGGTTCCGTAATTGCATATGATAAACGGTTGACGAGTGTGCTTGGCCATGTCGTATTTCTGATCTTCTAAGCTGCTGGTAGTCAAGTATCTCTTCCGGTAGCAGTGTTCAAAATCTCTCCGGCACTGTCCCTAAATCGAGGTTAAGTGCCGTGGCCTATTCTCGACATGTCCAAGCGTTAACTATCGAATTGATTGAGGAAAATGGCTCATGTTGTTTTCCCATCGAACGTATGTAACTAAAGGTGCCAGTGCCTCATAAAGATAAGGCTGATTAAGTCGTGCTCGAATTTATGCAGACGTTAATTCACAGAAACCAAGAGAATATTGGGACTATGGAAGCTACAACAGGACGATTATCAGCTTGTTAGAAAGCTTAGCCGTGGAAAATATAGCGAAGTATTCGAAGCAATTAACGTTACTAATAATGAGAAATGTGTATTAAAAAAATTAAAACCAGTTAAAAAGAAATAAATTAAAAGGGAAATCAAAATATTAGAGTACTTACGAGGAAGTACAAATATAATCACATTGTATGCTGTAGTAAAAGATCCTGTCTCAAGAATTACTGCTTTGGTATTTGAACATTGGTGTTAAGAGTGGGATTATGGACTGCGACAACAAGAAACCCCTACAAACCGCATATTGTCAGAAACACCAAAATAAAAGAAGGTCAGTGGTGACGTCAAAATCGAAATTCGTCTCACTTTGTAGAAATTTTCACGAAGTAGAATACCCAAATGTGAAACATCATTAAAAAGCCCTCGGCAACCGAAATCTTCAGACCCAGTAAAATGTGAAGAAGAGAGTATAAGAATGACGGGTGTTAAGCCTCCAACATCTGATTGAAGTACTTCCAGGTCTGCCTACCTGAAATGGTTTGAAGCTGCCGCCAGTATGAATAAATAGAACGACACAGAGAGAGCCACTGCTCTGATAATATCACTACGAAGAGAAGCTTTGGATTTTCTACAAGGCATTCCAGAAATGGAACAAAACGATTTCAAGATCCTTCTAACAAAGAGCCGTTTGAAAGGATTGCCGTGGAGATTGTTCAGCCCTTTCCACGAACTGACAATGGTTATCGCTATATACTCGTCGACATGTACTGCTTTAGCAAATGGCTCGAAGTCTACGCAATTCCTAACCAAGAAACCACTACCGTTTCCGATGCTGCAGTAAACACCTGGATATTATATAGAAATTCACACCGATCAAGGCCGAAACTTTGAATCCGTGATATTCCAGAATGTATGTGAACTTATGGGAATAAGAAAAACAATAAGAAAACTCCGTTGCATCCTCAATCTGATGGTATGGTAAAGCAATTTAATGCAACGATGGAGAACAACTTCAAAATGGTCGTGCGATCATCAAACAGACTGGGACCGCCATATTTCTATGTCTCTTCTGGCCTATAGGACATCCATACACAAGACCACTGGACAGACAGATGCTATTTGGAAGAGAGCTAAAACTACAAGTTGACCTGATGTTTGGACGACCTAGAGACCCTCCTTTGAAAACAAAGGATTACATATACCAACTATAGGAGTGGTTGGACACCATCCACAAATCCGTCAGGTCAACAAAGTTTAATGTGATCGGTTGAAGACCGTTACGATCAACGGGCAGACTCCGCAGGATTTAAGGAAGGAGATCATGTATGGATCTATAAACGGTTCGAAGAGAAGGAAGATGTCCCGTTACAGCGGAATTGGAAAGGTCCATATAAAATCATTAAACGAATAAACGACGTTGTCTACAGGATACAACGGGGACCAAAAATGTAAGATGAAGGTTGTTTATCTTGACCACTTAGTACCTATTATGCAATTCGATTGGAATCAGTGCTAAGAAGGGGACAGTGTAACGGATTTAGACAACTCTTCTCGTGCAAAGGTAATTGAGTTTTTGTGTAATATTTTTACTGTGCTGTTGTCGTTAATTTGGCAAAGTATTTGTTTGAATTTGATTCATTAATAAATAAATAGTTAGAAAAAGTAACATTGGTGTCAAGGGTGGAATATTGGACTATTAGATATATATTAGACTTTTTAGACAAATTACTTCGCTATGACCTTTTAGAACGTTTAACAGCAAGAGAAGCAATGGAATATCCGTATTTTTATTCCGTTGTTAAAGAACAATGCCGAAAAATAGGGGTCGGTTCGTTATCTCCTGTTCCACTTATTAGTAACTTATCAATTGTAGAAGTGGGTGAATAACAATTCTTGTTTTAAGAATACTTTTCCCTTCAACTTTTGTACATAATCATATAGTACTGTTACATACAATTTACTTGTACTTATCAAATTATTTTTACAACTTCTTCCACAAATAATCTGCAATATCGCTGCATTTCTGTCAAGCGATGGTAGGAATTATTAGGCAAGTTATGTTATCAAAGAATAGCCATTAAGCATGAGAGCGTTCTCGCTGCTAAAACTGTGGTAAGATTGTCATAAGACAAAATCCCGGTTGAGGCACAAGTGTAACGGATTTAGGCAATCTTTCGTACACGCGTGCTAAGTCATGAATAGTCTCTGTGTCAAAATCTCTTTTTTGCAGTTTTTCAACTATCTGTTAAATTAAACGAAGATTTAATTATAATCATACAGTATATTAATACCTTTAAACAACAGATTCTTTAATACACAACAAGTTACAACTTCTAACTTTGACAATCAATAATCGAATCCCCCGTTTCCGTAGCTTTTCTTCGTCCGAGGTTGATTGTCGATGCCTTTCCGCGTCCCGTCGCAGGAACCGTCTCAGGTTTCTAACACTGCGTCATTAGCATTACGGTTCATGGACGACTCGGGTTGACGCTAACAAATCTTTAACCGAAAAGTGCAATTTTCGATCGATTGGGGCTCAAACACACAAACACCTTACACTAGAACATTATTATATACTAGTTGAACCCGTTCAACTTTGGACGGTGGTGTATAGCATTTAAGAAACCATAGTCAGGGCGGTAATTTAATACCATATACTCACTTGCTTTAACATGCTTCTTCCTTATATGCTTAAGCTATTTTGAGAACAATTACTACACACCTCTCCGAGTAATTTTATAAACGTTTCTATGTAATATTACGCTTTAACCCCCAGCTCTCCGATTCGATTCAAATTGTATAGTATATACAGAGCATGTTGTAGGATTCGTGCTCCCGAGCAAGAATATATTGGTATATGGTATATGTTGGGCGCGGAATCCAAATTTCTAACAACATATAATCAATTTTTCTTAAAATTGTGAGCTTTGGGTTGGAACAAAAAGGGCTAAGGAAGTGTGATGGATGAGGATGCTGCAGGAGGTAAGGCGCTAGGTTGTTTAGGGGTTGGGGGATGTTGAGGGTAGGTTAAACGATATCGACAGAGTGAAAGTTTGGGATGACTCGGAGAAAGTTTTTTGGAGGGTGGGAGGAGTTGTAAGTGGTGGGAGTCAATTAATACAAGGGTTGGAAGAGGTTACGGAAGGAGGTGGGTGTGTATGTAACCTAACCTTTTCCAACCTTTGCATTCTGGAAAAATTTTGAGAATATCGTTAGGGTTGGTGGTGAGCGGTTGTATGAGGTGGTAATTACGGGGGTGCAGCTTGTAGGCAGTCAAAAACGAACCACTATAACCTCCCTCCACCCACCCCAATAGTATTCCTAATTTTTTTCAAGAACACAAGGGCTAGAAGAGGTTTGGGTAGAGGGTGGGAGTACGTACATTAGTATACACAGGTTGACAATTTAGTACCATGACCTCAGTTGCATTTTGCAAAATTCGTTCTAAATCGTCGATATAATAATTAAGCTGTTCTGAGAGGTTACACATCTCTGTAAAATTTTGTAAACTTTCTATTCGCTACCCTTCATCCCACACTCCAATTTTTACTGTTAAGAATACTATCCGTCAAGGCTTGAACGGTGGAGCATAGCACTGTAAAAAATTATATCAGAGGGACCACTTTGAACCGTAACCTCACGGTGGTGCATAGCACTACCCCAATGGTGCAATAGCAATTACCTAATAGCACTTACTTTATTAGTGCATAGCACTTATCCTAATAGTGCACTGGACCTATGAATGGTTCATGTCGAAATTCATATGTATTTTTTTTTTCATTTCAATTGACCTAACAATCATACAATAATACGAGTGAAACAACATAACTTTTACTATTTATTATGTACAGCGTACAGCACATCTTATTTTTTCAAAGAGATTCAGCCCTAAATATCAAAACGATTTTTGCACACCGCATTTACCGTTCCATTGCTTCAAATATCTAGTTATTATTTAAGTATTTCCGCAGGTTAATATTTAGCATTCCACTGCTTATATATTATTTGATTTATATATATATTTGTTTTTATGTTTAGCATGTAAGCTATAACGAATAGTAGTGCACATTTCATTTTGTCAGGTCGTTTTTTTTATAAACGTCAAAATTGGAGGGTAACAGTTACATGTACAAGTAATAATAACATAGGCAACCCATAATATCCAAGATGTTCAACTTTTTTGTTAAAACCTGTACCTGTCAAATTAAAATTTTTGATTATAAATTCTAATTAAACGATATCACCCTGCGTGTCGAAAGTAGGCGCAAGGAGCCTTTTGGTCCTTAACTTGGACGTTTTAATTGTCGGCAAATTCCAGATTGTACTATCTTTGGAAGAAATAGATCTGTACGATACGACTTTTGAACCAAAAACGCGTTTTTTCCCCATTTTCATATGATAATATCTATTAAATCGCCACATAAATCGGAATGAAATTTTGCAAAACCCTAGTTCGTTTTAATCTTAATCGATACCGTTTACGGCATTTTGCGAGTTTTTGCAGTTTGTCGACAATCATTAATCGAAAAGTGCAATTTTTGCTACTTTTTCCCATGACTAACTGAGTGTTTGACAGACAAACCTCCATACACTAGAACATTATTATATTATGATGATGGTGATGATGATGATGATGATATATAGCTATTTTCAATATTTTTCTCATAAAAAAGTGTGCCTTGGACAATTGACAACTATCGTCAATCGGTGCAAAATTAAGCCAAAAATCGTCCTTTCGATTAATTTATGTTACAAAAACAACCAAAAACGAAAACTTCAATTGAGGTATTTATTATAAACATTTTCTCGAACATCTTCTTAACAGAAATTAATCCAATGAATGTTTTTGGTGTGATGTTGCTTTTATTGTCGTTAGTTGTCAATTGCCCAAGGATTATTCAAAAATTTTTAAATAAAACAGTAGGAAGTATCCATATGGATCGAAAGAGTATAAAAAAGGAATCGAATGACAAAAAATAAAATATGGTAGGTGACATTTGAGAAAAGAAAGTTACTTGTGTTTGAAGTTTTTAAACTTTACACTGTCTTTTTTGAACGCACTGTATAAATTATTAAGTTCAGTTATCTCTCATATTCTGCTATCACTATCACTAATAAAAATTTCAACACTCTTATCTCGGAAGCCGCTGGTCCTAGGTGTACAAGTTGGTCATCAAACTTGCGTTTGAATTTTCATTCCTCTCTACTGTTATTTGTTTTATTGCGCTAGTTTTTATGGTATAATTGTTACTGTATAATGTAGCTACAAAGTAATTTTCATTTATTTATGAAATGTTATTGTTCTTGTTTAAACAAACATTACTGCCCCAAAACAATGAAAAATCACCGAACGGAAACAGTAACTACCGTAATGTGTTGCTCTACACCTGTTGTACTAAAGTAAGTGGTAAATTTTCTACTATTCCTTGCAAATTTTTTTGAAGAAAATATAAATAATTACTGTTTTTATTGTATCTATATTTTTTATTGTTCTTTTTCTCGTCGAACAAACGTTACTGCTACAAAGCAAAACAAAATCGCTAACGCCAGCGACTGATCAAGAGTTCTGACCGCCCTAGGCTAATTATGAGGACGCGCTCCCGCTAGGTGTATTACGGACGGCCTAAAAAGTAGTAAGAGAGTAGAGTGTGGGTAGAGTGTTTTTTTTTCCAGGGGAAAAAAGTCACGTGACGGAGTGTATCTGGAGTGTATCTTGGGAGTAAAAACATTTCTGAACGGTCTGGGGTGTTTTTGATCGAAGTCAGTAGAAGTTGGGTCGAAGTTTGTCGAAGCTGATTCGTTAACCTAACCTAATTTGTTTTTTAAATTTGTTTTACTTAAATCAAAAATTAAATACGTGATTGTTTTAATTGTGTATTAATTATAACTACAAATAATAACATAATTTAATAAAAAAACTGATAACTTTTAATTTAATTTAAACTGATGTCACAACTATATATATATATATGATTTTCTAAGCATTTATTAATTATAAGTACAAATTTCATAACATAATAAAAAAACGGTAACTATTAATTTATAATTCTGACCACTTTCGTTTTCTTCCCAGTATATAATTAAAATTACTGATCAATTTAATGTTCTATTTATATGAAATTGATAAACGAGACTTTTCACTAGTTTTTTTTCTAGTCTACGCTAGGTTAACTGTGAAATGACTTAAAATGTCATCAAACAAATTTCAAATTTCAAACAAGCACGCTAGTGCGCAAGTCGGGCGTTTTTTACCCACCTCATCGAGGTAGGTAAAAACTGTTCAAATTCCGAATTTCCCATACAAAATGAAGTTAAAACTTACGCCCGTTATTGCGAAGCGGATTAAACAAAACTCGCACTAGGCACTCTGGGGCACTCTGTTGCCAGCTCACCCACTCGCTCGACCACCGACCGATTCGAGTAACCAGTCAGTGTTTGTTTTACGCGGGCTTTTTAAAATTTCAAAATTTATTGTTAAAATCAGGGACTCAAGCGCATTTAGTTTTAGTTTTTTGTCTCGGTCAAGTTGAAATATGTAGGGTATATGCAATGATGCTAGATTAGTGCATGCGAAGACACTATTTTAGCGCCGCCCCCCCGATCCTCGCGCCCTAGGCTGCAGCCTAATTAGCCTAAGGGTTAATCAGGCCCTGGCTAACGCGATATTAAGACATTATTTAAAAATTCTAGAAAATTGCGAATTTATCAAAAACTGTTGATAGCAGATACCAAAAAATCTATATCAGTAGAAAGGAAATTCAATTCTGCATTGTATGACGTGAAAAAAAATGGAGTCCCATTTCAAAAAAAAAATAAGTTATTCCCGTTTCAATTTTCGAAAATTGGTATCGATAAATTTCATTGAATTTAAAAAGTACACGTATGCGAAATATCTGTGAATAATAGTTTATTTCCTTCTGAATCGAAACGTAAAAACTGCATCCCTCTAAGTCGAAATATTCACAGTGGCGTCAAACGCTGCAAACGTCAATTTTTTTAAAGAATGTGAAAACAGTGTAACCTAGGTCCCATGTGTTATCAATAAGCAAACCTTTATTTTTTATGTGTAATTCAAAAAGGTAATGATGTATAGGGATTTCTATTTACATTAACAAAGTTAGTGTACATTTCCGGTATAACCGTAAGTTCGCCATGTTTTAAAATATTTTTGCGCCATTCTATGCTAGATTTTTGGCGACTTTTGTTCAAAATATTTCTCTATATTGTGAAAGGTACGCATGTTACAGACCGATTCGGCCTAAGTAACTCACCCTGTATAAGGTAGACGGTTGGACAGTGGCCACCTCAGAATAGTCTGGTGTCTACCTCAGGATTTTGAATTACAAATTCTGAATTTTAACACTTTAATAACACACAAAAACATGATTTAGTGCATTTTTGTAAATGTAAACAGCTGTTTAGATGATATGTATTTTATTTAATTTCAACTACCTGCATAAGTGGTGCTAAATTAGATAATTAGCAAATTGTCAAATAAAAAGAAGTAAACGTAAAATGAATACAACAAAACACAATCGATCTAAATGGAAAACAGCTAATATTTTCATAAATTTTAGAAACAAATACTCATAACCTGAAATCGTTGAAAAGGGCAAAATGCGGGTAGAAAAAAGCTAAGTACCCCACTAGATTCTCCTTAAAAAAAGTATCTTGAGAATGTGTTCACCAAATTTTGATATTCCGCGAAATAAAAGTTTTGGGCAATTTTCAACATGTCCCGTGACATCTAAGACGATTTTGTTCTATCTGATCGAGAAATAGATTTCTCCTGTCAAAATATACTAATTTAGAGCACCGCGTACATAAAAAGTATAAGGATAATTAAAAATTATGATGCTAATTCAGCTACCTAAAAAATAGCCTTAGATACACTATGCTCCAGTGCATGCTTGAAATTTGTCCCGATCAAATAACTACTGAAATGAAAAACTCCACTTTATGGATATCAGGGATGTTCTTATTGTTAAGTAATAAATGTATTGGGATTTTGAATTTAGTTGGCTTAATTAAACCATTTAGAATATTCTGATTGGATTGTGGAAGTTATACATTTATATAATCTCAATGGCAGGTAATTTTATTTAAGGCAAAGGAATCTGTAAAAAAGGCAACCTTCATGCATTTGTCCCTGAAATAAACGATTTCGTTTTTGTCGATTTATGGAAAAAAAATTCACTTCAATCTTTAAATAGAAACATACTTCATGACTACTACAGCTTCTATGTAAAGCATTGTTTACTTACACATGTAACTATCTATTGCACCTACAACTTGCAATAAAATGTCATGATTATTAGGTACGAGTCGCATAAGATGTTTATACAAACTGTGCGTAAAACCAAAAGAAATGTTAAATTCCAAAGTAAGCCTTGAATTTATCGAAAGTGTACTTAAAGATGTTTCGTTTTGATTGTACCTACTTATTAGTAAATTTGAAGGTTATTGAGCGCGTTCTTTTTTACAACAAAATTCAATCAGGTTGGCATCAGAAATTCATCAAGCCGTTCTTAAATACACTGCAATTTTGATGAACCATCAAAGAGCTTTCTTAAATTGTAATGAATTTATGATTGATTCTATCAAAGTCTCTCTCATGCAATCAGGATTCCATGAGAGTTCATTAGTGATGAGTCGGTAGTGAATTCTATACAAAACAAATAAACAGAAGTCGCATGTAGCTTTTTGATACTATCAAGTTTGGAGTCGCAGTCTATTTTGGATAAAAAGTAAAGAACAATTCTTATGACGATAATTTTTTATAGAGCTATATTACATTATCCCTCTTCTTTTAGTTAGGTTATGAATGTTGAAAATTTTTTCTATTGTAAACATATAAATAAGAACACACCCAACACTTTCAACACAAAATAAAAAATACACCCATCAGCAATTCATATGAACAACAGCTTATTTCACATATCAATTTCATGAAATTCTTCAATACATCTTGATGAAAAAAAGGAACGCGCAGTTTGTATTATACCTATTACCTTCACATCATTTGAATTTAGTATAAAAGGTGTATTTATACGGCTTATATATAATATTTTTATTGAAGAGAGAGCTTGTATGACATCCTAGAAAATTAATTATTTATGAAATTTTAACAAATACGCAAAAAGAAAATTAAGCCAATTCTTATTTGATAATTTGGTTTACAAGGGAATGTTTAAGAGTGATTCAGGCTAAATCATTCAGCGATCAATCTTTGTTAACGTTAAATAGCTCAGCTATGGCATTACAAAGTTGTACAATGTCAAGGGCGCGGACACAAAGAGGCCCAGACGCTACCATCGTGAAAGATGGCTAGTGGTCTCTGACGTAACAATAAGCCAAACATGAAAGCGATAGTAGACAATGCATTAAATTACACAAAAGTCAATGATGGTAAAGACAGAACACTGATAAAAAGGTGATGTAAGACTTACAAACATACTGCAGTAAAAAAAATTTGTTACCTGCTGTAGACTTTATAGCAACATGTCACACTGGAGTGTTAAAACATTTCTGAACGCATTGGGGTGTTTTTGGTCGAAATAAGCCGAAGTTGGGTCGAAGTTTGTCGAAGCTGATTCATTAACCTAACCTAATTTAGAACGTACTAAATAGCTCAAACCCCAACGACAAAACTTGGATCAAAAATGTCCGAAGCACTTTTCGATAACAAAGTTATCTTCTTCAGGAACTAAAGTGAACTTTGTGATCGAAAAGTGCTTCGGACATTTTTGATCCAAGTTTTGGCGTTGGGGTTTGAGCTATTTAGTACGTTCTACAACACCGCCAATGTTTCTCCAGTTTCTTATTAACCTAATTTAGTTTTTAAGGAACTGTTAGGGTAAAGGTGGGTGTGTGTAAATGTACATACAAAAAAAATTAAGACTACTCATGGGGTAGGTGGTGGGGAGTTGTAGAGGGTGTGGGTTGTAGTGGTAAGTGTTTGACTCCCTACAAAACTCACCTTTGCTACCACCACCTCCTGCAACACCCCACCACCCATCTCAACAGTATTCTTATATTTTTTCAAGAATACAAGTGTGGCGATACTGTATTTTATTATTTTAAATATTATATTTTATTCATATTGTTTGTATATTTTTGTGAACTAAATTTTGTAGATTTAAATATGTATATCTTGGTATGCGCTCAGGTAATTTTGTAATTGGTAATCCTGTTTATTTGTTAGCGCGAACCTTTCATACAAACACTCTTTCAAATTTCTATTGTTACTTTATTATTCTTTTATTGTAGATACTTGTAACCTTTTCTGCTTATTTCTATACTTCTCTAATTGCTTGTATTTTCCACTAATCCGTAATAACATTTCCGATTCAGATACTAACCGCATGACGTCGAATATTCTCGCTTCTTGTTGTGACCCCCCCCCCTGCAACCCCCACCTAGAAAAACACTCTCGGAACTATCCCAAACTTTTACTCTATCGACAATATTTAGTACCGCTACCTCTCACCACCTTTATACTCTTCTTTCTTGAGGAAACAGTTATGTAATGATAATAAAATAAAGGAATCTAAAATTAAAAAGAAAAGGAAATTTGTCGAATGGGACTTCAACCAACTACAGCTGGAGACAAAACGGTAGCGAGATGGGTACACTACCGACAAGCGACAACGCTACGAACTGGATAGTGCATTGTATTACTCATACATGTTGCTACACAGGGGGTACACTATCACCCCACAAAAGCTGATCCCAAAGTGAATTTACTAGAGCGCGACTTCTCCCCGTAAGTAGCGAAATGCTAAATATTATTAACTTTTAAATCCTCTGTATCACCGAAACCTTATTAAATAAATAGCTGCGCCTTTTAAATAAGCTTAAGATGGGATAATTTTTTCACATCATTCGAAAATTTTCATTAGTTATTTTTCAAAAATCAACAAACAGAATGATGTGGTTTTTGAAAACTTAAATCAAGGACAACTTGATTTTTTAAATGGAACGATATACAAATTTTTACATAATCCGGTGAAAAATTAAAATTTAAATTGATTTTGTATAGGTATTTTTGCGACAATTTTTAGTTAAAATTTTTCAAATAAAACAATAGGAAATATCCATATGGATCGAAAAAATAAAATACGGCAGGTGCCATTCGAAAAAGCGAAGTTATTCACGATTGAAGTTTTTTAACTTTACAACTTTTTTTGAACGCCCTGTATACATTATTAAGTTAAAATTTGTCAACGAGTTAGCTCTGAGATTCAGCTATCACTGGTAAACATTTCAACACTTTTAGTCATATTTTGTGGAAGTAATGATTTTTTATAGTTTGGGTTACGGTAGCGATTCTTGTTTTTATGTATTAAATTATCTCAAAAATAGCTCATCGTAGGTGTACAAGTTGGTTATCAAACTTACCGTAAAATTTTACGTTTTATTCGAATTCGGCGGTGGTTTCAACTTCCGGTATAACCGGAAGTAACAGACGACTGCAAATATTTTAATTAGATATAGCATCAGTTCTTAGCTTATTTGCCACATTTTCAAAACTCCACCAGTATTATAAGTTCAAAAAATTTTAACGAACGAGTTACGTGAAAACCCCTGTATATTAATACCTTGTTTTAAATTTTGTAATCGTTTATTTATTCTTTTAATTATTGTGGCTACTTCCTTTATATTCCGTTGTATTACGTTTACCTACGTACCCTCCGCATAAACTGCACTTTCTGTACTTACCTATATCCATTAAACTCATAAATATGTTTGTGATAATATGGTTCTTGAGACCCATTGTATTGTGCTAATCTTAAATGTTCATTCACAAAACCGTTCCAGCTTTTGGTTTTGGATGTTTTTACAATTATGGCCCATGCAATTAATTTGATAGACTACATAAACATCTACATTGGCCAGACTAAACGAAAATTATCAACAAGGATAAAGGAACATCGATCCGATAGATCCAAAATACTATAATGTAATAACTGAATACAAACTCAGTTATGACCATGAGTTCGACTGGGACAATGTAAAGATTATAGAAAAATAAAACAATTTTTGGAGAAGGTTGATAGCTGAAATGATATACATAAAAAACAATTCTAATTGTTTAAATGCACAAACGAACACGGAACTTGAATGTAAATACCTATATACACCTATATTGATAGGAAATAACATGTATCAACATCATTCTTTTAAGTCAAGTAGGCAATGGAATGTCACATATTGACTAGTTTTGCTGTCATAATTAATGTTGTACATAAAGTACAATAAAGTAATTGATGTTGTATATTAGCCCGACGATGACCGAAATTGACGGTTGAGAAGTTGCCTAATTATTCACTAACAATTGTTAGTTATTGGCTAGATTAGATTTTATTGGTTTTACAATATTTTATTCATACCAACATTAAATTCATTAATTGAACATGTAAAATAATTTAATCATTTTTTTAAATCAAGTGGGAAATGGAACGTGACATATTGACTACTTTGTTATAACATAATTTATTTTAGTTATTGATGTTGCTGTTGTTATCAAAGGTTGTTATATTCTATACCAACATTGACATTTGAATGACATATTCATTCTTTGCATTGCAGCCAACTTAAATATTACAGATAAACATTGCCTCATTAATGACAAATACAATCAGTTAACTGATAGTATTTTATTGTCTATTTATTATACTATAGATAAAATTATTTTATTTTCATGTTTCAGAATTGATACTGAAATGGCTCCTGTAAGAAATGGTTGCTCATTATCAACTCAAACACAATTTCACCAATTTGAAGGGAATGACATCTGTTTGTATGTATCATTAAATACCTTAAAAACTAACAACTTATTATGTTTTAAAATACAGTTAACAATTAATAAGGTTTACTTGACACATTTTTAGTTTACATTGTAATAAATCACATTTCTACAGTAACACAATACCTGCCACTTTGGATGTGCTTCTTAATTATTTAACTTTATACAATACTACTTTGACACCTACATTTAGAAATTATAAATAATTATTACAATGAACATATTCTGAATATATAAAATATCACTGTTTTGAGTCATTTTCAGTAGATGCACTATCATCTGCCAACAACTTTTGTAAATCAATATTCTCAAACTTAGCCTTATCACTAGAGTTGCTAGCATGAGCTAAAAATAATTCCTTCAAAAACCCCAACTCTTTTGTTAAGTTTTTTACTTTTTCTTCCAAAATTGAATTTTCATTGCGTAATTGATTTACTCTCTTCATGGTTTCTTGCGTCTTTATTTTCGATTTAATTCGACTTCTTTTCACTGCCTAAAGTGAGTACAAAATCATTGTAGGCAAAATTTACTTAAAACAACACAATACCAGATTGTTACGATCCCTTTTTTTCCTGTATTCTTCAGATTCATCTCCCGAATCTGCAGAGTCTTCTTTTTTACTTCTGCTACGTCTTGGAGCCATTTGAGCAGAAAGTTTGTATAATTAATCAATGGTCCAGATTTCCTATCCAGAGAAAATTACAAATACTTAAAGTGCAAATCAGTAAAAATAAATACAGTATGGGTTGTAACTATAAACAAATTATTGGCACAATGTAATAACAGAGCAATCAAATCAAAATGACAGTGCCAGGATAAACAGACAGTAAATTGACAGAATATATTATTGACAGTGGGTCGCGTTCAGAAAAATAGTGCGTGGGTAGAGTGTTTTTAACCACGGAAAGAAAATCACGTGACAAAGTGACACTGGTGTCACACTAGACCATCACTGGACTGTTAAAATATTTCTGAACGCATTGGGGTGTTTTTGGTCAAAATCAGTCGAAGTTTGTCGAAGCAGATCCGTTAATCTAACCTAATTTAGTTGTTTTACTTCTTTCAAAAATTAAATACATGAATATTTTAATTGTGTATTAATTATAACTACAAATAACATAACGTAATAAAAAACTCATAACTTTTAATTTAATTTAAACAGCTGTCACTTTTTTTCAGTTTATAGTTCGAATTACTGGGCAATTTTATATTCTATACATTAATTATTAACCAAAACTATAAAAACCAAGAAATTGCTCCTTAATTGTTTCATCTATATCAAAAACTAAATAGACGATTGTCTTAATTGTTTAATTATTACCTATAAGTACAAATAATAACAGAACATATTAAAAAACGGTAACTTTTAATTTAAAATTCTGATGACTTGTTTTTTCACAGTTCATAATTAAAATTACTAGTCAATTTTATATTGTAATGAAAGTATGAAAACCAAAAAGTTACTCCTTAATTATTTTATCTGAATCAAGAATTAAATATACGATTATTTTAACTGTTTATTAATTATAAGTAGGTACAAATAGCATAACATAAAGAATAAAACGGTAGGTAACTATTAATTTATAATTCTGACCACTTTCGTTTTTTACACAATGTATAATTCAAACTATTAGTCAATTTTATATTCTATTTATATGAAATTGATAAACGAGACCTTTTACTGAGTTAGATTTACGTGAAATTACTTAAAATGTCATCAAACAACCACGAACATATGTTTTAAGCGCTAATACGCAAGTCGGGCGTTTTTGTACTTATAATATTATAATAAATAATAAATAAACAGTTAAAATAATAAACATTTAATTCTAGATTTAGATAAAATAATTAAGGAGCAATTTTTTGGTTTTTACAGTTTTGGTTAATAATTAATGTAGATATACAATATAAAATTGCCCAGTAATTCGAATTATAAATTGAAAAAAAAAGTGACAACAGTTTAAATAAAATTAAAAGTTATCAGTTTTTTATTACATTATGTTATTTGTAGTTATAATTAATATACAATTAAAAGAATTATGCATTTAATTTTTGATTTAGGTAAAACAACTTAACAAAAATTTAAAAACTAAATTAGGTTAAGTTAACGAATCAGCTTCGACAAACTTCGGCCAGCTTCAACTGATTTCGACCAAAAACACCCCAATGCGTTCAGAAATGTTTTAACACTCCAGTGTGGCACCAGTGCCGCTCTGTCACGTGACTTTTTTCTTCTGGGTAAAAAAACACTTTACCCACACTCTTCCTTTCTGAACGCGGCCTAAAATTTTAACACACCGGATACACTGGGTAAACTTCATTTCATTTCTGAACGGACGCTCCAGTGTCGCACCAGTTTTAGACCTCCAGGACGCTAGCACCCCATCCAACGAATTTCAAAAAAAAAAATAAATATGGATTTGATAGGTCACAATTGGTCAGGTGGTCCCGTTAATTGGTCAGCGGTGGGAAATTAGTAAAAATAATTCGATTTTTTAATAAAAATATTCGATACTGCTGGCACTCCATCTAAACAAAAGTTGGAAACAATTAATAGCAATCGATTGAGTTTTAGATGCTTTTAATTGGTCAGCTATAATTATTATTTGGTCAGGCCTAGATAATTAGAAAAAAACAATAAAATATACCCGTTTCTACAATACGCATGCGCAAACATTCTATGTAGCTTCTATGATCTATCAGCTAATAGGCTAGTCTACAAAAAATATATTTTTGATAAATGTAGACAATTTCGTTAAACAAATATGTGAATCTAATACCTCAGTCATAGGTTGCAATTAGTCAGGTGATCTCACTAATCGGTCAACGATAGGAAATTTGTAAAAGCAATTTAAAAATTACATTCACCAGAGAAGAGAGACTTATATAGAAGAACAATGCTTATGGGAAAATTAACCGCAAAAATTTTAGTTACAATAGTGCCCGATAGATACCAGGTCAATCAAGAATAGCTCCAAATCCCTTCCTATTCAATATTGAAGGAGGAGTCAAATAAGCGATTCTTTCTTATCGTTAGTAGGTAATTACGATTATGAATTGTATATGAAATATGAGTAATGCAGCGATAAAAATGAGAACAGGATTTTTAAGCTATCATTTAGTACTTGCAAGAATAAAAAAATATATATATTAGGTATAAAGAAGGTACATATAATAGGTATATCGCAACCTTAAACAATTTTCAGAATTGAAATTTTATCAATTTTCTAAAATATTATTAGATAACATCTATATTTTCTGAATATTGTAACCGAATTTTTTATCTGGACCGCTTCCCAGTGGTTGTGGTTATTTCGCTCATTGGGTTCTTCAGATTAGTTATAATGCGAAAATTGCTACATTATTTATTAGTACATAAGTACTTATAAAATTAGTGAGCTACCTGTGACACATGATCTACATTTTTAAAATATGCTCAATTTTGTAGCTTTTCCGGTTATACCGGAAGTTGACGACAACCTTATTTAATAGAATAGTAGGGATGTACGCTTTTTACAACAAATTCAACTAACATGTGAAATTCTAATTTGTTTAAAAATGATTAATGTATCTTCAGGGACGCGGATTTAAAGAGGTGTCATAGGAGTCATGAACCATCTTAAGGGAAAAACAGAAACGTGGTTATGAATAATATTTTTTTACTTTTTTAATCAAATTTTGAAGAAGAAAAACTAAAAAATCTTCCATTAAATATATTAAATACTATATTAACAGTTCAGTAATTTATTATGATTTTTTTAAGTCTATCAAATTACACTCATTATTACAAAAATACATGTAGATGAAGTTAGTAAGTAGGTTTTGTTAAAGATTTACATTTTTAACTGTTGATAAATAAACTTATTTTACAATTTCTTTGGTTGATATAATTCATTAATATTACACAAGTAATAATTTTCAAGATATGTACTAGGTAATTTATCTCTGAATTCGAATGCTTCATATTACTTAGTGTAATTTCAAATTTAGAAAAATTGGTTTTGTCCGTGACTCCCTCCTATAGTTTTTTTCTGAATCCGCGCCTGTATATCTTAATGCTTTTATATTTATGTACGAATTATAATTTGTTTAGGATTATTCTGTTTTGATAAATTTGTTGAAGCAGGAAGTTTGAATTTCCTATCTTCTGCTGTGCGCCAACTTAATATAGTACAGCTGATTTTTGATTTAATCCAATAAAGAAACTAACACTCTTTTTTTCGAAAGTATCAATTTAATTAAAGGAAACTATTCACAAGTTAAAATACATATATACAGGAAACAACAAAACTAAATTAATGACATGAATAATGATGATGAACCTCACTTGAATTATTATAACAAACAGTCGATGTTGATGGCAATTTATAGCACAAGAACAAGAAGATAGATAATTCAACTAAACCAGGTTAGAAAAGGAAAGACAATTACAATACAGTCAGAATGACAAGAAGTAGTGGTAGTTACAAACGACTGGAAAGTCCACCCTTAATAAACAATACCAGGAATGGTAGATTACTACTGACCTGCAATGTTGTTAAAATTCTTAAGAATATACCTAACTACAATGAATATAAAGTAAATATATTGAATTATGTTGAGAGGGATAATAGTCGAATTCAGGTACCTTAATGTATAAAGAAAAATAACCCTCTTTGACGAAAAGAATATCTACGCAGGTAACAAATGCGACATAACTAAACCTAAATTGAAACTATGTATTTAAAATTAAACAAATTATAAATTTGAATACACGAATATATATCTCAATTCCTTTTTTTTTGTTTCGACGATACGACGACGGAACAAAATTAAAAATAAAAATTGGTAAGCAGTAGAGCAGCATTTTTTAAATATTATTTTCTTTTTTCATAAATTCTTAACAAAGAAAAATAAAATAAATAGAAACAATTCGCATAATTGCTCCTATCTCCTCCCTGGGAATTTGAGGAATACCTCGAATACTCGAACCAAATTTACGTACACACATACACACAAACCTCAACCTAAGTATCAAATAACGTGTCAACAAATCTCTATACAACGATTGAAGAAGAACGCACGGAGCCTGAGGGGGAGAGGTTTTAGTCGGTAGGTCCGAGGACCCCTTCCTCGGGAATCCGACACTACTCAGTCGTACGGGCGACTGAGTGTCTTTTGAAGATTTCCTCTCCTCCGCGAAAAAATAAAAAATAAAAAATATGTTCGCCTTCCCTCATTCGGTTCGAACACCCCTAAATTTTCCGGTTCTTTTTTCACCAAATAACGAGAAAATCATCAAACATAATGTTCAAATGTTTTTTTTTCTTCGAGAAATGGTGTTTCTGAGGTTCTAAAATTTGAGAAAAATCTCTAGAAAATGTATGTGTGGGTCTGTATCAACGCGATATATTATTCATTAGCACTTGTATTTTTTGTTTATATTTACATTAGCGTACTAGGTGTGGATCTGTACCTATACATTGAGACGCACACCGCTACCTTATCTAATCTACAAAATAAACGTACACAATATAAAAATAAATCAAATTCATGTAATAATTATTTCTTTACCGCATTCACACTTAAACGATTCATAGACATTTTTCAAATAATGCAACCTCAAAAACACCATGAATGGCTAATTTTCTGAGAAAAAAACCTTTCAACATTCATTTTTTTCATTAGTTGGTGAAAAAAAAAACTGAAAAATTTTGGGTGTCCAGCTTTCTCATAGTTCAGGATGGTTGTGTCATTCAGAAGTTGATAAAATTAACTTAAATAAGTCAATACCAATTTAATTGAATTTAATAAGGAAACACTCCCCAAGACGATAGTTGCGTAAAAATAAAGTGTTTAATAAAATAAAAGTCTTGCGACGAATCGACCTACTGCAGTTTTTGGATTAGTTCGCCATCATAAATGCATTTTATCTTATGTACATGTACCTGCAGCTCTTATGTACTTATTACATAATAACTAGTGATAAGAGGCATAAGTAACTTTATGACTCATTTGTGATAATAAAAACAGACACATCTGTACAGAAATATGTTACCAAAATTTTTAGAAGACTTACTACATTTGGTTGAGGTTTTGAGTTTTAGCTTTTGTAATTTGCAAATTTTTTTTATTTTGTTCATTATTTGTCTATGTTGAAAATGATATTGTGTTTAGTACAAAAATTTTGAAAATATCTCAAATACTTATGTATGTTATTTCCAGAGATGTGACTTATTTAAGATACAACTATCTGAAATACAGACACAAGATACAAGATACGTATTTTCATCTTGTATCTAAAATACTTTTTTAAAATTCATTTTGTATCTTGTATTTAAATACTTTTTGCTTAGTATCTTAGTAAATTGTAAATACTTTTAGCTAAAATACTTTTAAAAAAAGCAATCTATGAATTTCTTCACAAAATGTGACAAGATTTTATGGTACCATTAATTTTAAATATCAATGTTACCATAGATAAAACTGAACGCGCGGTTAAAACTTTAATCTGGGATCCGCTGGGATCAAATTGATAGAATGTCATCAGCTATGAAGTCCCTCCCCCCCCACTGACTCGTGTAATTTATAATGATTTCGTTTTTTTTTTGTGTGGTATCAACAATATCGCCTTCGTGAGATTCGAGATCGCGAACATGGAAACGTAAGTTTTATTTTAACTGGTTTTACTTAAATCTTTAATTAAAACCCTTAAAGTATAATATTTTGTCTTGTCACATTTGCACATTTATGATTTGCACGATCAATGCGATTTATTCCTAAATAATTCACGTAAAAAGATAAACTTTCGTTCAATAAAATGTTGTTCTCTTAGAAAAGTATTTTATCTTGAAAAAGTATTTGAAAGATACGTATGTATTTTGTATCTAGTATTTCAGATACCATTTCAGAAAGTTATTTGTATCTGGTATCTGAAATACTTATTTTAAAAGTATCTTGTATTTTGTATTTCAGATACTTTTTACAGGGTATCTTGTACATCACTGGTTATTTCTATATAGGTACCTACAGTTTTGTTTCTCTCAGCATTATTCTCATTCTTTTATTTCTGATGGAATTTTTCAAACCGTCTGCGACCACTGACTGATGTTAATATTAAAATTTGATTCGACCAATGTACGGTTAAAACAAGTATTTCGGAATAAGAATGAAAAGTAATCGGTAGCCATTGTTAAAAAAAAAATTGAAATTTCTTCACAACATCCATTTTAACTACGAAAATCATTTATAATGACTAATTTGGAAATTTTGAATTACGCTTTTTTGCACTACACAATCTTCCCAAGCTCATAACTCCGCTATACGCCTAGCCATATGTTTAGTTCTCAGACGCTAAGTCCTCGCTAAGTTGCGTTGAATGCTCTCGACGCTCTCTTTTGCGAGAATGACCCCCACTATGCCAAAAAGGGCGGAGCCTGATGTCTGGATCGCCAGCGCTACCTGACCGCTGGGATACAGAACTAACCCATGTATCCCAGCAAAAGCGGTTAAAAATTTACATGGGCATTGTTCTTCTAGATAAGTCTCTCTTCTCTGCATTCACATAATTCGCCATCTATAGGAATTCTACGAAGTAGTATTTCATGTTGATTAATAATTATAAACTAAGTCCTGCAACAGGCTTCTATTTATTGAAATTAATTTATAATACGATCTTACTCATTTAATAATTAAAACAGATTCTTGTAAAATAAAAACAACTTTTACAGCAATGCAATGTGTTTTATCAAAAAGTTAATTTTTATCGACTATTCTATCAGCTGATGGATCATAGAAGCAACATAAATGTTTGCGCACGCGTATTGTAGAAATGGATATGTTTTACTGTTTTTTTCTAATTATCTAGGCCTGTACAAGTAATAATTATAGTTGACTAATTAAATTCATCGACAACTCAATCGATTGCTATCAATTTTTTTAAATTTTAGTTTAGATGGGGTGCTAGCAGTATCGAATATTCTTATTAAAAAATCGAATTGTTTTTACTTATGTCCTACCGCTGACAAATTAACGGGACCACCTGACCAATTGTGACCTATTAAATGATTAAATCCATATATTTTTATTTGAAATTCGTTGGATGGGGTGCTGGCGACCTGGAGCTATGATTTACAGCGATATCGTTAATTAAAATTTACGGATTTTTAATTGCCAATTTTTCGTTAAATCCCAATTTTTAATATTAATTCTAATGAATCATTTTAGGAGCAATGTTTCGAGCCTTATACACAAAGCCAGAAGTTATTTTCCTTGTTAACTGTTTTTGCACCGGTTCATGCAGTTCTCTGTTGAGTTCTCTACAAAGAATATAAGGGCATGTTCCGATATAGACTGTGAGCACTGGACAGTAATGCCAGTATACAGAAATGCGTTCCGATATAGGCTTCCAGTGCACTGTGACAGTGACAGAAAGAAACTAATGACGTCATATTTGCCACCATCTTTGTACTGGGAGCGTATTACCTCTGGGAGGTAAGGCGCTTCCAGTAGTTTCCATTAGATAAAAATGGCAGACATAGCAAGAACACAGACCACACCACAACATGGACCAATATTTTTCTTAAAACTTATAAAAAGCTACAATTCATTAAAAGGATTAAAATGAAAGAAATTGAAACATTGTTATTGCTCTGTTTTACGGTTTTTGTAATTTGTTTGTTACTTAAACCACTAAACACCGTTTTTACTTAAACTTATTCTAAAAGCAGACCTGTTCAATCATGTAAGAGAAGGAACTTTTCCTCATTCTTTTACATTGTGTTCAATCCACTAGGTCTGGATGAATTACAAAATTGTGAAAAACGGAAATAGTAATTTTGAGGTGATTTCTACTCTTAACGTTTCTCTGCAAAAAATATGCATATTCTTATTTTGACATAAATTAACATATACCTAAGCACAACATATACTATTAACAGAGTTTTGGTCGGTTCTGTATGAAACATTTTTTGAATAGAAGAAAATAAAATAAATAAACCACTTTTAAATGTTTCAAAACGAGTATTTATTTAACTCTACAATTGTTTCGGTATTATAATACCTTTCTCAAGAGTAACAGGATTTAGGTATAAATAGATGATAAGCACCGCATTAAATTTAGTAAAATCCTGTTACTCTTGAGAAAGGTATTATTATACCGAAACAATTGTAGAGTTAAATAAATACTCGTTTTGAAACATTTAAAAGTGGTTTATTTATTTTATTTTCTTCTAAGCACAACATATTGGTCACTCGGAACGTTTTCTTGTTAGTAATTTTCATTAGTTAAGATCATGAAATTTTATTAGGTATACCGTTATAAACATTTTTTTATTCTCAAATACATAGTTTAAAAAATTTATTTCCCAAAAATTGCAATATTAAGCCTCATTAAATGTTAAAATCGTGCATTAATACATCTAGCGCCTCTATCGGATAGTGTCTTAATTATTTTTGACAAAAGTACTGAAACAGTACTGAAATACGTTCCGATATATAACAGCCAGTAGTAGATTCAGTGCAAAAATCTCAACCGGAACGGTGTTTACAGTATACTGTGTGACGTAACGTGTCACAGTGCTCACAGTGTATATCGGAACACGGTCATAGTTCTCTACTTTGTTCAACTTACAGATAACTTCACATTATTGGTGTTGCAAAACAACAACAGTGCTAAAAGGCTAAATGTGAATGCAATGTTAATGTCAATGTCAAATGTGTGTGCGTGTTTAGTTATGAATAAAAATAGGTTAAGGAGTTTTGTTATCTTTATTAGTTTAGCAAAGATTGTTAAAAATTTAACTGATAAGAATGGATTCAATAGAGAAAGCTATATATGGTCTCGCTTGTTTATATTATATAATAATACCACTCGGGTACTTTGCCACGTAGGTAGAGATATTGCGGAGAATTTAAGTCATGTTACTGATTATATTTATCAATATAGGTTGTTGCTACCGGCAAGTGAGATGACCGGGAAGGGTTCTGTTCTTGTTACTGGAGGAGCTGGCTATGTAGGATCACACACTGTTCTAGAGTTATTGAACAATAATTATTCTGTAATTGCACTCGATAACTTGGTTAACTGTTATGCAGAGAAAAGTGAGAAACCTGAATCATTAAAACGTGTGGAAAAACTGACTGGCAAGCAGATTGTTTTCTACAATGTTGATATTCGGGATAAGACTTCTTTGGACAAAATATTTAAAACGGTAAGAAACTACAGATAAATGTTTTAATGTTACTGATCTTTTATTTTTCTTTTAGCATAGTATCAATTTTGTAATTCATTTTGCTGCCTTGAAAGCTGTAGGAGAGTCCGTACAGATACCTCTTACTTACTATCAAAATAATATTGCAGGTTCTAGTACCCTATTTGAGGTAAAAAATGTTCAGGGTAATTTTACTCTGCCTGTTTCTTTTCAATTCCTTTTAAATTTTAGTATGTCTGAGTATTTGTCATCCTGAGTAAAAATATAAACATACGTATGTATATTGTGCGCATAAAAACTTCTCTTCACATAGTATCTTCATTTTGAAAATTTAAGTTAATAACCGAACATGCAGACATTTTTAAAAAAGTGGGACGAAGAAATGAGATGAGGGAGGGGGGTGCATGTTAGGTTAGTACAAACCGTTAATTTGCTGTTAAAAGCACTCAATAAAATGCTCGCGTAATCGTTTGGTTCAGATAAAAAAAAAATATTTATGAATGTACACTTGAAAGATATTTGCATTATGTACGGGGTTTGGACACTACTAATTCTCAACGAATGTATTGACGCAATTACACATTGAACATTTATACATTTGCTTCATTACTGCGTGTTGTAATTAGTCCTTTCTTAGATCCACATCCACAAACATTTGTAAACTTCGCATTACAATTACGTAATAGCTAGTTAATTGCTCGGCTACACATCGTCATTTTTGTTAACAATTTTTGCTATTTAACCTTCCACATCATGCTAGATATTTAGAAAAATCAAAATGCGGGGGTTTAGTTATGTCTTAAAAGGTGACACTTAAGGTAGCATGATAATATAGGCAATCTGTTTTGAACTTTATAAATTTAGAGCCCCTTATCTCGCTTCGGATACGGTTAACCTTTCTACAAATTTTATATGATATAATATCAATAAAAGCTAATCTTGCCAATAACCAACGACTGTTGATGCGTAACGTTTCGACCGTCAATTTCGGTGATTGTCAGTCTAATATTGATGTTATTTGTCTGACGATTACCGAAATTGACGGTCGAAACGTTGGTTACTAGCAAGATTGGCTTTTATTGATTATACAATATTTTATTCATACCAACAAAACTAACTTTATATAATTAAAAATTTAATGTGATATATTTCATGAATTATGCTTTATTAGCATTCTGTCAATCGGAATTCTTTTAAAATTTAGGTTACGTTAAATTGGATTAGTTGAAAATTTAGATTAATTACTTAGAAACCCTATTCAAGTTAACATAAATTTTTAAAAAGTTCTCTATAGTACCTACCGAAAAGTTGAAAAAGTTGTAAAGTTAAACTTAACCTTACCCCCTGCCCCAAAAACTTCTATGATATTTCCATGTTCAGTTGTCGAATTAAATTTTCAGATTAATGAAAAAGAAATATTTTTCGCGCTCAACATACTCAATTTTTGTATATGCGTATTGTTGTTTAGAATCATGAATACTACAATTTATTAATATTAAAAGCGAATCAGACAGGTGGGGGTTACAGCTTACAATCACGTGTTTTAGTTCTTGTTATTTTAATATTCTTCATTTTATTGTTAGGTAATGCAAAGCAACGGTGTAAAAAAGATCGTATTTTCTTCATCTGCTACTGTATATGGAATACCTCAATTTTTACCTATTACAGAAGAACACCCTACTGGACAAGGATGCACTAATCCTTATGGTAAAACGAAGTATTTTGTTGAAGAAATACTGAAAGATGTTTGTATATCTGATCCTGTAAGTCTCTTGATCTACTGAATACATTTTTATTCTATTTTAAATATACTTAAATAATCGGTTTTAAAGCTATTTAATGCTATACATTCAAATTAATTATTTTGGTTATACATGTCAATGTTGTAAATTACTGTTAAGGGGTCATCTATTTTTTGATATTGTCTGACCTAGCTAACACGGAAATTTGAGGTTTCATTTCGATAATGAGTAATACCTATATGTAATGTAGATACTGATTATTTAACATATAAGAAGGTGCTTCAAGTTTCAAACTTACATATACATGAAAATAATTACTCAGAATCATATTTTTTAGGAGTGGAAAGTTATTCTTTTGAGATATTTTAATCCTGTTGGTGCACATGAGTCTGGTGAAATTGGGGAGGATCCTTCTGGAATTCCTAATAATCTAATGCCGTACATTTCCCAGGTGCTTATTTTATGCCTATTATTATCGGCAAGATTAGCTTTCATTGATCTTACAATCTTTATACCAACAAATTTAAATTCATTTAATTCAATGTTTATGTGTGTTTCACTTTATAATTTTTATTTCAATTTCGTTGAAATTTTGCTATTCAAACGAATATTTTCCGTGCAAAATTAACGCAAGAAGCGATATTCATTTTTTTGTAAAACTTCGTGCAGTTTGTAATAATAATAATATTCTTTGGTTTGTAAGTGACTCAAATATGCTAAGTTATATCAAGTAAGACAACACAAAGTCAATTTTTGAACACGCATGGGAGTGCAGAGTTGGTGAACAACTTCTCATAGAGTACAAAGTAATGTTAAATTAATTTATGTGGGTAAAACGTTATCATAGTTTGAGAATGACTAGACGTTGGGAACGGACACAACATAATATGCTTCTTCGATTAATTTCTTGCATTTGATTGTAGGTGGCAGTGGGCCGAAGAGAAAAGGTTTATGTGTTTGGTAGCGATTATTCCACGGTAGATGGCACGGGTGTTCGTGATTATATTCATATTACCGACTTAGCAGTTGGTCATGTACAAGCTTTGGTAAAATTAAATGATACAACTTTTCATGGTTGGAAAGCGTATAATTTAGGTACGGGTAGAGGTTATTCCGTTTTGGATGTTATAAATGCCTTTAGTAAGGCTTCAGAGAGAACGATCAAGTTTGAATTCGTTGGTAGAAGGGAGGGTGATGTAGCTGCTAGTTTTGCTGACGCATCTTTGGCGAAGGTAGAATTGAATTGGATGGCAACAAGAGGCATAGATGAAATGTGCAAGGACACGTGGAATTGGCAGTCAAAAAATCCCAGTGGATTTAAAAAAAAATAACCTGCGGAAAGATGGTAACAGCATGAGAATATTTTATAACGGGGTTATATTTGTTTATATTTGGGTAGATTGTCAATGGATACTTGATACATACGAATATTGTTCTTTGCATTTGCATTAGAAATAGCGAATACTATCTATTCATACATAAATTTGCAGTAATATCGCTGTAACTTAAAAGTTTTAAACCCAGTGTTAAGTAATATAATATCGAAATTTGAAATTATTTTACCACAGTAGTATACTATGTGGCATTTTTTTATTGAAAATATCGTTTTTGTCATAAATAAGCATTTTTTAAATCGCTGCCATTAGAAGATACAAATAACTACAGATAACTGCTGTAATGTAAATTTCCAGATTTTCATTTACTGTAGTAATAGTCACATTATAAATTGATAGTCTGTGAGATATTGATTTTAAAAAAATTTAATCTACTTACTGAAGGAATAGAGTGCGGTTATTTTCTTTTATTAAATTGAAAAGATCGAGTGATGTATATCGTTTACTAGGTATTTTTATTGTACATGTTTTTCATTGAGCCATTCCACATATTTTAATTTTTTACTACTTGTGAAAATAAAATAACATTTATAGCCAAATTAAACGACCAACTTCTTAATATTAATAAGGCATTTGTTTATGACAATTCAGTATAACATTAAAAATTTAAGCTGTTATATATGTTTGACGCAGAAATTGTTGCTTTTTGTTTTTATTCTTTAACCCATGACTTATTTTTAAAAATAAAATGTCATTATATCTATTGTCTATAAACCCAAATTAAATCATGAAATTTAAATTTTTAAATCGGAGCTATGACCCTACGTTGATTTAAATTATTGTGTTTTCTGTAAATAATTTCAAACGATAAAAACAGGCTTTCAAAATCGATAATTTTATATTATTTGCTATTTTCTTTAATTTGTAGTCATTCTTTTTATATTTTATATTCATTTATATTTATAGTTATATCTCCACATTTACATTATTTTGTCAGTTTTAACAGCTTATTATTTGAGCTGTGCTTTTGGTTGCGTATGCGTTGATGTAAAAGAGCTGGTTTTATAAAGGAATTGTAAACTGATCAAATAATTGATAAGTCTACTTCAATTGTATGAATATTTACCTGGAATGTTGAAGCAGTAATGGCAGCTTGTTCTGCATATTTACCAGCAACTTCAAGACACCATTTTTATTCTGCATTTAGTAATATTTCTATTTATTTCCTTATACAATGCCAGTGTTAAGTGTAATTTTACAACATTATTTAGTAGGAATTCTTAAGTACTCTCTGTGATGTATCTATTTTTTATTATATACATATATGCATATGTACCTAATTTATTTTTTAAAATAAAACAATATGTTAAAGGTTTACCTAGTTTTGGGCCAACATCCGTAAATCAATGACTTATTTTACAAGGTGGGGCAATCTCGATGTTTCTATAGGGAAAATTGGTAACTATTTGTAAGAGACAAAAAACTGTTTTCGACTTATAAACAACAATTGGAATTGTATTTTTGGAGTTTACTCCTTATGAATTGATATAAGGCTCGTGGTATGAGAAATATAGAGTAAAAGTGAACATATGTACCGTAACGAAAATAAATCGTGACGGAAGTACCGTTCGTATGTACACCATATAGTTAAGGTAGTTGTGCTACAATCTGAGTCTAAATATTAAATCGTAAATAACATTGAAATGCTCGCACAAATGTTTATAACAATTGCTCACACGTAACCGAAAGAATATCGTAGCCATGAAGACACACACATGCTCCCCGCTTGTGTTCCCATATCTTTGGTCGGTTGGCGTACATTTTTGATTTAGGCCTGTCAACCCAATTTACAATATTAAGTTTGCAGTATTTTTAGCTTTGAAACTTCTTCTTAGAAGTTTTATATGGACTACCCGCTAACTTTTTTAAAGGAAACAACATTTATTCATTCAATATCCATTCAATCATATACATAGCTAACATCCACATAAAAAATTCATTACAATTCGATTCAGAATGTATAAATGTACATACATGGTGTTCCACTTCAGCGTATTTCTTTCGTAGCTGGCGTAATATTATAAATACGAAAAAAATGTTTAAATAAATGTTTCTTCCAATTTATATCTGTATCTTCACTTCATAAAATTATTTCTATTTATACAGGGCGTTCCATTGTGCCTGGGTGATACCAAACTTTGTTTTTAAAATGGAACACCCTGTATATTTTTGAATTTTCGAATTAAGCGATAAATTTAAAGGGTAGTTTGATCACCACACATTGTACCTTACTGTTGCCGTTTGGGAGTTATTTCGTCATTTAGAAAAAATATTACGCTTGCGGCGCTCTCTAAAATCCTCAGTATCTACGAAACGCGCCTTCTAAATAGGCTTAAGAAGGGATAAGTTTTTCAAATGATCCGAAAATTTTCATCAGTTTTTTTTTGAAAAATCAACAAATAAAATGATGTGATTTCTGAAAACTTAAATATACTTGGTGAATGTGAAAGAAATGTTGCTTATTTGGTTAGAGTGGGCATAAATCCTGTTAGCGAGGGATTTCTTTCTCATTCACAAGTACAAATATCATTTGTTTGAAGGATGTAGACATGTTTGTGTTAAAAATAATACACGTAGATTGTCGAACTTCCATGTCTTTATTGTTGAGAAATACAACGTTTCGACTGGTATGGTATCTCCAGTCGTCATCAGGTAATTAATTACAAACTAGGCTACATAGTTCATATACAGTTTTGAAAATCACTGAGGTGTGACGTTCCGTTTCACTTGGATTGCTTGCAGTTCTGGTATCTTCTTCAGTAGTGGTTTCCAAACGTTGTTTACTTCCGCGCTTGGATGGCTGAACGCAGAATGTTGTTGGATGTAGGCTGCTTCTTTCAATTTCCGTCGGAACCAATGCTCTTCTTTGTGGAGAACCGTGGCTTCATTCCAAAGTATTTTGTGTTGATTTGTCTATACATGTTCTGCTATGCTGGGTCGTGTAGTGTCCCCTGATGACGACTGGAGATACCATACCAGTCGAAACGTTGTAAATCTCAACAATAAAGACATGGAAGTTCGACAATCTACGTGTATTATTTTCTGCAAATATCATATTTGCTAATTCTTCTTGTGTGAACGACATGACGATAAGTTACTTCGGAAGTATTTTTACAAGCAACTGACTGCTGTTAAGAATTAATAAAGTAATGACAGCAAAACTTGAAACCAGTGAATAGTGTGCAAAGCCCCCTGCCGTAAGGACTTGCATGTATAACTTTGGAACTTTATTCGACGAAAGACAAAATTTTTAGCGTTTGAAAATGATTACCAACAAATGTGCAGGAAAGACAATTCCACAAACTACGAAGCAAATCAGCGACTGTTTTGTTTATAAATAAAATAATACGGTTAAAGCAAAATCTGCGAGAATGATAAAAATTGTAAAAATTCCTGAATATCTTGAAAACTACCGAAAATAGTCGCCAAAATACCTCTACAAAATCTATTTATATTTTAATTTTACACCTGATTATGCAAAAATTTGTATATTACTCCATTCAAAAAATCAAGGTAATTATGTACAATAGCTTAGTCCCTTCCGATTTTCTTGAAAAAAAAGTATGTGTTGGAAATGTAATTCGATATTTAAGATTTTTCAAACAGCCGCTCAATCAGTTCAGATTATATCTGTTTATTGCTTTACATACACAACTCGATAGTGTATTCCGAGTACCATGGATTACTCATGTCCGGCTGTTTTTCAACGGTCTTTTGTAATGTGTGCTATTTTTGAAATGAATCAAACAATTTTGTCCATTAAAAAATAAAATGAGTTGGCAGAAGTTAAAATAAAACAAAAAATATTATTATGACAACATAGAAAGTTTGTAAGGCGACGAAGTAAAACGTGTTTTTATTTATAAAATTAAATAATAGACACACTTTTTTGAGTTTCAAAGTTTATTTGAAAAAGTCCCACGACTATAGTTTCGCCACACAGTGTGCCTTTTATTTAATTTATTAATATGGAGTTTCAACACATATCAGCCTCTACTATTCGAAATGTGTTCTTATTTTTTGTGATACATTTTTGTAATTTCATACAAAAATAAATCATTGTTTAAATCAACTGGCTATCAATCCTTGGAGATTCCTCGACCTAATTCAACAGGTTATGGGCCCAGCCAAGTGGTGAAACCTCATCTCCAAGGATAAGGCAGTGAAATTGAAGGAATTGAAAGTCAGATTCGAGCAAGAACGTTGCTTTTTAAATCGACACGTCAAGTAAGGCAGATTCTCGCACCACGCCAGCCATACTGCACCTCAACGTCGAGCGTCGCAGCCGAAAGTACTACAGCGAGATAAATTCGACAAATTTCAATTAATATGGATACAGTAAAGTCGCACCTAGTCATGTGAAGTCAAAACTCACAAGGAGTAGTAAACTATGTGCCATGGAGGTTAAAATTAGATGCTGTCCTGAGAATGAAGAAATTGTATGATGTTGCAACCGGTGTCAAAGTTAAGCCGGAAGGAGCTGAAAATGTCCCTGCAGTTGTTGAATGAGTCGAAAAGGACATGGAAGCTCTGCAATTAATTGTATTAAACGTCAGTGATCAAATTGCTTACAAAATCGCACATTGTAAAACGTCGACAGCAATGCTGGACAGACTAGTTTGCCTGTATGGCACAAAGACAGAGGCAAATGTGGAAATTATGAGACAGAAATTTTTTTTTCATGTAAATTTGATGAAAACAAGTCAGTAGCTGAAAACTGCATGGATTTTTGACTTTAGCAGATGAACTGTCAAGCGGAGGTGAACCAATGCCCGAAACCTGGATGATGAGCAGAATGTTGAAAATGCTGCCACCGAGACTGGCCCATTTTCGAACATTGTGGAACAACGTTCCAGCTGCCGACAGAAGCCTGACAACCATGATTGAAAAACTGAGACTTGAGGATGATTGTCAACGCGAAGAAAATGACGAACCGGCAAGTGAGCACTAGCAACGCGTTGATGGCCAAGAAAAATAAAAAGCAACCAAGAAAGACACAAAACAAGAGTGAAAAAGGACAAATTACCTGTTACAAATGTGGGCAAACAGGACACTACAGAAAAGACTGCAAGAATAAACCACATTTTGAAAAAGCTGGTGAAGTAATTCACACTGATGAGTGTGGTCCGATGAATATCCCATCCCCAAGTGGATCAAGATATTTCGTATTATTTAAAGATGGCTGCAGTGCTTATCGAATTGTTTATTTTCTAACCTACAAGTCAAGCGTTTTAAGTAAATTCAAAGAATACAAAAATCTGGTTGAAAACCAAACAGGAAATAAAGTAAAAGTCTTGGAAGCGACAGAGGCAAAGGTGAATATGTCAACCAAGAATTTGAACATTTTCTAAAGAAAGAAGGCATTATTCATGAATATTCAGCGCCATACACGCCACAACAAAACGGCAGAACTGAACGAGAAATGAGAACCATAGTTAAAAGCGCCCGTACTATGCTGATAACCAAAATGTGTCAAAAGAGTTATGGCCTGAAGCTGTAAATACTGCGGTCTACATTTTAAACAGAACCGCGTCATGTCAAGTTGAAGGTATGACACCTTTTGAAAAATGGTTTCAAAGAAAATCCGAAATTAAGCACTTGAGAATTTTTGGAAACGTGGCATACATGTCAATTCCTCAACAATTTCGAAAGAAATGGGATCAAAAATCGAAGAAATTATTATTTGTTGGTTACGAGGGGTATTCAACAAATTACCGCCTGTGGGATCCAGAAAGGAGAAGAATCGAAATTAGTTGTGATATAAATTTTAATGAAGAAGCAACATTAAAAACCGGAGAAAAAGACATGGCTATTTTAAGTTTCGGAAATTATGAAAATGACAATCAGGAAGAACTAGATGAAAAACAGATTGACGAAACAGATAATTCCAGCAACAGTGACTCGCAATTATCTCATGATAATATAAATGACGAGGACTTCGTATACGAAAATTTTGACGAAGAAAATGAGGAAAATATTGAACCCAAACAACTAAGAGACCGAACCAAAATACGTCCTCCCGATTATTATGTAACGACTTTTCTAGTTTAACTTATTTATTTACAATTATTTATTTAACACTTAAACACTAATAACAATACAACAACTTATTTATATGACAAGGAAATGTGTATTTATATCACTCGGTATATCGCAGTTTGGTATTTATATTACAGGTTCGGAAGCTAAATGTGAACTGTTGTCACTGGCCATGTTAACAGTATTTATACAGACTTAGAATATTCCAGAAGTTCGAAAATGACGTACTAGAACTTACTGGAGTTCCAATTGTGTTCGATTAATTTATGGCCTTCTTTATTGTCATCAAAGCGCCGACCGACGCCGGCATTCTTTGAACTCCGCTTATCTCGTCGCCGCTCTCGCATACATACATCTCGTTACACTGCCCCCTCCTTAAGGGTGATCCGTCCCGGATCACATTCTGCCGTTTCTTCAAAGGATCATGCCGGTACTTGCAATTCTGTCCCCTAAGGCACCCAGTCGTCATATGGAAGTAGCAATCCACCGTCCTTGGCTGTGCGGGATCTCGTTGGGGATTGTTAGTGTATACCGTTATTTCGACGCCGCTCCACCGGAACAGGATCTCCAACATGCTTCGCACCACTCTCCAGTTCAGTCCATCCAACCCACATCCTATTCTTGGCATGGCTAATCTTGTGATACCCGTGGATAGCAGTTAGTCTCTTAGTTCCACCAACGAATTCCATAACGAGCGGTAGGTGGGCTTTTCAGACGACGCCTTCTTCGTGACCAGGTAGTAAATGGATCGGTTCCCGTCCACCAGACTTAGCACTTTCTTTTCATCTCCAAGTTGGTCCCGCTCTGGCAAGCGGCCAAACTTCTTCTTGAATACGGTGGCAATACCGCGATCCATCCTCAAGTCTTAGGCCACACAATGAACCAGCGAGTCCGAAGCACTAAACAAATCTTCGGATCTCTCGGAGGTGACACCGAGTCTGGAGTTAGCATACAAGCTCGGCGTGGCCATAAACTCATCATACTGGGGATCCGGAGAACGAGCTTGCATAAGCCTGACCCGTGTTTCTTCGTGATTGTCACCGACATACAGGGCCAAACGGTTAAAATGGATAACCTTCGGTTTTCCATTTGGTGTGCGTCGAATCCGGTAAATAACGTCATTTATTTTCTTGACGATTGTATATGGGCCTTCCCAGTGCTGCTGTAACTTCGGCGAAAGACCTTTACGGGGCTGTGGATTGTATAACCACACTATGTCTCCCTCCTGGAAACCTCCATTAGTGGCCCGTTTATCGTAGGTGTCCTTCATGCGGTCGCTAGCTATCTGCATCCGGGAACGTACTTCCTCATGGATGTCGTCAAGTCTTCTGCGAAGATCACTAACGTAGTCTTCTCCGGCAACGTCCTCACCAGGTTTGCAGCCAAATTTCAGGTCACATGGCAACCGTAGCTCCCGACCAAACCGCACTTTTGCTGGTGTTTGTCCAGTAGTTTCGTGAATCGATGATCGATATGCCATAAGAAACAGTGGCAGATGGCGATCCCAGTCTCTTTACTGTTTGGAGACCACTTTGGACAAGTACTTATTAATGGCCCTGTTCATTCGCTCTACCATGCCGTCTGATTGAGGATGCAGAGGTGTTGTCCTAGTTTTGTGAATGCCTAAAGTCGTGTAGATTTCTTGGAACACGGACGACTCAAAATTTCGACCCTGATCAGAATGAAGCCGAACCGGCTGATCAGATGGTTTACGAACTCCTCCGCTACTGTGGTGGCTGTCTGATTTGGGAGTGCGTACGCTTCAACCCATTTTGTGAAGTAGTCCATTGCCACCAGGATGTATTTGTTGCCACCATCGGTCTCTGGAAACGATCCTCCGATGTCTATGGCAATCCGTTCGAATGGACTGCCGACATTGTACTGGCGCATAGGAGCACGCCGTCGTCTTTGTGGTCCCTTGCTGGCTGCACAGGTTGTGCACTTCTTGCACCAGTCTTCAACGTCCTTTTTGCAATTGACCCAGTAAAACCGCTTACGCACTCTTCCAAGGGTCTTGTTAACACCAAAATGTCCCCCTGAAGAATCGTCATGGAGGCACTTCAAGACTTCCTTTACCAGGCTCTTCGGTTCAAGCAATTGACGTTTACTCTCAATACCATCCTGGTTTTCCACTATTCGCTTCAGGAGTCCATCTTCCTCAACAATAGAGTCCCATTGGGCCAACAACTATTTCACCTCCCCAGATTTAGCGGCGATCTCTTGCCAGGTCGGTCGTCTGCCTTCATTCTTCCATCTTCGGAACAAGCTCAGGACCGGATCAGAACCCTGTTCCGTCTTAATGTTATCAGGATGCCATTGTTCATCCGTGACGGTTATTCTCCGGACTTCTTCATGTTCCTCCAGGCGCTTCCAGTACTTGCAGTTTTCGGAACATGGTCTTCTGGATAAGGCATCGGCGTTCTTATGGCTATTTCCAGCTGGATGTTCCATATCGAAGTCGTATTCTTGGAGCTTTTCTATCCAACGCGCGACTTGACCCTCTGGATTCTTGAAACTCAGTAACCACCGTAAAGCAGCATGATCTGTTCGGAGCAGGAACTTCCTTCCATACAGGTACTTATAAGAGTGCCCCAGCTAATTCACCGTCCCTTGAAATAACTGGCATTTCTTGGGGCTTAATTTAAGGTTGACATCACGCAGCCTTCGAAGTACCTTTTCCAAGTTTTTCAGGTGATCGTCGAAGTCTTTTCCGATCACGATTATGTCATCAAGGTATACCAGGCAAGTTTTCCCAATCAAGCCGTTCAAGACCGTCTCCATGAGTCGTTCAAATGTGGCTGGCGCATTACACAACCCGAACGGCATCATGTTGAACTGCCACAGCTCGGTTCCGATCGAAAATCCCGTCTTCTCTTTGGCTTCAGGATCCAGGTCTACTTGCCAGTATCCACTTTTAAGGTCTAGCGTTGAGAATATTGTCGACCCCGCAAGCGTGTCCAAGGTATCATCGATGCGTGGCAAGGGGTAGCGGTCTTTCTTGGTGACATTATTCAGCTGGCGGTAGTCAACACAGAAGCGTGTAGATCCGTCCTTCTTCTTGACCAAAACTACCGGCGATGTCCATGGGCTGGTCGATGGTTCTATTACTCCATCTTTCCACATGTCGCTTATGATCTTTTCGGCCTCTTCCTTTTTGGCCAGTGGTAGTCTCCTCTGTCGGATGGGCTGCGCTTCGCCAGTGTTGATTTTATGGACGACGATGTTGGTTCGCCCTTTCTTGCCGTTGTCCAAAGCGAACATGTCCTGGTACTTTTCGAGGAGTTCCCCTGTTTGACGTGGTTTAGGTTGATTACGGTTTTCACCCGCCTCCTTGTACAGTTTTAACAACGCCTCCGGAATACCTTGGACGTTGCGCATCTCTGAACTCATTCTTTTAACTTGTGACATGGCATTGTCCTGGGCGTGTAACTGGAAGGTTTCGCCGTTCAGTGTCACATCCTTTCTCCGGAAATTCAAGCAGAAGTCATACTTCCGGAGGACGTCCAAACCCAGTATTACATTGTCCTCTATTTCTGTCACTAACACGCAGTGTTTAAAAGACGTTCTTCCCATTTTGATGTTGACGTAACTTTCGCCCCTGACTACTACTTGTTCTCCAGTGGCGGTACGGAGCTTCCATTGCGTTGGCAAAAGATTACTGGGCTTGGTCAATATTCCGGGCCTTATGATTGTTCTGCTAGCTCCAGTATCCAGCAGAAATGAACACTGCTTCCGGTTTATGAGTCCAGTGAGAAAAAGGCTGTCAGTTCGATCTACTAAACCTGGCGCCTCGTGTCCCGGGACCGACGTTTGCGCCGTCGCGTCGTCCCTGATTAGTTTTCTGGAACGCGGGGCACCCGCTCTTGAGTAACCTCTTTGTTCTTGCAAGCGCTTCTTACGTGTCCCAACTTCCCGCAGTTCCAGCATCTTATTGGTCTCGGTTTCTTGTTTAATTTTCCCACTATCCTGCTAACTACTTCGTATCGACCGTCGGGTTCCTCCCTTAGCTCGCGCACTCTACCTTGCCTTTGCGATGCCTGTTTAACGACGTCATACTCCAGTGCCCGAGTCAACGTATCAGCGAGTGTTTTGGCCTGTCTAATCGAAGTCCCTGTTGTATGTCGTCATCCCTCAACCCATCGATGAAAGAGTCAACAGCCAACTATTCTAGAGTGTCGTCGGGAGTACCTAGATACGCGAGGCGGACCAGACGTATTCTTGCAAGTTTTCCCCTGCCTTCTGACGTCGGTTTCTTAGCTGCACGTGACTGACGCTCGTCATATGTGCCTGACCATACCGCATCTCTAACTTCTTCACTAGGTGTTCATAGTCGTTCAACTTCTCGGGTGGTATGGTATCCAAAATCTCCTCGGCATTACCGTGCAGCGCGCAGACCAGCTCGGAGGCTTTATTTTCCAACGTCCATTCGTTCGACTTCGCGGCCGTTTCAAATTTCTTAGGGAAAGTGGTCCATGATGTTTTTCCGTCGAACCTCGTATATGCTTTCGATGAAACACCGTGCCCATTCTCCTGCTTCACACTTCTACCTTCATTATCGATCTGTTCGCACATTGTCGGACATAGAAACCTTTCTTCTATTTCTTTAATTCGTGAATTTATTTCTTGAAATTTTCCTTCAAAATTCTGTTCTGTTTCAGCCAATTTTGCGTCGAATTTCTCTAAATTTTCCTTCAGTTCTTTTGAATTTTCGGTTAATTTCTCTTCCAGGTTTTCCATTCCTCGAGTCGCCCTTGTAAGGTGAGCTTGTTACCAGACGTATCTTCGTCTCGCTCCTCGAGTTCACTTTTCAGTTCGGCAACTTTCAACTCCAACAACTTTTTCGGCATTTTGATTTATTTAACTATTTTTCCTCTACTAGAAAATTCTCTTCTTAGGGGGATCGATTGGCTGAGCACCCCACACCTGACACCAATGTGACGACTTTTCTAGTAGAATTTATTTATTTAACGGATATTTATATACAACTATTTATTTAACACTTAAACTCTAATAGAATACTTAAACACTAATAATAATTTAATAGCTTATTTATATGACAAGGAAAGTGCGTATTTATATCACTCTGTATAGTTCGGTATTTATGTTACTCGTTCGGAGGCTAACTGTAAACTGTTGTCACTTTCCACGTCAACAAGTATTTATGCAAATATGGAACAATCTAGAAAAATCAGGAAACCTTCTAAAATTATCTCGACTGCCTATTGTGTTCGTTTAATTTATGGCCTTGTTTATTGTCATCAAAGTGCCGACCGACGCCGGCATTCTTTGAACTCCGCTTATCTGCTGTCGGATCTCGTCGCCGCTCTCGCACACATATACGCTCGTTACAATATATTTAATTTGACAAGCAAATTATTCAGCATCACTTTGCTGAGCGGTTTTGTTAAAAAGTCAGCTAACTGATCACTAGAACTTACATAATTTACGGATAAATTGCCCTTTTCACATTCATCGCGCACAAAATGCACTTTCACATCCATGTGTTTCGTTCTGCTGTGGAGTTGCTGTGCCTGGGTTAACTTTATCGCTGATTGATTGTCGACGAAAATATTTAGCGGTGTAAGCTCGATCTCCAGTTCCTTAAGGAAAGATTTTAACCGCAATGCTTCCCGTGCATACAAAGCTAATGCAATATACTCAGCTTCAGTTATTTATTGAGCTACAACTGTTTGTTTTTGTCATTTCCAGGTAACTGGGGCACCTGCCATTATGAAACCATACCCACTGGTTGATTTCCGTGTGTCTGTACACCCAGCGTAATCGGCATCAGTGTAACCACTTACACATATCTTTAAAGTTTTTGAATACATGATCTTATACTGGAATGTATGTTTTAAATAGTGTATTATTCTTTTTACAGCTGTCCAGTGTTCTTGACCCCAATTACTGCAAAACAAATATCGGGGCGACTTGTACTGGCTAGAAAAATTAATGAACCTACAGCTTCTCGATACGGTTGTTTCGAGGTACATACGGTATTGTTTTGATTAATCGTTAAATGAATACGTGGGTCGGCGGGAATAGCTAATGGTTTTGCATCATTCATTTTAAACTTATCAATTAGTTTTCGTATGTACGCTTGCTGGTGAATAATTACTGTTCCCTTTGACAAATCTTGCTCAATTTGAAGACCCACAAATTGTAGATGTATACTATCCAAATTTGTTGTTATTTTAAACATCTCTTGCATAATTTCTAACAATCTACTGATTCCGTTTCTCGATTTGGATAGCACAAGTCCGTCATACACATAAATGGCTAAATACACTGTTATATTTTCAAAACAGCCAATAAAAACACACTCGTCAGTTTTTAATTGATTGAAATTATATTGATTTAAGAAATTGACAAACATGCGGTTCCAACACCTAGGGGACTGTTTCAATCCGTAAAGACTTGCTCAATTTGCACACTAAATTATCTTTGTTTACAAATCCCTCTGGTTGCTTCATGTACACATTTTCTGTTAGATCTCCATATAAAAACGCTGTTTTCACGTCAAAATTGGCGATTTTTAAATCTTCTTCTGCGGCTAATGCAAGCAAAATGCGAATAGAATCATAACGCACAACCGGCGCGAATGTTTCCTGATAGTCTATATCTTCTCGTGTAAAACCGCGTGCAACAAGACGCGCTTTATATCGTATAGGATTTGCTTCAGTATCGGTTTTTATACGAAGAACCCACTTACTGTCAATTACCCGCGCACTGTCCGGTAATTTTACTAATGTCCACGTATTATTTGTTTTTAAAGCGTTCATTTCTTCTTGCATAGCACAGAACCACTTCTCCGAATCTTCACACTGCATGGCTTTATTATAACAATCTGGTTCAAATAGTGAACAATATACTGCATTATAATTGTAACGAGATGTATGTATGCGAGAGCGGCGACGAGATCCGACAGCAGATAAGCGGAGTTCAAAGGATGCCGGCGTCGGTCGGCGCTTTGATGACAATAAACAAGGCCATAAATTAAACGAACACAATATGCAGTCGAGATAATTTTAGAAGGTTTCCTGATTTTTTTTAGATTGTTACATATTTCTATAAATACTTGTTGACGTGGAAAGTGACAACAGTTTACAGTTAGCCTCCGAACGAGTATACAGAGTGATATAAATACGCATTTTCCTTGTCGTATAACTAAGCTATTAAATTATTATTAATGTTTAAGTATTCTATTAGTGTTTAAGTGTTAAATAAATAGTTGTAAATAAATATCCGTTAAATAAATAAGTTCTACTAGAAAAGTCGTTACAATTTGTTAGAAATAAGATTATTGTCTAAAAGTCATATGTTTGTAAAGTATTAAATAAGTGGGAGTGTTGGAAATGTAATTCGATATTTAAGATTTTTCAAACAGCCGCTCAATCAGTTCAGATTATACCTGTTCATTGGTTTACATACACAACTCGATAGTGTATCCCGAGCAGTGGCGGCTGCTCCATAAGTGCCAAGGTGCCATGGCACTACCATACAAAATGTAAAAATTATTTTTTTTAAGCTTAAAATTGAGATAATAACATATCTATACTTCTTTGTCTTTTTCTTGGATTATATTTTCCGAAACAATCCATTATCTACTTACATTCAGTAAATATTTACAGTAAGCAGAAACAAACAGTATAAAACTATTCGTTTAAAGAATAATATTTATGTGTGTATGTGTATCAATAGCAGTCTGGGCCACAATTCCATTGGCACGAAACAGTCGCAATTTGTGGAGCTTTGCGGGGAGAGAGAGGATGCGAGAGGTACGCGATTTAAGCGGGGATCCGTGCCAGACACTACACTGGCACGGCTGTGATTCATGGTTCGCTTGTATATAGTTGGAGTGAGAATTGTAATTCTCGTTGTTGCCACATTTAAATAAATATCCCAAATTCTAGGGAATTAGGAAGTTGCTTAGGGGAAGGGGGTTACAAATACCGTATCAACTTTCTTTAAATATAAATTAGTACCTATACTCAAAAAACTGAACCATAAAAAAATAATATTCGAACATTATAAAATGATGATGTTTCTCATCAAAAATTGCTGTCGATAATATCGATAATTTTAATAAGCGGGTGATCAATGTTTTTGCAAGTAAAAAAGAGCGCCGAATGGATTTTGTTTATCGATCAATTTAAATGACTTTTAATAACTTAAGTGACTATCGGGTAGAGGACATAATGCTACTTTATTATCAGACATTTATGTATAGTGAAAACGCGTTTCAACATTCTGCTAAAGACTATTACAGGTGAGTTACATACACGTATTACTTAAATTGTATTTCACGCGTCTTATACCTAAGAAAATTTTGGCACCACCCTATTGATTAGTCACGAGCCGCCACTGATCCCGAGTACCATGGATTACTCATGTCCGGCTGTTTTTCAACGGTCTTTTGTAATGTGTGCTATAAAGGCATATTGTTATATTACAGTATTAGTATTTTGCTCATACTGAAGTGATGTTAACATACCAACCTGTAACTTTTGTTGTTCGTAGTTCTAAATATAAACTTAATCAAAGTACTATAAGATATTATTGTGATTTCGTAGAAAAAGAACACTTTGTATAATCTGGTTTATTAACACATTTACAGGTACATGCATTCAGATCAACAGTCTCTGTATTAATGCTCCTTTGTTCCACTGGCTAAATCTAATATTGCGAAATACTATTCTTTGCTGACTTCATATGTTTATTTATTCTTGTTTCGTATCTTAATATGCCCAATATCATGTACATACGCCAGCTTCCGATCGGTTGGTACCTGTTATTATTATTCCTCGAATAATGATTGTAACGTATATCTATATTTAGTAACTACATCTGTTTACATTTGACAGTGTCTATTAATACATACTGAGTCCAACTCTAAGCTACCTTTCTTAATTTCTAACAGTTCGGCCATGCTACAAATACTCTACGTCTTCGTAGAGTGTTGTTTACAATTTGAACAAGATAACATCTACCAACAATAGTAACGAGACGAATAAAGTACTTAGCTGAAACTGTACTTATACATGTAAAACTTATTTACATTTTTATTTTTATTCAATTAGACGGACTACCAACCCCTTATGATTATCATTCAAAACTTCTGTGTATCACGTTGATACTGAGTTTTAAAAGCATCGTTTGCTTTTGATTTATCCGTTTTAGATTAACAGTTAATCTTCGTTTGTTGATACGTTATCAACAGTTTCTGCACGTTGTAGTTCTATCAGCGTTTCGTTAACACCGCTTTTAATACTTTGCACTTCAGACTCGTCGTCTGATTCGTCATGTAAGGCCTTACAATATGGTTTCATTTTGGTACTTAGGTAATAGTTTCTTGCTTTTACCGTCGTTGGTCGCTTTTCGTTTATGGACCAAAACGTATTGTCCCGCCTCGTAAACTGGAGCTTTGCAACGTTTTGCATCGTATCGGGACTTCTGCTTCTTTTGCTCGTTAGCAATGCGTTCGCTCGCCCGTTGGCGTGCACCGTCCGGACTTTCTGGACATGACGGTACATCTAAACTGTTTACAATATATGAATCATGCGCATTTCGTGGTCTGTAACCCATTAACAGTTCGTACGGGCACTTTCCCGTTGTTTTGTTTATCGTACAGTTATAGCCAAATTGAACTTTACTAACACTTTGGTCCCATTTTTCGTCTTCGTTTGTCATGGTTGCAGAAAGCGTGTTTAGTATGACTCGATTTATTCGTTCTACCTGGCCGTTTGCCCGGGGTGTTGCAGTTGCATTCTGAACCAATCGAATACCTAGTTTGGAACAAAATTCAACAAATCGTTTACTGGTGAACGCAGTTCCCCTGTCACTTATGATTCTTTTAGGGACGCCAAACATGTCAACTATTCGTGTCAGAAAGTTAATAACAGGTCCCGTTTTGGTACTTGAACAGGGTTTAGAAAAATGAATTTAGTGAAAGCTTCGGTGATGACGAGTAAATATTTATTTTTTTCGTCGGCTTTCGACGAACGGTCCGTCGAAAGGTGGTCAATGTGTATGGTATCCATTGGAATAGACACTTTGTCTATCGGGTGTAGAAAACCTGGTTTTTTACCAGATGGTTTTTTATTGTACAAACAATGTAAACACTTAGATATGTATTCTTTTACATATCGGCGCATATTAGCAAACCGATAGTATCTACAGACTGAGTCTAGGGTCTTTTCCAACGCGTAATGACCCAATTCGTAGTGGTAACATTTCAAAATTTGGCGTCTAGCTTACTTGGGGACCACCCACCTTATTCCTTGTTCGGTTTTTCGATAAACTCTATTTTCACGTAAAACGTACTCTTTATGAACTCGTTTTTCTTCCTCGTCTACCGGTGTGCGACTCAATACTTCATGAAGGTATTTACATCTTTCGTATTTCAGCTGAGCGGCCAAAATCCAGTCACCCTGGGTTATGTTCACACTAAGTGTTTCAATATCGTCAAAACCAGAGCTTGGCATGACAGGATTTCGGCTGAGAGCGTCCGCGTGACTTATTTTCGTACCCGGTCGGTGTTCTATGCTGACGTCAAACTCCTGTGTAAGGAGCCATCATCTACCGATACGTGGAATCATATCCCTCTTAGTCAGGGTGGTACGTAACGCATTGCAGTCAGTCACAATTTTGAACTTGATACCTAATAAATATACTCTGAACTGCTTAAATGGATTTACTACAGCCAACGTTTCCAGCTCATTTGAGTGGTAACGTTTTTCTTCCTTACTCGTTTGTCGACTAAAATAACTAACCGGATTTAAGCATCCGTTCATTTGTTTTTGAAGAAGAATTCCGCCCGGTCCCAGTTTCGATGCGTCAGTATGTACTTCCGTTTCTGCTCGCGAATCGTAAATAGCCAAAACAAGTTCACTTATTAATTTATCTTTTAGAATCTCAAAAGCTTTCTTTTGGTCATTACCCCATTCAAAATTCACACCCTTACGTGTCAACATAGTTAACGAATGCGCCAGAACGGCAAAATTTTGTACGTACTTCCTAAAATAGCTTGTCAGACCAACAAATTGCCGGACTTCGTGCACATTCTTTAGAATGGGAATTTTTTTAATGGCAATAATCTTTTGCTTAACAGGCCGTATGCCTTCACCACTCTAAATCTTAACAAAAACCCTGAAGGCGATCCAAATGATCGTCAACTCTAGGTAGTGGATATCTATCTTTAACCGTTTTAGCATTTAAAGACCTAAAATCTACGCATAATCTCGTCTCGCCGCTCTTCTTTTTAACCATAAGAATAGGACTCGCATACGGAGAGTTTGAGTCACGTATTATTTTATTCTTTTTCAAGTCATCAATTATACCTCGTAGTTCTTCGCGTTCTCTAAATGCTAACCTATACGGCCTGTACGTTACAGGTTTATCATCGGTTAATTGTATTGTCATCTCTGCTGCATTACACGTCCCTAGTTCGCCCGTATTTTGCGCAAAACAATATCTAAACTCGTTAAGGAGATGCAATAACTTTAATTTGTCATCTAAATTTATACTTTCGTCTATCCCTCGGCCAAATCCTTTTTTAGTTTTATCAACACTGAGTCTATTACATTTGTGACGCTATTGTTATATCCACGCACCACAACATTAATTGGTTCACACTTTAAATTTTCATTCTTGGCCACCGAGTGACGTAGAATTAGCGATGCACACCCTGTATCAAGGTACGCGGCGTATTCGGTACCGTTCACTTGATAGTTCACGTAATAACACTCGTTATTACCCTTTTCCTTTTGTTCACACAATTACGTATTTGAGGTCGTAGCTGTTTTTGGACAGTTTGTTGCGGAATGTCCGAGTCTTTTGCACTTTTGGCACTCTCTTCTGGGCTTCGGGCAGTTACGGGCAATGTGTCCAACTCCCGCACAATTAAAACACGTTTGTTTATTGTCTCGCTCCTGTCGATAAGGATGATATCTTAGTCCTACTTCTTTGTTTCGAGGTCTGCTGTAACATCTAGGAGAATCCAATTTCCCGTCTCTGGTTTTTCGTTCAGACGAATGTGCCAGTGTAGATAAGAATTCGGAATATAACGATTCCGGTGTCATGTATCTCCCAGCCTTTGCTCCTGTTTGGATAATATCATTATTTATTCCATCGATTATACAAGAAACCGCGTGTTTGTCGTTTATTTCACAAGCTCGAATTAATGCAAGCTTATTAAAATAGTATTGACCCCAACTTTCTTCAGTTAGCTTAACTCTAGCTATCATTTTCTTCAAACCTTAGGCGTAGTCGAAGTGTTCAGGAAACGCTTTCAACAATTTTTCCTTCCAAACAGACCAGGAAAAGTTGTAACTCGGCAAATTATCATACCACTTCCTGGCCAATCCTCGTAATCGATTTTGCATGTGGTAAATAATCGTGTTTTCAGTCCACCCATTTATTCTGGCCAGTTGATCGACCTTATTAATCCAATTGCTCATGGTCATGTTGGGATTCCCTGGCTCAAATTCTGGGATTGCGTCACTTCTTCCGCCTTGCAAATGTGGGGCTGTTCGTTCAAGTTGGGAATTCTTTTGTGTTAATGCCAAGATTAACTTTTCCAAATTTGATATTCGATCAGCATGATCGTCTGTGATAGTTGACACTACTCGCATGTCTTCACTAACGGGTGGCGTATAGGATCTTACGATTGTTTCTATTTGTTTATCGTTGAAACTCGTCATTTCTGTTTTAATGATTCAGTTGACACACTTGCGTATATTTTTTTTGTGGTTCACTCAAACGAGCACTTTAAAGTCTTTTTAAGTTTATTTTTGACGGTGGAATTACTAATCCCACCGCTGCTTCTATAAGATATTTTTGTGGTTTCGTAGAAAAAGAACACTTTGTATAATCTGGTTTATTAACACATTTACAGGTACATGCATTCAGATCAACAGTCTCTGTATTAATGCTCCTTTGTTCCACTGGCTAAATCTAATATTGCGAAATACTATTCTTTGCTGACCTCATATGTTTATTCATTCTTGTTTCGTATCTTAAGATGCCCAATATCTAAAATATGTTATGATTTACGTACAATAATCATTAATGCATTATATTTTTTTTGTTGGAATGGTTTACTGATAGTGAGAGAAACAAAAAATACTTTCAACGATGTAAGAAGCATGTGTTTACCACAAAATTATCATAGGCGGCGTCGTCACTTTTAGTTATAAAAAAAAAATTAATTAATCTAAAAAAATTCTTCTTAATGTTTAGTTCCGCCACATCATGTTAATTAACGTCAATGAAATAATTCTTGCATTTGATTTCATTGAACATGTGTTCTACTTGACATAAAATAAATAATTCTTTTCTTAGTAACCTATGAAGCAAAACAACAGTTCTTTATCAAATAAACAATTAATACTCTGTATGGAATTATAATTGTACGAATAATGGTAACAAAACTAACTCTCTCTCAACATCATACTGAGCACTGACTGCTGGTTCCATCGCGTAACAATTTGCAGTCGACGATTCTGCGTCCCCTCTCTTTCATAGTCTAAGTAATGATCTAACCAAAAGTAGGTTTACAATAGCATTTTTTAAAGACAAGCCAAAACACGGGTGTAGTTGGATCCCAACAATTTTAACAATGTGGATACCACAACGCCTGATTATCGACAGGAGATAATCCATCGGACACTGCTATAAAGTTGAATATGATGATACTTAGAAAATAAGAAATCAACTGAACACCAAGATCGGTAGCGTAGTGATAATGCACTAACTAAATATACTTGTGTAATTTGCGAATCAATCGTAAACCAGAGCTTGTAAAATAGAATGTGAACTTTAAAAAACATTCAGCCTTATTAATAGTCAACGTCTTAGTAGGGTTTTAACACGCCACTAGTTAGTAGCCACTAAGATACCACTAAGTGTGTCATATTAATAGTTGTCATTTAACATGCTACTAGCTAATAGGATGGTTTGCATCGTAACGACTTGACAACAGCGCTAAATTGTAGAAAACGACCTACTGAATGTCGAAAGGGCGGTAATTTTGACATTTGAACTTACTTTTAAGTTTTGAATCGTTAATTGTCATTGCGGTTGTGGTGAGTGTGGACGTTAATCAAGAAGTGCTGGAAGCGGAGGAAGCAAATGTGATTCATTGGAATCCTAAAATATACGTATATACCTCGTGGCAGTTCCGGTGGTGTAAATCTCCTAATATTTTTAAATCGAAAGGGATTTTATATTTCTGTTAATTTGTAACAGTAATTATGTATGTGCCCCTTTGCGTGGGTAGTGGCTTTTTGAAATTACATACATTGTATCTTCCTTAGCTTATTTTATTTGTTTAATAAAAGGAATTTATCTCGATGAAACACGAGAAAAGTGGTTATGGTTGTTTTATTTGTTACATTTAAATTTTAATAATTCCTCCCTCTCATTCGCCATTCGCAGGTCGTGCAATTCTCGAAATTGGCATATCATTTCTTCTACGCGTTTTTCATTTAAGTAAAATAGCCTTCTCTAATACTCTGACATGTTCAGAGGTTATGTTTAGAGCGTTATTCTTATTAAAGACTGTGTTTCGCACTACTAAGATACTTAGTGGCCACTAAGCCTAGTACCCTACTAACTCTGACTATCAATGCGATTTTCTTAGTGTACTCTTAGTGGGTTGCCAGTAGTGACTACTATCGTCTATTAATAAGGCTGTTTAACATTAAATAATAGTAAAAATAATGGTCCATTTGGACAGTAACATTTGTGGGTATGTTCTCTTTAATTAAAATAACGCCATTAATGAAGCAATTCCGGTCATATCGGAAGTTGAAGTCAACTTTTGTATTTTAAATGGAATGGCCGGCCGGCAACGCATACAAGGGTACCCGGTCGCACACAAGCACGCTCGCGTTCGCTACACTGTCCCCTCCTTAAGGATGTTTCGTCCCGAAACATTTTCACGTTACTTTTTGCAGGACCATGCCGGAATCTGCAGTTCTCGCCTTCACGACATCCGCTCCGGGAATAGAAGTAACAGTCTACGGTCTTCTCATGATTGAACCGATTCAGGTTATTGCAACAGACCAAAATTTCCATCCCAGTACGGTGGAACAGGACTTCAATCATGTTTCGTACGATCCTCCAATCCAGGTTATCCAGTCCACAACCAAGCTTCGGAATCGCCAGCTTCTGTATGTTATCGTCTAAACGATGTTTGCGGAGTTCCATTACTGCGTCCCAGAGGTTCCTATAAGTCGGTTTATCAGAACATCTTTCCTTAGTCACTTGGTAGTAGATGTTGCGTCGTCCCTCAGGCAGGCTCAACAGCCTTCTTCCCTTTTGTACTTGGTCTTCAAGATGCTCCAACCCGCCAAATCTGCGTTTGAACTCAGACGCGATACCACGGCTCATACTGAGGTCCTTTGAAACGCAATGGGTCAGAGAGTATTTCTTGGAGATGGTAAAGATGTCTCGTCGGATTTCCAGTGTCACTCTGAATCTTCTGCTGACATGGGGGCCTTGCTTCATGAACTCTTCGAATGTGGGCCCGGAAGGGATAGTCTTTAATAATCTGCGCTGCGCCTCCTCTTCATTCGCGCCAGCGATTAAAATGGACTACCTTTGGCATCCCATTTGGAGTTCCCTTAATTCAATAGATCACCTCTTCACTATTTCGTAGGGTCCTTCCCAATTTTGTTGGAGCTTAGGTGATAGTCCACGGCGACGACGAGGATTAAACAACCAAACAAGATCTTCAGCTTGGTAACCACCTGCTGTAGCCCCGATATCGTAGTTTTCTTTAATCTGTCACTAGCAATTTGTGCATGCCGGCGAACCGACTCGTGGATATCGTTAAGTTTTCTTCGGAGGTTGGTAACATAATCTTCTCCAGCCAAGTCATCTCCTGGTTTACAGCCGAATTTGAGATCGCAAGGTAGTCGTAGCTCCCTTCCAAAAAGGACACTGGTAGGTGTTTGGCCAGTCGTTTCATGGACAGAAGAACGGTATGCCATTAAAAATAACGGCAAATAGCGGTCCCAGTCCCTTTGATGATCAGACACTACCTTGGAGAGATATTTAATTAGGGTCCGGTTCATTCGTTCAACCATGCCGCCCGATTGTGGATGGAGTGGAGTAGTTCGAGTTTTCTTGATCCCTAGGAGCTCGCATATTACACGGAATATAGTTCACTCAAAATTCCTCCCTTGGTCTGAGTGTAACTCCAAGGGTACTCCAAAACGACTGATCAACTCTTTCACTAGCTCCTCAATTATGGTTTCCGACTCCTGGTTCGGGAGGGTATAGGCTTCAACCCACTTGATGAATTAGTCCATAACGACCCCGATGTACTTGTTACCGTTTTAGGACTCTGGGAAGGGACCTGCCACATCGATTGCTATTCTTTCGAAGGTCCCACACTCCTGATTCTTGAAATTCAGAAGCCACTTTAAAGCTGCATGACATAGTAGTTTCTTTCGGCTTTTGACAAGGTCTTGCTAAAATAGCCGATTACCTTCTCCTGGCCATCTTGTAACTGCGAAGGAACGACTCCCACATTGCTGGCATCGGTGTCTAAAATGAACACTCCATTCGGCCGAGGATATAATAAGACGGGGGCTGTGATTAAAGCCTGCTTCAAAGTCTCAAATGCCGTTTGACAATCCGAATACCAATGAAATTTGCGGTGACTTTCGGTTAATTCTGTCAAAGGTTTGCCGAAATTAGCGAATCCATGAACATAGCGACGATAATACGTGCACAAATTGTAACTGAGCCAGGGGGTACCCTCACTTTCGTTAAAAATCGAGAGAAAAGAAACAAAATTTATATTTTTAAAAATCTTTATTTAGTTAATTAAAACGAAGAATTTGGCTGTAAATGTGAATCGTCTAGTGTTAGGACCTTTTTTACTTACGTTGTGATAATAGAATGTAGTAACTTAGATTCTTTTATGAGTTCCGTACAAATTATATGTGCTAACAAAGAAAGCACAAGAAATTTTAACCATATGATTTATTTACATTATATACATATTTACAATTGCCCTTGGTATCGGTTCGGGAACACAAGCACCTTTAATATAATATCATAGAATTTAGGGTTGGGACAGATGTGCCATCAAAGACCTTTAATCACCAAAGAATGTGTTGGTACAAAGTTCGAACATCGTCAAACAGTGCAACAACGAATTGTGTAGGAAAAAACCTCGCATTTTCGTCTTGAGCTGGAAGAAGAAGTCGTGCTAATCGTGAACTTTAACCGTCGCTAAAGCCACAACCGCTGTAAGACCATGGGCTACCTTGGTAGACCATGTTAAAATACCTGTTGTCTGAAGATGCCATGTCACGGGGGTTTGTATATATAGTTTATTTGGTGTGAGGAATCGGGCATACATGGTAACCACGAAACCTTTATTATTTTGTCGGACACGTCACACTTGGTGAACATAGCCCTTTATTTGTTTGGAGAGACACGTCACCTTGGTGAACATAGCCTCTGCTTAAGGTGGTTCGAGACACGCCACTCTTATTGGACGTCGCCTCTATTTTATGACTGTTCAGAACAACAGGGTATGTTAACTTACTTGACTTCCCTCTCTCTGATTAAAAGTTCTTCAATTAAGAGTTTCACCTTAATTTAGACAAATTGCAAATCTGCTATCTTTTTAAACACATCTGTTTCCAAGGCAAAACCTTGAGATGCTCAAACAGTGTTAGTGGTTCAAAATCAAACCAAAACGGATACCTTCAACTGAAAGAATAGATACCGCCAAATTGATTTAATACGGTAGCTACACGTTCACCTGAATTAATCATAAGAGCGTAACCGTAGGGAGATCCTTCTAAATCCCTGCTGGTAGTTTTACTCCCTCAGGCCGATTTAGTCAACATCTACGTTTACGTAATTTTGTAGGTAAATATACCAGTTAGAATGAACCCATTAAAAAACAGCTGATCAAAACTCTCAGGTTAACTGATTTAATAAACCAAAATAAAGGGCTTGTCATACACCTCCCCAGTACCCGAAAGCAGTACATGAATCAGTGAAGAATTGTACATGACCCAAAAAGGACTCGAATTAGACAATTGAATCTCAAAATTAATGACACAAGATAATCGCTATCAAACAGGATAAAATACATTAAATCTGAAGTTCAAGGAACAGTCAAAAACCATAAGTTGTAAACACGGGTAGCAATGCAATAACAAAAGTGTCACAAATACCGATAACCATAAATTTCAAATAGTGACAGAGAACACAATTTACAACCCAAATATCGGTCAGCGGTTATAACGCACCTTGACTTTGTGTGTCGCCGGCTTCGACGGCATCTGGCACGGGGTTGTCGGGCATGGTATCGTCTATGGGGCGGTTACGGTTCTGGGGAAGATAAAGAGCCAACAATATTCCAGCTCTCTATGCCATCCTATCGAAACTCGCAGCTATTTATACCTAAATGTTACCCTCGCCACCACGCGATTTCTGCATCTGGCGAGCTTCCCCTTGCTTTCCTTCATCCCTAACATACCTATCGTTCGAAACTAGGACAAGGATATTTCTATCTCGACTTCTCTACAGCTTTATCTCTTTTGTTCATATCCGAACGTGATTTTTTTTCCTCCCTAGAATATCACATACCTACGACATAGACGTGCAGCTTATCCATTTTTCCTTCTCACTCTTTCAATCGTATTCCCTATACTGTTCTCTCACTCGTTATGTAACGATAAACAGATGGCTGGCAACACATACTCCGAGGCACGAAGTTGACGCAAAATGCGGATTTTTCGGGCGAATTCTCTTTCTTTAACTTATTATTTTATTCGAAAAAATTATGTATTAACCTATATTATTTTTATTTAAAATACCGTCTTGCTTAATGGACAATAATTAGAGAAATTTTATTTACCTGACCTGCAATATCTGAATTCAATCTTTTATATATAATTATCGGTAATTAATTAAATAGAAAAGTAAGTACCAATCAAAATGTGAAATCTTAATGACATTTTACTGGTTGTCCGAGTCAAACTCTATAATAAATTCGAAATAGAGCAGTTATACAATTACCTGTTAAAACAAACAAAAAAGTAGGGAGTTTATTGAAATATATATTAATCTAAAAAGACAGGTAAATTCCTTTTACGTCTAAATAATTAAGGATTACTAATCCCACACTTGGAACGCGTCCTATACAATAGGTACAACGAACCACAAGCCAATTCTGCGACCGGTTTCGACCTATTGGGTCTCTTCAGGCAGAAGCAGGCAAAACACAAACTGTAAAGTTCACTTGAATAACAAGACTAACTGTATAGGACGCGTTCCAAGTGTGGGATTAGTAATCCTTAATTATTTAGACGTAACAGGAATTTACCTGTCTTTTTAGATTATTTTATCTACGTCTAACATGTATGTACCTTCAGATTCAATAGTGTAATTCAATGCCGGTAGGGGTATTAGCCCTCGGAGTAGTTGTTTCTGTTGTTTCTAGTTAGAAATAAATATTAGTACCCTGGTGCGGGTGATTACACAGTATTCCAGCGATTACGAGAAGCCAATTTGAAGCTCAGTCCGAAAATGTGCCACCTTTTCCGCGAAGAAGTTTCTTACTTGGGACATGTTGTATATATCAGCGAAGGGCGTGGCCGTGGATCCAGAGAAGATAAAGGCTGTGAAGGAATGGCCAGTGCCTGAAGATGTCCACGACATAAGAAGCTTCTTGGGTTTTGTAACCACCCGCATCCGGGTGTTACAACATTATAAATATTGTATTTATTTATTTAACAGGTGGTTTGTATCTGATAACCAATTCTATTTAATTGAATCGCATGTATTTTTTTGGTCTCTTGGTCCCAATATTTCTTTTAATTCGTACTTTCAAATTTCGATTATTTTTTTTTGAAATGAGAATATGTTTGAATAAATTCTTTTAAAATATTTTTCGTACTTAATGAGTAAGAAAAGGACGGAACACCGTCTTCAAAACTGGCGTCTTGTGACAACTTTCGTACAACGGAATGCCATCTGAGGCCATATGTTTAGCCAGAGGGTGTGTAGGGGCGTAAAGGGGAAGACGGGGTGTTTTCGACCACTGCCAAGTCAGTGGAATATGAACATGTGAGAGTCAACTATCGGTGGGTTGATGAGGAAATATCTGTCTTTAGTTTCGAACGATAGGTATCTTAGGGATGTAGAGATGCGAGGGGAAGCTCGCGAGATGCAGAATCGTGTGTTGGTGAGGGTAAAATTTTGGGATAAAAAACCGACAGTTTCAATAAGACAATTAGTAGAGTTAAATAGTTACAGTCAAACAGTTACAGTCAGACAGTAACAGCTAGGTTACAGTAAAGTAGATACCGAGGGTTAAACAGAGTTAGAGTTGACTTACCGTCGTAGAGTTACAGAGAGTTATTAGAAAGTCAGAAAAATTTGAGAGTTATTGCGCCATGCGGGCAGTTGAGTAGTGTTCTAGACCGTTCGGAAGTGAAGTCCAATAGTTATTTATCAAAGCGCATCTTTTGATTCAAATTGTTCGTGTTTGGTTCCGTGTTTGTAATTTTGGTACCTGACCGCTCCCGCCCTGATCTAAGTTGTATACAACCCCGCCACTGTCGCCTGCTTATCAACCATTGTCTAAAGAGTCATAACGTTCGACGCCACCGCCTGACCGATCTGTCCGGTATCATAAACTACCCCATTAGCGGTAGCTCGTTCGTCAACCCCGAGTCAAATTCTGCCGATGCCGATGACATACAATACCAATACAAAGGTGGGTAAACTCACTGACCGATTTTTTATACGTATTTTGAGGTCGTTTCACATTGCCAGATTTATGATTATATTTATTGTTACTTTAATTTTGAATTGCATTGCTACCATTGTTTTATTTTACCCTTCAGATGTAATGTATTTTATCCTGTTTGATAGCGATTATCTTGTGTCATTAATTTTGAGATTCAATTGTCTAATTCGAGTCCTTTTTGGGTCATGTACAATTCTTCACTGATTCATGTACTGCTTTCGGGTACTGGGGAGGTGTATGACAAGCCCTTTATTTTGGTTTATTAAATCAGTTAACCTGAGAGTTTTGATCAGCTGTTTTTTAATGGGTTCATTCTAACTTTGGTATATTTACCTACAAAATTACGTAAACGTAGATGTTGACTAAATCGGCCTGAGGGAGTAAAACTACCAGCAGGGATTTAGAAGGATCTCCCTACGGTTACGCTCTTATGATTAATTCAGGTGAACGTGTAGCTACCGTATTAAATCAATTTGGCGGTATCTATTCTTTCAGTTGAAGGTATCCGTTTTGGTTTGATTTTGAACCACTAACACTGTTTGAGCATCTCAAGGTTTTGCCTTGGAAACAGATGTGTTTAAAAAGATAGCAGATTTGCAATTTGTCTAAATTAAGGTGAAACTCTTAATTGAAGAACTCTTAATCAGAGAGAGGGAAGTCAAGTAAGTTAACATACCCTGTTGTTCTGAACAGTCATAAAATAGAGGCGACGTCCAATAAGAGTGGCGTGTCTCGAACCACCTTAAGCAGAGGCTATGTTCACCAAGGTGACGTGTCTCTCCAAACAAATAAAGGGCTATGTTCACCAAGTGTGACGTGTCCGACAAAATAATAAAGGTTTCGTGGTTACCATGTATGCCCGATTCCTCACACCAAATAAACTATATATACAAACCCCCGTGACATGGCATCTTCAGACAACAGGTATTTTAACATGGTCTACCAAGGTAGCCCATGGTCTTACAGCGGTTGTGGCTTTAGCGACGGTTAAAGTTCACGATTAGCACGACTTCTTCTTCCAGCTCAAGACGAAAATGCGAGGTTTTTTCCTACACAATTCGTTGTTGCACTGTTTGACGATGTTCGAACTTTGTACCAACACATTCTTTGGTGATTAAAGGTCTTTGATGGCACATCTGTCCCAACCCTAAATTCTATGGTATTGTATTAAAGGTGCTTGTCTTTCCGAATGTATATAATGTAAATAAATCATGTGGTAAAAATTTCTTGTGTTTTCTTTGTTAGTACATATAACTTGTACGGAACTCATAAAAGAATCTAAGTTACTACATTCTATTAACACAACGTAATTAAAAGGTCCTAAAACTAGACGATTCACATTCACAGCCACATTTTTCGATTTAATTAAATAAATAAAAAATTTTGCTTGTTTTTCTTTTCTCGATTTTGACGAAAAGTTGGGGTAACTCTCCCTGGCTGTAGTTACAACTACTTGAAAATTCTGTAGGTGTTCATTGAAGGTTCTTCCAATCACAATAATGTCATCTAAGTAAACCAAACAGGTCTTTCCAATTTGATCGCTCAATATTTTCTCCATTAACCTTTCGAACGTCGCCGGAGCATTGCATAACCCGAAAGGCATAACCGTAAATTGCTACAGGCCCGTGCCGATCGAAAACGCGCTATTTTCCTTGTCGGTAGCATCTAAGGCAACTTGCCAGTATCCGCTTTACAAATCGAGCGAGGAGAACATTTTCGAGCCAGCAAGCATATCCAACGTGTCTTCAATACGTGGTAGCGGATAACTGTCCTTCTTGGTTACGTTGTTGAGCTGTCGGTAATCCACACAAAAACAGGTTGTCCTATCCTTCTTCTTTACCAAAACTACCGGTGGTGTCCACGGACTTGATGATGGTTCAATTATGCCGGTCTCATGCATTTCGTGGATTATTCGCTCTGCTGCTTCCTTCTTCGCCAGAGGCAGTCGTCTATGTCTTTGACGAATGGGCGGTGCATTACCGGTATTAATCGGACCAAAACCAGATCTCGATGGACCGCACAACGGCAGTCTTAACACTCGTCAACGAGTTCAATAACTGCGACTACACTTATTGACCTCATGTACTGAGGGACGAGTTAGGCCAATAAATGACCGGATCTCACCAACAGAAGAATCAAGCGAGCGTTCAAAGTTCTTTTCGATTGATAACACTGAGGCACGAGCTAGGCGAATAAATGACCGGATCTCACCAACAGAAGAATCAAGCGAGCGTTCAAGGTGCTTTTCGATTACTAACACTGAGGGACGAGCTAGGCCAATAAATGACCGGATCTCACCAGCAGCCGAATCCAGCAAAGCTAGAGAGCCAACAATGACCAAACTCCCTATGAAATCCTGTAGAAACTCGCAGCCTTTTATACCAAAATTCTACCCTTTCCACCGCGCGAGTCTGCGTGTCGCGGGGTTCAAGCGCGCATATTCAGAAATTCCTATCTCTCTTGCTTACATAGATCAAGTTAGTTCACTCGTTCTTTCCAACGTAGTTTGCATACCGCGTGGTCTCCCCTTTACTGCATTCCAACCTAAGCCACCCTGCGAACTGACTCAGCTATAAACAATTGGTAGGAGTTTCAAAGCAGAATTAATTAAATTACAGTTGTTTAAACGTTAGCATGCAAATGTTAAAAAATTTAAAAACACTAAATAACTCAAAATCCATCAATATTTTCGGGGTAGTGCTTCCTACAAAAAAAGTATATCATTACATTTAAGATAACCCTCGCCGCTAAATGCACGATATGATTTTACCTGCTTCCTTCGCGGCGATAACTGCACACAAAAGGGTCGCGGCACTAACTGCACGGCGTTAACAACACGGACTCCTAATAATATGTTGGGCGCGGAAACCACCCCTTTATGGTGTTTTTGAGATTCTTCATTTCGTGTATTTGTCTTTCATGTCTATTGTAAAACGCGATTAGTAGTATTCTGCATTTATTTTCTCTAGGCGGGTGACTTGATTTTGGACAGGATTTCTAGAATTGTCTTGGTTTGTTGAACGAAGCCTGCTCCTCTTGTTCAACTTTCTTCTTTTCAGATGATATACGTTGAATAGTTCTAAGACTATATCCCGTTGCGGCTGCAACACGTTCGTGGACTTTATTAAACGGAATAATAAAGTCCTTTTGGTCCCTTTCTGCTTCAAAAAATTGCAAAACGTTTGCAATTACTTCTTTGCACTGGACATTTAACGCTTGTTTTCGACTCTCAGTACTATTCATGTTGGAACAAAACTTTCGGCAGGTACTGTACGTAAGACTATGTTTAATCAACAAGAGCCGATAGTATAATGAGCATAGACAACCTCCTTTATCCCTACCTACGATTTTGCTAACGCGCATCTAAGACATTGGAAGGGGCAACCGCCTAGAGAAAATAAATGAAGAGTAGTGGTTTGTTTATTTATTGGAATGTTCGAATCATATTCTGTTTTGTAAGGCGACTCCGCAAGACGTAATAAAGAAGATATAAATGTTGTCTGTATCCTGAAGGCCAGGGTCATTAATTGCTAATTATTTACTGTTCTTAAAACACAGGATTGTTTTACATTTCGGCACGTAGCCGATATATACATGTATCTAATATATATTAGTTCTTGGATACAAGAAATGTATTTGGCATTCGTTATTGGGATGTCGTACGTGATGTACCTACCCTAATGTACCTAAATGTTATTATACGTATATTATTATAAGTTCAGAGTGAGTTGTCTTTTATCTTTTACCTAAAATTACCCTCAGAATTCAGGAGCGGGATAATTTCCGACGTGCCCTCTTACGATTATACCAAACTTTTTAAACATTGTGCTCAAGAGAAGACTATTGTTTAAAAAAAACGATACAGTGCTGTACAAAAAAGATAATGAGTGTACCCAGTGAACAAAGTATCTCTCAGCCCCCATCCCAAGGACGATCGTCCTCGATAAGTGATGTCGTTAGACCTTCTACCTCCAGGATCACTTTCACACCGGAAGGATCTCCTCCTGACCGGTCCCCGTAACCATCACAGTTCTCCAGCAAACAAAAACATCAGAAAAAGAAGAAGAAAGGCAAAAGGAGAAGACGAAGAAGTTCGACTTCACCCAGTTCCTCATCTTCTTCGTCTTCGAGATCTGCTCAGCGAAGGAAACTTCGTCGTCTGGAATAAGTACATTAATGCATGAACGGTCATGTGCAGTTAATGCACCGACGCTATCACTTTCAGTGAATGAAACCATTATTCCTATATTTGATCCGAGTGTCGGTTCTTTAAATTGCAAATGACTGGATTAATAAGGTGGAAAAATTAAAACAATTTCATAAATGGAATGAGTTTACAGCAACGAAACTCGCTACCAATCGTATGATTCTCGTCGCAGTTCTTGTGTTACGTGGGCAAAAATTAAAACCGCTTTATTGTCGACATTTCCTACCACGACTAAATTTGGTAAACTATTAGTGGAGGCTGCTAATTACAGCCCCGGCCCAAAACAAAATTTAGGGGATTATTGTTTTGAAAAGGTATCAAAATTGAATAGACCTAATTTAGAAATACGCGAAGAATTTGTAATACAGTGTCATTGAGGGACTAGGCGACGAAACCATCGCGTTATCTGCCAGGGCCGCAACCTGCAAAACAGTAGCTGAACTTGCTAATTACTTAAGTCATATTAGCAAAACCGCAGCTATTAAACCGGGCAGCAGTGGTGGAACAAAAGAAGTTTTACCCAGAGGATTCTCCAACCCAAAAGTCCCAAAATGTTTCTAAAAAGAAACCGTCTTCAGAGAATACCAGAATAGAGTGCTTTAATTGTGGTGACAATCATCGTGTTAATGACTGTACAAAACCAATCAAACGTTGTACCATGTGTAATAAATTAGGTCACACTCGTGAACAATGTTCGAAATCGAAGGTCAAGTTGGTCTCAACAGCTTCTATTCCTTTTGAGGTACGCAACAATCATGAAAAACAAACTTTGTTTTTAAGAACCGCACGTATAAATGGTCATAAACTAAAATGCTTAATTGATACCGGCAGCGCTTGTACGTTAATAAAATTGACAGTGGCACATGAGCTCAAATTAAACTTAAAAAAGGACCCGAAATTTACTTGAAATACTTTATGGGAAAAATATTAACCGTAGATCTGTCGACTCAAATAACCATAATCATTAATTAACATTGTGCTAGGGAACTCAAAAATTCTGTTGCATTCCCATTTATGGATGACACAATTATACCCGTACCCTTTTTTAAAGAAGGATTAGACCGATTACGACAGGTTTTACAAGCTATCAGAGAAAATGGATTAACTCTGAAGCAAAGTAAGTGCACGTTCTATAAAACCCATATTGAGTTTTTAGGAAGAGAAATGAGTAGTGAAGGAGTTCGTCCTAGTAAAAGAAAGACAGAAGCTATTCTAAAATTTCCTCAACCAGAAAACGTAAAACAAATTCGGCAGTTTCTCGGACTATCCGGTTATTTTCGTAAATTCATTCAAAACTATGCCCATATTGTAGAACCATTGACTCATTTACTTAAGAAAGAATCCAAATGGCAGTGAGTAGTATAAGATGACTGGTTCTAATTCAGAGGAGGAGAGGTTACTTAAGGTCAAATTGACACAAGGTCATTGACTTTAAAGTTGTGTGTATGAAGTGGTTGAATGCATCACAATGAATACATATGTACATGTGTGGGTAATGTAAAATTAAATACGTCTGCAGTCGTCTGGAGTTTACGATTTTTATGACGGAAGGTTTTAAATACGTCTACAGCCGTTGAAGTGTCATTGCAACGTTATTCGAGGAATGATGTTAGGTATTTAGTTACACTTACACTGATTATTGCAATTGCAATTGTACGTAATTCATGTAGATATTGTGATGGGGAAGAATGGGAAAGAAGTGCAGTTGTAAGCAGGTAGACAATCGTTAAAGTAGTGAAAAGGAAGAGAAGGCAGAAGTAGTTGAGAAGATTGGTTTGAGAATGGATGTAAGAAGCAGTAGTAGAGGTAGTAGAATCGATGTAGTTTGTGGTGGTACAAAAGAAGTAGAGTATTGGAATAATGCGGACCACATGGAAGGAATGAATGATGCGCAGCGTAACACTGTGTTACATAGAGGAGATTACGTAGACACAGAGGAGTATACTGTAAATAAAGCAAAGAAGTATGTAAGTGATGTTAGCTCAATAAAAGGGTGGAACGTAGCTCGAAAACTCTTCCAATGTGAAACGAACTTCTTAGCATGTTCTGCGTATGTGCTGTACTGTGATAGGAGTAATCTTCGCTACCTACCAATGTGTTGGAGCTGTCGATATGGGGGAAGTAATGGAGGAATTGTGTCATTATATACACGAGTCCCGAATTTATGGATGTTGGAAGTGTATATCTATGACGAAGTTCACATTCATTGCGGATGGTGTGGTGAGATGTGCAGGTACGAGTTTGTTTGCAGTGAGAACCACCGTATCACAAATAAGGCCGTATTTGAAGAAGGATATGTAATAGAAATAAGTAATAATCTTGGTTATGTAGAAGGAGCGTAGAACGTGTACATGTATATATTTGTGTTAAGAAATAAATAAAGAAGTAAAAGGTAGTAGACGTTTGATATATAAGATAAAGATAGAGTTTGGGGATAATAAGAAGTTATGTGGAAAGTGTGTCAAGGTCACAAGTCTTTAAAAAGGAAAAGGAAGGTGTAAGAGAGGGAGGGACAGGTAATGACATAGTAATTGAAAGGTAGGTTTATGCAAGCATAATGGATCGGAAGAGTTGACGCCTTTGCTCGTAAGTATTGCAAAGAATAAAGTACAGCGTGTGTGTATCATCGATCTCGTAAACAAAGCCCGACTTTTTGCAGAGGTACGATTGAGTCCCATGACGACAAGGTCGGCAGCACAAGTTTACGACATCGCAATGATAAAATCTGCAACTGTGGCAGAAAAGCAGAGGTCTGTTGTCAAGACATTCTTGACAGCAGAATCCTGTTTCAGCCGTACAGCTTATTACGATGAATAAAACTACAGCGGATGCTTTTAGTAACGAGTACATCAGTAGACTAAAGTTTTATTGTATATATAAAAGATGTGACACAGGCACCATCTACAGAGCATGTTTAGAATACAATATTTTTAGATAGATTACAGAAATCTAACACTCCCACTTATCTAAATAATATTGAACATTATTTACTTAGACCTAAATCATTAACAAACTGTGAATGTTTTGACAAAGGCAAAGCCTTAGTCAGAATATCCGCCAACATTTCATTCGTGGACAAATACATGATCTTTACTAATTTATTTGAAATGACCTCACGAATAAAGTGATTGCGCACATCTATGTGCTTGGATCTTTTGTTGCATACGGGGTCAGATGCTATTGTTTGGGCACTCTGATTATCGTTATAAATGGTAATACATTTTGCAGTACCCAGTACTGGCCCGGTGAGGGCCATATACTCGGCTTCAGTGCTACTAAGAGCCACTGTACTCTGTTTTTTACATTCCCATGAGATCGCTCCATCTGCTAATTTAAAAACGAAGCCGGTATAAGACCTTCTGTCACGAGTACAACTCGCAAAATCAGCATCAACAAAACCCGTTACGTCCAAATCATCATTCCTATATTTTAAACAATAATGTTTTGTGCCTTTTAAATACCGAAGTATTCGTTTAACGGCCTTCCAATGCAATTCCGTATAACATTTGTTAAACTAACTGAGAAAATTTACTACAAAGGTTATATCGGGCCTTGTTAGTACTGACAAATACATTAAGCTACCTAAAAGTTGTTGGTAAGACAAATCCTTTCTACAAATGCCACTGTTTGAAAAACTATCTTTTTGATCAAGACACACGTTCCGCTCCATAGGCGTAGATACAGGGTTACAGTTGTTCATATTGAATCTCTTTAAAATTTGATCTATGTACTGTTCTTGATCCAACATGATTTCATTATTTTTCTTATTGATCCTAACCCTCATTCCTAAACATTCCTAAACTTGGCCCAAATCCTTAACTTTAAATTTCAAAGCCAACTGTTTCTTAAGAAAAACTGATTCTTCTACAGAGTTAGAAAAAATAAAGAAATCGTCAACATACAAGGCAACTATACTTATGAGACAATCTTCACGTTTTATAAAAACACAAGGTTCATAATCACTCCTTCTGTATTTTAAATCTATTAATACACTTTCTACCTTTTTGTACCATACTCTTGAGGATTGTCTCAAGCCATAAATTGCTCTGTTAAGCTTCAGGACTTTATTTCGATAACCGTCTTTATCAAAACACTCAGGAATTTCCATGTAAACAGTTTCATCCAGTTTGACATTTAGAAAGGCTGTAACTACGTCTAAGTGAGAAATATCTAACTTTAACTTAACAGATAACGCAAAAAGTAATCTTAAAGTTGAGTGCTTAACCACTGGAGAAAAAGTTTCATTGAAGTCAATTCCCTGTTTTTGACAAAATCCCTTGGCAACTAACCTAGCTCTAAAAGTAACTTTACAGTCACTGCTTATTTTACGTTTAAAGACCCACTTACACTTAACTGGCGTTTGACCTTCAGGAAGTTCCACTACTTCCCACGCACGATTTTCACTAAATGAGTCCATTTCATTTCTCATTGCACTTATCCATTTTTCACGATCTGGTCCTGAAAGAGCTTCCTCCACTGAAATAGGATCTCCCACTGAAGCTGATATCTTCTCATTTTTTTGATTCGGGGTAAAGTAAGTCACAAAGTCATCAAACACTTTAATCTTTCTTTCTCTTTGAGATTTTCTTATAGTTTCTGAATCAGAAATATCTTCCTCTGGAATGTAGTCAGAATCCGTTTCATGTTCGCTTTCTAATTCTTCACTCTCCAAATCAAGTTCTTGACTATCTAATTCTTCCCCCACTGAATCTTGCCTTTCTGTCATTTTATCAGTATTTTCTTCTACACATATATCTCTATATTCTTTCTCTTTTTCAGTTTTCTTTACTTCTTCCATGATTATTACATCTCTACTGACTTTTACTTCTCCTTTTTCAGTATCATACAGTCGATAACCCTTTTTTTGTTCGTCATATCCAAGAAAAATTACCTCTTTGGTCTTTTTGTCCCATTTTCGTCTTAAAGTTTTTGGTATATGCATCATGGTACGACTACCGAAAATTTTCAGATGTCCTAAGTTAGGCTTCCTACCCTACCATACTTCAAATGGAGTTTTATTGATACCCGAGGCAACAGACCTGTTTCTCAGATACACAGCACAATTTACAGCTTCTGCCCAAAATTGAGTTCCTAAATTTGCGTCATACAACATAGACCTTGCTTTTTCTACCAGGGTTCGGTTAAGTCTTTCCGACATTCCATTTTGCTCCGGTGTGTAAGCATTAGTAGTCTGATGTATGATACCCTGCAACTTAAGAAAATTTTCAAATTCTTTGGAACAGTACTCACCCCTATTATCCGAACGTAAGTATTTAATAGATGCATTTTTTTGTTTCTCCACCATTGATTTAAAGTTCTTAAAACACTCGAATACCTCATCTTTACTTTTGATAAAATAAACAAAACCCATTCGACTGTAATCATCTACAAAAGTCAGATAATACTTGGAACCCCCTAGCGATCGAACTTCCATGGGTCCACAGAGATCGGTATGTATTACTTCCAATAATGTTGAAGCCCTTCTACCAATGTGTTTAAAAGGTAATCTGGACAACTTGCCTTCACAACAGGTAACACAATTTTTTAAGTTGAACTTCACTTGTTTTTGACAATCAATTCCTTCAACTGCTCCATTTACCATTTTATTTAAATATGCAGCATTTATGTGACCCAGTCTTCTATGCCATGTTTGTTCCGATGCTAAAGCCATTGTAGGTGCTGCCAATAAGTAACCCTTTTCTGGTATACACAACTTATAAAAACCATCATGTAACTTAGCAATAGCGATTAACTCATTTTCTTTATTAAAAATTTTACATTTATTATCTTCAAATTTGACAGAGTTCCCACTTTCAATTATTTGACTCACAGATAATAAGTTAGTTGTGAGTTCTGGCACACAAATAATTTTTTTCACAGTAATGTCTATGCACTGGTCATCAACTAGCGTCTTTAAATGCACATCACCTATACATTTGACAGTGAGCTTTTCTTTATTTGCTACCATTATTTCTGATATGTCAGGATGGTGATTTTTGTTATTTACCCAATCTTCATTTGCAGTAAAATGACAACTTGCCCCTGAATCTATGTACCAGTCATTTTTACTAAAGTTTCCACTTGAAAACACAACATTAAACAAATTTTTATTCCTCGAATGTACGGCTGTATTTTTTTCATTGCCTGACTCTTTTAATTGTTTTAGTCTAGGACACACATTTCGGAAATGTCACTTTTCTTTACAATACCAACAGGTTATGTCTTTGTTTTTATCAGATCTGTCAACATGTCTGTCAAAACCACTTTGTTTTTGCACTACTCTTTTGTTTCGAACATAAGAATTTTTGACCGCTAACGCCATTCCATCGTTAGTAGATTCACTATCCATGTCCAACAGCTTCATCTTTACGAAATCTGTAGTTATTTTCTGGCCGTTATTTTCTAATGCCATTACCATAGGTTGATATTTTTCGGTTAAACCAGCTAACATAATGGATCCTAGGAGTTCTTCATCTATGTTTAAACCAGTACCACTCAGTTTTTGTCCAATTTCCACTATTTGATTAACATATTTCGTCATAGAATCGCATTCATCTAGTCTAGTAGAAATTAATTTTCGCAACAAACTGATTTTACGCGTTTGACCAGCATCATCATAAAGTCTTTTTATTGTCTTCCACAAATCCACTGTTGTTTCTGCTTCTTTTATATGCACATATAAAGAGGAGTCAATTGTTAATATAATCTTCGCTTTTGCTTTCAAATCTTGATCAGCTACCACTTCCGTGATGCACTTGGATAAACCCTCTAACACAAGAAAGTTTTCTACGGCGAATGACCATTCAGCGTAATTCTCGCGGCCCTTCAGTTTCGGTATATTAACAATGTAATTCGATGCCATATTTTCGTTTATTATATGCACTCGCGAATTGAATTGAGCTGCCCACGCCACGTGCCTAGGCGAAACCTGGGCCCATAACCTATTACGATGAATAAAACTACAGCGGATGCTTTTAGTAACGAGTACATCAGTAGACTAAAGTTTTATTGTATATATAAAAGATGTGACACAGGCACCATCTACAGAGCATGTTTAGAATACAATATTTTTAGATAGATTACAGAAATCTAACACAGCTTTCGCGCAGAGGCCAACAATATCCGCATTGGAGGAAGGTGGTTTCATTAACAGTTTGCCTGAATGGTGAAAGGACAATACATACACGAGATAGGTCCATGTTAATTCATAAGACCCTTCTGGTGAAGTGATGCTCTCTCAGGTTGACAAGGGTTTAAATAGGAAGGTAGGTGGTGAAGAAAGAGTGGGGAGAGTAGTGGGGGAATAGTGGGGATGTAAAGGAAGTGGTATAGAGTAGTGTCTCTCTTTCGTTCAGTACCACTTCTCGTCGCCGCTTTTCCTCCTTAACACTATTTATGGCTTCCCCTACTTGGTCGACTATCTTGGAATAATCGAATGGAGCAGCCGACAACCTTCGTGTGTACGATCGCTTCTTCGGCTTCATCGATATCGACTTCGTTCCCGCCACCGCCATCGTAGAGGTGCTAGCCACAGGCTCTGCCATCTTTACCGTGGTAGCACCTCCAACACACCCCTCACCTTTAGCGGGTGATGTGAAGGAATCGTTTGGAAAGAAGTTTTCCAATATATCAGCCAGCTCGGTTTCGTTCATATTTAGCTCGGCAGCTAAATCAGCACCGTTACCCTTTGTAGCGGATGTTGCAGCGCTACATGAAGGTACGTGTTGTGAGAGGGAGGGAGAGGGGTCCTAATAAGGACCGTTGTATTGGAAGGATGTTTCAGCTTCCAATGAAAGGCGAGTCAGGATTAGACTGATTTTATTAGAAAAATAGACGGGTATTTATACAAAAAAATATTAACATTAAGCTTATGGATAAATGCGTGGTCAACCGTTTAGACTTGTGTGTGTATTTGCGGTTGACCCAATTTGTGGTACAAAAAAACAATATCTTTGTCAGCAGAGTCTAAACTCTGCTGTACTGTGTGAACTACTTTGGAGAATTCGATGTATACAGAGTGTTCCCACACCCTTTTGTCCAGCGCTCATCTTACCACACCGTACCCTCTACAGTTTCAGTATATATTCCTTTAGCCCCTCTCCACCTTACACATCCCTCCCCTTTTCCTATCGCTATTTACTGTCCCTCGCATTCATTATTCCTCAGTCGTTACCGCTAGCCGCTATGATCTCTTGTCCGGACTGTGATGCTTCCTTTACGCGATCTGATGATTTAAAAAGACATCGATTAACTTCTTGTCGGAAACCAGCACAGCTCCAACGTACATCGCCTCTGCCAAAGAAAAAACTTAAAATTGCTACGCCTGCTGGTTATTCTGACCGCTGGTGTGATACTTGTAACATTTACGTTCCACAACATTCCTACAACGGTCACCTTCGCAGCCTCAAGCATAAACAAACTTGCTGCTCTCCTCTTGAGGAAGGAATTACTTTCCTTTCGTCCGCGTTCGCTAACAGAATTGTGTCCTTTCGTATTTCATCCGCCCAGTTCTTCCTATCGTGTACCGACTTTTTCACCGAAGTTTTCGACAAATGATTGCGTGTTATTCGTAATCAGATACAAATGCATGACACGCTTAAACTAAATCTTGAACTTTTCGGACGGTATGTGCACGATGCTAAACAATTGGTTGACGTGAAATCCTTCAACACCAATAACAAAGTTGTCACTCAGTCGACGGATCTTTCCAATATTCTCCAAAGCTTCTTCGACGTTCTTGAGGGTAAAGCTTCTGAGTTTCAAGAACGAGAGTCAGGTAATTTATCATTCTCTCTTTATATATATATTTCACTTGTGTTTACTATTATTTCATTCTTACAGGATAGGCTTTGGAAAGAGTCCTTTTTCTAGAACTCAATTGCAACAAGTACAATCCCCTTAGAGCTTCATCTTACATTCCTCTACCTAAACAAATTGTACTTAAGAGAGCTGTTGTGAACGTGCGAAACGATGACCAAGCCTGCTTTGCGTGGGCAATAACCTCAGCTTTGTATCCCGCCCAAGCCAACCCGCACAGAACGACTTCCTATCCTCATTACTCCCGCACGATGGACTATGACGGTTTCGATTTTCCTATTAAATTAAACTACATTCCCAAGTTTGAAACGAAGAACCATTGCTCTGTGAATGAATACGGGGCTGAATACGTTTTGAAAGATGGAAAATGGATCTGGGAAATTGTTGGTCCCCTCTACTACTCGTCCGTCAAACGAAGGCTGCACATCAATTTACTCTTGCTACACGATGATCGAGGAAATAATCATTACTGTTGAATTAAGGATATGTCCCGTTTGCTCTCTCAACAACTCTCCAAAACAGAACATCGCAAATTCCTATGTGACGGCTGCTTGCAATACTTCAGCTCTGTGGCTCACCTGCACCGTCATCAGCGGAATGATTGCAACCACGTTTACACGACGCTGCCAACTGCTGATCTCAAATTGGATAAGATGGGTAGGCTCATCCCTACTAACGTTTTAAAATTTCAAAACTACCACAAACGTATCAAAGTACCTTTTGTTGTTTATGCAGACTTCGAAACCATATTGCGACCCATTCATACATGCTTTTCCGATCCTAACAAGACCTCCACCACACCTACCCACGAACATCAACCGCACTCGTTTGCTTACTTGATTAAGTGCTCTTTTGACGATTCCCTTTCAATATTCAGAACTTATAGAGGACCTGATTGTGCTAATCAATTTGTTAAAACTCTTGATCAAGACGTTTCTGATATTTATCACCGATTTTTAAAGACCCCGGTTCCTATGATACCCTTGACTGATGAAGAAATGCGACTTTTCTCTGAAACGTCGTCTTGTAATATTTGCGAAGAACCCTTCCTAATCGATGATGTAAAGGTTCGCGATCATTGTCATTTGACTGGTAAAGTTCGATTAGGGGCCGCTCATTCCAGATGTAACTTAAACTACAAACTACCCAACTTTGTGCCTGTATTCTTCCACAACCTCTCCGGTTACGACTGTCGTTTATTTTTAAAAGAAATGGCTGTCAACGATGTTAAATTTAGCGTAATTGTTCAAAATAAAGAAAAATACGTTTCCTTTACCAAATTATTGCGAGTTGATACTGTTCCCGATGTTTCAGATAACTCTACTCAAAACGTATTTGTTAAGATTCGATTTCTCGATTCCTTTCGTTTTATGGCTTCCTCCCTCGATAAACTGTCTGAAGAACTCGACCCTTCTCAATGCTTCCAAGTGAAGAAGTATTTTTCTGATCCTACACAATTTCAACTTGTGCGACGGAAAGGGGTTTTCCCTTACTCCTACGTCGACGATATTACTAAACTTGACCAATCAACGTTCCCTCTCAAAGACGATTTTTTCGATAAATTAACATCTCTACCCATTTCCGATGAAGATTATGAAAGAGCTGCGACCGTTTGGAAAACCTTTAACTGTTCCACTCTCGGAGAATATTCTGACCTCTACTTGAAAACCGATGTCCTATTGTTAGCTGACGTGTTCGAGAATTTTCGTGATATATGTATTTCCACTTACGCCTTGGAACCCGCTCAGTATTACACCGCGCCCGGGCTAGCGTGGGATAGCATGTTAAAATTCACTCGCGTTAATCTAGAACTTCTAACTGACATCGATATGTTAAAGTTTTTCCAAAAAGGGGTACGCGGAGGAATAAGTCAGTGTGTTCAAAGAATGCATTTCGCCAATAACCCACACCTTCCTGATTATGACGCATCTGCTCCCACTTCCTACATTATGTATTTGGATGCTACCAATTTGTATGGACACAGCATGAGTCAATACCTTCCCATATCCCATTTTCGTTGGCTCACCGATGCTGAAATTGATGAATTAAATGTACTCGATTTACATGCTTCTTCTGAATACGGTTATGTACTTGAAGTTGACGTTCAATATCCCCAAAACCTACACGATTTACATGCTGATCTTCCCTTTTTAGTTGAAAATATTATTTCTCCTGGTAATGCTAATGGTAGAGTCAAAAAATTGATTCCGAACCTTATGACTAAGACAAAGTATATTGTTCATTACCTACCGCTTAAACAAGCTCTCCAGAGTGGATTAAAATTACTTAAAGTGCATAGAGATATTCAGTTTAAACAGTCACAATGGTTGAAACCTTTCACTGATTTGAATACTAGAAAACGCAATATGTGTAATAATAAGTTTGGGAAATCTTTCGGAAATACGATGGATAACGTTGATAAACGAGTTGACGTTAAGTAAGTTACTCATTGGCAAAACGTTGGACGGTATCTTGGTGCTGAAAGTTTAATAGCTAAACCCAATTTCAGAAATTCAAAAATTTTCACCCCCCATTTCGTAGCTATTCAGATGAATAAATTACACATTGTTTACGATAAACCGCTCTATGTAGGTTTCACTATTTTGGATTTATCAAAAGTTGTTATGTATGACTTCTACTACGGCTTTCTTAAGCAAAAATATCAGGAAAATATTTATTTGATGTATATGGATACTTATTCCTTCATTCTTAAAGTTTTCACGGAAAATTTCTACAGAGATATGATTGAAAATATTCATCACTTCGACACTTCCAATTATCCCCACGATAATAGTTTCAATATCCCTATTACCTCTTCTGTTATTGGCAAATTTAAAGACGAATTCCCTAATAATCCCATTAAAGCATTCTATGGAACCGGAGCAAAAGCTTACTGCGTTGAAGCCGTTGATCAAATTGTTAAAAAAGCAAAAGGTGTCAAGAAAAATGTCATTAAATTACATCTTCAAATCGATGATTACCTACGCGTCATTAGAGATGACGCCACCATTCTTAAATGTATGAATGTTTTCGTTTCCGATCTGCATACTATGTTTACCCATATGAAAACGAAAGTAGCCCTCTCTCCCAAAGATGATAAACGTTTCTTAATTCCGAAAACAACGAATACTCTTCCTTGGGGACATTACAATATAAAAAACTCAAATAGTTCCCTTTCAAAGTTCGACGGTGCCGTTGATCGGTTTATACAAAATTTTCATCAACCCTATACCGACGACTTAACGGTTGGAGAATACTTTATTAAAAGACTTTTCGAAGCTTCGTTACTTCCACAGGAAGCCATTGATAATATTTATGAACACCTACTGTAATACCTACTTGGATTTCTGTTTAAGTATAGCTTACGTTGAAATGTCACTCAATGTAAATATTTTATCCTTAATATTGGCTGTATTGTATAAATAATAATAATAATAATAATAATAAAACTTTACTACACAACTTGTTTGTTTACTATTTTTATTCTGCGAACTATATTCCTCAACTTCACAAATAACATGTGTACGATTTCTACTGTTACAATTTATTGTTTCAATAACATTAACAATGAATAAATTTTCTTATAATCTTCGATATTACTTGATGGCCATTTGCCTGAGTCAGGACCGCTCTGCCAGCCTGCAGCTTTTTCCGTTCCTTCTCTTAAAATATTTTCTTCTATCCATTGCAGCACTGTTTGATGACGACCGTTGATAATTGGACTTAATGTATACGGAAGCCGAAACAAGTTGATCAGTTTAATACACTTTTCCAAATTTTTCGGTTGTGCATAGTATGCTACATCCAGTATTAAGTCATCCACACACTTTAACAATGTAACATACATTTTCTTCACATTCATTACGGAGAACTTCTTATCCCACATTAGAACTGATCCGTTTGTTAACATTTCCTTTAAAAAATATACGTCGTGTCGCATGAAATTATACTTTGTTTTATTTAAAATCATTTCGACATCACCAACGGTTATTTCCACTGTTTCACAGCAACCTTTTAGAAATTCATCCACCAATTCGTCACACCTTTGCTTTCTTTCGAATATGAAGTATAAAATATCGAACGATGTCTCTTGTGTTACAGTTAACCATTTGAATGCTTCCTTTGGTACTGCAACTCCCAACTTCGACAACACAACTTTAACTCTATCTAAATCGTTTGATAGTATTGCTCTTCGAAGGTTGAGAATGAGGACTTGCTTTTCTGCTTGATACAACTCGTACGATAATGAATCCATTTTTATAAAAATTATACTTCAAAATCGTCAGGATCGCTCTCATCGACCACTAAGTAGCCTCCTATTACGATTTTATCGTATTCACCTTTTAATTCGAATTCTTCTGTCACGCTATCCAACTCTGACGCTACCAAATACTTTTCAAAGATAATAAACCCTCTTTGTTAAAATTAACTTCAATTACGTAACTTTCAACCATTACTACGTCTTAAACGTTCATTGCAGCAACTAACGATTACAACTGATTAAACTCGTCACGTTTTATCTTATTTATAATCATACTTTGGGGAAGGGGTAAAGAAAATCATTATTAACATTGCAGACTTTATTATCAGAAAAAAAAAAACTGGGGATACATTACAAAACGTTCGTTTTATGAATCCAGCTGTTATGAGATTGGTTAAGCCCCAACCATTTGACGTAAACCATGTCACCTTTTCGTCTTAGTACACGTTCCACCAAATAAACATCTGGATATTTCGCTTTCTGTAGTTCCATACCATAAAATCCTCCTTTTATGTCTTCCCCTTTATCATCCTTTAAGTAATACATAATTGGATGTGACAATTTTATGTAGCTAATCGTAAATAATTCGTTAGACCAATTCGGGGTATAACCTTTGCTAAACAATTCACGATGTTTACTTATTCGTACCCGGTCTCCAACCTTAAACTTAATTCCTCGTAAATCCACCTTCTTTGGATTGTTGTAAATACTTTCCAAAAGTGTTACTTCGTTTCGTTTATTATCATTCCGAGAGTTCTGTGAACCGAATTGTTATATTCCTGTACTATATCTGGTAATAACTTCAACCATTTGTAGGATCCTTGTAAACTAAAGCGTTGCCACATTTTTGATTTTAGTGTTCAATTTACCCGCTCCACAACTGACGCTTTCTTGGTGCTATACGTTGAGTAATGGTTAATAATAATACTTTATTAAAACCTTAAGTTAATACATTATTAATTCTTTTCCCTCCTTATCTATATGCCCATCTTGTGTATTTCTACTATTCCCATTATCGTCTACTGCAGCTCCTATTTCTCTCCCAATTCTTGCATTAAAGTCTCCAATTATCATTACATTACTATCTTTACTTAACTCTATCTGCTCTTCTATTACATCTAGCCTCCTTATTCTATTTAAATTAAGATAAACTCACATAATTAACCATTTTTCTTTCTCTATAACTCCCCTAATTGTTACTACATCTTTATTTAGTTCTTTGATTTCCAAATTCAAATATTTCTTTATTCCGATCAAAATTCCCCCTTTTGCCCTACCTTTCTTCGATGTCCTTACTGCACTAACAGTTGCGCACTTATACTACATCTTATTTAGCTTTATACTATTATCCCCTTTTCCATTTTCTTCTAACCACGTTTCACTCAAGCACACTATCTCATATCTATTTATAAATTTCCAAAAATTATTACCTTTAGTGTTCAGTCACCTAACGTTCCACATAACCAAATTGTTGAGAAGCAACCAATAACCTTAAACGATCACACAACTCATTAACGTCATCAAAATATTTGTATTCGATCGGTTTTTCGTTGTATGTCAACAACGACAATCCTCCACCTTTAGAAAATTTCAATGTTTGCTGTCTTAACTTGTAAACTGCTCCCGTACGTTTTAATATATCGGCGTAGTCTTTCCTTTCTTTAATCGATGTCCGATATTCAGAACGTAATTTGAAGAGTAGCTCGTATAATCCCACAGTACCTATGTATTTAAATTTTCCATCGATTACAACGTTTGGTCCGTCAAAATCCAGTTCAGAATCACCAATAAAAAATTTATTTGTGTTCCATTCGTATCGAACTTTATCAAGACGAGGATTCAGAACGTCAGCGTTAAATGTGCCACCTTCATAGTCTTTAATAATTCCTTCTATATAGTCTCGAGGTAGAGGATCGAATTCTTCCAAATATTGAGCAAATCGAGAGCTATTAATATAGTCTATGTACGCTTTCTTCAATTGTTCAAAGTCATCATTAACCTGGTCTGTGTTTTCATGACCCGTTGTTGGATCACTTTCATAAACATTTTCTTCCCTTAAGAATGAAGGAGCACCTGGTAGTAAGGTACCTGGAGCATTCGAAGGGTCAAGCTTTCTAATTTTTATTGGTGTTGACGAAGCTGGAACGTCACCTTTCGACCAATTACTCAGTTCTGGCTTTAATTCTTTTTTGATCTTTTCACCCAGCTCTGATTTCAAGTTAAGAAGCGATTTTGTAAGTAGTTGATATGCTTGCTGCAACAGGAGATTCTGTCCTGCTGTCGATTCCTTTAACATTTGCAGTTTCCTCTTTACCGCTTTCCTAACTTTGATTAGTTCTTTCTTTGCTTTTACATCCATGCTCTTGTCAAGGTTGTCTTTTAACAACTGATTGACTTTATATCACTTACATTAATATATATTTATCGAATCCTAAGCGATATCTTCCCTCATTTATATCACAATCCTTGTTTATCACTAGGAATCCAAACTTCTCTTTCCAAAACTGCACAAATATTTTTAAATTGGTCAAAAGTCATGTCTGCAGTGACATGGTCTGCGAAGACGTGTTTGAGATTTAATTCATCCTGTTTAAACAGTATTATTAAATTTGCATTATCTCTAATTAAATGTTTGGGAATCTGTGCATATGTTTGATTTAAATAAAAAGTGTCGATTGAGTTATGTCTTCCCATACTAAAGTATTCCTTTATCTTATTTTGATTTTCATTCGCAACATTGTCAAAGATGAATACAGAATTAGGTCTTGCCTGTGATGGGGCAATTACATCGTCAGAGTCTCTATAGGGAAAATAACCAATTCCAGCAATTGGTTTCAATAATTCAGCTAAATACTTATATTTTGGTTGATACAATGACTTTGAATAAACATATACATTTTCAAACCGTAAACCGTTTGGTTGCTCCAAAAGTCCCATAATCACATTTGTTTTTCCGCAATTTGAAGGTCCTGCAACGATACATCTAATTGTTGATGGTAATAAAGGACCATGACGATTTATTTTCGAAGGGATGTTGAAGTCACGATTGGTTATTGGTAGAGCAGATGGATGTTACACTAACCGCATGTTTATTGATTATTAAACGGTTTGAGCATGTGCTCTCGGATATATAAATTTAGAGTTAACAGTGTTTATGTAGTCAGTTCGTTCAGTATAGTGAAAGAGCTAACACTACACATGTTCCATGACACGAGGTTTTCTGAATAGGTTTATAGATAAATTACCTATTGAATTACACCTCCCAGGGTATAACTTTTGCGGTCCAGGGACTCGACTGGACAAACGATTAGCTCGAGGTGATATCAGTATAAATCCCCTTGACGAATCTTGTAAATTACACGATATTGCTTACAAAACTTTTCCAGACATTTCCCATCGTCGAATTGCTGATAAGGTTTTGGTGCAACAATCATTACAAAGACTAAATTCGTCGGACGCGTCTTTTGGTGAACGGCGGTTTTCTACCGTTAATTCCGATTTTTGCTGGACTATCAGCAATTGGAGCTCTCTCTGGCGATGCTGCTGGGATAGCTAAAGCTGTACGCGATGTGAAAACAGCACAACAACAGCTAGAAGAAGATAAACGTCATAACGCTTCAATGGAAGCTATTGCTCTTGGAAAGAATATTTCACTACAACCTTTCCGTAAAGGTTTCGGTTTATACCTTATACAAAAAAAAAAAACGTAAAATTTTTCGTAAAGTTACCTAATCGTCCTTTGACAGATTTGGATTTAGTCAATTACATTAACTATTTACAAATTCCACATTTTCGGGGAATCTTTATGCGTAACGAATTACCCAGAAAAGTTAAAAGGCGTGAAAGTGGAATTGTTAATTTAGATTTAGACACAGGAACTGGTACACATTGGACAGCGTATGTAAAACGAAATAAAAAAGCTATGTACTTTGATAGTTTTGGAGATCTCCGTCCACCTAAAGAATTGGTTCAATATTTACAATCTTCCGGACCTTGTGCTATCACTTATAACTACAATCGTGTTCAGAACCCCTCAGATTTTAACTGCGGCCATTTAGTTGTCCAATTCCTTAATGAGACTACGCAAACCTTTTCTTAAAAACAAACCATCAAACTAACTTCGTTGTAGTAGACAGAACGTCAAACCGAAAACATGTCTTACACATTTACCTTGACTAATACAAAGTCGGAGCTGCAAATGATAATAAGTCCACCAATTTTTTTAAGCGATGATGATGAATATCAAATTGCTTTGTTAAATTTTGAAGCATATAACAGTATTCCGAATTTCGATGAAACTAAGAACAAATTCTATTTTGAAGGTTCTACACCACCAGTCGTTGTTCTTCCGGAAGGATCCTATGAAATCGATGATATTAATCATTATCTTCGCGAGAAATTGCGACATACTGATGATGCTATTGAATTGTTTGGAGACAATACTACCTTAAAAAGCCATATAAAAAGCACCAAAAAAGTCAACTTCGCTCATACAGATTCTCCCGCAAAGATATTGGGTTTTGAAAATAAGCTTCTACCATCACTTAAAGAGGTGTCTGATAATGTAGCTGACATTTTCAAAGTAAACACGATTTCAGTGATGTGTAACCTCGTAACTAACTCCTACATACATACCAGTGATGGTGTTAAAGGACTAGATGGACATATACTACATCAATTCTTTCCCAATGTACCCCCCCGGATTTAAAATTGTTGAGAATCATACGAATCTTATTTATTTATCAATCAACACTCGTGTCATCGACTACATTTCCCTTAAAATAGTTGATCAAGACGGTAATATAGTTAATTTCCGTGGAGAGCGTGTCACAATAAGACTGCACTTACGAAAAGCATAACATGGTAGTGCAATATAGCTGTCCCCAACGATATTCAAAGAAGAATAGTACTATAAAACTACTACCACAATCCCGGATGCTTATTTCGCCTACAACCATTAAGCGATTAACACCGCTCAATAAACAGTTCCTTAAATCTTTGGGGTTGCGATTGAAAAAGAGGAAACGCTAAAATGGTAGCAGAAATACTAAATGTTACCGAAAAATCAGTCTTCGATAACGCTATAGTTAACGCTGATAAACATACTCATCAACCTTATGCGAATTCAACTTTCAAAAATAATGATACGATACGTAGTCGAATAGAAAATGAAGATGTTTACACTTTGCCTTCTAGTAGTTTCCTATACATAGAAGGTCGTTTGCTTCTTAAAAAGGATGGAAAGACAACTGCGAACACTTCTTTTATCTACAATGGAATTTTACACCTGTTTGATGAAATTCGTTATGAATTAGGCGGAAAAGTTATTGATCGAGTCTGTAATCCTGGCATGGTTACAACAATGAAAGGTTACGCATCTTACAACGAGAATGAAAGTAAACGTCTCAGCAACAGTGGATGGTTGCCTCTTGCTTTAAGCGATCTACAAGGAATTAATCTTAATTTTGTAAAAATAGATACTTCAACGTTTGTATTCCACTACGTATGATTTTTGGATTTGCAGAAGACTTCCGAAAAATAATATTAAACGTTCGACAAGAATTAGTTCTAGTTCGCAGCAGCACTGACAATAATGCTTTATATTGCTCAGCAACGCCACTTGAAGATGTACTTGTACATTTGGATCAGATTTCTTGGAAAATTCCTCATGTATCTGTAGCAGATGCTGAACGTTTGAAATTGTTGCGTTATGTTGATCGAAATTTAAATATGGAACTTTCATTTCGGAGTTGGGAACTACATGAATATCCGCTACTTCCCAAATCGTATTCTCACAACTGGAATGTGAAAACAACGTCACAATTGGAAAAGCCTGGCTTCATTATTTTCGGATTTCAAACAGATAAAAGTAATAATCTTGCAAAAAATATGAGTGCCTTCGATCACTGCAAACTAACCAATTTTAAAGTTCACTTAGGATCTACTATGTACCCGTATGATAATTTGAATTTAGATTTTGATACTTCTAGATTTGCCGTTTTATATGAAATGTATGCCAACTTTCAACAATCGTATTATGGTAATGTAAGTGAACCCTTATTCGATCCTAAACAATTTCTAGTCATTGCTCCTCTTGTAATAGTAGACTGTTCTTATCAGAATGAAACTGTTAAATCTGGTAGTATAGATATCCGTCTAGAGTTTCAAACTAAAGAAAATATACCAGACAAAACAGCAGCTTTCTGTTTAATAATACATGATCGTGTGATACGTTACAATCCGTCCACAAACTTAGTTCAAGAAGTATAAAACACAACGAACACTTCCACAATTTAGTTTTCTTACTGGTACTGAACAGTGAGCACGATGACTTTCTTATTAGACGTACAAGGTTTTCAGTGTAGTGAGAATCGATTTGTTTTTAAGGAAGTAGCTGTTGTTGCTCTAAAAGAAGAACCAGTTTATCATTTCACATTTGAACCACCAATTCCATGGGACGCTCTCTCCGTTCGTTACAGAAGTCAAAATCGTTGGTTAACAAGAAATTTTCATGGGTTATATTGGGATAACGGCGATCTTCCGTACTCTACACTTTATGATAGTATTCACTCCATATTGATGGAGTCAACAGTTGTATATGTTAAAGGATTACAAAAGTTGATGTGGCTGCAGGAATCCTTTCCTACTGTTAACTTTGTTAACATTGAAGATATCGGATGTCTAGCTCTCTCCAAACTCCCAACTCATTTCAAAGTTAAAGTGTGTTCTTATCATTTATTTACAACCGCTGTTGAACAGAATCGTGCTTATAAAAATGTTCTTTTATTAAAATATTGGTTGTCTTTACACTCATAAATTGACTGTATTTTTTTTTCTTTAAACAAATAAAACACGTTCATAATATAAATTAGGTTTTTTATTTTTCATATTCTCATAGAATGTTATACATTTTACATATGTATTTCTAAATCAGCCGCTTTTCCAACAAATCCTTTAAGGCGAATTGATGGATGACCCACTTTATTCACAATTTTTTCGTTTATGTCCTCGATTTCTGCATCCGTAAAAGCTTCTGCGTGTCTGCACGGAAGAAATATGATAAAGCTGTATAAATCAGCTAATAGACGAGGTCCCCATTTTGTATTCACCTTTTTGATGCGTTGCACGGGATACGTTTGATTCACTTTCAGTGATTTCAGAGCACGTATTTCTTTCTCTTCACAACCCACCCGCACATTTTTAAACATTTCGATAAAGGTTTCCATGTTATACTGACTTAAACACACTCAACTCTGTTATGCATCTACCGCTCCTTCACTCGTTCCCGTCAACAGACTCACGTTGCCACTAGTTCCTATAGAAAACACGATTGTTTTGTCTACTTTATCCGGTCCTCAAATTAAATCAACTTTTCTGGTGCGCACTAATATAAACGTAGATACAATACAAAGAGTCATAGAATTCTTTGTTATCGAACATTGCGTCATTAGGGCAAAATTTTACCGGGGCGAATGATATACAATACATAAAAACTGGTAACACCTTACAGTTTACGGAAAACAAAAACGACTTTCAAATCAATTCAATTGAAACAACAAATATTAATATCGGACTTGATGACTTCCATGCAACCCAAAAACTTTCAGACCTTCTAAAAAACTATTCTGACAATTTTGTGAGCGACATGTCCGCAATTGGAAATACTAATGTAACAGAAATGAAAATAACTCTAACTTCCGACCGACCCGTCGTACACCGGTCTCGACAATTTTCGGAGACCGAACGAGAACAAATTAGGCACATTACGGACAATCTTCTGCAGAATGGAATAATTCGCGAATCAGAATCTCCTTATGGGAGAAGTGTTTTGCTAGTCGGGTAACGACCTTCCTCCCCCGTCCTTGTTTCAGAACCGGCGACCTTCTCACAGTATCATACCTTGTAGTGCTAGAAGCGTTCTATAGGTAGATGCACATATATTGTCATGATACAAGGATGCCTACAATACAATTTTAAAAAAAATTAACAAATTTAGAAAATGAGACAAGTTTCAAAATATTAACAAAAAATGTATTAAAAAGAAAAATGTATTATTATTAGTTACGTTTAGTAGTTTATTAAAATTTTAAAGTTTTGATTTGAAATCACTGTAGCATTTCAAAATGATAATACTAATCATGATAGCAAGAATTTTAAAATTAAATTTTATTTGAAAGATCTAGACAGTGGAGAATTTGTTTTTATTAGATTAGACATTTAAAAAATATTAAGAACAGAAATTTTGAAATTAAAAGAAAATAAATTAAAATCAGAAGAACATAATTAATAAAATAGAAGATATTTAATGTGGTGAAGTAAACAAGTGTTAATATAAAAAAAAATTAATTAAAGTTTATCGACAATCCAAGATTTTTAAGAAAGCAATATAAATGTAATAATACAATAACAAGAAGAAAAAGGAGTTATTAAAACAGAAGAAAAGAAAAATTAATGTGGATATGGAATTACTTCATATTTTGGTAAAAGCTGATTTTTAAATTGACATTGACTGACTTTAAAAGCAGTGAGTGAATTAAACTTGTCACCATAATTTAATTAAAACTATAGAATTTTGGATAGTTTAAAATTTCATTAAAACAAAAAAATGGTTAATAGTACTTTAGTTTTAGTTGTAAAGTAGAATTTTTAGAATTTTATTTAATATAAAAAAGAAAATTGTAAATTTTATATATGATGAAACTTACACTGAGAAGAGTGTTATTCATGCTCTTAAATATTTAAAAAAAAAAATATTTGAATTCAGTAATGTAAATTAAATTTAAAAAATTGTTTTGTATCTCATCAAATCATAACATATTTTATAATCTCCCCAATAAATACATCACAAAAATATGAATACATGATATTTAGAAAATACAACAGTATATTCCCCCCTCTCCCACCCAACCATTCGCTCCAGTTTACTATATGTATGCACATAACCCATCACTGTTATTCTCTCGCTGTTTTCACATCTCCGCCGTTAACTGGTAAATAATGTCGGTCGTTAAATGTTGGCGGTTAAGGGTTCCGGTGTTGCACAATATGTTAGTTACGGAAGCATCGCATTTTTATATTTAAAAATATATACATATATGTAATTTGTAAAGTAATAAATTCTATTTTAGCGATGTTTTATGTGTATTATTTATCAATTTAAAATAAAATTTATACTACATTACAAACATTTACTTCATGTTTCTTTTGTAAAATTTCATTCAAATATATCCAATAAATGTGTGCGTAAACTAAGTAACTGCTGCTCCACCTCTTCTACTCGTTTTCTACCTTAGACTAGGAAAGAGAGGGGACACGTAATGTAAAAGTGTCAATATAATTAAATAGTGTAGTTAGGTTTTAGTGGATTTTTGTTTAAAACAATGCTGATTTGTTCTTCTTACGGCTGTAAAAGCCGCAGTGAAAGAAATGAACCAGACGGAGCTGTTGTTGGTTTAGAACTGCTCGATTTTGCACTACCTGTTCCTCTTTGTTGTTGCAGAGTATCTAGCCTTACTTCCAGCCCCTTTGCTTCATTTTTTAGTGATTCCACCATTTCCACTAATCCCTTTTTCAGATCATCTTTCTTTTTATTGGTTCCTTGAATTTCTTTCTCTGCAAATTCCTCAACTTTTTTACACTTGTCCTGAATCGCGATTTTAATTAAATCAAAACTTCATCTGTATCATTTTTCATATCTTGCACAATCTCCGTCTTCAATTTCTTCGATACTTCTTCATCCCCTTTCCTAACAAACGCTTCTACATCTTTACGCTCCAGTTTTACTTTTGTTGAAAAGACGTCCATGACTCTGACAGCATTCTTTTCTATTATATCGTTCACCTTGTTTATTTCTTTATCCCTGTCAGTATCATATTTTTCAGGTTCTCTTTCCAAATTTTTAATCGCTAACTATATTATCACTAAAAGTTTACATCATCATTTCACCACTTTTGGAGACAGCTGTTTTCAATTCTTCTCGTAAATCCTTCATCCTTTTCACACTCGATTCTGATATGCTCTTTTGTTAACCTATCTTTCTCATCTACATACATTTTAGTAGCTGCATGAAACCCAGCGGTAGGCTTGTTAAAATGTGTAATACACTTATTTGCCACATCAACGAAATACAAGACTTTATCGAATGCTTGTCTAATATCGGTTGCATCATCTTGCGATAACAGACGTTGCACCTTCTTCTCCAAAAATCGTACATTCACAGCATCATGCTCCTGCTGAGGATCACCGATTCTTGTTAAGCGGTTATGATTGAAATCATGAACATTGCTGAATGCTTGCGAAAACAATCGTTTTTTTTTTAACCCACGTCCGAACTTATCAAACGTCATTGTCTAACTAATAAGCTTAACAATTTGTTTATACGATTATATTGCACTCACGCAACTCTTCTAAAATTGATTGAATTTCGTTTTCATGATTTGTGTTGCCTGTTTGTTGAGAAGCAACCAATAACGTTAAACGATCACACAACTCATTAACGTCATCAAAATATTTGTATTCTATCGGTTTTTCGTTGTATGTCAACATCGACAATTCTCCACCTTTAGAAAATTTCTATGTTTGCTGTCTTAACTTGTAAACTGCTCCCGTACGTTTTAATATATCAGCGTGGTCTTTCCTTTCTTTAATCGATGTCGGATACTCAGAACGTAATTTGAAGAGTAGCTCGTATAATCCCACAGTACCTATGTATTTAAATTTTCCATCGATTACAACGTTTGGCCCGTCAAAAGCCAATTCAGAATCACCAATAAAAAATTTATTTGTGTCCCATTCGTATCGAACTTTATCAAGACGAGGATTCAGAACGTCAGTGTTAAATGTGCCACCTTCATAGCCGCTCCCTTTGTTGGATGCTGCTAAAATTGCGTTAAATCAAATTCGGAAACTTGGAAAGCAATCTAAATATCCTAGAATCAGTCCTATTCCGAAAACAGGCGGTTTTCTACCGCTAATTCCTATTTTTGCTGGATTATCGGCATTTGGAGCTCTCTCTGGGGGTGCTGCTGGGATATCTAAAGCTGTAAAAGACGCTAAATCAGCGCAGCAGCAACTAGAAGAAACTAAGCGTCATAACGCTTCCATGGAAGCCATTGCTCTAGGAAAAAATATTTCTGTGCAACCTAATCGTAACGGCTCCGGTTTATACCTCAGACCGTTTCAACAAAAAAAAACACCAAATGTTTCATGAAGCTACCTAATCATCCTCTAACAGATTTAGATTTGTATAATTATATTCATCATTTACAAATTCCTCATTCCCGTGGAATTTTCATGCGTAACGAATTACCAAGAAAAGTTAAAAGGTGTGAATGTGGAATCGTTAATTTAGACACGGGTAGTGGCCCACATTGGACAGCGTATGTTAAACGAAACAGCAAAGCTATTTACTTTGATAGTTTTGGTGATCTCCGTCCACCGAAAGAACTAGTTCAATATTTACAATCTACTGGACCTTGTGCTATCACTTATAACTATAATCGTGTTCAGAATCCCGCCAATTTTAACTGTGGTCATGTAGTTCTACAATTCCTACGAAGAATTACGAAAACCCTTTTTTAAAAGGAAACATCAAACTTATTTCTCTGTATTAAACAGAACGTTAAAACTAAAACATGTCTAATACATTTGCCTTGACTAGTAGAAAGTCCGAGCTACAAATAATAATAAGTCCACCGATTGTTTTAAGCGATGATGAAGAATATCAGATAGCGTTATTAAATTTTGAGGCGTATAACAGTATTCCTAATATCGATGAAAGCAACAAGTTCCACTTGAAGGTTCCACGAAACTAGTCGTAGTTCTTCCAGAAGGATCCTATGAAATCAACGATATTAATGATTTTCTTCAAGAGAAATTGGGAGGTGCTACTGATAGTATTCTCTTGTCTGGAGATAACACGACATTATAAATTCTTATAAAGAGCACTTTGCTCCGACAGATTCTCCCGCAAAGATATTGGGTTTTGAAAATAAGCTTCCAACGTTTCAAGAGGTGTCCGATCATGTAGCTGACATTTTCAAGGTAAACGCAATATCAGTAATGTGTAACCTTGTATCTAACTCCTATATACATACTAATGATGGTGTTAAAGGACAAGATGAACATATACTACATCAATTCTTTCCCAATGTACCTCCCGGATTTAAAATTGTTGAGAATCCTACGAATCTTACTTATTTATTAATCAACACTCGTGTCATCGATTACATTTCCCTTAAAATAGTTGATCAAGACGGTAATCTTGTTAATTTCGGTGGAAAGCGTGTTACAGTAAGGCTTCACTTACGAAAAGTATAACATGGTTGTGCGATATAACTGTACCCAAAGATATTCAAACAAGACAACTACTATAAAACGAAAAGCGTGCTCGCGGACGTTTATTGCGCGTACACCATTTAACCATTTCCAATAAACAGTTCCTTAAATCCTTGGATTGCGATTGAAAAAGACGAAAAGTTAAAATGGTTGCGGAAATGCTTAATGTCACCGAAAAATCGGTATTCGACAACGCTATTCTTAACGCTGACAAACGTATTCATCAGCCTTATGCGAATTCAACTTACAAAAACAACGACACCATACGCATTCCCATAGAAAATGAAGACGTTTACACCTTACCTTGCAACAGTTTCGTATACATAGAAGGGCGTTTGTTGAAAAAAGATGGAACTGTACCTACCAGTACTAATTTTATAAATAATGGAGTTTTATACCTTTGTGATGAAATTCGATATGAATTGGGTGGAAAAGTTATTGACCGAGTCCGTAATTCCGGTATGAATACAACAATGAAAGGTTATACGTCTTACAATGAAAATGAAAGTAACCGTCTTATTAATAGAAGATGGTTGACTCCTACTTTAGGCGCTATACAAGGAGTTGCCCTTCATAGCAGAAAACTAATTGATGTAAACGGTTACTTCAACGTTTGTATTCCTCAATCTTTCCAGATTTGCTGTTTTATATGAAATGTATGTTAACTTTCAACAATCGTACTACGGTCATATAAGTGAACCCTTATTCGATCCTAAGGAACTTCTAACGATTGCTCCTCTTGTAATAGTAGACTGTTCTTATCAGAATGAAATTGTGAAATCTGGTTGTATCGATATTCGTTTAGAATTTCAAACAAAGCAGAATGTGCCAGACAAAACAGCAGCTTACTGTTTAATTATTCATGACTGAACGGTACGTTACACTCTCTCTACAAATTTGGTTCAAGAAGTATAAAACCCAATTACCACTTCCCCACTTTACTTTCTTTATCGTTGGTGAACGGTGAGCACTATGACTTTCATGCTAGACGTTCAAGGTTTTCAGTGTAGTCAGAATAGATTTATTTTCAAAGAGGTAGCTGTTGTTGCGCTCAAAGAAGAACCACTTCATCATTTCACATTTGAACCACCATTTCCGTGGAACGCTCTCCCTGTTCGTTATAGGAGTCAAAATCGTTGGTTAATCAGAAATTTACATGGTTATATTGCGATAGTGGTGATTTTCCGTAGTCTACAATTTATGATACTATTTATCCCATATTAATAGAGTCAACGGTTGTGTATGTTAAGGAATTACAAAAGAAAGTGTGGTTGATGGAATACTTTCCTAATATCAACTTTGTAAACATCGAAGACATCGCTTGTCCAGCTCTCTCAAATTTAGCAACTGATGTTAAAGTTAAGGTGTATTCCTATAATTTATTTAAAACAGATCTTGAACCGACTTGTGTTTATAAAAATGTTCTACTATTAAAATATTGGCTATCTATACAATCATAAATGCATTGTATTTTTTATTCAAATAAATAAAACACATTTAAAATAAAAATTGTATTTTATTATTTTAATAAAACAACATTATAGATTTTACATTTGAATTTCAATATCAGCTGATTTTCCCACAAATCCTTTGAAACGGATCGATGGTTGACCTACTTGTTTATCAATTTTATCATTTATATCCTCGATCTCAGTATCTGTGAAGGCTTCTGCATGTCTGCATGGAAGAAATATAACGAAGCTGTACAAATCGGTTAACAGGCGTGGTCCCCATTTTGTATGCACCTTTTTGAAGCTTTACACGGGATATGTTTGATTCAGTTCTAATGATTTTAGAGAACGTATTTCTTTTTCTACATAACCCACCCGCACACTATTAAACTTTTCAATAACGGTTTCCATGTCCTACTCACTAAAACGCACCAAATTCTGCTAAACAAACATCTACCGCTCCTTCGCTCATTCGCATAACTTATGCAGAATCCCCTACCACTAAAACAAGTAGCTGTGGAGAGGGGGTTGTGCAATAAGAATACCCTACCCGTATTCATCATCTCAGTTGTAATGGAAAAGCTGATCATGATCAGTGTATCGTCGTTACTGATTTTAACATGTTTCTATAACAATACTCTCTACATTTCGCGGCCGGACAATACGGTTGGTGACCAAGCCTATGTATGTAAAAATTCTAATAGAGATGTTAATGTGTCCTGTGTATGAATGAAAAATTGGGAATCAATTATTTTAAAAACTGTTAATGGAACAAATGTCTTCACTGTCGAAAACGTGCAAAACCTTCACTCCGTAAAATTTATGTTTGTCGAAAAAGATGGACAATCACGAAAATACATCGAAAGCCGATGGATTCATCTTCATGGTGGCCAAAACAGAAAAGACATTGTTACAAAGGGTTACATGACAGATTCTTTTCTATTTCTACAAGTTGTTAGCAATATTAATGTAATCCTATTGTTCAATATTTTGATTGTAGAACTTACATACTTTATTTATATCAAAATAAAGAATCGTTAAATTTAACGTTTCCGTTAAATTCTAACGTCTTGAGAGGTAAATAAAGATAATACAATATTCTACATATAGTAAACTGTAGCGAATGGGTGGGTGGCAGAGGGGAGGGGGGGTATTATCACATACCTTTAGCAGCAGAATCAATACCATTGACTGCATTTGTTACCCAGGATGGGCACTGGGAATTTCTAAGAGTTCCTTTTGGCTTAACCAATGCCCCGGCTGTGTTTCAATATATGTTAAATGCAGTATTGGGCAATCTAAGATTTACAAAGGTTCTTGTCTATTTAGATGATATACTAATTCCTGCCACCTCAATGCAAGAATCCTTAATTATACTAAAAGAAGTCTTAGTTAAACTTCAATACTGCGGGTTAACCTTAAATTAAAAAAAAAAATGCTATTTCCTACAAACGAAAATTCAATATCTGGGGTACGAGATTAGTGATTCGAATTTAAAACCATGTCCAAGTAAAGTAAAAGCAAGAGAGTATAACGTTCACCAAGCTTACAAAAAGACAATCAGGAAATTGTTTTATGGTACCAAAGTTCGGATGACGGCAAGTAGTAAGTTATTTTCACGGTAGCATAGGACATTTCGCATTAGACAAAACTTCAGATGCGGTAAAATAGAATTATTGGTTTCCTAAAATGCGAAAATATATAAAGAATTTTATAAGTAGTTGTTTGCCTTGCCAATATAGCAAAGGTGTCTATTCAAAACAACCGAGGTTTTTTAAAAGCCGTGCAAAGCACAAAGACAAAACCTTTAATAATATTCATTTAGAGTATTGTAGACACTTTTGGTGTTCCTCGTAGAATTATTTATGACAGGGGTACTTGCAATACAAACAATGAATTTCAATAATATTGTAAACAGTTAGCTATTAAACTAGTACATGTAGCCGCGGCAACGCCTCGAGCGAATGGACAAGTTGAAAGATATAATAGACTCATATTAAACAGCCTTCGAACAATGGTAAACGAAGAAAATAAATGGGATGAAATTATTCATAAAATTCGATGGGGAATAAATTGTACAATTAAGAAAAGCACAAACAAAACTCCCTTTGAACCATAATTTGGATTTAGACCTCGTGGTATAGATGACTCATTTTTACGTGCGAACATGGAAAGTAATCTTGCCGCTGAATGTAACCAGACCTCCGAAAATCGTCATGAAGCAAGAAAAGAAGTAGGTAGGGTTATCCAAAAATTACAAAAACATTATTTTTATGACAAAAAAAGAGCTAAGCCACGTCAATACAAAGTTGGTGAACAAGTCTCATTAAAAATACAACTAAACGCTAATGATGGAAAAAGTAGAAAATTAATGTCTAAATATGGTGGACCGTATCATAATCAAAGTATTAGGTGAGGATCGTTATGTTGTAACTGATATATGTACCAGGATCGTAACGATCACAGAAACGATATGAGAACATTTGCGCAGTAGATAGATTTAAACCTTATACAACCAGACCCAGCAGCTCTGAATCAGAATAAAAATTTTTTTTATCCATAGGTACGATACATAAAAGTACAATTACCATAAGAACATACATGTATACATATAACCTTGATGCGTTCTTTGATGTTAATCCACTTTTGTAACGTACATATGTTATATTCTAAAATTCTCACGTGAAATTAGGATTAATGTGCATTGCATAGCAGAATCCCACGGTTGATCACACCGCGGACGCTGATATAGCTTTTCTAGCTTTTGCTTTTTGCTATTATAGTTATTTTTTTATGCCTTTGCTATGATTTTTTGATTGTAAAGATTCATTCTAGCTTCAGACTGGATTGAGTACAGATATATTGCTTTGAATAAAGCTGTGTTTTTTTTAAAACTGTTTTGCTAAAAAATATATCGTAACAAAATTGGCGCAGTCAGTAAGATTGATTCGTCCATCGCGTGGGAAACAATCCGTACAAAAAAAGAAGAAAAACAAAAACTAATTTTCGCGAATGTGCAACAATTGCGTGAAAACGTAATCTCGTGAAAATAGAACATTGTGTTATCTGTTGGAAATCTTTGGAAAGTGTGCGGTGTTTCTATTGTTTCGCCAGCGCTGTTCATTGGATTTCGTTCCGAGACATCGATTAAGGGAATAACCAAAAATTGGTACTCCGCCTGTATGCCCTCCGTTTGATTCCATGAAGGTGCAACTTTTACTAATTTGGAGCATCGCTATAGCAAAGTCGGCTACTTAGTAATTTCCTTCTTTTAATTTCCTTTATTCTCTACATTATGTCCGTAGTAGATATTGTTGAAGAGAATGTTTCTAATTTGAGCGAAAAAGTAAAATTGTCAAACGCAAATTTAGTAGGAAATACAGATTATACCACGATAACATACATTAGGAAGGAATTAGCAGAATTGATTCCTACTTTCGATGGTGACAACATTCCCCTTCACCAATTCACTGAAAATGTTAATTTTGTTTTTCAAAATTGCAAAATTTACGAAAATGCTTATTTTGTAAGATTGATTTTGACCAAATTGGTAGGTAGAGCTGGTAAAATTATTTTGGCCAAAAGAGTGGACAATGGAATGATATTAAAAAACATTTGGAAAATAATTTCGGAATAGAAAAAACAACTGAGGGTCTAGTGGGTGATCTATTTCGTTATAAACCCAAACCAAATACTAACTTAAAGGATATTTACAATAAAATATCGTATATTAGGGATAATCTTGTCGTATCCGCGACTAATGATTTAGAAACATACGAGGAAGCTGACGCAGTTTCAGACTTTATTAATAAATTAGCTAAGACGGTTTTTTTGATGACCTAGAAATTTTCATTTTGCCTTCTAAACCTAAAAATATAGAAAAAGCGTATTCACTCGCCAACGAATTTAACAAACAACTAAAAGAACGAGAGGAACGTCAAAAATTCGTTGATTACGAAAATCAAAATACCCAATCAAGCAAAATTACGTATAAAAAAAAATCCGAATGCTGAAAGAACTAAACCAGAACTTATTAAACCATCATCGGCAGAGAACACACCCAATAAAACAAATACAAATTTCGGTTCATTAAAATCAAGACACAGTTTTTCTGGCTCTCCTTTTCGTGGCTTTTAACAACCTAAAGTTAACTTGTTAAATGCTGGAGATGATTCAGAATCGGAGTCAGATTCCGACGGCGAGACTGAACTCTCCGAAAATCCTTTAAACTCATCGGAGAACGGACAAAACGGCGACAGTTTGTTCAACTAAGAGAAAATTCCCCCGAAAATTCCATTTCATTTAGAGAATTAATTTGTTTTTCCACTAATAAAATCAAAACTATTGTTGAAAACTTACCTTATGTGAAACTAAAAGTAAAAAATAAATTAGTTACGTTACTTATAGACACGGGAGCTGCAGTGAATATTTTAAAACCTTTTGACGAATTTATGAAATATTTCGATGCTAAAGATAAAATAAAAATATCTGGTATAAATTCCAATTTATTCGTAACTTTGGGATCAATACATACCAATTTTAAGGGTAATACTGTAAAGTTTCACTTAGCTAACGTAGATATTGGTTTCGACGGAATTTTAGGTATACATATCTTACAGTAGATTTAAAATTAAATAGAATTACTTTCTCAGATGGTACCTCTATTCCAATTTTTGTGAAGCGGGAACTTAAAATCATTAATACTATAGTGGTTCCAGCACGATGTGAGTACTTCGCAGAAATTAAGACAAATTTTAAACCTGGCACAGAAGGTTTACTTCCAAAACAAAATTTTAATCCCTAGGTGTCTAGTAAAAACAGATAATGAACGAAAAATTACAATTAGTTCTATAAATGTCCCTGATAAGGATCAAGTAGTTGAAATTAATTATATTCAGTTGTCTAAATTACCTAAAAAATTTGTAGTAGCAACTTTAGGTCAAAGAAAAGATAGAATCCAGAAACTAAATGAAAACCTTCGGTTAGGTCATTTAAATGTTGAAGAGAAAGAATCGATATTAGAGATTTGTCATCAGTTCTCTGATATATTTTACTTGGAAGGTGACAAGTTGACTTTCACTTCAGTAGTTAAACATCAAATCAAAACGGAGCACGAGAACCCAATTTATTCAAAAAATTATCGTTATCCGCAATGCTACAAAGACGAGGTCAGTTTACAAATTAAAAAACTCTTGGATCAAAATATTATTAGACCAAGTCATTCACCCTACTCTACCCTACTCTAGTCCTATATGGATTGTACCCAAGAAATTGGATGCATCCGGGAAACGGAAGTGGCGTATGGTGATTGACTATAGAAATTGAAATAAAATTACTATCAATGATAGGTACCCGTTGCCTAACATTGATGAAATTCTGGACAATTTGGGACATTCACAATATTTTTCAACGTTAGATTGGCAAGCGGTTTCCACCAGAGCGAGGTTCACGAGGACTCTATTGCCAAAACTGCTTTTTCGACAAATGAAGGGCATTTCGAATTTATCAGAATGCCTTTCGGCTTAGTAAACAACCCCTCTACTTTTTCAAGGGCAATGAACACGGTTCTTTCGGGATTAAATCCAAAACAGTGTCTGGTTTACTTAGATGACATTGTCGTCTACGGAAACTCCCTTGAACATCATAACGACAGGTTAAGAAATGTGTTTAAACGATTACGTCAATTCAATTTGAAGATTCAGCGAGTTTCTAAAACGAGAAACCGAATCTTTAGGCCATATTATGTCACAAGAAGAAATTAAACCAAACCCCTCAAAAATAGACGCCATTATAAATTTTCCTGTTCCTTGTACACCTAAAGACGTAAAATCTTTTTTCGGCCTGTCCGGCTACTATCGCCGTTTTGTTAAGGAATACGCTAAAATAGCGAAACCCTTGACAGTTTTATTAAAAAAAGATTCTAAATTTATTTGGTCTGAGGAATGCCAAAACTTCTTTGAGAAACTAAAATCAAGTTTAACATCTTCACCTATTTTGCAGTACTCTAACTTTGAAGAAAATTTTATATTAACAACAGATGCGTCCCAATATGCCATATAGTACGAGAGCTGGCGTGAAAATGATTAATGGAAATATTCCAAAGGTTTAATGTCTTTAGGCTAATTCTACCACTGTAGTAATCATAACAACACCCGTCTGCCGCCTCCTAGTGGCGGCATTAATTAAGGGGGGGCTGTTGAATTTGTAATTTTTTGGCGATAAACATACGGTGTTATTCCAGGATGAAACTTGGGACATTTGTTTTGTTTTTGGTGATAAATAGATCTGTACTTTCAGAATTAGAGCAGACGGCGGCGTTTGTAAAGCAGACGTACTTAAAAATTTCAAAAAAAAAGCGATAAAAAAATGGCTATATTCCAATTTGCAATTTGTACCATCTGATCAGAAATAAGAAACTCTACAACTTTTCTTTAAAACAAAAATCAGCAGACGGCGGTCTAAACCCGGCAGACGCCAATTTCTCCCGTCAAACGTTTCCCTTTTTTTTTATCGATAATCAAACATCATTATTCCAGGCTTAAATTTTAGAAATTTGTTTTGTTTTTGGTGATATATACTACTGTATTTTCAGTATTTGAGCAGACGATGACATCCGCGGAGCAGACGTTTGTAAAAATGTTACGAAAAAGGCAATAAATAGACAGCCGTATTTCAACTTGCAGTTTGTAACATCTGATAGGAAATAAAAAATAATGCATGTAAATGTTTATTCAAAAACATAACTCTAAAAAACATTTCTGCTAACACATAACTACTTAAAATGTTGAAAACCTTAAATAGAAATGAATATAAATTAGATAATAAACATATGTACACGTTATTGTAATATGCAAAAAATAAGGATTAAGAAAAACAACAAAAACTAATCTGTAAGCATCTTGATATTGATGTTTCATAGATTTATTTAAAACCTTAACAATCGTTTCGACAGTTACGTCGTTTTCAAAAGGGATGAGTAACAGATAAATAAATAAAATAAAATAATAAAATGGTATTTATGTGTTACTCATCCCTTTTGAAAACGACGTAACTGTCGAAATGATTGTTAAGGTTTTAAATAAATCTATGAAACATCAATACCAAGTATTTTACTACTCATTTAACAACCAATCTGTTTCTAAAGTTTTAAGCCTCACCATCATCATCATCATCATCGGTGCTGTATGCGTCTTCAATACCCGTGGCACCTTCATCTCGGTCCTCATTTATTTTATCTTCCATTGACACAACTATTTCGCTCAAATTCTGAGGAAGCTGTTCACAATCAAACCATTTAATTTTAAATTCGTCGTCTTCTATAAACCATCCATTTTGCATTGGATTGAAAAATTTTGGTTTTATGTTACCAGCATATTTCCAAATGGCAACAATTTGATTTGTTCGAAGAATTTTTAGTGTCAAAGTGTCTTTGCATGGAGGGATACGACCAGCTTCGAAGTTCTTCATTCGGGCGAAAGGGTTTTGTTCTGATTTTGGTTTGTAACAATCAAGGAAAATTTCAAAACGAGCCTGGTTTACATTTGATAACTTATGTTTACCATAAATTTCGCAAACGTATTTTTCGATGTCTAAAAAGCAAAAATAACATCACTACTAATACATTGCGATTAAATTTCACTATACCTTCAATTGTTTCGTTTTCACCCATGTTACTAAAAGCTTTTTGAAACTTCTCACTTTTCTCCAATAATTTGAAAGGAACCAATTTTGATTTTCTGGCGAACGAGGCAGTGTAATCGCAGCCGGTAAAGGCATGAAAACCGGGTAAGGCGTTACACAAATGGGAGCCTAGAGCAGTTGATATTTTATTTACATCGACCAATCTTAGGTTGTTCTTGGATAAGGTGCCACATTCCATCCATATTTGGAGTCGCTTGGCCATTAGTTTTTCAAAATTTCCTAGTAATATAATAAGTATGTCAGTGTCAGAAGCTTTAATAATAACTTTAGAGTTTTCTTCGATTTTATATAAATGAAAAGCTATGCGGGTGTCCGCTTCCTCATGCTCGCAATGTAGTTCATTTTGAAGCGTTCTTACAATATGTCCATTCTCTGCAGCAAACTTATAACAATCATCACCGCAAGTAACGAATATAGTTTTTGATTCTATAACACTCAGATAAGTAATCATCAGAATTCCAGTTCTCGATTAAAAACCTGACAAGAGAAATCTTGAATGAACTGTTTCGCAATGCTTTATAAAAGTTCTGTGGCCTTATCTGATCTTCACTCGAAATAATATAAGTCGAGTTTTCGTTGCCTCTTCTTCCCCTTTCGATATCTTTAATCCATGGATGAGAAAACTTGTCAAATATGATGTCAACTCGAGATCCTCTTAAATTACAAAGCTTTACTAAAATTTTCCTTGAGATTTTTCCAAAAGTTTGCGGAACATCTGTGCCAAGCAAATACATAAAATAAAAACCATCGATTATCGTGCAATTAATACCATTGGGTAATGAATCACTGATACCCTTCTTTTCTAGTAGCCGGAATAGACTAGACTTGTTTGTTTTATTAATGGATCCATCCATATGGCTTAGTGAAAGTGGTACGGGTGTTAACGGAAATTTAAAAACCGTTTCAAGATCTATTTCATGTTGAACAGCAAGAACCAAAATTCTCCCAAACAAATCTCTTTCAAATTTAATCTCTTTAACCTTATTATCTTTATCTTTATATTTGATAGGTTTTGCATCGTTGGCAAATGTTTTAACATTAACTTTTTTGATAGGTTCCTCGAATCTGGCTTCATTATTATTACATTCAGTAATAAATGTGTTTCTGGCTTCTTCACCGATTTTCATGGCATTCAACAAAAAATACTTTGTTTCTGGACTCGCGGCTTTTCCTGAACTAATATTGAATAAATAATCAACATTTGTTGCCTCTTCAAACGGATTCAATGTGGATTTAAGTCCACTCAGAACGTTTTTATATGCGTTCAAATTGTTTTTAATAATATGAGGCCGTAATTGGTCTGTAACATCTTTTTTAGATAAATTCAGTTTTTCGAACAGATGTGATATAATTGAAGTTCTCAATGAGTGACTTAATCCCCATCTTTTTCTGGCGGATATTGAATTTGTCATCGATGATATGCCGGTCATTTTGTTAGCAGCATCTCTATTTATTGTCTGTTCCAATGTAAGATCGATTGGAGAACGCGAAAAATGTTTATCAGTACGGCGAATAGAGAAACCTCCATGTATTACATTTTCTTGTAGTTCTGGATGTGTTTCTTTTATGTTAATTAAGTTATTGTACAATCTTACAATCCATCGTGAGTAATTTTGATGGTTGAAAGCAAACATTAGTGTTGCAATCCGCGGTAAACATGTCACATATAATTCGAAATTATTAGTTCGAATGCTTCTTGAAAACATATTATATAAATGCATCAAATCGACGTACTTTATCCAGAATTGAGCTGTCGGCCCATGCTTACCAACCAAAGTTTCTTTATAATATAGTTGATATTCATTAAGAAAAGTTTCCAAACATTTTGCTTCTGACATATCCTTCAATTTTGAGACGTGTACATCTTTTAATTCCTGAATTACCTCGGACAAACATTGTGACGTTTGAATTTTCACAAATTCTTCTATATGTAATGTTTGTACAGCAGCAGCTAATAGTTCATGAATTCTTTTACAGCGGTTGAAATGCGTTCCAGTAATAAATCCTTTAAGGGATCCGGCGGCCAATATGTCTGACTCACATAGTATGTGGGGTGCACCTGATTCATCTATGTATTTACCCACGGCTTTAAAGAACGCCATTTGTATATGAAATGGCCCTAAAAGTATAAACACACGGTCGAATCTGGGATGTTCTGCGCCCTGTATTTGTAGTGCCATTTTAGCGATTGCTAAATCGTAGGTAACGCATATGTATTTTTGCTTACAGTCATCAGCCACTTGTTGAGCCAATTTTAGGGTATGTAGAACAACTGAATAATTTGTAGGTGACTGGTTTATTGGAGGAAGATATCAAATCTTATGTTTTGCAAATTCATCTTTTGTCCGTTCGCTGTTCCAGCCAACCCACATAAGCAATTGTTCTTGTAACAAAGCTAATGAAAACAACCATATGTTATCGAGCATCACAAATTTTTCTGGAAAATATTCCTGGATGTCGTTAATAGAAATGTTGGTGGTTTTCAAAAGCTTGGGCTTTTTAAAATATGGTTCGATGTTTAGATCATCAATTTCAAATGCTCGCCTTCGTTTCCTGGACTCGGAAGGTATTGAGTAAACTTCAGGATCAATAGGCATAACTTGTTCGCCAGGTTTATCAAATTGGTATATGATTCCGACTGTGTCGTGAAGTGTGTTTTTTCCTGTTAATGTCTCTACGAATCTGTCAAAGTTGTCGAAAGCTAAGCCAGTAAATAACTCGGGAGACTTTTGTAACGTATTTGGGATCAACGAAGATGATTCAACAGAGGAATATGTTAATTCAGTTTCTAACTCTTCTATAAGAGTGTAATTAGCACAATGTCCCAGTCTATTTAAAATTTCAATAATCTTGCGACTGTTAGTCAGACTTTTGATAACAAGGCCCAGTTCTAAATGTTTGGAGGTCTTAATTTTGCCATTTGTTACATTATAGATCACATCCTGGCACAAAGAATTAACTTTAATACCTTCAGAATCTTTGTTACGGCGTGAGTAAGGACCAGACAATAAGCTGCTAAAAAAATGTTCTAATATTGAAGGGATTTCGCATTCGCCAGCATAAATATCCTTCGGTTCGGGATCACCTGGTAACGGGTTCTTTTTAATGTGTAGAACTTCTCTCCGCAATAAAAATGCAGTGTTTTGTACATCCAATAAATTGTTGATATTCATTTTAGACTCAAGGTAAGCTTTCATTTCATTTAAAGACATTATTGCATTATATATTAACGATTGCTTTTTATGCATATTGAATTTAACGGTATCTTTAAAATGATTTTGAAGTTTTGATTTCATATTATGTGCAGTGATACAAATATTTGATGAAATCTTTCCTTCTCCGAATTGTTGGCAATTTTCAAAGTAATATTGTTCATACATCGACAAAATTCTATTGAGGTAAATGGCTGACTTACGCTGTATTACGTTCTTCTCAATATATGTACATAGCATTTTGAATGACATTTGATGAATTTTCTGCCTTATTTTATACGATGATGGATTTCTGTTTTTGAAGATATCTCTGTTCATATTTAACTCTACATATTCTGTGATACTTTACTTCCTTGGCAATAAAATCAATATCTGTTATTTTTATCAAAAGTTTTGAATCATTCAAATAAGAGGCGTATTTTTTAATCTTCTTTTCGAAATTCTTGGTTTCGCATGAACTTAAAGAAATTTTTTTGTTATTATGTCGAAGGAACAATTTATCACAAAAAATGCATATATTTGTAAGTATTCCTGTTTTAGAATTTCTCAAAATTTGAAGGGAACTTGATCTTGTTTCTATCAAATTTGAAGACGAACAGGATGTGATATCCGAGTTGATTTCTATTGCATTTTTAACTGGCAATGACAAAGAGGCCGCTAACTCTAACTGTTTGGTTTTGATAGCAGTAAATTTTCGGTAACACGGCGTATGATACCCCCAAATAACATCATTACACCCATCTGGTAATTCAAAATGTGAGTATTTTAAATTTAACTTCTTTCTAGCTTGGAGAACTTCACTACATTTTTTAAAAGTGATATCGGAAAACAACTTTACAGCAGCGTCAGTATTATCATCGAATTCATTGATGTGTATGCAACACTTCTTTATAGAGATTTCCTCAGTGTTCAGATGACGTCATTTTCCTTCTACAAAATTTTTCGTAATGCAATAAAAATCGCACAATTTTAAAACTAGTAAAGAAATTAAAACATACCATTAAGTTTTCACATAAAACATGGAACAAGTCTTTTGATACAAACAGAACGAACGACACTTTTTTTCACCTGAACTATAAATGCACAAATAATAGTGTAGCGGTAGATACAAAATTCGAATAATTGACCGTTTTATATCTACCCTTCAAAACGGCGCAGGTCAATTTCTAACGGTTCCTTTCATGGTAGGGACCAAGGCCGATATTGTGAAAGCAAAAATCGATAAAACAAATATCTAAAATTTAAGCCTAGAATAACGATGTTTGATTTTCAATAAAAAAAATTGGGAAACATTTCACGGGAGAAATAGATATGCTGATTTTTGTCTTAAAGAAAAGTTGTAGAGTTTCTTATTTCTGATCAGATGGTACAAATTGCAAATTGGAATATAGCCATTTTTTATCGTCTTTTTGTTCAAATTTTTGAGTACGTCTGCTTTACAAACGCCGTGGTCTGCTCTAATTCTGAAAATACGGTAGTACATATCACCAAAAACAAAACAAATTTCTAAAATTTAAGCCTGGAATAATGATGTTTGATTATCGATAAAAAAAAAAGGGAAACGTTTGACGGGAGAAATTGGCGTCTGCCGGGTTTAGACCGCCGTCTGCTGATTTTTGACTTAAATAAAAGTTGTAGAGTTTCTTATTTCTGATCAGATGGTACAAATTGCAAATTGGAATATAGCCATTTTTTTATCGCTTTTTTTTTGAAATTTTTAAGTACGTCTGCTTTACAAACGCCGCCGTCTGCTCTAATTCTGAAAGTACAGATCTATTTATCACCAAAAACAAAACAAATGTCCCAAGTTTCATCCTGGAATAACACCGCATGTTTATCGCCAAAAAATTACAAATTCAACAGCCCCCCCTTAATTAATGCCGCCACTAGGAGGCGGCAGACGGGTGTTGTTATGATTACTACAGTGGTAGAATTAGCCTAAAGACATTAAACCTTTGGAATATTTCCATTAATCATTTTCACGCCAGCTCTCGTACTAATAGGTGTCGTTCTGTCTCAAGGGCCTATTGGGAAAGACCTTCCAATAGCTTTTGCAAGCAGAACGCTTAATCCAACCAAAATACGGTATTCAATTATAGAGCGCGAGCTCCTAGCAATAGTGTGGGCCACTAAACACTTTCGGCCTTACCTATACGGAAAACCTTTCAAAATCATAACAGATCACAGGCCTTTAACATGACTATTCAGTGTTAAAGACTCTGGCTCAAGGCTCGTCCGCTGGAGGCTCAAACTGGAAGAATATAGTTACGAGATAATTTATAAAAAAGGATTGCTTAATGAAAACGCAGATGCCCTATCTCGCATCAAAATCGATAGTAATAAAGATTCGTTAACTTGTTCTAAAATAAATGCTCTAACCCGAGGTGTTAACGATATTCCCGAAGGAATTGAATATGATAATTTTGTTCAGGATGAAAGAACTTACGAAACACTGAAGACTACTGTAGGTAAATTCAATGATAAGAATCACAGCTACGAAGTACTTTTCCCTTCTGATAATTCTAAAAAAGTGAATTTTATTTTATTTGATGCAGAAAATCCCGAATGTAAAGACCCAATAGAGTTAAAAACATCTAAATCAATACGACATTTAACTTATGTAATCAACACATTTAATACACCCCGAGAAATGTTTGAAAATATTTTAATAATTTTAACCTTGGTCTCTTATGAAGACTTATTACGATTTACTATATCGGAAAATGAAAGTATTTTGCTGATAAGAATGATAAATTATTTGCGGAATAAACTCCATTTCCCAGACGACCAAGAAATACAAATAAACCTAACTTACAAATTTTCAGGGAATTTAACTGATTTTCCGAAAATTATTTCCATGCACCATGACCCTCTAGCGTATGGTCATAAGGGAATAAACGAAACAATGAATAGAATTAAAGAATTTTTTGATTGGTCAAACATGAAAAACGATGTCACGAATTATATAAATAATTGCGAATACTGCCAAAGAAATAAAACCACCAGACGTTCTTACGAAAGTCCAATGACGATGACTGAAACACAGCTGAAGTTTATCTTTCAAAAAGACATAAAGAAACAATTTTGATCATTCAGGACCAATTAACGAAATTTATTCAGGCTTACATCTTAAGAGATAAAACAGCTGTAGAAGTAGCGACTCACTTCCTTAAATTTATTTCAACTTTTGGCTTACCAAAAAGGGTACATTCGGACCAGGGTGGGGAATTCCTTAAAAAAAATTAAGTAAAGTAGAAAAAGAATTATTCATTGAACATACATTTACGGTTGCTTATCACCCTAAAAGCAATGGGGCTATAGAGAGGGTAATAAGTACCATAAAAGACACCATAGCCACTTCAATTGATTGAAACAGATACAATAATAATTACGAGGTGCTATTATCAAATGCTGTATTAACTTATAATTGTTCCGTAAACAACAGCACAAACTTAATTCCTTATGAGGCACTGTACGGCATTAAACCACGGAATGTTAATAACCCTCAAGACAGGGTAGGGTCAGCAAAAAACATCTGAATCATTTTTAGCTGAACGAAAGGGTGTTCTTTCTCAACTACACGAACTAGCACATAAATAAAATTGTCCCTAGACGTGGGACTGGATGAAACAAAACTGTCCCTAGACGCGGGACTTCCGAAATGCAAGATTTAACATCCTAAATGTAGGACAAAAAAAAACTGACCTACCAGTATATCCTAAAATCGATTTCACTTTTTTTTTATGGTAAATAAGTGATTAAGTGATAGCATGGCCGAATATAAACAAAAACAGCTACCGTAGCTGTAGTATTTTGTTTTTGAGTTATAAACAAAAACTAAAATTTGTCGATTTTTAACTTACGCAAAATACTATTTCTAAAAAATGTCAGTATATTTTATTAGCATTATTTCAATTTATCGGCTGCCGAGTCGGCCGCGCCGTCTCGTCTGTCTACCACATATAAACCAATGCAAACGTGTGCCGATTCGGCGCGCAGATACGTGTGTCATGGCCCCAAATCAAAAAACCGCTACTACTAATCGCGTTTTACAATAGACATGGAAGATAAATACAAGAAATTCTTAAGCTCAAAAAGAGCATGAAGGGGTGGTTTTCGCGCCCAACATATATGTATATATATTCTTGATCAGCATGATGAACTCTACGACACACTTTTTTCTTCTTCAAGAAAATTGAAAGGGGGTAAGCTATATGTTCATAATTACCAAACATTCTTAGAAGAATTTGAATAAAAATAAACTACCTGCAATAAATATTAAAAATTTGCATCAGTCTTTTGTACCTATTAAAATAATAATCATCATCATCATTTCATTATCATATGTTATAAATGTTCTAGTGTATGGAGGCTTGTGTGTTTGTCCGTCACTCAGTTAATCATGGAAAAAAGTAGCGAAAATAGCATTCTTCGGTTAAAGATTGTCGAAAAACTGCAAAAGACGCGCAAAATGCCATCAACGATTTCGATTAAAACCAAATGAAGTAGGGTTTTGCAAAATTTCATTACGATAGGAAAAAACGCATTTTTGGCTAAAAGTGAAATCGCGTCCATCAAACTCTTCCGAAGATCGAATAATCTGGAATTTGCCGACTATTAAAACGTTCAATATAAAGACCAAAGGGTTACGTAGGCCTATTGTCGACATCCATAATGTTTTCATTTAATGAGAATTTGTAATTAAAAATCGTTAATTATGACAAGTCGGAATTCTAAGGAAACAATTGCTCAGACTGGATGAGTGGAGCTTATATTATTATTACTTCGATATGTAGATTTTAACACCACAATATTGACGTTTATCAAAGAACGTTTATAAAAATAAAATAATCGTGAATTAATATTCATTAAAGTTATCATTCTAAACATAAAAACAAGTAAATATATAAATAAAATAATATAGGTATAAGCAGTAAAATGCTAAATATTACTAAATTTTGCGGAAATAATTAAATAATAAGTATATTTTTGATGCAATAGAATGGTATATGCGTTGTGTAAAAATCGTTGTGATTTTTAGGGGTAAGTTTCTCTGAACTAATGCTCTACATAGTAAATACTGAAAGTTATGTTGTTATAGTTAAAGTATTGTATGCTTTGTAGGTAATTCGAAATGAAAAAAAAACGCATCTGAATTTCTCCATGAACCGCCGATAGGTGTTATGCACGAATAGGGTAAGTAACCACCCTGAGGTTAATTGGTCCTCATAATTAAATTTGTTAAATGTTATGTACCACCGTCCAAGTTTTGACGGGTAGTCCTGTAACGGTAAAAAATGGGGTGTGTGATGAATGGTAGCGATCAACTTAAACATAAACATGGTGATTGTACGCTTTTACTCTCACCTCACCGACTCGATTCAAAGTTTAGTATGTTGTAATATTAGTCTTCGCTAGCAAGAATACAGGGTTTTTCAAGTAACCCGTCGGTTAAAAGTTTTTAAAGTTATAATGCCGGTAAAGTTTTGAAAATGTGGCAGATAACTTAATAGCTGATGCTCTATCTAATTAAAATATGTGCAGTTTACTCACACCTCTCCGATTCGATTCAAATTATATACTTAGTATGTATGCGGTATTCGTCGTCCCAAGCAAGAATATATATTTTTCCACTTTGAAAATTCAAATTCCTGAAAACGCATATCTAATACACTTTTCTAAACATTGAGAGCTTAGGGTGGAAACAGAAAGGGTAAAGGAAGTGTCATAAATTGGGGTGCTGTAGGACGTACGGTGGTTGGGAGTTGGTTATAGTATAGGTGATGGGGGATGTTGGGGGAGGGAAGGGATAAACAATATTGACAGAGTGAAAGTTTAGTATATCTCCGAGCACTTTTCTTTTGAGGGGCGGGGATGTTATAAGGGATGGGAGTTCAATAATCCAAGGGTTGAAGGAGGTTAAGGAGCAAGCGTACGCGTAAATGTACATACACCCCCTCTACCGTAACCATGACTCCCCACTACAACCTCCACTTCGCTACCGCCCCTCACAAATTTAAATTTATTCAAGAATACAAGGGTTGGAAATGGATAAGGTAGAATGCAGGTCTATGTACATTAACACACATACATACACACCCTACCGTAACCGTTTCTCTCTTGTAATCCTGAAAAAGTTTAAGGATACTGTTGGGGTAGTAGAGCGTGGGGGTAGTAGACAGTTCGTTGTGGATGGTAGTTGCAAAGAGTAGTCGTTGCAGGGGTAGGGGGTTTGAAGAACTCAACCCCTACGACACCCTCGAACCCATCCCAAACTTATTCTATCCATATTTTCCACCCCCCTACACTTCCCACACACTACACAATCCCCAACCCCCAACACACTACCTCCTACAGCAGTCCCGCCTCTCACCCCACCTACATCCACTTTTATCCTGCTAGAAGTTTTCAATTTTCAGTGCTTGGAATTTGAATTGTCAAAGCGGAAAAAACCATATGATGGGGTGGTTGTCGCGCCCAACATACATGTATATTCTTGCTAAGGACGATAAATACTACAACACAATAAAATTTGAATCGAATCGGGGAGGTGGGAGTTAAGGCGTACATTTACTACGTTTTCATAGCTGATCACTAACCTTCATTACACACCCCATATTTTACGATTACAGTACTAGGTACCGCTCGAAACTTGGACGGTAGTTCATCGTGTTGTTGTTAACTATTGAAATGTTGAACTCTTTAACTCTTTATTGGTAAAACGTAGGTAATACAATGAATAACATGAATAACATAATTTTCTTTTCTACGACATACATACCATATACATACCCATTATTACATTCTTAGACTAGGAAAGAGAGGGGACACGTAACTCCTATGCCGACTGTACGTCGAAAATTGACGCAATATTTTGGTACCGGCTCCATTTACTGATCCCAAACAGTGCGTTGACAGCGTTGTGTAAAAGTGTCAATATAATTAAATAGTGTAGTTATGTTTTAGTGGATTTTTGTTTAAAACAATGCTGATTTGTTCTTCTTACGGCTGTAAAAGCCGCAGTGAAAGAAATGAACCAGAAATCACATTTCACAAGTAAAAAGAATTTTACGTAGTAAGGTTAAGCAAAGAAAATCGTGTTTAATTTGTTTATTTTTTACATACTACTTAAAATATGTTATGATTTACGTACAATAATCATTAATGCATCATATTTTTTTTTTGTTGGAATGGTTTACTGATAGTGAGAGAAACAATAAATACTTTCAAAGTTGTAAGATGCATGCGTTTACCACAGTATTACCATAGGCGGCGTCACTTTTAGTTATAAAAATCTAAAAAAGTAAAATTAATTAATTAATAAAATTCGTCTTAATATTTATTAGTTCCGCCACATCATGTTAATTAACGTTAATAAAATAATTCTTTGCATTTAATTTCATTGAATATGTATTCTGCAGTATTCTCATTGACATAAAATAAATAATATTTTCTTAGTAACGTAAGACGCAAAAAAAGCAGTTCTTAATAATTGTTTACGTTATCAAATAAACAATTGATACTCTGTATGGAATGATAATTGTACGAATAATGGTAACAAAACAAACTCCCTCTTAACATTTTATGTTGCGATACTGAGCGCTGTCTCGCGATCACAATCGTCCTCAATTTTCAGTCGACTATTACCTGTCCCCTCTCTTTCCTAGTCTAAGATTACATTACTATGACCATCTTAATTTCACTTGCCACTGTGACTCATAACCACAGACATGTACATCAACCCATAGATATATTTATACACAACAGAATATATTCCACACATAGCATTTAACAAATGTAGTTATGAAGACCACTTTCTACCGTAACCTCAAGGTATTAACCCTGTTGGTGCATAGGACCTATCGGCGTTTCATGTAATTATTCAGATGTGTTTTTTTTTTCATTTCGAATTACCCACAAGTCACACAATACTTTAACTATAACATGACTTTCAGTATTCACCTCGTGGAGCACATTATTTCGAAGAAACTCACCCCTAAAAGCATTTACCATCCTAGTGCTTCAAAAATGTACTTATTATTTAATTATAGTTGAACCCGTCCAGCCATAGCGTCCAGCATTGGACGGTGGTACATAGAATTTAAGAAACTTCATTCGGGAAAACAATTTAATACCATAACCACATTTGGCTTTCGATTGTTTCTTTCTTAAGGGTCTATATTGTTAGGCTGTTTTGAGAAATCCTTGTAAAGGGGTGGTTTCCACGCTCAAGATGTATGTATATTCTCGCCAGGGACGAAGAATACTATAATTTTCTAAAATTTAAACCGAATCGGAGAGGTGGGAGTAAAAGCGTACAAATACCATGTTTCTATTTAGTTGATCGCTACCCTGTATTACACACCTCATTTTGTGGGCAATAAGAGCAATAAGGCAATTGTTCATTAATCCAATTTTCTTAATAAACAGTGATCAATGACCAAGAGCGCAGTTATCAATTTTTATTTAAGAGTTGAATTCTCATCTCAATCGTTTCATCTAAGGAAAGATATTTAGCGGAAAATTTAAAAACTGACAAATAAAAAAACTTAACTAACAATAGTTAAATTAATTTAATTTCATTAAATCTGGCAATATAATTTTGGGCGAGTCGTTCTCTTATTATCAGTTCGGGTAATTAAAGTATGAAAAATTGAGATCTAGATGATTAATGGATTAAAACCAAACATAATATTTCTTAATATTATTATGTTTATTTCGTTTATTCGCTGATGGCCGCTTTTGTGGTTCTATTTGGCAATGTATATCCTTATACCAAAGGATCGTTGTTGGTGTTGAACCTAAATTACCGCTAGCTCCCGCAGATGGCGTTCACATGTCATCTGTGGTTTTATATTGAACTAGACCTGGAGAGGTTTCACTTGATTTGGTCGCTATGACCTATGACGTTGTGATGAGAGCTAATGAGCTAGAAATCGCGATGTACGTCTGGTGATACGACGGAATGCCGACCAAACATAATAACCGTGTTCCGATATTTATGAATCAGTTATTGTAAATAAAATTATAAAATGTTCGACCCCCTCCACAACACCTTAAATTAATATTTACAATGTATATATATATAAGAACCTTGTACTTAATTTTAGTTATATGTCTTCTGAAGATGCCCATGTTGGGCGAAACAATTGTAAAGATTTTTTTAATAAATAGTGGAAAAAGTTAGTTACAGTTTTATTTATTTTTCTAGTGTTAATTATGTTTTTCCATAAAGTAACGGCAGAAACTATCATATTCCTAATACATTTGTAATATTAAAGCCATATATTAATGATATGGAGTTCTGGCTGGGCTCATGGTGAAACATGTTATAATATCAAAATAAAACAAAACACTTGGTAATAATTTGTTTCACAATTTATTTATCAAACTGACAATATTGTTTCGGCAGTTATGCCATTATCAAAGTAAATATACAGGTAAATTAACAAGCATTTATATAAAGGGCCTTAAACTAATACAAACATACAAATATGGGGTGTAGACCGCAAGTTACAGGTTTGTTTTGGTTGATAACTTTAATAGCGGGGAAATCCTAAATTCGGTCTGGTCATTTGTTACCTGTTTATGTTGTGCTATTGCTTTATATATTTCTAAGTTTTCTAGGAGATTTAAGCGTTTACCTTTATTGCAATTGTGTATGAGCTTTAAACTATTGTTATCTATAAAATGATTATTCTCTATACAGTGTTCAGCTAGTCCTGTAGATTTTTTACAATTCGAAATAGATTTGTTATGTTCATTTAAGCGTATTTTTAATGACCGACCAGTTTGCCCCAAATATATGGCTGGACAATTTTGACAATTTATTTGGTAGACACCATTCTTTTCCAAAATACATTTTTTATCAATTTTGTTATTCACCAACAAAGTGCCTAAATTGGTTTTGTTTAAAGATATAGGAGTGATTTCTAATTTCTTGAGTTGATTAGAAATATTATTAGAAATCTTTGGTATGTAGTTAAGGAAGGAAAACAGTTTATTCTCCTTGATGGTACAGTGGTAAAAGGATTTAAAATTTTGTTTCCGTCTTTTTTTATATAAGAGGTCATCTATCAAAGAAATGTCAAAACCGTTATTTTTTGCTAAAAGTTTGATCGTTAGCAATTCCTTGTCAAAGTTTTCTTTAGTTAAGGGTAAATTTATTAACCTATGTAAATAAGAGTGAAACGAACTTAGTTTAATATTATATGATTGTCGTGCATGTGATGGTATAAGTGTGTCTGTGGCAGTGGGTTTGCGGAAAATGTCAATGTCAATATGATCTTTGGATCTCGTTAATTTTAAATCTAGAAATGATAACTTACATAATTTTTCAGTTTCTAACGTAAATTGTACCGAAGAATAAAAGGAATTAAGGTGATTCAAAAAATGGTCTAATTCTAAATCTGAACCTGTCCACAGACACAGTATATCATCAACATACCGAGTCCAAAAATGCACTTTGTTGACTAAATTAATATGGCCCTCAAATAATTTGTTTTCTAAATTAGACATAAAAATCTCACTGAATAACGGTGATAGGGGTGAACCCATAGGGACACCATTTAATTGTTGGAAGAACTTACCATTGAACTTAAAATAACTTTGATCAAGGTAAAGGCTAATTGCAGATATTACATCAGTTTTCTCATTATTAGTTAAATTGATATTATTGTTAGCTAAGTTTTTACAAATAGATAAAAGTTCCTTAACCGGTATTGAAGGAAACAAGTTTATCACATCAAAGGATACTAATTTGTAATGAAGGGGTAGAGGGAGATTTTTTAAAGTATTTGCCAAGCTTAACGAGTTTTTAGTGGCATATGCGGAGTTAAAATTTAACCAAGCTAACTGTGCAGCCCACGAACAATTTCAACGACAGGCAAAAAAACTACAATACCTCAAAGGAAGAAAAAAGTCCGCCGACACAACTCAGAACGTAGAAAATCTTCCTACTATAGACTTCAACCAACGGGTTAGTAATCTTTCGAATATTAAATTTACATCTAATGAAATCAGTCTCTTAGAGAAAGGTTTAAAATATAGTCCTCACTTTTCAAATCATTCGAAAGAGTTGGACAATCTACTTGTTAATACAGAATTAGCCATAGAAATGTCGAAGAATCCAAATAAAGAAGTAGAAAAATCAGTTTTTGCTAAATCTATTGGTAAACTTTTAAATTTAAATCCTCGTTGTGACTTTACGGAAAGGAACTTGATAAAATCGATCAAAAGTAAGTTAGAAATTAACAACCTTATCCTCTGTAAAGCGGATAAAGGAAACACTATAACTATTTTTAATAAAGACGACTACATACAAAAAACTTTGGCTATAATAAACAATGAGAATTTTAAAGTTTTAAAAACAGACCCCACCAATAAATTTCAAACTAAAATCAAATCCTTTCTAAAAAGTTGCAACAGTTTGTTTGAAGAAAGAGACAAATACATGTTAACTTTGATGAATCCGAGTGCGCCACTACTCTACAGCTTACCCAAAATTCATAAGATCAACTATCCAATGCGCCCAGTTGTATCATATGTACAAGCCCCTGCGTACAAACTTTGTAAAAAACTAAACAATATTTTACCAAAATTATTAAATTTTAACTCCGCATATGCCACTAAAAACTCGTTAAGCTTGGCAAATACTTTAAAAAATCTCCCTCTACCCCTTCATTACAAATTAGTATCCTTTGATGTGATAAACTTGTTTCCTTCAATACCGGTTAAGGAACTTTTATCTATTTGTAAAAACTTAGCTAACAATAATATCAATTTAACTAATAATGAGAAAACTGATGTAATATCTGCAATTAGCCTTTGCCTTGATCAAAGTTATTTTAAGTTCAATGGTAAGTTCTTCCAACAATTAAATGGTGTCCCTATGGGTTCACCCCTATCACTGTTATTCAGTGAGATTTTTATGTCTAATTTAGAAAACAAATTATTTGAGGGCCATATTAATTTAGTCAACAAAGTGCATTTTTGGACTCGGTATGTTGATGATATACTGTGTCTGTGGACAGGTTCAGATTTAGAATTAGACCATTTTTTGAATCACCTTAATTCCTTTTATTCTTCGGTACAATTTACGTTAGAAACTGAAAAATTATGTAAGTTATCATTTCTAGATTTAAAATTAACGAGATCCAAAGATCATATTGACATTGACATTTTCCGCAAACCCACTGCCACAGACACACTTATACCATCACATGCACGACAATCATATAATATTAAACTAAGTTCGTTTCACTCTTATTTACATAGGTTAATAAATTTACCCTTAACTAAAGAAAACTTTGACAAGGAATTGCTAACGATCAAACTTTTAGCAAAAAATAACGGTTTTGACATTTCTTTGATAGATGACCTCTTATATAAAAAAAAGACGGAAACAAAATTTTAAATCCTTTTACCACTGTACCATCAAGGAGAATAAACTGTTTTCCTTCCTTAACTACATACCAAAGATTTCTAATAATATTTCTAATCAACTCAAGAAATTAGAAATCACTCCTATATCTTTAAACAAAACCAATTTAGGCACTTTGTTGGTGAATAACAAAATTGATAAAAAATGTATTTTGGAAAAGAATGGTGTCTACCAAATAAATTGTCAAAATTGTCCAGCCATATATTTGGGGCAAACTGGTCGGTCATTAAAAATACGCTTAAATGAACATAACAAATCTATTTCGAATTGTAAAAAATCTACAGGACTAGCTGAACACTGTATAGAGAATAATCATTTTATAGATAACAATAGTTTAAAGCTCATACACAATTGCAATAAAGGTAAACGCTTAAATCTCCTAGAAAACTTAGAAATATATAAAGCAATAGCACAACATAAACAGGTAACAAATGACCAGACCGAATTTAGGATTTCCCCGCTATTAAAGTTATCAACCAAAACAAACCTGTAACTTGCGGTCTACACCCCATATTTGTATGTTTGTATTAGTTTAAGACCCTTTATATAAATACTTGTTAATTTACCTGTATATTTACTTTGATAATGGCATAACTGCCGAAACAATATTGTCAGTTTGATAAATAAATTGTGAAACAAATTATTACCAAGTGTTTTGTTTTATTTTGATATTAAAGCCATATATTTTTTAAGGATGTTTTTATCTGTAATATTGCTACCATAATTGATACCTTTAAATAAATAGTATTAAATTTTTGTTGTTTTTGTCTACAAACAATCAGTCAGTACACTTTTGTACCATTCGTGGCGTTAGGATGGCGGGGTGGCGCTCGTGTCGTTGAGAACCATGGTCGTGTAACTATTTGTTGTTAGAATTATATATGTAAAACCTTATCCCGTTCGGACTCCTTCTATCTATACCTGTGTGCAAAGAATAGACTATATAGTATATATACTAACGTATATAAGAATGGGCACTTCTATAGTAACTGAAAACCGATCGGCGCCTCTATGAATTTGGGCCGAACTAAACTTAAAATGGCGGCAAATTGGAATGTTTCTATTTCTTTCTTTGTGATTATAATATTTTGAACTTTCTTACGCCTATTTCACAAAAGTTCACCAAACATTCTTAGTGAAAATAATGATGTTTGGTTAACTTTTATAGAATAGGAGTAAGAAAGTTCTAAATAATAGCAGAATTCTGTTAATAGTCTTAATTTTTTGTAAATATAGTTTTGGTTTTTACACTAATGGTAGGAGCAGATAAGTAAAAATAAACCAAATTAAATTACAGAAAAAAGGATTTATTGAAGAATTACTGATAAACAGTTATATCATACAGTATTGCTTAAGTCAAAATAATAAACCCATACCTACTAACTTATTGTGATTAGGTAAATAAAAACAATATTAAAAACAATAAAACACGGTTACAATAAAATAGAAGCAGAAGATACTGTTATTCACATTATCACATAAAATTTTACGTAAAAGAAAATGTAAGCACTCACAATTACACCAGTTTAATGAAGTAAAAATCAAGCAGTTTCTATATTTTTACATACTGTACGTTCTGTTTCCAACTTCTCGTGTTTCTGTACTTCTACATACCTAATCAGTAATCATACATATAAAAAGGTTCACATTACCTTATATTTTTGTTATAATACTTTTGCCTGTTTGGATAGATCATATTTTTGATGGTTAGATAGTTGTTTGTATCGGTAATCTATTTAAGGAGTTTCCTGATCGATTTCAAAACGATTGAAAATCAATGAAAATTTGGGATATTGTTCTTTTAAACTTAATAAGACACTACAGTAAATTTCAAATCGATTCACTGAACCGTTTATGAGATGATGTTTTTAATTTTCATTAATTTTACATGGGTTCTTATGGAAAATACATATCTCATTTAATATAAATATCAAATAAAAATAGAAAAAAACGGTTGAGCTTCTTCCATTTTTTTTTCTATATATAGTTTCAACTTAATAGAAAGTTCTCCTGAAATTTCATTGACCTTTGATACTTCGTTTTTACAGGATTAATTATAATCAATTATAATTTCTAATAATTCGACGCTTTACGTGACATGCGGCTTTACCAAACAAAAAGATCTGGCAACGTCGAAATAGTAGTCACGTGATCACATATTTCTATCTTTGTCGCTGTCATTAACATTCGTTCTGTATGTTACTTTTTTGCAAATATTCAGAATTTTTTTCTTTTGCTTTAGGTCGAAATGAATATTTTCTGCTTTTTAATCCACACTGTTGTTGAGCAAGTCGCATTAAATAAGTCTTTTTGGTAACAAGTTTACCTTTCCAACGATAATTTGCTTTTAACATTGTATTAAGAGATCTGTCAACCTACCTCAATTTTCCTATACGCTATACTGTCTACATAACTATAGTTTGCAATCCTGCCAATTTAAGAAAAATAAAGAAATAATATTACAGCGTTGCCACGATCAACTCTTTTTTATGAAGGCTAAATTTTAGCGTTTACAATAAGACATTATTTAAATTTTTGGTGTATATACTATACACTTACCTTCTTAATGATATATAAACAAAGTTTAATCATGTAAGTCAATCAATAATGTTAATAATTAAAAAAAAATTTAGTTTTATGAAGTTAGATTCACGGCATATTCACTGTCAAAAGTTTTCTTTCTTAAAATAGAAAATTTGTGAATTTAATGTAAAAACGTCTATAAAGTTTAAAAATACTTGAAATTAAGTAAGTATTCAATGCAACTAATTGTCACTACCAATTTTATTCATGTTTTATATATGCAATACGTAGATATTTAAGATTTTAAATTTTTTTGTGCTTTTGCGTCCGATTGTACCTCAGGAAACTCCTTAACGATTCTTGTTGCTTAGAAGCGGTTGTAATTTTTACTGTGGCGCCACCTAACAATTTGGGCCGAACTAAGGCCACAAAAAATCCTCTTCCGCCATTTGATTGTCTGGGTCTGCCTGTGTGTATACTTCGTGTACATTATGGTGTCTCTGTTCTCTGGTGGGGATTTTCTAATGTTTTACAGTAGTTGAGTACATACGTCATTTTGTGTCGTCTATTTTGTAGTTATCTGTTGTATTATTAAAACGTTAAGTTGGCTCAATTGTATTGAATTTATTTAAAAAAATGAACATTGTTCTAGGAAATGACCATGAAATGACATTGTTGATATTTTAAAAGCTGCTGTGCAAATATTATAGACAGGGTAAGAAGCATTTGTCCTTCAAGTTTTCATGAAGTTTTTAATATCATAAATGTATTATGCACGTCATACTTTGTAACTTGTACGGTTTTCTCGTAGAATAGCATATACTTTTCACGTTATTAGGTATTCCTTAAAGCAAAAAATGCCGTCAGGAAGTCTTAAAACTAAGTTGCAGAACTTGCAGAGAAGTTTAGAAGAACTTAATAAGGTAATTTTGTATTAAATACCTATATCTTGATCAGTTTTTGACAATGAGTATTTTAGAATGAGTATAACACAATTACTCCAAGTACTGTTAAGACTTATTACCTGGCATTAGAACAAGTAATACAAAATCTGTGCACTTCACTATTGTCTGAAGAAGAACTCAGGTTGTTGTGTGCTTGCTGTTTTGAATATATTGATAGTGTACATGTTCTGGCTACAAAATTGAACTCTTGCCGATATTCAAAGCGTTGTAACATAGTCCAAGGACTTCTTAGTATACTCGCAGTGAGTAATTAAAATATTCATTTTATTAAGCAATCTTAAATTTGTAAGGTTTAGATCAGAGTGAGCAACCTTTTTTAAAATGACCCAGCTAAAAATTTAAAAATATTATTGAAGAAACTTACGATAACCCAAACAATGGTCAACTCATATTTTTTTTTTTGTTAATGAAATGAACGTGCTATAAGAAATGAAATAAAACATTCACTATTAGAAATAGTGATTTAATCTAACTGTACTTGATCGTAGACTAAGAGGAGTCTAAGGTATAAGTATAGGGAGCTGTTGATATACCACAATATCTCAAAACAAAATTTAATTTACTCAACATAATCTGTAAGCTTACAGATTTAGCAGAAGGTTCATAAAGTAGTTCTAAACCCTTGGAAAGAGTTGTTCATTTTTCCCTGTATATGACTCGTCAATAGCATATACCTATGATTTCATTATTTTTGTCCTTTAAAGTTTTTAAACTCTGGGAATAAATAGCGGTTTGATGGAGAATATAGCGGTTTTGTAGAAGAATATAGCGGATGTTTAATTAGTTGAAATCAATTTTAAGATTGGAATCATTTTGCAGTTTTCTGCGACAAAAATGGGATAATCTTGTTAGATTTTTTGGAACAGGGTAGAATAGTTTCTTGTTTAGCGTGTTTCATCGATATTAAAAAATATTAACTAGTAATAATGGCCTAAGTTAGTTAATTTCCTTTTATAAAAGAATAATAATGATCTCAGCCTAGAATCGAGGATTACATCAGGAGACCAGCAGTATCTCTAAAACCGTTAGAGGTAGACATAGGGAGACCTGATACAGTTTTGAAAAAGAATTAATTATGTTATCTCATAGTGAAAATATACATGGTGTTTCATTTAAGAAAACAGAAGTATGCATATCTGAAGTTGATGGAAGATTGACCCGTTTTTCTGGACACCCTGTATATTAGTGTATGATTGGAAATATCTCAGCGGATAGCTCAAACTTTTGCATTAAGTTGTTCAAAAGCCAATTATTACAAACTACCCGGATATCGGTAAATTATTTTTTTACTTTAAACCTGCATTTTCAAAAAATAATAAATATCTCGAAAACCGTAAAAGCTAAGTATAGGAAACCTTCAATAAAGTCGACCTTATTTTCGATGTATATTTGTATATTTGTTAAAATTTTAATCATTTATTGTAGAAAAATAAAAGTGGAACATACGTGAGTGTTGCTACTGAATCATACTGAACTACTTTATTAAAACATGATTAAAACGTTAAAATAACAAATAATAACAAGTAACAAGGAAATACGTGTTTATAATTTATTTGTTTCTCTTAACGGTATGCTTAAAATATTTAATATCGTGAACTTTCCGCACATATCGGCGAACAATGAAGTCGTTGTACACCAACAAGATTTTGAAAATGCAATGAAATGTAGGGTGTTCCATTAAAAAAATAAAACAACTTCGGCATGCTTCTTTTTTTGTGTCAATCGGTACGAATATTTTTGGATTGTAGCCCTAATTGGTCTACATACGTCTGTATAGGCAGAATTTGAAAAAAAGCCGTCATTAGGCTTCGACAGATCGTGGCGTTACCCGTGACTCACCCTGTATAAAATTGTTCGAATGTATTATGTTTGTTCCGATTTAATTCAAAATCTAATTGACGGATTTTGTTATGTTTTTTCAACACGTTCCTTATGATTCCTGAAGTGACATAGTCTATATTATATTGAAATAAAGTAAATTTCAAATTACATTTTCATGCGTTCGTTAATTCTCGGACCGTGTTCCGATATACACTGTGAGCACTGTGACACGTTACGTCACACAGTATACTGGGCATGTTCCGATATAGACTGTGAGCACTGGACAGTAATGCCAGTATACAGAAATGCGTTCCGATATAGGCTTCCAGTGCACTGTGACAGTGACAGAAAGAAACTAATGACGTCATATTTGCCACCATCTTTGTACTGGGAGCGTATTACCTCTGGGAGGTAAGGCGCTTCCAGTAGTTTCCATTAGATAAAAATGGCAGACATAGCAAGAACACAGACCACACCACAACATGGACCAATATTTTTCTTAAAACTTATAAAAAGCTACAATTCATTAAAAGGATTAAAATGAAAGAAATTGAAACATTGTTATTGCTCTGTTTTACGGTTTTTGTAATTTGTTTGTTACTTAAACCACTAAACACCGTTTTTACTTAAACTTATTCTAAAAGCAGACCTGTTCAATCATGTAAGAGAAGGAACTTTTCCTCATTCTTTTACATTGTGTTCAATCCACTAGGTCTGGATGAATTACAAAATTGTGAAAAACGGAAATAGTAATTTTGAGGTTATTTCTACTCTTAACGTTTCTCTGCAAAAAATATGCATATTCTTATTTTGACAAATTAACATATACCTAAGCACAACATATACTATTAACAGAGTTTTGGTCGGTTCTGAATGAAACATTTTTTGAATAGAAGAAAATAAAATAAATAAACCACTTTTAAATGTTTCAAAACGAGTATTTATTTAACTCTACAATTATTTCGGTATTATAATACCTTTCTCAAGAGTAACAGGATTTAGGTATAAATAGATGATAAGCACCGCATTAAATTTAGTAAAATCCTGTTACTCTTGAGAAAGGTATTATTATACCGAAACAATTGTAGAGTTAAATAAATACTCGTTTTGAAACATTTAAAAGTGGTTTATTTATTTTATTTTCTTCTAAGCACAACATATTGGTCACTCGGAACGTTTTCTTGTTAGTAATTTTCATTAGTTAAGATCATGAAATTTTATTAGGTATACCGTTATAAACATTTTTTTATTCTCAAATACATAGTTTAAAAAATTTATTTCCCAAAAATTGCAATATTAAGCCTCATTAAATGTTAAAATCGTGCATTAATACATCTAGCGCCTCTATCGGATAGTGTCTTAATTATTTTTGACAAAAGTACTGAAACAGTACTGAAATACGTTCCGATATATAACAGCCAGTAGTAGATTCAGTGCAAAAATCTAAACCGGAACGGTGTTTACAGTATACTGTGTGACGTAACGTGTCACAGTGCTCACAGTGTATATCGGAACACGGTCACTGTAAACACCGTTCCAGTGTAGATTTTTGTACTGAATCTGCTCATCTAGGGCATGTTCCGATATAGACTGTGAGCACTGGACAGTAATGCCAGTATACAGAAATGCGTTCCGATATAGGCTTCCAGTGCACCGCGACAGTGACAGAAAGAAACTAATGACGTCATATTTGCCACCATCTTTGTACTGGGAGCGTATTACCTCTGGGAGGTAAGGCGCTTCCAGTAGTTTCCATTAGATAAAAATGGCAGACATAGCAAGAACACAGACCACACCACAACATGGACCAATATTTTTCTTAAAACTTATAAAAAGCTACAATTCATTAAAAGGATTAAAATGAAAGAAATTGAAACATTGTTATTGCTCTGTTTTACGGTTTTTGTAATTTGTTTGTTACTTAAACCACTAAACACCGTTTTTACTTAAACTTATTCTAAAAGCAGACCTGTTCAATCATGTAAGAGAAGGAACTTTTCCTCATTCTTTTACATTGTGTTTAATCCACTAGGTCTGGATGAATTACAAAATTGTGAAAAACGGAAATAGTAATTTTGAGGTGATTTCTACTCTTAACGTTTCTCTGCAAAAAATATGCATATTCTTATTTTGACATAAATTAACATATACCTAAGCACAACATATACTATTAACAGAGTTTTGGTCGGTTCTGAATGAAACATTTTTTGAATAGAAGAAAATAAAATAAATAAACCACTTTTAAATGTTTCAAAACGAGTATTTATTTAACTCTACAATTGTTTCGGTATTATAATACCTTTCTCAAGAGTAACAGGATTTAGGTATAAATAGATGATAAGCACCGCATTAAATTTAGTAAAATCCTGTTACTCTTGAGAAAGGTATTATTATACCGAAACAATTGTAGAGTTAAATAAATACTCGTTTTGAAACATTTAAAAGTGGTTTATTTATTTTATTTTCTTCTAAGCACATATTGGTCACTCGGAACGTTTTCTTGTTAGTAATTTTCATTAGTTAAGATCATGAAATTTTATTAGGTATACCGTTATAAACATTTTTTTATTCTCAAATACATAGTTTAAAAAATTTATTTCCCAAAAATTGCAATATTAAGCCTCATTAAATGTTAAAATCGTGCATTAATACATCTAGCGCCTCTATCGGATAGTGTCTTAATTATTTTTGACAAAAGTACTGAAACAGTACTGAAATACGTTCCGATATATAACAGCCAGTAGTAGATTCAGTGCAAAAATCTAAACCGGAACGGTGTTTACAGTATACTGTGTGACGTAACGTGTCACAGTGCTCACAGTATATATCGGAACACGGTCCTAGGAATCTGCTGCTGGCTGTTATATATTGGAACGTATTTCAGTACTGTTTCAGTACTTTTGTCAAAAATAATTAAGACACTATCCGATAGAGGCGCTAGATGTATTGATGCACGATTTTAACATTTAATGTGGCATAAATATTGCAATTTTTGGCAAATAAATTTTTTAAACTATTTGAGAATAAAAAAATGTTTATAACGGTATACCTAATAAAATTTTAACAAATGAAAATTACTAACAAGAAAACGTTCCGAGTGCCCAAAATGTTGTGCTTAGGTATATGTTAATTTATGTCAAAATCAGAATATGCATATTTTTGCAGAAACGTTAAGAGTAAAAATCACTTCAAAATTACTATTTCCGTTTTTCAATTTTCTAATTCATCCAGACCTAGTGGATTGAACACAATGTAAAAGAATGATGAAAAGTTCCTTCTCTTACATGATTGAACACGTCTGCTTTTAGAATAAGTTTAAGTAAAAACGGTGTTTAGTTTTAAGGTGACTTGTTAACCAATTTGTATACCTACGATGAGCGGTTTCTGAGATAATTTAACTTATAAAAAAAAAATCACTATTGCCAACCGAATTATAAAAAATCATTACTTCCTAGAGCTGTAATACCTGTATCTCAAAGTCAAAGTCCTGACAAAAGTGAACTCAAAAATGTGTACAGGGTGTTTAGAATAAAATGCAAAACTTCAAAGACGAATAACTTTGTTTTTTCAAACTGTACCTAACAAATTTTATTGTTTTAAACTCAGAAACTACTCATCGGTAGGTATACAAATTGGTTAATAAAGTCACTTTAAAATTTTGTGTTTAAAGCGGATTCGTCATCAAAAATATACCATTCCATTTAAAAGAACAAAGTTGACTTCAACTTGCGGTATAACCGGAAGTGCTACATAGATGGTGTTATTCCAATTGAGGAGAGCACACCCAATAACGTTACTGCCCAAATTTTCAAAATTCAAATCAAAGTAGTTTCCAATCTATCGACCACCGCGCTTTATACAGGGTGTCCCGTGGTGGATGGCCTATTAGAACTATATGAAAAACAGAAATACTGTTTTTATCGCATTTATTGTGAAGCACCATATTTAATAAATAGGTAAAGAGTATAAAAACAACTAATAATAATAATAATATTATTGAGTATTCAACAATAAATTAGTGAAACTTGCACCCAAAGTTGTTTTTATACTCTTTACCTATTTATTATATATGAAAAACCAAGGATAGGAAAATTTTGAAAAAAAATCACGTGGTAGTTATGGCCAATGATCTACAGTTTTAAAACATTTCCAATTTTGTAGCACTTCTAATTGATGCCAACTTTGTTATTTTAAATAGAATGGTACGTGAATTCTAAGGTAAGTTTTATAACCCACTTGTATACCAAGGATGAACAGTTTTTGAGATAATTTATAGGAAAAAATTATCAATTACTACCAGAATTATAAAGAAAACATAACTTTCACCAGCAATGACTTGGAGTATTGAAATTTTTACGATTCATAGTCGAGTCTTAAGCCTAATTTCCTACCAAAACTAAGTTTCACAATGTATACAGACCGTTAAAAAAATAACTAAAATCCAAAAACTTTAAATACCAATAACTTCGTTTTTTCAAATGGCACCTATCATACTTTATTTTTTCATTAGAATCCTTTTTATAGCCTCTGTCGATCCATATGGATCCTTCCTATTATCTTATTTAAAACGTTTCGATTAATTTTGAGTTTTTATAAGAATAGCTAATTTTACTTTTGGTATTATAAAAGTGACAAATACTACTACGTGACTTTTTTTTTTCAAAAATTCCCTAGGCTTAGTTTTCCATATAGTTATAATAGGCCATCCACCGAGGCTCATCCTGTATATTGTAGTATAAACGGGAGTTAATTTCAAAACAACAGTTTTCTTCTCTTTTATTTTAAAAACAATAACGCAACGCCGGGTATATCTGCTAGTTGTTTAATAATTTTTTGTAGAGGGATGCGGTTTTCAGTTTTCCATTCAGAAGTAAATAATCTATTATTCATAAATACTGCACAGACATGTACTTTTTAAATACCATGAAATTTATCAAGCGGGAATAACTTTTTTTTTTTTAAATGGACCCCATATTTTTTTTGACGTCGAACAATGCAAAATTAAATTTCCTTTCTACTGATATAGGGCTGTTGATACCTGCTGCCCATAATTCTTCAGAAATTAGCATATTTCTTCATATGTCTTGATATCTCGATAGCCACTGCTTGCGTTCGGTGATTTTGTTTTCTTTTGTGTCAGTAATTTTTGTTTGACGAGTGAAAAATACAATAAATCATGAATAATAAAAATTGTGCAATCAATACAATTACTTATATTTTCTTCAAAACAATTTGCAAGAAATGGTACAAATTTTACTAATGTACTTGTTGGGGTACAACAGATGTAGTACCTACATAATGTTGCACCCGTTCATTAGGGTACCTAAGTGAGGGAGTATCTTATAGTAGGAAGCATAACTATAGCGCCACCCTATATTTTGTAGTGTTTGTCAATCAATGGTTATTAAGATATTTTTGTTTTTGCTAAAAAATTCCTATTTTCATTCCACTCTTTAAAAATTGAAAACACATTTTATTTATTTATTTATGAATTCATTTTTGTACAAGTTATAAAGCAAGGTTCGTTCTTTCGATTTGATGCCAGTTTGTCAGTCTACAGCATACAGGGTGTTTTAATTTAATTTTTAAAAATGGCAAACTTCGACATTTGCATAAGATTTTAACAAATGTTCAAAATTACGTCCGTCAATTTCTAGACATTTTTGCTACCGCCGAGTATACGTCTCGTAGAAGAATAAATTGTAAGAGATTTATGTTCAAGGCACTACATTTGTGTATTACTGTTTACCGTTTAAATTTTTGTCGTGCAAATGCAGTAAAAAAAATTTTGTTGTTCCTTACTCCAGAAAAACATTAAATTGCCAACGATTTTGAAAATCTATTTCTCTAAGAACGGATTTGTATCACTCCAGCAGTGGGAATTATGCCAATTAAAAACACCATTCCTTGTAAATTTAGCCTTATCATTCCCTATCATAACATCCAAAAATTGTTCGTTTTCATGGAAACGGGTCAAAATACATTCATAAAATCCATCTTTGAAAATCGATTTCTTTTAAATGTTGTACTCGGCCATAAGGAAACGGATTGACTGTATTCATTTTTAGTTTTCATTGCACAAAAGTTTTAGAGACTAGAATCCAAAACAGCATCTCTAATTTCAATTGAGTTGAATATGCTGCAAAGTATCCTAAAATGGCTATTTCGACATTTTCATCATCAACCAGGGGTTTTCTTTGTAATTTTGTTTTTACAGATCCGTAAATTATGGTTTCGTTAAATTGTTTTTGTATTTGGATTTTTTCGAATTGCCAGTTGTCAATGTTACAATTGTTTGAATATATGTATGTATACATCCATCATTGATGAGAATGTGTGTAATAAAATGTTCTTCGCTTTGTAGTCATTAAAAGCTAAAAGTTCGTTATATCTCTTGTTATTAATACTTAAACATTAATAAGTACGTAAATATTATCTCAAAATACATTATTCCCTCAAAGTAAATAATATTGGAAATTAAGCGGTTGTTTGTCACTTGTGAAACATGTCGATAATAGAATAGCAATAAAGACACACTTGGTTTAAGTTTCACGATTTTTTATTTATATCTTGACGATATCGTTTCGGTTATTATACCTGAAAATATATTTAAATAATTTTGTGGGAATAAATGTAGAAACAAATAATTTATTAACATAAAATATATCCGTACATCTTTACCGTACGATCTGAAGAGAGTGAGTGTCCGTTTCTCTTACCTCTATTTATCCTTCCATCTTATCTGAATTAATTATATCTATAAAGAGCCTCCTGCTCTCCTCAGGTCCATGACCATAGTACATACATAAATACATATGTAAATTTACACATATTCCAACACGCCTCCTTAAATTTACATTACTTTCAACATTTCCCTAAATTTTTCAAATTTATTTTTTCCTAGTGGCTTTGTTAGAATATCTGCTATATTAACACATGAATCGACTTTTATTATATCGATAAGCCCATTCATATAACTCTCGTTTACAAAATGAAAGTGCGTTTCAATATATTTAGAGTTTCTCGTGAAATTGCCGAATTTTGCAATACTTATAGCACCTGCATTGTCTTCATAAATTTTAATAGGTTCTTTTAATTCGATTTTGAAATCACTTAATATATTCTTAATAACCTTTAGTTCACTGACACTTTCAGATAACGCAACATATTCAGCTTCAGTTGACGATTTTGTTACACTTTTTTGTTTTCGTGACTTCCAGAATATAACATTATCAAATAATCTTATAAAATAACCAGTTACAGACCTTCGGTCAACTACATTGCCGGCCCAGTTAGCATCTACAAAGCAATCAATTATATTGTCAGTTAGGTATGGTCTTTTCAAAAACTAATTTTAAATCTTTAAAGTGGGTATTATCATAGCTGTTCTGGAATCTACTTAAATAATTCACACAAAAACTAATATCTGGTCTAGTTGCTGAACTTATGTACAATAAAGCTCCTATCAAATTTCTAAATTTTATCTCATTGTATGCTAACTGCACCGGTTCTAGTTTAAGATTTTGTTCCATTGGGGTAGCGTACAATTTTGAATTTGGTATATTATACTTATTTACTATAGACATAATATATTTTTTCTGATCCAGTGTCATTTTCCCATTTTTATAATCATAATCAATATTTATACCTAAATAAGTTTTTACCTCTCCTAGGTCTTTCATTTGAAATTTTTTAGACAACATGCTTTTAATATAACTTAACTTAACTTTATCCTTACCACAAATTAACAAATCATCCACAAATAAAATTAAATAAATCGTTTCATTCCTATCATTTAAAATATATAAACAAAAATCATATATACTCCTTATAAATCCTAATTCTTTAATATAGGCATCAAAACATTCACACCATAATCTTGGACTTTCTTTTAATCCGTATAAGGCCCTATTTAATTTTAAAACTTTTGACGTACTATCTTCATAACCCCTAGGCTGTTTAACATATACTTCAGATTTTATTACACCATTTAAAAAAGCGGTTTCTACGTCCATTTGGACTATAATTAAATTATTTTGTCAACAAAATGAAAGTAAGATTTTTAAAGTTTGAATTTTAGCGACTGGTGAGTATATATCTTCAATAGTTTCATCTTGTTGAAATCCCCTCACAACTAGTCTTGCTTTATATATATCATTAGCCTTTTTTGTATACACCCATTTTAAATCTAGAGCCTTTTTTTCTGGTTTTTCAACTAGCGTCCAAGTTTCATTTTTAATTAAACAAGACATTTCTCTGTCCATCGCCTTTTTCCAATTCTGCGCATCATACGAATTTACTGCTTCATCAAAGCTTACGGGACTTTCTGCATTTACATAATTTACATACACAGTGCCATGATAGACAAAATTTTCCTCATTATAATTAACAGGTTTTTTTATTTTTCTTTTTGAACGTCTTAAACTCAATAATTTCACCGCCATTATTATAATTTGTTTTATTTTCATACTCTTCTTCATTTTTATTTAATTGTAAATCATTTTCACTATCAATGTCATTTATATCGTCTACTACATTCTCATCATTTAAATTATCGATAACATTATCATTTGCTTTAAAACCTACCATTTTAACATCCTTCTCTATTATATCAACGTGTCTAGCTACTATTACTTTACAATTATGTAAAACTCTATAGCCTACCCTTTCATAGCCTAATAATATTCCTATCTCAGCCTTATTATCCCACTTGGATTGTCTTTTTTGTTCCGGTACCCTAACAAAGACTTTACTACCATACAAACGCAAATTTTTAATACATGGTTTTTCGTCAAACATTATCTCATACGGAGTTTTATCTTTTACAATTGTGTTCGCGATAACTCTATTTTTTAAATATGCAGCTGTTTTAACTATTTCTGGCCAATACCTTTTTGGTACATTAGCCTCTGCTAACAAACACCTAAACATGTTCATGATATCCCTATTATATTTTTCTGCCGTTCCGTTCAATTCGTGAACATACGGAGGGCACGGCTCAATAGTAATTCCCTTTTCTCTAGTAAATCGATAAACATCTTTATTCAAATATTCTTTACCATTATCGCATCTTAATATTTTTAAATTTTCCAATGTATTAATATAATCAACAAAGCAGTTATAGACTTCTCCTTTTGATTTTATTGTAAAAACTTTAACTACTTTGCTATAATCATCTACGAACGTTAAAAAATATTTTTCACCATTAAAACCGGTTGTTCTATGCGGACCATTTAAATCTGTATGAATTATCTCTAGAATTTCTTTAGCTCTTTTCCGATTATCACCAAAGGGAAAATTGTGCATTTTATTTTCAATACAAATTTTACATTTAAAATAATCAGATTCAATTGTACTTGACAATCCCTCTACTATTTTCTTATTACACATTGTTTTTAAGTAATTGAAATTTATGTGGCCTAATTTTCTATGTAATTTTTCTTTTTCTGTCATTGAATTTTCATATTCTCCTTATAAAATTTGATTCTTTTCTTACTATAAAACTATTCATAAAATAAATATCATTTTTCTTATGTGCTACTGCTATCAAATCCCCAAATTTATTGTAAACTTTAGACGTGTCATTTTTTGAAATAATTTTGTTATTATTTGTAACTTTACCGTAGCTTATCAAATTTTTGTCCATTTCTTTAACATAGAAAACATTTATTAATTTTACTTGTTGACTCGACTCATTAAAAGTTACTAAAATATTTCCTACTTTAGTTGCTTTCAAAAAACTCCCCCATCTCCTACTTTTACGTTAACTGGTACCTTCAAATCGATACATTCATCATAATAAGAATAATAATTTATTATATGATCTGAGCAACCGCTATCTAAAAGCCATAAAATACTACTACTGCAATTATTCACTGCAATATTTAAATTCTTTTTAAAAGTTTTTTCTACTTCAGTACAAAAACTATTTTGATAACCATAACCTGAATTTTCGCTCCGATGGCCTTGTCCTTGACGCCACTGTTGTTGTTGCCATCCATCGCCTTGACGATTTCCATTTTGACCTCTTCCGGTTCCTCGGCTGCCTTGCCTGCCTTTGCTGTTGTTGACGAACGCCTCCTTGGTGCTGCCATCCACCACCTCCGGTCCTCCATGGTCCTCCTGGGCAACCAGCTTCTGGCTTTGTGCTTACGTTTGTACATTGAGCTTTGAAGTGTCCAATTTTTCCGCACTTGAAGCATGCTTTCTCCCCTTTCCTCTCTGTTTTAAACGCATTTGTATCTTTACTACTTCTTTCTTCATTTTCTTTCAGTTCCATCATCTTAATCTTACTTTTTACAAATTCCACGGTCTGATCTGATTCCTTCAAAACATCTATTAAGTCGCCAATATAACATAGTGAACTCGGCAAAGTTTTTAAAATGTAGCTTAATCTTTCTTTTTCACCAACAGTTGCTCCAGCACATTTTAACTCGTTTATTAATTTTTCAAATTCTGTGAAAAATACACTTGTTTCATCAAAGTCCTTTAATTTTAGTTTTTCAAACTTATTTCTAACACATATTTGCAATGAAGTCGATTCCTTTAAATACATTTCGTCAAACTTTTTCATGATATCTGCGGCCTTTTCTTTGTCTTTAACAAATTCGAACTGATTATTCGAGATTGCACAATATATATAATTCACTGCTTTCAAATCCTTTTCTAGCCATTCTTCTTCTTTGTCTGTCTGTTGTTTCTCTCTGGTCACTACCTCGTCACACTTTTTTAATTTTAAAAACATCAAAATTCTCTTCCTCCAAATACTGTAATCTTTTCCTTCAAAAACGGGTACTCTAATATCGTCTGCCATCACTTCTATTTTTGATTCTCCTTTTTCTTCAGAAATATACCTTTTCAGTATCAAAATATTTATAATTACTTCTTTCAAAAAATTTTTCAAGTCTTCTAAAGTATCTTTCACTTTTGCTTTTGAACCATCACCAGCATTTATTCGTGCAAAAATTTTTTTTGTCGCCTCGTGGTCGATGAAAAGGAAACACGTGGGATATTAAGATGAACGAAAAAAAGAAAAAAATAAACACTCCCGAGCAACCACTACTATAACCACGCTCTGCTACCATGAAAATATATTTAAATAATTTTGTGGGAATAAATGTAGAAACAAATAATTTATTAACATAAAATATATCCGTACATCTTTACCGTACGACCTGAAGAGAGTGAGTGTCCGTTTCTCTTACCTCTATTTATCCTTCCATCTTATCTTAATTAATTATATCTATAAAGAGCCTCCTGCTCTCCTCAGGTCTATGACCATAGTACATACATAAATACATATGTAAATTTACACATATTCCAACAATACCATTATCAAAAGAGTATCTTGAATACTTGGATACAGTATATTCGTCAAAGTAAATAACATGCAATAACTGCTCAACTTGTGCGAACGAAGAAGCGAAATGGAGCCATTGGAGAACTTTTGGGAATTTTCTGGCAGGTAGGCATTGCTGAAGAAAATAAATTATGTGACTTCAAATGTATATCAGTTCATTAATGACTGTACTTATACCGAAGCTATAACTACACTAGATACACTTTTCGTAAAGAAACGTACCTGTATTTGCTAGACATTGCTTATCGACGCGAAACCAACAAATGGGAGAAACGATCGATGAATATTTGCAAATTTTAATTCAACTGAGCAAGTATTGTGATTTCATTCTTGTAAAGACTTATGATTACCGCAAGGAATATGATAGAGATTTTTTATACGGGGATTAAAATGTCTTCGTATGCGTCAACGACTTCTTGAAAATACGTTAATAACCCTTGATGAAGTCTTTGAACAGGCGAGAGCTTTTGAATCGGCTAAAGTGCACGCAGTTTCTTATATGGGAAATTCTATATCGACATTATCCGTTGCTATAAAACATTATAATTTTCAGAAGAGGACACTTACCAACATCGGCTGTTTCCTCCTCGAGACTACATAAGTATTTTTTTTCTATGGAAATACCCTTCATTCACGAAATATATGTCCTGCAAAATAAAGTGTGGCAAAAAAGGACATTACCAGCAAGCGCGTAAATCTAGATCAGATAGAAACTCTTCAGGTGTGACAGATTCTTCAAATACATCAGCAGCTATTTCGAGAGCCTGTCACTGTCTTCAAAAGTCATTTGTTTAAGAATCAGCTTCCTAAGTTTTCATAATGAGAGACATGTGGCTAAACGTAGAGCTAAAATCGAACCATATTTTGGAAAAAATTCCATGGCGAATTCTTCTGTGGCCACTGAACCTCTAGGTTTTTGTAGAATAAATGTAAATATCGAAAGTTCTTCTGCAGTGTGTATTGAGTTGAAGCCCAGATTTATTAGAAATGTAGGAACAATTATAAAAGCTACTTCTCCATTTGAAAGGTTGAATCTTGATTCTGAAAGGCCTCTCTTCAGTGTCTCAAAAAACTGTTATATTTAACCAGTAGTGGATGAATTCTCTAGATTTCCTTTTGCTATTCCTTGCAGTCCCACGTCAGCCTTCCTGCTTGTGCTAGATTTATTGACACGTTTGTTTGCCGGCACACTCTAAAATTATTTTCTATTATACAGGGTGTACCGTTTCGCCTGAGCGCTGCCTAACATAATTTTTATAAATGGAACACCCTATGAATTATAACATTTTCGAATTTCCCGTTAAAAATATAGGTCATTGTGATAACGAAATATTGGGCCGAAGCGTTATCATCGTGAGCAGATGACGTAACAGCACGCACAACATGCGGGCGATTTTAGAACCAAATCGGTATTTATAAATTATATACTTTTACTGTAAGTATGCATATGTATAAACTAAAACATTAATAACAAGAGATATAACGAACTTTTAGCTTTTAATAACCACAAAGCGAAGAAAATTTTATTTATGCGTACATATATTAAGACAACTGTAATATTGACAACTGGCAATTCGAAAAATTGCCACGTTACAGAGAAGGGAGTGTTTTCACACTACAAATAAAATAATATCACAGAAGTATTTGCTTATCTTGTTTCATTTCGGAGATGTGATCCAAGGACTTTATATTTATATAATTATATAAATGTGACTATTCTACTAAAAACATATACAGGGTGTCCCACCGGGAACTGTGTGGATCGATTACTGAGAAGTTAGTTTTGCAAAACATTAACATAAAATAATAGTAAAAATAATTTGCTAGTGTTAAAATTTTGCTCAAATGCTCTTCTCATCAACTTCTATGAGAATTCGCAATAAAAAAAAATAAAATTGGACTGTATTACCCTTTCGCTACTTGACTAAACAGATTCTGTACATGGGCCTATTTATATCAGCTGTTCGTTTCGGCGCACAAGCCTTGTCTCACGATGGTAACTACTGAAGTCGCATCTTAGCATTAAAAAAAAAGTTTGCAGTGTATCAGAAAAAAATTGCATCTCCGAAACGAAACCAAGTAGAAGGATCCGGGTTTCACAATTGTGTTGATAAAGAAATTGTCTATCGTTTCATGTTGAAGTTTAATTCAATTTCCGTTTATTAAGACAAAAGTGAACAATGTTAGATTTTTATAAAAATGATTCCAGATATTTTATGCTTGTAGTTTTCGCTTCCGTCATGTAAAATCGATAAATCGCTTTATCAATGCAAATTATGTAGGTATACTTATCTTAAAGCTGATGAATCTTATAAATTATACTGCAGTTTAAAAGTGGAGGATTTGATGATGATTTCCTCTATTCAAAGTTTTGCGTGGTGCATTCGCTGTAACTCATAACCATACAAATATCGTATCCATCAAAACTGATTCAAAAATTAAAGCAATTTATCGATTTTACATAATGAAAGCGAGAAATACAAGCGTGAAATATCTGCGAATCATTTGTTTGTCATGGCCTAATATGTTTGGAATAGGTAAAACAGTTAAAATATTAGAAAATTCCGTTTATTTCAGAAGCGGTCAGAGGTAGAGCCCAAAAAGTATACCTACCGTTCCATTTAAGAAAATGAAGTTATTGAATTAAACTTGGATATGATATGTTCCGTCCACGCACTAATGGCCCACCCTGTATATTCATTATGAATTTTAATTTTCGTAAATAATCAGTTAGTTAGGCTTGGATCTTTGCATGAGACTAAAGTTGGAAAAGATCGTTAGACACCCGTTTATAGGTTTGGTTGTTCATACGCATCCAATGTTCGAACAAAAGTTTACGAGGTTTGATTGTAACGAGACATCCATTCCTAGAATTTGCAACTTAGTAACATAAAATTCGGAAAATAAAATAAAAGTGTTGAAGATAATAAGGTACATGGAATTTATTGTTAAGATATCTAAGGAATCTTACTTCAACCAATAAACTAACTAGTGTTTTATATATTAATACTTAGTTTAATGGACAGGTATATTAATTTAGCCTCTACGCTGCCATTTTTTTTATGTCGTGAGTTTAGCCAGCTTGTTGGTTGAGTTTATACGTTCGCGAAATATTTTGATGATAAATTAAAATGGTAAATATTTAAAAAGACATTTGGATAATAAACTGCGGTACGTCTGATATTAGAATTTAACGAAATCCACAATGCGTTCCAGGTAAAGAAAGTAGTCTTTTTATTAAAAAATTGAATATAAGATCAGTCTTTTTACATCAATTAAGGTCGGGGTCATGCACACCGTGCCCGTATTGGTGTATTTGCGCTTAAACCTTGCAGGAGAAAAGCAATTTAATAAGTTTGATTATAAATTTATAGTACCTAGCTCTTTATTTCTAAGGGCGTAATTCAATAATTCAGGTAACTGGATCAACTAGTATGGGGCGGGGAACATCCCGAAGTGTTTCTCAGCAGCCTGTAGGGCAACTAAATTTTTTTGGCCCTAACGCAAAATGCAGGAGCTCCCCTATAGTTAGAAATCACAAATACTAAATGAAAATCAAGCGAAAATTATATATTATATTACAGGTTCAGTAAGAAAAAATTCTACAAATATAAAACTGCTTGAAATATTAGAAACTGGAGAAAACTTTGGCGGTGTTGTAGAACGTACTAAATAGCTCAAACCCCAACGCCAAAACTTGGATCAAAATTGTCCGAAGCACTTTTCGATAACAAAGTTATCTTCTTCAGGGACTGAAGTGAACTGAAGTCCCTGAAGAAGATAACTTTGTTATCGAAAAGTGCTTCGGACAATTTTGATCCAAGTTTTGGCGTTGGGGTTTGAGCTATTTAGTACGTTCTGCTTGAAATATTGCTTTTTGTTTTAATAAGAATGAGTGGAAGAGTGTTTTTTTCCAGGCTTTGGGGCAGCGTACTTATACATACCTATATAATGTTTTCTCGGTATTCAGTTATTCTGTTTTAGCAGGTTCTAAAAAAAATAAAGATGTTCTTAAGTATTTTTGTGAAATTAGATTTATATTATTTCATATGCTTAGCATTCTGTCTTTCTAATTTATGAAAAAACAATTTATTATTATCAACATAATTTATCCAATTTTAAACATCGCTGCTTCTGTTTGGCTCTATTCGACAGTGGATTTTCTTAAAACAAAAGGACGCTGTTGGTGTTGAGCCTGTATTGTAGCTGATTCGCGCAGATGGCGTTAAACTTAAATTTATATTAGTTTGAATAGCTATACACATGTTAAATACAAGTTGATCTCTATCTATGATCCTTTGAAACTTACGAATGCTCTTATTCCATTAGCTGAAATAACTCAGTTAAACTAGAATTTTCGAATTTCCATCAAGATTTAAGAACTAAGTTGGTTCAAAAAATAAACGCTAAGTTAAAAGACAGGTCAAATTAACAATTGTTTTTGTCTTGCCTGCACTCTAAATAATGAACAGCCTTGGTCAAGTGGCGAAGTCCTTCAGTAAACTCCGTCGAGACTGACGTGCTGCGAAGTAAGAGAACTTGGTGGTGACAACATACAGTCTTTGGTAGGATGATAGGTACTTTCAGCTGGCACAAAAATACTTTAGTTTACTTGTTATTAGTGTCTAAATATGACAGGATGCATTTTTATTTGATTCGCTTCTTTTCTGTTCCAAAATGTTATCTCAAGGTGTGCGTCATTATGTGCAAAAATTAGTGAGAAAGGTATCTTTCTTTGCCATTAATTGGTTTACAATTGCAGACATAGACGACGCAGTAACTCGTCTGCTGTTTAAATTAACATGCCTAGGGTACGATAAAATTGAGGGACACTAGGAGTTTTTTAAAATGAAAATGCAGCATTTTAAAAGGGTTTTATGAAAAAAATTGGCGAGCTGTGGGTTGCTCATCGCTGCTTTAGGCCACCGAAACAATACTTGCTTATTTTTACAAACGTTACAAAGAGTAACAATTGTTTCTCCAAACATGGGCTTTATTGGCCTTAGAGTAGATACTGCTACCAAGTGCGATGAAGTGACTGTTTGGTAAAACAATTGTTAAATCTTTGAAAAAATACAGTCTTGTTTTTATGATAACATATTTTTACGTAGTAAAGGTGGAATCTATTTGAAATCTTTTTGAAATATTAGACTACTGCTGAGCTACTAGGTGATCTACGTACCGACTTTATTGAACATTTAACACCAGCAATACTTCAACAAATTGATATTGGAGACACACCATGGTTTTTTAAAATTCTGATGAAAACTTTTAAAGAATGTTTGCAACATACAATTAGAAGGAAGCGTCATAAAATTTTTGTTGACAACTTAACTAAATTGTAAGTATTACTTTTAATAATAAAACAACTTTTAATTTCTTTTTTTTTTTTTTAGTTTGAAGTTGATAGATACTATTTGTTATTGTGGTGATTATTCGTATCAGGCTACATTAATAGAAATCATATTTCGTGTCTGTTCCTCGGAGCAAATCAGGAAATATGCAGACGATTTTTTTTCTAAATCCGATGAATTAAAAAATGGTTTAATTAATGTTAAGTTAGATAACTTTGATGTACATTTAAGAGAATTGCAAAATCTCATTAACACAAAGTTTAAAACAATTTTTTCTATAAAATGTACATCAGTTTTCTTAGATAATCTTGTTGTGGCAGAACCAGAGGTAAGTTCTATTGTTATATTTAAACTAATGCAGGTGTTTATTTGAACTTCATCATTATTTTTATTTATTATAAATACATATGTATATATGATACAATTAAAAGGTACATTTAATTTCTAGGACGTCGGAATGTGGGTTGATTTTAATATTGGATTCAAATCCATTAGTTTTTTTTGCGATAGTAATTGTTTATTATTGGATACGATTAATAAAGATAAAGAAGATGGATGGGAAACTATAACGGTTGTGGCGGACAGTGTATCCTCAGTCACAAGTTCGAGGTAGGTATCTACTTGTAATTTCTTTTACCAATATAGATATACATTTACGGATAATAACGCAAACATGTTGTCGTTAGTTATTATCAGTTGGCTATGGCACATTTTTGTTATGTTACAAGTAATGAGATTAGTTATTAAAACAGTAAATTATTCAAAAATTTTCAAATAAAGCAATTGGAGCATCGTAATTAATGGATATAATTTTCTTATAAAAGGATCATCCATGATAACCTTTATTAATTGATCCAGTTTTATGAATTGTTGAAATTCGCTATTCAGAAATAAACACGATTAAGAATTAAAATTAAGACAATTTTTTATTTTAAATTAATTTATGAACTGGAAGTAAACTGATATTTATTGAATACATGCAGTTAAATGATGTATTACTAAGAAATTCATAAAATTAAATTACTTGCCAAATAATATGGAACAGAGGTCATACCCGAAAAGTGCTAAAACAAATAAAACTAATTGTGAGTCAAAATCAGACACTGTTGTAGCACATTTATAATATTTCAAATATTTCAGCGTTAATAATAAAATGTAGGAATTTTATGCTTTATTTTCAGCGGAAAAATGAGAAATTTTGCACATGATTTTACGAGTGACGAGTGAAAGAGAATGTTTTATAATCATGAATTACTAGATAAAAAAAACTTTAATTTGTAAAAAATAGATAGAATAAATTTCTTGGTATTGCTTGCAAAACAATGCTTCCTCTTATACTGGCAGTTTTTTACATATTGTAAATAAGGAAAATGTCCTGGTTTAATAGATGCCAAAGTTAGTCATTCTTTTTTAAAAATTGACTTATCTATCTTGTTCACAAACAACCAATTAAGGAACTTATCAAGTCATTTTATAACAGGCTAGTTTCTCTATAGAAATATTAAAACTATTACACTTCAGCAAGGTCATTCATGACTGTTATCTATCACCCTATCACTAAAGAAACTGATATGCGAAATATTGGCACGGGTTCACTAGTTGTTTATATTGTATTTCTCATAGCTATCAAAATTAATTAAAATTTTTTGTAGACAAGTGCATTTACACGTACTTAAACACATATAAATTACATTTTATGTACTTTTAGTTGGAAACTAAAAGACAAAATGAGTAATACAGGGAAAATAATTTGTTTCACCCTGGAAACACCCTGTATTTGTGTGTATCCATCTTCTTACCAAGCAAAGGAACATTTAACATTAATACTCTCTGATAGTGCAGAATTGAAGGAGTTGGAACTAAAGATTTTACCTGAAATGTTTGGCAATAAGGTTTTTCTTGGCTTTTATATTTTTTTTTACATTTTGTAATTTTAGATTTTTTAGTTTAATGCTACCAAAACGGTTGACGATTTTAGTAAAAATTTTAATTCAGGTAAATATTTGTAAACTTTACTGCATTTCAGTCATATGAATTTAATTTTGTTAATATGAATAACATATTGTAAGATTAATAAAAGCTAATCTTGCCAATAATCAAAAACTGTTGATAAGTATGACAAATGAAGCGACGTATTGATGTTATTATATATTAGGCTGACGATAACCGAAATTGACGGTTGAAACGGTGCGTAATTAAAGTCTCATCAACAGTTGTTGGTTATTAGCAAGACTTGCTTCTATTGATCTTACCTTACTGCTCTGTTTCTATCTTTGTTACTTTTTAGATTATTCTGCGTTAAATACAAAGGAAATTAATAAGGTATTAAAAATTTCTCATCAGCAGTTTATCATAACTTCTTCTAGAAACGATGCATTGGATAAGGTTGTTCTTTAATTCTATTGCGATTTTTTTTATATTTTATAATTATATTAATTATATTTTTTAGTTTAATGATATCAAGAAATCTGAATATTTTAATACAAATTATAATTCAGGTAAAAATTTGTGAATTAATTTTACTGCTTTGTTTCTATTTTCAATTTTTTAGATTATTCCGCGTTAAAAGACAAGAGAATTAATAATGTTATAGGAAAAAAATTCGTTACAAATTCATCCAAAAACTATGCGTTGGAAAATAAATTAACTAATGGAAATATTAGTCGGTCAGATTCTCGACCATCATTAAGTGTGCTTTCTTCCCCACACTCTAGTATTTTTTCCGATACTGAGTCTTATAATAAATATCAGAACTTACCTTTAAGACAAAATACGAATGCTTTCTATAATAAGTATTCAAGGAATAAAACAAATTTGTCACATCATTCAATACGAGAATGTGACGAGTTTGGTTATGAAATTCCTGTTTCAGAAGAGGCAAGTTTTAGTGAAGAAGTGGATAGTTTGACAATCAATGAGACATATAATGCAAAAAAGAAGACTAGTACGTCGATAAATTATATTGATGATCGTCTTAAAAGTACCACTTCTGAACTTTCTAACTCAAATTCACTTCATGTGAAAATTTCGTCGATAACAAGTCATAATCAAAATGTAAATATTTTGTCTGAAAATGTTAATACATTACTTTCCAAACCTAGGGATTCTGAAAGTAAATTGCCAAAACCTATACCAAAATATAAATCGAACAGAACAGAACGAATGGAAACAGTATCGGTTTATGAATGTAGTCGATCGAAACGAGAAACTTATACACCTTTGCCTACTATTAACTCACCAAATAGAGAAATAAGTGAAAAAATTTCAAAATCAAAATTTTCTGTTAGTGAAGGGATTACATATGTAACGCAACGCAAAAACACAAAGATCTGTAAGAATTCTTTTGAATCCCTGTCTTCCGAAGAATCAATGAAATTACATATGCGAAACTGTTTGGGTGCACAGAATGAACCCGATGAAAAGAATCTAGATTTTTTACGGCCTGTATTACAATTAACGGAACTCAACGATAATAATTACGCTTATGATAAATTGCAAAAAATAAATAAAACCGCCAATTCAGCATTTAATGATTTTATTAATAGTAACGACAATAAATTAAACGATATGAAAACTGCCACAAAAGAGATAAGCACTACAGCAGAACAAAAATTTGATTCTTCACAAAAAATTGAAGAAATACGAAATGAAATTCAGGCAAATGTAAAATCATTGGGTTCTCCAATTATATCTATCACTAACATTGGATCATTTTCCATTTCTCAAAAGGAAATCACCAATTACACTGAAAGTGTTAAAACGATTAAAAATGGGAATGAATTAACAGACAACAGTGAGTTAGAGGATATTTTGAAATACAGTTCAGCCAGTTTCAAAAAACTAGAAAAAGTAAATTCCTTCGGAAACACGCAAGACAATATAAATATTAAAAAAAAAATTATTTATTTATCGAAAACGCTAAAACCATGTAAGGTAAATCTCATAAAGGAAGATTTAAACGAGAAGTTGAACCAAATAAAGTTGGCAGTTAAAGGTTCCTTAAAGACCAAGGAAATTAAACTTGAAAGTAGTAGTTTAACAGGGGATATTCAAAATGAAACTGCAACACAGCATTTCTCTAAAAAACGCAAGTGTGAACAGAATGTAACAACCAGTGACAAAATGGTAATAAAACGCCCAAAGATAAATATTATATCTAATATGACAATTGTACCAGCAAATGACAATACTTCGTTGAAAACATTTAAGAAAACTAAATGTCGTAAGTTGTGTGATATAAACGATTTATCATTTTTGAAACAATGGAATTTACAAAAAAAAGAAAATGAAAGTAATTTAAATTTTCATCAGTTCGTTACTACAGCTTGCAGTAGTACAATGGAGAAAGAAGTATCTGTATGTAAGGTGCGCGAATTGAATCGAGACACTTACTTTAATTTTAACAAACAAGAGAAGTTGCGGCTAGACCTTCAAAGCTCTATAGAAAAAGAAAAAAGTCGTCGAAAATTTAATGAATTTCTTAACGAGTTTTTAAAGAGTACATCGAACTCTCCAGAAATTTCCACTCCTCCTTGGTGTAACCCAAGAAGGGCGAAAAAAGTTCCTGCTTATAAAACTAAAAATGATGTCAAACGAACCACCAAAACATTACGGAGCAATAAAAATAAAACCTATCGAAAAGAAGAAAACTTTAAAGATCACAAAGTAGATAGTACTGCAGTAAGTTGTAATAAAGTTAAAAAGGCGAAACAAACGGTTAATATCAAGGAATGTGTTTTCGACGGGATAAAACCTGTAAAAGCAACCATTAAAAATCTTGAGACGAACTTCAGTGTTGACAGTATCAACGATATGAATTATACCAAACGAATTGAAATTGCAAAACGGGGGTGTATTGGAGAAGAGAATGTAAAATCCTGGATAGTTGCTGGTACTTACTTATAATAATTATGCAGTGCGTCTACGTTTCAATGCTCACCATTGGTATTTCGATTATTAGAAGAGCAACGGTTAAATATGGTATTTTTTTTTTGCAAAATTCAATGCTCGTAACAAATCCCTTTTCAAATTTATTCAACCAATATTTTAAAACAATGGAACGCCATGTACCTTCGTCCTCTCACCATCCACCTGACATTGTTAATTCTCCTCGACCTTTTCCGGATCTCACTACTTAAAGGCTCACCCACTAACGTATTAGGTGTGTGTCAGGTCTTATCTTGCAATTTTGAAAGAAATAATTTAGATGTACTTACATATAATATACAATTGACCTAAATAACTATTTATTAAACACGGATGCTATTTGACGATATCTAGCACCATTCTAAAAATTTCTCTTGTGGATCGAAATTAAATATTTACTTCTTCTTCAGATCATGAGATGCTTTCGACATCTCCTGATTATCGCGCGCAATCGCCATTGTACTAAAATTGTGTTTTACTTTTTTGCATAATAAAAATAATTTTCATTTTTTTTTGGCAAGATTAGCTCTTATTTATAGTGTCATGTGAATAGTGAAATCGCTGTTTTATAATACAATTGGCAGAGGGGAACAGCAATGTGTTCATCTGGTCTAGAGGTTAAATTCCGGCTTCATGCGCTAAAATTGTGCTCTATCTCTTCTAATAATTTAAATATCAATACCAAGCATGTGGCACACTGTTTACTTTCTAAAAAAAAAAAATTAAGGTTTTAGTATTCTAGTAACCTACAACATAAAAGTGCTCTAAATTTAATTAATCTCACACTACATTTAAACCTCAGAAAAATTTTTATAGGGGCTTTATATAACTACCAGGAGAAACCTAAATCGCAAAAAGTGTAACAGCAAACTTGAAGTAACCTTTAATTCAGAACAGGGTCAAATTCAAGTTTACAGTATTAATTTTTTTTTCAATTTAGGCTTTCCCTTGGGAACTATGTAAGTGGTTCATTTCTTCTGCATAATAACTGAATATGAAGGTATTTAGTGTAAGATGGTTTATGTAAGTACGACGTCTTTGTTCGGATACTTATTTCATCAATCTCTCGAGGATCTAAGGACTCGTTAATATCAGTCAGTTTCTGCTATTTAAAAAAAATTAACAAGTTTAAAATGCTTTTCAAGTATTTCAACATAATTAATTACTTGTATACGCTGTCGATAAATAGGCGGAATTTTTTTTATGTCTACGTTAGTTGTCGATAACGGGCCCGATTTTGTTTAAACCTGTCTACTGAACTGCTGTATTTTTATTGCAATTCGTTTCAAATATCAACGTTACCTACGCGCAGGACCGGCTTCTGCTTGTAAGATCTTTGCTATAAAAAAAAAAAATGTGTATTAATTCTACATAATCACCTTGCGATTACATATTACACCTAGTTGGCACTTTAAATATCCGCACATATTTTAGATATATCCTGTACATCATTTGTACACATTTTAGAATTTGAATTAATTAGAATGCGTTTGTGGATATTTGAAATGAGTTTGTGCATCTCGTATTGTTGGTTGTCTAAAAACGGAGGTCATTTGACTCGCACATTTATGAAGGCACTGTATTGCCAGTCGCCTATCGTTTTTGTTTTTTAAACCTTAATGAATAGAAATATAATAGCAGCTGGTATTCTATAATTTAATTTTTTTTTGCTTGTCACTGTTTGGTAAATTTAAATAAATTGAGTTGATTATACTCTCGGTGGTTATTATAATGCAAAGATGAATCTTATTAACATTAACTTTAAAAAAAAAAAATTAATTTTTAGATCCTGTGGATAATAAAGAGGAAATCTTTGAAAAGTAAGTAACATGTTCAGAAGTTGGGCGTAATTATTTTGATGGTTTTAATTTTTTACTGATTAAGAGTTTTATTCAGTTTCACTCCTGTTTTTTAAGTGTATTATTTCATTAATTCTCTTTAAAATTTGCATTATGTATATTCAGTTCCGATGATACTAAAAAAAATTAAAATGAATAGTTTTTAGTTTTTATAGAACCATCCAAATCGGTGTGTTTTAACGAGAATTCCTATTTCCTAGTTTGTTAGATCAAAATCTACTTGGGTACGTGTCACGGTATTGGTTTTTGAGAAATTAAACCGAATGTATAATGCGAAACGTTAAATTTTCAGTTATAAGAATGTAATTCTGTTGGTAGTATGATATGTTTATAATCAACTGGCGGTCCTGACGGACGTTGTCCTACTTCCAATCTATTTAAATTTCGCCCCTTTTCCTATATACATAGTGCGTACATCACTCAATATTTTCGAGTTTTAATCTAACCTCAACAATTTAAAAATGGAATACATATACTAATATAGTGCCACTTACTTAAGGCAATTTGTAAATCTAAATCGTCTGAGACTCAGCCAAAACATACACAAAATTTCATCAAAATCAGCCCAACCGTTTAGGAAGAATTCAGTGACGTACACACCCACAGATGGTTTTTATATTTATAAAGATGGTAATAATAATTTGACCGTCGAAACGTCGTTTAATTAAAGTTATTTTTAATAATTGTTTATTAGCTTCTAGTGATTGACGACTAAAACTTAAAAATAGTGATATTTGAGGATGAATATTATAAAAACTCAAAAGTAGACAAGCCGTAAAGATTACAAACGTAAAATTGGATTAACCATTAACGAAACAAGAAATTTCAGATAAACGCAACTCCGAATAGAATAACTTAAAATGGATATTAAGTTTTCATTATACTCATCTTCAAATATCAATATTTGTGAATTTTAATCCTTATAAGGGTCTTAACGTCTTAAAGATGTGTAAGTGCACATTACTGTACCTTAATACGTATTTCGCGAAATACAAACATATGAATAACTTTTCCTGTTGAAATAAACCGATTTGGATCACATTGTACAGTAGACGATGTTTTGAAAGTCGTGCAATAACATTTTTCCACATTTAAGAAACTGGCGATTATATTAAGTATTGAATATAATTCCAGGATGGAAAGTTTTCTCAAACTGTCAACTGATTTAACTGAAGAAGCATTGGAAATATGGAAGGGTCCTATTCCACCCCACAGAAAAGCTTTATACGATTTTATTTATCACATGAACGCAAATTTGGAAAATTATTTCGAAAAATGTAATAATAGCGAAGCTAATGCCGTAGATATAGATCCTAGCTTTTTTAGTAACATTTAAAAATATTCCATAAATAAATAATCTTCATGTTTTGGTAATTTTGCTTTATGTGTGTTAATTATTTAGTACAGTAGGTAAAAAATATGTTTAAAAACTTATACTTACTATTTATTAGGATTTAGTGTACAATTAGTAATAAGTTCAAGAAACGTATTAAGTAGAATTAGTTACACTTTTTTTCGCAGTTGTTTACTATTTATTATATTTGAGAAATATTGGTTCAGATTGTTATTTCTTTAATAAACATACGAATTTTACGCTGTTGCCAGTTATTACAAAAAATCTTCAATCAACGATGAGAAAGTATTTATTTAAGTTTAATCTCAGAAGGAAGGATAAGTGGGCAGATAAATTGATACCTTGACCAACGCACAACCCAAACCGCATAATTTGGAGATTTATCACGATAGCTGGAGTTGTTCAAGATCCTTCGAGGATGTTGTTTTCAGAGAGTTCTAGGGATTTCACCCTCTTTAAATCACTACAGGCCGACCTACCTTGCGAAGGATGTGATTTTCTGTCGGAATGACTACGTGAAATTGTTATTAGTGTGGATGTGCGATAGTCTATTAGACGTCGGGGAGAGGTTTCGTATATGTCAAATATAATGTTTTGGTATTGCATGTTTTAATGCGGTCATTTATCCGTGAGTGGAGGTGTAGGTACTTTACTTCGGTATGTAATTTGATTGGGACGTTAAAAAGATTAATTAATTATTGATATTATCTCTGGGAAGTATTTTCCTGCGTGTGAGGTTCGGATGCCTGAATAAGATGAGTTGGGTCCTAGTTTTCGAAGCGTTTGGAATGACCAGTCTATACGGAGTAGTTCATTAATAATGGGAAGTATTTGAACTGGAAAATATTGGTCTCGGGAATCCGACACTACCCAGTCGCATCGAGTGGTTGCGAAGCGCTTCGCTATGATATGATTTGGGTAATATACTTTGTGAAACGACGAGTGACCGACTATAATTGAGTTAAACTTTGTGTATTTGCGGATTTAGAAATCTGAGAAAACTAAAAAGAAATATTTTATGGAAATACAATAATCAACCACTACCAGTTACTCCCGAATGGATGTAAGACCACCGGAACCCACTAATGCGGGCAGGACCTATCTAATCTCTACCAGGCTACCAGGCTTAGCAGTGCTTTGTTTGCGAGCGGATACGCCGCTCACCTGTCGAGACATCCTTGCCTCTATCTTAGCATATAGGGTTAACCTCAGCCGGACAGGCAGGTACATCTGCTTTCCTTGGTGTTGCTTCCCCGGACCTCCTGTAGAACCAATTTTCATCATTGGTCGGATGTTCGGAGCCACTGCGACTCCTCCCAGTTAAGGTTACTTACACTCTTGGGCACTGGTTAGCCACTGGCACTCATGTCGGCTAAGCTACCTTAGTTACCTGTGATGAGTGACGGTCGTGGCAACATTCGTGGATCCTCTACCACACATCTCTACTGAGGTCCCGGCCTTTACCCACGTAAAGTGGGCTCGGTTCTAGTGTTGATCAGTGTTAAAGAAAAAGAAAAAGTTGTAAAATGCCTACGAACGATACAGTATCTGTATTAAAGCCACAAATTAACAAGCTGGAAATACTGGTTACAACAACCACTGCCATTCAAATATTCAAAAAGCCAGCCGAAGTCCAATCTGCAACATTCATGGCTGTGATAGGCCCAGATACGATCGAAATCTACGACAGTTTCAATCTCAGCGAAGCGGACAAAAATAACCTGCAAATCATTAAAAACAGGTGCAAAAAGTATTTCGCGCCAAAAACAAATATATATTTCGAAAGACATATATTTCTCAAGATTGAACAAAACAAAGATGAACAATTTAATTCGACAATTTACTCAACGAAGTGCTGAAAGACAAGATAGTATTTGGAATCAGATCCAATAAAGTAAGAGAAAAATTATTGATAGAAGATAAATTAGACTTGACAAAAGCGATAACAATCTGTAGTAGTAAGTAATCTATTAGCACATTTTTTTGTACGTTTTGCATATTTGTGACATATAACCATCTAACAGCAGTAGTATAGATTCGCCGGTTCAACGGCACTGAGAAGGAGTCGTTCACCTTAAACAAATTCAAATATGTTGAGTTTTTGCCAACGACCTTAATTGGGGTACTGAACTTTTTCATTGAACGAGCGTGAGATTGCCTCGATAAGCGTTTTAGTTTCATGTGAGGCATTGGCCGGTTATTAGGTCATACACCATATACTTGTATTAACAACAAGGTTATTTAGAGAAGAGGGTGAGAACATTGTTGACCGATTAGGGGGTTCATGACCGGAAATTTGATTATTAAACTTATTTCGTCGAATGGTTCTGGGGGAGGGTAAAGTATCACCGGCCGGCTTTGGACAGTAATATGAGTGGGGGTAGAGTATTTAGAGGCGAGAAAATCCATCTACTTCCTTACCAAACTCTAAGAAATAAGTAGAGGGGAATGCGTAACGGAAACAACCCAAGATATATTAGAGGAATTTCTTAAACCAGTACAGAAGCCGCTCTAACAAGCTTTCACGCAAAACGCTTAAGGAGATCAAGAATGGGAAGAGATGCTTCAAGGAATGGAAGGGCAGAAAGCAAGTCAACAGCAGCTAAATGAAGTAATCATGCTGGATGGCGATGATGATGTTTTCAATTGCATAGTTTTAAACAATCGTTAGTTGAAAACCTTGTAATATAGGCATAGTGTGATGGAGAATACTGTATTATTTCTGTAGTTTAAACGATTTACCAAAATACAGTCCAATTGTTTTACAATTTTATCTTACTGAATCAATTGCGTAAACAAAACCCTGTGAAAAATTAAAGATATTTATCGATCAACATTAATTCTAAATGTATATAAAAATATTTAATCTCTGGTCGGTATAAAGTGCAGCAGTTTATTGTAGAATGAAATAGATTTATACAGAAACTAAAACAATCATGTTAAATTTGGTAAAAATATTTAGATTTCTTATTGATAAACTAAAACGAGTTTCATTGAATTAATTTTTTTTAAAAATACCATAAAAAACTACTATACAAGAAAATACAACGACGTTCCGCCTTCGCTGTCATCGAACAGGTCAGGGGAGGTCGCCCGTGCAGGCAGTGGTGGTAGAGTAGGGTTGCCCACCGCTTCACTAGGCGTGTGGCTACAAAAAAGTAAAATAGGTAAGACGTGTGGAATCCCTTATAAAGGTAACACTTACACAACTCTATTCCCTGCCTGCAAATTTCTTTGGGGAAGATAATCCCACCATTGGCGCCGCTGTTGCTGATCTCTAGAATTTTATTAAAATATTAGTTGTTTAACAAAATTTTATAAACTTACTGTTGCACTGCCGGCGCTCTATTGCATCGCACTACACGCGGCTGTCGAGGGTGACGACGCTCCCTCGGTTCATTTCGAACCCTCGACGACCGTCGCCGGCGCCTATTTGGCACAAAATCTTCATCTCCAGGTGAAGGTCTTTGCCGGCGGCGGTTTAGTCCTGACGGGCCCTATGTAGGAGATGGTGGGGGCGGGGGTGACGCTTGTGTTAGCCTGTAAACATGTTAGCTAATAGGCAAATGCAGAGAGAAAAAAGAAAATCTAAGCTAGTAACTGATGCAAAAATTAGCTAAACTACTCACCCTGTAAGATCTATTATCACAAGAGGCTCTTTCTCGTGTTGTTGTTCCTGTTGCTGCTATTGTTGTTGTTGTTCTTGTTGTAGCTGTGGTTCTTGTTGTGGTTCCTCACACAGAAAACTTCACTTTTTAAACTCACTGAAATATATGCAAATTATTTTTGAAAACTTACTGAAACTACGGCAAACGCCTGTTGTGTTTGTTGGCGGCACGCGCACCACCAAGCTTTCAGGGGTGTTTTACACACCCCTGCGTTTTAATAGGTCCATCACAGCTAAAACTGCAGCGCATAACAATAACGTAACATACTTGAGGAGAGGCATCTTGAAACTAAACGTTTTGCAAGCAATGCATCGAGCAAGTAAACTGTTTTTCTCCAGACTTGAATGCAGTTTTTAAGTCACTGACAAGGTGTTTGACCGTTCATGGCCGTATGAACATCTGAAAGCTATAAAAAACATCTTCTTTCCTCCCGATTCCCAAGCACCAAATGCGACCTCCAGAGGCATGAATATGGGGGTTTTTACCCCCCTGTGACCACAAAATTTCCCCACCCCATCCCCACTCTGCCCCTCTCCCCCACCCGAACGCCCTGATGTGAAATTGGTGAAAATCGTAATAACGTAAATTTTATCAATTCCGGCGGTGGCGCCGCACACATTGGAGTAATTTTCGTTTTAGTCAAAAGTTGACACCTACTGTTTTCGCTTATCGACTGAGACAGTAGAACAAAGAAAACAAAGGGTTTTAATTGGTTTTCGGAAGATGAATTTAGTGAAGCAATAGTGAAGTTTTGAGTTCTGCCCAGATGAATCGGTCTCTTAATATGAAGTAAATCAGTTTAAAAAGGGGGCGGTATGAGAACAAGAGCCGCATATCTAGCCTAACCTAACCTAAACTAAACTAACTTAACCTAACCTAACGTAATATAGCCTGACCAAAGCCAACCTGACAAAACCTAGCCTAGTGATCTGCAAATGGGGATTGGCGGAAGGGGGAGGGGGGAATGAGTAACGAAAGCAGCGGGCGGCGATTATTGGGTTGAGGATGTGGTCAAAGGTCAAGATAAGGTTATGAACCTATTAACCTTCTAATTGAATTCAAGCGTAAATGCAGGGAAAGGGGTGGAGTAGGAGGAGTGAGGCTGGGGGTTATTGAGAGGGTATACACTACTTTTGTATATAAGTTAACGCAGCTATCAGCGTCAATACGTTAGTTTCTTCGTTTCACATAAATTAACCCTACTTCAACACGTCTGCACCAAGAGTAGTAACTAGTATCCATCAATCCATTTTACCGGGCTATTTGCACCATTCGCGGCGCGAATAATATATAATATGTTAGACGATTTAATATTAAATTTTGAAATCGAATTAGTGACTTATCGATTTCATGACCGGTATTCGAATAGTTTTAGCAAAAATGTGCCTATGTTAAGTGCCAGTTCATCATGATTGGTATGTTTGAAGCTAACGCTCTACGAGTAGAAATGGTTGATGATTCCCGAATACAGGGTGGTTCTGATATAAATACGGATTTTTGGAGGGTGTTAACTAGATGCAATATGTAATCGAATGGTCACTACAGCAGCGCGGTGAAGAAACAAAAAAAATTTCAAAATTTTTGAAAAACATCTTAACATGAATTAATTTGAATACGGTCCTGTGCGTTTTCGCTTTGACTTAAGCAACATATTTGGCAACTGTGTAAAGGCTAATGTAAACAAACAATTACCGAGAAGTTATTGACTCCGTAAATAACAGCAGTACACAAACACACACACGCACACACTTACGTAGGGAAGTACACTACAAAAATTGTTCGAAATTGGCACCGTCTGCTAAGATACAAGCTTCCAGCCGTCTACCAAAATTCTGTCTTACTCGCGCAAAAACGTCAGGCATCTGGCGAATTGCATGTGCAGCAAGCATTACACGGTCCTGTAAATCGTCAACATTTTGTACTACTGTTTTGTACACTCGCTGTTTCATACAGCCCCAAACAAAAAAGTCCAGGGGATTTAAATCGGGACTACGCGCCGGCCAAGGTTTTGCACCCCCACGTCCAATCCAGCGTCGAGGAAACTGCTCATCAAGAAACTCACGCACTGGTCTTGCAAAGTGAGGGGGTGCACCATCATGTTGAAATACCATACGTCCACGCACTTCCAAAGTGATGTCCTCTAGAACATTTGGCAGAATTTCTTGTAAGAAGGCCAAATAAGTTTCCCCATTTAAACGCGCAGGTAGAACGAACGGCCCGAATAGCGAATCCCCAAAAATTCCACACCACACATTTAGCGAAAACCGTTGTTGAAACCGCGAAGGATGTACCACATGAGGATTTGCGTCAGACCAATAATGACTGTTATGAAAATTTAAAATACCATCGCGTGTGAAACAACATTCGTCCGTGAACAACACCCTGTGGAAAAAATTTGGATCTGCTACACTGTTTTCTCGAAACCACCGACACAAATTAACTCGTGGCTGGAAATCAGTTTCCAGCAAGGCTTGCACACGTTGCACATGGTAAGGATGCAGCAACTGTTCGTTTAAAATTCACCACACTGTCACATGAGAGGCACCAACGGTTTGTCCTATTTCCCGTGTACTACTTTGGGGATTTTCGTCTATGATATCCAGGATTTCTTCTTCCACAGCGGCGATACGGTTTGGACGTCGACGACCACCGCCCTCAAATGTAGGGTTTACGTTGCCGGTGTCTCGCAATCTCTGAACTGCATTTAACACGGTTCGCGGGCTCGGAAGTCGTCGTTCGGGATATCGATCACGGTACAAAGCGATTGTTGCATCGATGCTGTATCGACATTCACCGTACATAAGTATCATGTCACAAAATTCTGATGAACTAAACGCCATTTTCGAACACACTTGTTTACGTTACAGTAACCGAGTAACCTCATTCACCGTCAGCTGATTGAAGACAGCGTTGCCACTACACACGACCAGGTCAATCGAGGACACGTTTTACACAGGACCGTACTCGGTTTTGCCTGTATTTTCACATACGTTTTTCTCGAAAACGGTAAACTTTAGGACCTGCGAAGTTTTGCTTAATTTTCTTATTTTCTACTGCCCTATCACCTCCTTAAATATCCGCAGTTATATCAGTAACACCCTGTATAAACTACAAGTTATCATTCTCAATTTATTTTGCTCGACTAATAACCAACCTTCGCGCCGAGTAGTATAGGTAATGCGCTAGATTATTTAATTTTTTTAAACTTTGCAATTGAAACGGTAACTGCTTCATTTTTTTGGTATCAATTCGTCTAATTTGTAATAAATTCTACATTAAATTGACAATTTAGTGTTAGTTCGCTATTTTATTTCCAATACCCCGAACACGGTTGGTGAGCCTAATACAAAAATAAGTAAAGCAGACGGTGCAACCTTTAAAAGAGATGTGCAAGCAAGTACGTCGGACGCTAAGTTCTGCAAGGAGTATAATGTTTTTGTACCAATGACTATGATGATTTTTTTATGGAGATTAAAGAAAAAGTTTTCGACCTTCTGAATAGCCAAATTCAAAAACTCAAGTGTCAAAATCTGCATGGAACTGTTTGCTCTTTTTATTCATGCTAGAACTGAAGAAATTGATTTAAAATCGTTTAATAGTCTAAATGTTGTTCTGTCGGAGTCATCCGATCTTGTGGCCGACTACGAGAATTTCATTGATATTTTGAAAACTAAAGCAGTGGAATTCCAAGAGAGAGATTCCGGTAAGATTATATTATATTGTAACGACTTTTCTAGTAGAACTTATTTATTTAACGGATATTTATTTTACAACTATTTATTTAACACTTAAACACTAACAGAATACTTAAACACTAATAATAATTCAACGACTTATTTATATCACAAGGAAAATGCGTATTTATATCACTCGGTATATCGTAGTTCGCTATTTATATTACTTGTTCGGAAGCTCACTGTGAACTGACTGACTACTGGCCACGTCAACAGGTATTTATACTGATTAGGAACAATCCAGAAAGTTCCAGAATGACATACTAGACTTTACTGGAGTGCTTATTGTGTTCGTCTAATTTATGGCCTTGTTTATCGTCATCAAAGCGCCGACCGACGCCGGCGTTCTTTGAGCTCCGCTTATCTGCTGTCGGTTCTCGTCGCCGCTATCGCACACACACACGCTCGCCGCACTGCTCGCTCTCGTACACATATACGCTCGCTACACTGCCCACTCTCGCACACATACGCTCATTACACTGCCCCCTTCTTAAGGGTGATCCGTCCCGGATCACATCTTCCGTTCCTTCGAAGGATCATGCCGGTACTTGCATATAAGCTCGGCGTGGTCATAAACTCGTCATACTGGGAGAACGAGCTTGCATAAGCCTGATCCGTGCTTCTTCGTGATTGTCACCGGCATATGGGGCCAAACGGTTAAAATGGACAACCTTCGGTTTTCCATTTGGTGTGCGTCGAATCCGGTAAATAACGTCATTTCTTCTCTTGACGATTGTATATGGGCCTTCCCAGTGCTGCTGTAGCTTCGGCGAAAGACCTTTACGGGGCTGTGGATTGTATAACCACACCATGTCTCCCTCCTGGAAACCTCCATCAGTGGCCCGTATATCGTATGTGTCCTTCATGCGATCGCTAGCTATCTGCATCCGGGAACGTACTTCCTCATGGATATCGTCAAGTCTTCTGCGAAGATCACTAACGTAGACTTCTCCGGCAACGTCCTCACCAGGTTTGCAGCCAAACTTCAGGTCACATGGTAACCGTAGCTCTCGACCAAACAGTACTTTTGCTGGTGTTTGTCCAGTAGTTTCGTGAATCGATGATCGATATGCCATAAGAAACAGTGGCAGATGGCGATCCCAGTCTCTTTGGTGTTTGGAGACCACTTTGGACAAGTACTTGTTAATGGTCCTGTTCATTCGCTCGACCATGCCGTCTGATTGAGGATGCAGAGGTGTTGTCCGGGTTTTGTGAATGCCTAAAGTCTTGCAGATTTCTTGGAACACGGCGGACTCAAAATTCCGACCCTGATCAGAATGAAGCTCCATGGGCACGCCGAACCGGCTGATCAGGTGGTTTACGAGCTCCTCCGCTACTGTGGTGGCTGTCTGATTTGGAAGTGCGTACGCTTCAACCCATTTTGTGAAGTAGTTCATTGCCACCAGGATGTATTTATTGCCACCATCGGTCTCTGGAAACGGTCCTGCGATGTCAATGGCAATCCGTTCGAATGGACTGCCGACATTGTACTGGCGCATAGGAGCACGCCGTCGTCTTTGCGGTCCTTTGCTGGCTGCACAAGTTGTGCACTTCTTGCACCAGTCTTCAACGTCCTTTCTGCAATTGACCCAGTAAAACCGCTCACGGACTCTTCCAAGGGTCTTGTTAACACCAAAATGTCCCCCCGAAGCATCGTCATGGAGGCACTTCAAGACTTCCTTTACCAGGCTCTTCGGTACAAGCAATTGACGTTTGCTCTCAGTACCATTCTGGTTTTCCACTATTCGCTTCAGGAGTCCATCTTCCTCAACAATAGAGTCCCATTGGGCCCACAACGATTTCACCTCCCCAGATTTCGAGGCGATTTCTTGCCAGGTCGGTCGTCTGCCTTCATTCTTCCATCTTCGGAACAAGCTCAGGACCGGATCAGAACTCTGTTCCGTCTTGATGTTATCAGGATGCCATTGTTCATCCATGACGGTTATCCTCCGGACTTCTTCATGTTCCTCCAGGCGCTTGCAGTGTTTGCAGTTTTCGGAACATGGCGTTCTGGATAAGGCATCAGCGTTCTTATGGCTATTTCTAGCTCGATGTTCTATGTCGAAGTCGTATTCTTGGAGCTTTTCTATCCAACGCGCGACTTGACCCTCTGGATTCTTGAAACTCAGTAACCACCGTAAAGCAGCATGATCTGTTCGGAGCAGGAACTTCCTTCCATACAAGTACTTATAAAAGTGCTCCACGCTCTTTATTGCTGCCAGTAGTTCTCGTCGGGTTACACAGTAGTTTCGTTCGGGCTTGGATAGGGTCTTGCTGAAATAGCCGATGACTTTTTCCTCTCCGTGTTGTATTTGTGAGAGTACTGCGCCTAACCCAACATTTCTAGCGTCGGTGTCCAGAACAAATTTCCCCTCTGGTATAGGATAACTCAACACGGGTGTGGAAACGAGAACTTGCTTTAACTTTTCGAAGGCAGATTGGCAGTCCGGTTCCCAGCAGAATGGTCTGCCACTTTCGGTTAGTCGAGTCAATGGCTTGGCAATATTGGCAAATCCAGGAACGAAGCGTCTATAGTAAGTACAGAGGCCAAGGAAGCTTCTGACCTGATGTACGTCAGTAGGTACTGGCCATTCTCGTACAGCTGTGATCTTCTGCGGGTCGACTGAAACGCCGGTCTTCGTGACTACGTGCCCCAGGTAGTTCACTGTCTCCTGAAATAGCTGGCATTTCTTGGGGCTTAATTTAAGGTTGACATCACGCAGCCTTCGAAGTACCTCTTCCAAGTTTTTCAGGTGATCGTCGAAGTCTTTTCCGATCACGATTATGTCGTCAAGGTATACCAGGCAAGTTTTCCCAATCGAGCCGTTCAAGGCCGTCTCCATGAGTCGTTCAAATGTAGCTGGCGCATTACACAACCCGAACGGCATCACGTTGAACTGCCACAGCCCGGTTCCGATCGAAAATGCCGTCTTCTCTTTGGCCTCAGGATCCAGGTCTACTTGCCAGTATCCACTTTTAAGGTCTAGCGTTGAGAATATTGTCGACCCAGCAAGCGTGTCCAAGGTATCATCGATGCGTGGCAAGGGGTAGCTGTCTTTCTTGGTGACATTATTTAGCTGGCGGTAGTCAACACAGAAGCGTGTAGATCCGTCCTTCTTCTTGACCAAAACTACCGGCGACGTTCATGGACTGGTCGATGGTTCTATTATTCCGTCCTTCCGCATGTCGCTTATAATCTTTTCGGCCTCTTCCTTTTTGGCCAGTGGTAGTCTCCTCGGTCTCTGACGGATGGGCTGCGCTTCGCCAGTGTTGATTTTATGGACGACGATGTTGGTTCGCCCTTTCTTGCTGTTGTCCAATGTGAACATGTCCTGGTACTTTTCTAGGAGCTCCCCTATTACACGTTGTTCAGGTTGATTACGGTTTTCACCCGCCTCCTTGTACAGTTTTAACAACGCCTCCGGAATACCTTGAACTTTGCGCATTCCTGAACTCAATCTTTTAACTTGTGGCATGGCAGTGTCCTGGACGTGTAACTGGAACGTTTCGCCGTTCAGTGTCACATTCCTTCTCCGGAAATTCAAGCAGAAGTCATATTTTCGGAGGACGTCCAAACCCAGTATTAAATTGTCCTCTATTTCTGCCACAAACACGCAGTGTTTAAAAGACGTTCTTCCCATTTGGATGTTGACGTAACTTTCACCCCTGACTACTACTTGTTCTCCAGTGGCGGTACGGAGCTTCCATTGCGTTAGCAGAAGTTTACTGGGCTCGGTCAATATTCCGGGCCTTATGATTGTTCTGCTAGCTCCAGTATCCAGCAGAAATGAACACTGCTTCCTGTTTATGAGTCCAGTGAGAAAAAGGCTGTCAGTTCGATCTTTCATTGTCTTAGTCAGTGCTACTAAACCTGGGGCCTCGTGTCCCGGGACCGACGTTTGCCCCGCCGCGTCGTCCCTGATTATTTTTCCGGAACTCGGGGCACGCGCTCTTGAGTAACCTCTTCGTTCTTGCAAGCGGTTCTTACGTGTCCCAATTTCCCGCAGTTCCAACATCGTATTGGTCTCGGTTTCTTGTTTAATTTTCCCACTATCCTGTTAACTATTTCTTCTAGTCTGTCTTCGTATCGCCCGTAGGCTCCTCCCTTAACTCACGCACTCTACCCTGCCGTTGCGATGCCTGTTTAACGACGTCGTACTCCAGTGCCCGAGCCAACGTGTCAGCGAGTGTTTTTGGCCTATCTAATCGGAGTCGCTGTTGTATGTCGTCATCCCTCAACCCATCGATGAAAGAGTCGACAGCCAACTTTTCTAGCGTGTCGTCGGGAGTACCTGGATACGCGAGGCGGACCAGACGAGCGATATCGGCCTCGTATTCTTGCAGGTTTTCCCCTGCCTTCTGACGTCGGTTTCTTAGCTGCACGTGACTGACGCTTGTCATATGTGCCTGACCATACCGCATCTCTAACTTCTTCACTAGGTGTTCGTAGTCGTTCAACTTCTCGGGTGGTATGGTATTCAAAATCTCCTCGGCATTACCATGCAGCGCGCAGACCAGCTCGGAGGCTTTATTTTCCAACGTCCATGCGTTCGACTTCGCGGCCGCTTCAAATTTCTTAAGAAAGTGGTCCATGATGTTTTCCCGTCGAATTTAGGTGGCTTCGTATATGCTTTCGATGAAACCCCGTGTCCATTCTCCTGCTTCACACTTCTGGCTTCATTATCGATCTGTTCGGACATTGTCGTACATAGAAACCTTTCTTCTATTTCTTTAATTCGTGAATCTATTTCTTGAAATTTTCCTGCAAAATTCTGTTCTGTTTCGGCCAATTTTGCGTCGAATTTCTCTAAATTTTCCTTCAGTTCTTTTGAATTTTCGATTAATTTCTCTTCCAGGTTTTCCATTTTCTTTTCCAGATTTTCTTTCAATTTCCCTTCCAATTCCATTGAATTTTCCTTTAATTTATTTTCCAGTTTCCCTTCCAATTCCATTGAATTTTCCTTTAATTTCTTTTCTAGTTCATCCTCAAATTCGTAGATATTCGGATCGAAACCCTCTCGTATCAGAGCTTCCTCAAGTCGCCCTTGTAAAGTGAGCTTGTTACCAGACGTATCTTCGTCTCGCTCCTCGAGTTCACTTTTCAGTTCGGCAACTTTCAACTCCAACAACTTTTTCGGCATTTTGATTTATCTAACTATTTTCCTTCTACTAGAAAATTCTCTTCTTTGGGGGATTGATTGGCTGAGCACCCCACACCTGACACCAATGTAACGACTTTTCTAGTAGAACTTATTTATTTAACGGATATTTATTTTACAACTATTTATTTAACACTTAAACACTAACAGAATACTTAAACACTAATAATAATTCAACGACTTATTTATATCACAAGGAAAATGCGTATTTATATCACTCGGTATATCGTAGTTCGCTATTTATATTACTTGTTCGGAAGCTCACTGTGAACTGACTGACTACTGGCTACGTCAACAGGTATTTATACTGATTAGGAACAATCCAGAAAGTTCCAGAATGACATACTAGACTTTACTGGAGTGCTTATTGTGTTCGTCTAATTTATGGCCTTGTTTATCGTCATCAAAGCGCCGACCGACGCCGGCGTTCTTTGAGCTCCGCTTATCTGCTGTCGGTTCTCGTCGCCGCTATCGCACACACACACGCTCGCCGCACTGCTCGCTCTCGTACACATATACGCTCGCTACACTGCCCACTCTCGCACACATACGCTCATTACAATATATTATATTATATTAAATACCTCGAATCATATGCGCACATTTTTTAAGCTAAAATAGCAAAAAATTATTTTTAATTTTATTAAATTAATGGTAGTAATAATTTATATTGCAGGAAGGGCCCTTGTATGTATTGAGTTTCTCGAAATAAACTTTGGGAACTGTTTTCAGGCATCCACGGCCGGCGTTGTATTTAGATATATGTACACTTTCCGGGCTGTTGTGCCGTGGTCGACGTCTTCCTCCTTCTCGGTGCATCTACTTGATGCTGGCTCACAGTCAAATTTTATTACAGAAAAACTAGCAAATCAGTTAAACTTACCAAGACAAAACATAAATTTGCTCACCTTAGGTTTAGGTCAGTCACAAAGTATTGTTAGGCATTCCGTAATAACTTCAATAAAGTCCAAGAATGACAAGTTCCAAGAAAAATTAACATTATTAGTACTACCAGTTATTACCGCGAAATTGCCCTCTAGACATATTGATAGGAAAGGTTTAAAAATACCAGGGAATCTATATTTGGCTGATCCCGAGTTCCATAAACCTGCCGAAATCGACCTTTTATTAGGTGAATACATATTCTATAAGTTGCTTGGCATATGACAAATAAGATTGCCTAATAAGACAACAGTCTTACAAAAAACTAAATTAGGTTGGCTTATTTCGGGTAAGGTAAACACACCCTACAGGTAATACTCTTTGTCACACTATAAGTACTCCAATTGAAATGCAATTAGAGAAGTTTTGGCAATTAGAGGAATGCAATTCAGATAAACACTTATCCGACGAGGAAAACGCATGTGAGTTGCACTTTCAAAGTAGTGTAACTCGAGACATTCGTACTGGGCGGTACACAGTTCGTCTCCCATTCAATTTAAATCAGCACAATTTAGGTGACTCATATCAATCCGCATTGAAACGTTTTTATTCTTTAGAGAAAAAATTCCAAAAAAATCCCGACATCAAACAGGAGTACTGTAGTTTCATGTTAGAATATAAAAAATTAGGTCATATGACTGATGTCACTGGTATAACATCATCACAGTTAGGTTTTTATTTGCCCCACCATGCAGTTATCAAAGAAACTAGTTTGGCAAGGTTAAGGGTAGTTTTTGACGGTTCCGTGAAAACTAGCACGGGACTTTCCCTTAATGACACATTGATGGTAGGTCCAACTATTCAGGACGATGTTTTTTCATTATTAGCTAGATTTCGAACTCATAGGTACGTCTTGACAGCTGACATAGAAAAAATGTTTAGGCAAATAAATATATATAGCGATGATGCTATTTATCAAAGAATATTATGGAGAAATAACAAAAATGAGCCACTACAAACTTTTCAATTAAACACTGTTACATATGGTACAGCTTCAGCTCCCTTTACTGCAGTCAGATGTTTGAAACAGTTAGCCGACGATGAGGGTATTAATTTTCCCATAGCAGCTAATACTCTCAAAAATGATTTTTACATAGATGATCTACTTACCGGAGCCTCAACATTAGAAAAAGCAGAAAATCTTAGGGACGAGCTAATAAAATTTTGTAACTTAGGTGGTTTTACTCTCCGAAAATGGGCATTGTGGAAAATAAAACGGTACGCAACGAGAGCCCCTCCGCGCGAAATAAAAGTGGGGCAGTTTGTAGGGGTGTCGCAACGAGTGGAATAAAGGAGTCGGACACAAGTATTATAAGCGAACGGACGTTAAGTCAAATGTGAATTTTGTTTCTTCTTTTAGTTTAACGTTATGTAATCAACCTTGTATTCTTTAAATTCAGTTGTTTTTTGATTAAACCTTGTTTTAAATGTACTAAGTGTTTTTATACGCGACATTTTGGTGCCGAAACCCGGGAATCAAACCAGGGACCTTTAAACGTAACGAGCAAGTGTTTAATTGAAAAACCAAACGAGTGCTGTACGACAGTAATAACGATAATAACGAAAATGGATGTCCAATTTAGAAAAACGTGTCGTTCCAAAGTTACGAGACTGATAAACGAAACAGAAGAGTTATTAAAAAACGAAACATCGATTGAAGATTTAGGGGTGATGTTAGACAGACTAATAGTGGCAAATAATAGTTTAAAACAAGCAAACGAGAAAGTATTACCGAATATAAAAGAAGAAAAATTTGAAGAAGAATGCGAACAAATTCTAGAATACGAAGATAAGGTGGCCATTGCGACTTCTCGGCTAAAGCAGCGGGTAAGCAGACCGAAAGAGGCGGTGACGAAGCCATCGATCCAGCGTGACGTAACGTCAGTAGAGGGAAGCCAGCAATCCCAACAAACAGTGCCGTGCCAAGAGCAGGGAGCAGGTAGTTCAAGTGCAACGAATATATCTTTTAACATGGTGAGGCTACCCAAACTAAATTTAAAAACATTCGACGGTAATTTGCATGATTTTGTTCCGTTTTGGGAACAATTCCGGAGTGCCGTCCATGAGAACAGTTCACTTGATAGTTCCGCAAAATTTAATTATCTAAAATCGGTACTAACGGGAAGGGCTCTCGAAACGATTAACGGTCTAACACCATCCGAAGCGTCCTATAATGATGCAATTGAAATGATAAAAAACGAATACGATAATAAAGAACGAATTGTTGATAGTTATATACAACAATTAATAAATTTAAGTACGGTAAAAGGAAAACATGACGTCACGGGGTTGCGAAAATTATATAACACCACGTCGGCTATCACACGATCATTAAAGACTTTAGGTGTTTCAGCAGATAATTACGGGCTAATGGTAAAAACCATTTTATTAAAATCTTTGCCATTTCAATTAAAAGTAGAATTTAATAAACTATCGGAAATTGATTCGGATTCAGACGCAGATAGCGGTCAAGAAAGTAATGATTCAAATATAATTAAATGTGAGAAACAAATTGAGCAACATTTGAAATTTATAAAACGCGAGGTAGATTCCATCGAATCTGCTCAAGCTACATCTACAAGCAGTGGCGTATCTAACGAAGAACGACCCAGTTCTAGCAGAAATAAGAATGATAGATCAAATAATCCACGAACGGTTTCTGGACTTTTTACAAGTACAACGGGCAATAAATGCTTATTTTGTGAATCTAATACACATGATACATTTAACTGTCATAATAAAAAATTAACGATTGAACAAAAACGAAATATTTTGAAACGAAATTCGAGATGTTACAAATGTACTAAACCAAATCATCGAGCCCGCGATTGTAGAAACGACAGGTTAACGTGTCAAAATTGTAAAGGCAAACATTGTACCATAATGTGCGATCCAAACTACAAAAAACGTTTGGACGAAAACAGAAATCGGCCGAGAAACGCGCAAGATTCTAATACTAATGATGAAACAACCAATAAAGAAAATAATGAACAATCGGCAACATTAATAGCAAACGATGGTTGTTATGACGATGTATTACTTCAAACGGCGTGTGCATTTATTTCACCTACGAATGAGTTAAAACGAAATGAAATGTTTATACGCATGGTATTCGATGGTGGAAGTCAACTAACTTTCATTAGGGAAAACATCTCTAAAAAATTAAAGTTAAAGGTTGTGGGTACACATAAATTATCTATCATTCCATTTGGTTCTACGAATAAAGGCCCAGTGCAAAATTGTAACAAAATTGAATTTTATTTGCGAAGCCAATATAAAAAACAATACGTCAAACTGCACGCAATCGAAGTTCCCGAAATATGTTTCGATGCTTTAAGTAGTCCACCTACCAATATTAGAAAATTAAAAGAATTCGAATTAGCTGATGCGAAATACGAAGGAAGAGAACCTATTAAGGGAATATCTATGTTGATAGGAGCTGACAACTACTGGAAATTAGTAACCGGTGAAACAGAAAAAATAACGACAGATTTAACGGCGGTAAACACTCTATAGGGTGGACATTACACGGTCCTACTCCTATGAATAGTTATAGCGTAAATACAAATATAATTACTGTTTTGCATGCGAATGTTCAAGACTCGATTCAAGAAGAATCTTTCAGTTTAAAGCAATTTTGGGAATTAGAAACAATCGGTATAGATAACCCTGAAAATTCAAATAGCAAGTTAAATGAAAAGTTTACAAAAAGGTTTTGTGAAACAAATATTATATTTCAGAACGACAGATATCAAATAGAATTGCCATGGAAATTAGAAAATTCTAAACTAAATGATAATTACAATCAAGCACTAATAAGGGTAAAGGCTTTAACTAGAAAATTAGCCAAAAATTCTAAGTTAATTGAATACGATAAAGCTGTTAGGGATTATCTACATTCAGGATGTGCTGAAAGGGCACCTAAAACTCAAATTGAAGGTAGGACATATTTCATGCCACATAGACCAGTATATAGGGAGGATAAAGATACAACAAAAGTTAGTGTGGTATTCGATGCCTCTGCGCATGCACCAGGATTTGCATCTTTGAACGAAAGTTTATTATGTGGCGACAATTTGATTCCCGATCTAAATAAAGTGTTACTGAATTTTAGAATTGGCAGTGTCGGGTTATGTGCAGATATAGAAAAGGCATTTCTGCAGATTTCATTATCCAAAAAAGATAGAGATTCTCATAGTTTTCTATGGTACGAAACGGAAATTAAAGACGAAGGGAATTTACCAGACATAGTAAATTACAGAATGAAGCGTGTAACATTCGGGGTCACTACAAGCCCATTTCTCCTAGCATCTACAATACTTAAGCATTTAAATGAACAACTAACAGAATATAGAGAAGCATGCGAGATATTAAAAGAGTCGTTCTATGTAGATGATTTTGTGTTTGCCGCAGAAAATGTAGATCAAGCCTTAAAAACATTCAATGATTCTGTCAAGATTATGAATACTGCACAAATGAAATTAAGAAAGTGGATCAGTAATAATGATTACTTAAGAAGCGTTTTCAAAGAGAGAAACGTACACAATGCAACTAATTGTCCAAAAATACTGGGTGTTTTCTGGTACACTTTACAAGATGAAGTAGGAATAAGTTTAGACTCGGTAATTGATTGTCTCGATGAAGACAATGAAATAACAAAGAGAAGTATTTTGAGAATAATATCGAAAATATACGATCCCTTAGGGTTTCTAGGCCCATATACGATCATACCAAAAATATTATTACAAACAATTTGGAAGGGAAAATACGATTGGGATGGTATATTACCGCCAGAAATTCAAAAGGAGTGGAAATTTTGGATTAAAGATGTTAAAGTATTGAACGAATTTGCTTTTCCAAGATGTGTGGTCCAGAATCGCCAAACACCAGTACAGCTACACATTTTCGCGGACACGGGTACAAAAGCGTACGGAGCTGTAGCATACATAAGAATATATGACAATCATGCTGGTCATTCAAATATATTTATGTCAAAGTCCAGGGTTGCACCGATTAAGCAAAGTGAAGATGAACTTTCTTTACCTAGATTGGAATTAACGGCAGCAGTTTGTGCCGCACGATTAAAAAACTATATAATTAAAAACGTCAAACTGAACGTAAGCTCTATATACATATGGACGGATTCCAAAATCACACTACATTGGATTAGCGCAAAACCAGAAAAGTGGAAACCGTTTGTAGCTAATAGAGTCCGAGAGGTACAATCGCTGACTAAAGATTCTGTGTGGAGACATTGCTCAGGACAAGATAACCCAGCAGATTTGGTCACAAGGGGCATAAAAGTAAATAAATTAATGACGTCAGCTTTATGGAAACATGGCCCTAACTTTTTGCTCGGATCAGAAGACAATTGGCCTGAAGTTGACGACGAAGAAATGAAGGACTATCAAGAAAATTTTGTGTTGAATACACAAACCGTTGAAAATATGAACGAACCTTTATTTGATTTAGACCGATTTAGCAACATAGAAAAAATTTTGAGAATAACAAGCTACATTCTACGATTTATTAATAACATACAACTTAAACAACGAACCATTGGCAACTTAAGCGTAGAAGAATTAAAGGTATCCGAGGGATACTGGCTTAAATATATCCAAAGCAAAGAATTTCCAACAGTGACCAAATCGCTAAAAGATAACGAGCCTGTACCTAAAACTTCTAAAATTTTATCATTATCACCATTTTTAGATCATGATGGAATAATGAGACTTGGAGGGAGGTTGCAACAAAGTGAACTCTCTTATGAAACGCAGCATCCCATTATATTACCAAAATCAAGCTCTTGGGTAACGAAATTTATCTATGAAACACACGAAAAATTACATCATGGAGGTGTAAATATTGTCTTGGCTGATATTCGAAAAAGGTTCTGGATCATTAGGGCTAGACAAAAAATTAAATCCATTTTAGCAAGATGTGTGACATGTAAAAAAATGAGAGGAAAACCTGGAGATACGCAATTTGCTCCTCTACCTAGAGACCGAATCTTGGCAAGCAGAGCTTTTGAATTTATAGGAACTGATTTTGCCGGACCTCTTTATATAAAAGAAAATGAGCAATCGAAGAAGGTTTACATAATGTTGATAACTTTTGCTGTAACACGCGCAGTACATTTGGAACTGCTACCGAACATATCAGCAGAATGTTGTGTCAGAGGTTTGCGTAGATTCATGTCAAGAAGAGGAGTTCCAAGCGTAATTTATTCCGACAATGCAAAAACTTTCAAAAGAGCAGCCTTAGAGCTAGATACACTTAACGCCTGCCTAAAAGATACAACTGTACAGTCTTTTGCCTTAAAAAATCGTATTGTTTGGAAATTTATTGTTGAAAGAGCCGCGTGGTGGGGCGGATTTTGGGAACGTCTTGTTAAGACCGTAAAGGATTCCTTAAAATTTGGTATTGGTAAAGCTATTCTTGGATTTGACGAACTGCAAACAATGCTTACTGAGGTGGAAGCGATTGTAAATTCCAGACCCTTGACGTACATTGATGACGATCCAAATAATATATGTATATTAACGCCTCAAAAATTTTTGATAGGTGACGCTATATCCGACATAACTAAAGATATTCGCACGACTATAATTAAACGTAATGACATTCTGCAAAAGTGGAAGACGCGAGAAATAAATTTAAATAAATTTTGGAAGATATGGTCCACAGATTACTTACAACAATTAAGAACGGCCCATCATTCAGATCCCAAAAATTCTACTATATTTAAAACCGGAAATATTGTATTATTACATGACCAGAGTATTCCGAGAACATTGTGGAAAATGGTTCGCGTCACGAATATTTATCACGGAAGAGACGGTAAAGTGCGTGCTTGTGAAATCAGACTTCCTAACGGAAAATTATTGAAACGCCCGATTAGACTTTTATATCCGCTAGAACTAGAATCGGAAAATAAAGTACTCCGTATTTCGGGGCCCGAGGATTGTGTAGAAAATAAAACGGTACGCGACGAGAGCCCCTCCGCGCGAAATAAAAGTGGGGCAGTTTGTAGGGGAGTGTCGCAACGAGTGGAATAAAGGAGTCGGGCATAAGTATTATAAGCGAACGGACGTTAAGTCAAATGTGAATTTTGTTTCTTCTTTTAGTTTAACGTTATGTAATCAACCTTGTATTCTTTAAATTCAGTTGTTTTTTGATTAAACCTTGTTTTAAATGTACTAAGTGTTTTTATACGCGACAGGCATCAAACAACTAAACATTAATTGAAAATATGGACTATGTCTCTCAGGAAAAACAATATTTATTCGATTCGTCAGCAAACAAACAAAAACTAGGTGTATATTGGGATCAAGTCAATGACAGTATTACATATTCCGCTGCAATTAACGCGTCAAATAAAACTTCATTTCCTAAATAATTTCAAGGTTCCGCGTTTTCTATTCAACACACTGCCATCGAGTTATATTCAATTACATTGTTTTTGTGACGCCAGTGAAAGGGCATACGGGGCTTGTATTTACGCAAGATCTGTATACAAATCCGATAAAATAAGTACACATTTAATTTGCGCCAAGTCAAGGGTAGCCCCCCTAAAAACGATATCCTTGCCGCGGCTAGAACTATGTGCAGCGGTATTACTTACAAAACTTTATAAAACTACAATTTCTGCTTTAAAAACTAAATTTGATAGTGTGAGATTTTGGTCAGATTCAATGATTGTATTACACTGGATAAACACTTCACCACATAAACAGAAAACTTTTGTAAGTAACCGTGTAGCTGAAATTCAGAGCTGCACTGCTTCTAGCGACTGGTCACATGTTTCGTCGGCAGATAATCCTGCTGATTACATATCACGCGGTCAAACAACGTCAATCTTTATTTCTAATAAAACGTGGCTGCATGGACCTTCGTGGTTGTCAACTAATGAAAAATACTGGCCAAGTAGTACAATTCAAATGAACTTATCTGTTCCCGAACAAAAAACCATGGTCATGCTCTCAACATGTACCGACAGTAACATTTTTCAAAATTTCTCATCATTTAATAAATTGCAAAGAACTTACGCATATGTACTGCGCTTCATTACAGATTTGCGTCAATGAAATACACATACAGGTGCACTTTCCTTATCCGAACTTGATGCTTCACACACTCTGTTAATGTGTTTGATTCAAAGGGAATCATTTGCTAAGGAAATATGGGATCTTAAGACAGGATCGTCGGTTAATAATAAGAGCAAAATAGGTTCGCTAAACCCTTTTCTAGATAATAAAGAAATATTGCGCGTAGGTGGGAGATTAAGACATTCAAATTTAAATTTTTCTAGAAAATATCCAATTTTACTGCCGAGCTCTCACCACGTAACCCGTTTAATAATTTTAAGAGAACATACATGACAAATGTATGCAGGTATACAAGCAACCTTAAACGCAGTCAGGAAAATTTATTGGTCTATCGATGGCAAAAATATTACGCGACATATAATTCGCAAATGCATTAGATGCTTCAAGGTACGTCCATCTTCTAGTTCCTCCGAGTACATAATGGCCGATCTGCCAAGTAGTACATTAGTAGCGCCAAAACAGTTTGAAAATGTTGGAATTGACTATTGTGGACCATTTTTTATGAAAGAAAGGGAATTTAGAAATACTAAGCGCCTAAAGGTCTACGTTGCAGTCTTTGTCTGTTTTTTAACTAAGGCTGTACACTTAGAGCTTGTCGGAAATCTCACCAGATTCTTGTTTGGCGGCGATTAAACGTTTTTTTGGCTAGGAGAGGACTATGCAAAAATATTTTCTCTGACAATGCAATCAACTTCATTGGAGTCAAAAATCATTTGAAGGAACTTTACAATTTATTTCATTCTACTGAGCACCACAATAAATTAAAAGAAAATCTAGCTATGAAAGATAATTTGGCATTTTTCTCCTCCACGTTCCCCACATTTTGGTGGACTTTGGGAGGCCGCCGTTAAGTCTTTTAAACACCACCTTGTACGCGTTGTAGGAGAAACTTTGTTTACATACGAGCAATTGTATACGTATGTTGTAGAAATTGAGGCAGTCTTAAACTCACGTCCATTGACTCCACTTTCCGCCGATCCTAATGACTTTACCGCATTATCTCCCAACCATTTCCTCATTGGCGAATCAAACGGTACTTTACCCGAGACTAATGTTGCCGATATTCCCAACAATCGCTTGTCAGCATGGCAGCATGTCAAGAAAATGAAACAACACTTTTGGGCAAGATGGTACAAGGAGTACTTGAACGAGTTACATGTTCGCAATAAATGGAAGTCCCACAATGCAGAGGTGCCGATCAAGGAAGGAGCTCTCGTTGTCCTGAAAGAGGACAATTTACCTCCAATGCAGTGGAAGTTAGGACGAATTACAGCATTGCACCCCGGTAAAGACAATACAGTTCGTGTCGTAACAGTGAAAACGGCAAATGGTACATATACTCGAACTGTTAAAAAGATATGTTTGCTACCAACCGAATGAACTTATAATATTGCGAAGTGTAAGTGAGTGCACATCGCGTGTGAATGATCATAGTATTAGTTTCTTTTTTAGCAATCCTTAGTTTTTGTTGAATGTTGCCGTTCAAGGCGGACGGCATATGTTAAGTCCTAATTTAATATTTTTTTATTTTACATTTTTTTGTCTAGATACGTATTTTATACATTTAGTATTAGTCGTAGGAATTTTCAATTCTTTTCACGGTTACAAATTATTACCTGACTTTACCACCCTCCTTTGTAAGCCCCAAGGGCCTTGTTTGTGTATTTGTAAAGTTTGGTACTTTCTGTTGGACATTCCATCCTTTTGTTGTGCTGGGTAGTTTCAGGTAATTAGGTATATTCACCCTCCTACACAGTATTTGCACTTTGCAACAACAAATTCTTTTGCATAGAATTTAAGTTAGTTATCATTACATCTTTGACTACGGCACAGACCAGTCATTTTTTCTTAATTTATCCAATATTCATTTCATACTCATTTTTTTGTACATATTATTCGGACGAATTGTTAGTTAGTGGTAAGACGTTTGGATTTTAGTGTTAGTCTAAAATTTAATTAAAGGTTTTCCAAAACGACGTGAATTTTATTCTATCTACCGCGATCCGAAAGTAATTAGTTCCACAATAAAAAATTTGTTTTGACGTGTAACGTACAGTGAACTGTACATTTTTCATTTTGGTCCTTCGAGCCGGATGCGTGGTTTTCACATAAAAAACAGTGAATCTTTACGAAGCAGCCGTTTTGGACACAAGTAGCAGCAAGCGGAACAGTAAAATTTTTCTGAATTTTCAGCGTCTCGATATCGCTTACCTCGACGCAGCCGTTTGTACATCTTCATCGGAACAGGGGTCCATCAACAATTCGTCCATTTTCCTCAACAAGCAGTTCCAAGTAAGTGCCTTTGATTCGCTATTCCTTATTTCTCGTTTCTCATTATTCCTTCACAAGCCTCTTCACAAGCAGACTGTACAGTTCACAGTGAACTGCTTAACTTATTTTTGTATTAGGCTCACCAACCGTGTTCGGGGTATTTGAAATAAAATAGCGAACTAACACTAAATTGTCAATTTAATGTAGATTTTATTACAAATTAGACGAATTGATACCAAAAAAATGAAGCAGTTACCGTTTTAATTGCAAAGTTTTAAAAAAATAAGTCGTCTAGTGCATTACCTATGATACTCGGCGCGAAGGTTGGTTATTAGTCGAGTAAAATAAATTGAGAATGATAACTTGTAGTTTATATTCGGGAATCATCAACCATTTTTACTCGTATAGCGTTAGCTTCAAACATACCAATCATGATGAACTGGCACTTAACATAGGCACATTTTTGCTAAAACTATTCGAATACCGGTCATGAAATCGAGAAGAGTCACTAATTTGATTTCAAAATTTAATATTAAATCGTCTAACATATTATACAGGGTGTTTGGTCTATAAGTACAGAAAAAAGAACCACATGTTCCCTGTTGCATTTCAAACATGAATTTATACACTTTTTGACTTTTGAAATAAAAAAAAAAATTAAAAATTATTTTGACTTCTGAGGCCGGCCCTGGTTTAGCGTGCCTTAATTATTATTTCAGGTTACAAATGCTACTGTTAGGTATATCGATTGAACGAGAAGTTCATAATTCAGGGTCAGTGTGTCAGTATCGGTAGATTCGTGTGCTTCTGGAAATTGATGCGGTGTAATTGTGTGTAGTTTTCATATTGTTTTAATTATTGTTACTGACGTTATTGAAGTTTTGTTGACAGTGGAAAGTATTTTTTTAAAGAGTAGGTGTGAATTGCAATACTAGTGATGTGCTTTGATTTTTTCCCGTTAAATTTATTTAAGTAATCTTAATGTTTCAGTTCTGGCGGCTACGATAACAATTGTTTTGAATTTTGATCAACTTAAGAGTTGGGCTGGTGTGATGATTTATAAATCGTAAAAAATGAAATAATAAAATGTATTACTGTTGTATGTACTCTTGAAACTAACTATTTGAATGAAACAATTGTCGAGTAATTTATTAAATTATTTCGCTGGAACATTTTACTATTTTATTTTTTACGATTTTTGAACATGTTCATCATCACAACACAAAGCACACATTAGTTTTAGATAATTACTTATTTGTGAAATTGTGTAATTACCCGTGAAAGTGATGGAAAATAGACGTGCAATTGGCTTATTCCCTAGAGAATAGTCGCCGGTGATAGATAACGCTGTTTCGTAAGTGGCGCTGCTCGTTGCAAACTATCAGTTACGAGAATTCGTATTTCGCCAGGCCCGTATTAAACCGAATTTCAGGGTCAAATTTTCGAACACGAATTGCGTACTTAATTGTCACTCGATTGAAAAATGCTTTTAGACTTTTGTTATTTATTGTGCAAGGAATCCATGATTCTTTTTTTTGTACTTATAGACCTAACACCCTGTATATTATTCGCGTCGCGAATGGTGCAAATAGCCCGGTAAAATGGATTGATGGATACTGGTTACTACTCTTGGTGCAGACGTGTTGAAGTAGGGTTAATTTATGTGAAACGAAGAAACTAACGTATTGACGCTGATTGCTGCGTTAAATTATATACAAAAGTAGTGTATACCCTCTCAATAACCCCCAGCCTCACTCCTCCTACTCCACCCCTTTCCTCGCATTTACGCTTGAATTCAATTAGAAGGTTAATAGGTTCATAACCTTAACTTGACCTTTGACCACATCCTCAACCCAATAATCGCCGCCCGCTGCTTTCGTTACTCATTCCCCCCTCCCCCTTCCGCCAATCCCCATTTGCAGATCACTAGGCTAGGTTTTGTCAGGTTGGCTTTGGTCAGGCTATATTACGTTAGGTTAGGTTAAGTTAGTTTAGTTTAGGTTAGGTTAGGCTAGATATGCGGCTCTTGTTCTCATACCGCCCCCTTTTTAAACTGATTTACTTCATATTAAGAGACCGATTCATCTGGGCAGAACTCAAAACTTCACTATTGCTTCACTAAATTCATCTTCCGAAAACCAATTAAAACCCTTTGTTTTCTTTGTTCTACTGTCTCAGTCGATAAGCGAAAACAGTAGGTGTCAACTTTTGACTAAAACGAAAATTACTCCAATGTGTGCGGCGCCACCGCCGGAATTGATAAAATTTACGTTATTACGATTTTCACCAATTTCACATCAGGGCGTTCGGGTGGGGGAGAGGGGCAGAGTGGGGATGGGGTGGGGAAATTTTGTGGTCACAGGGGGGTAAAAACCCCCATATTCATGCCTCTGGAGGTCGCATTTGGTGCTTGGGAATCGGGAGGAAAGAAGATGTTTTTTATAGCTTTCAGATGTTCATACGGCCATGAACGGTCAAACACCTTGTCAGTGACTTAAAAACTGCATTCAAGTCTGGAGAAAAACAGTTTACTTGCTCGATGCATTGCTTGCAAAACGTTTAGTTTCAAGATGCCTCTCCTCAAGTATGTTACGTTATTGTTATGCGCTGCAGTTTTAGCTGTGATGGACCTATTAAAACGCAGGGGTGTGTAAAACACCCCTGAAAGCTTGGTGGTACGCGTGCCGCCAACAAACACAACAGGCGTTTGCCGTAGTTTCAGTAAGTTTTCAAAAATAATTTGCATATATTTCAGTGAGAAGTGTAAGATGACCGGTTCTAATTCAGAGGAGGAGAGGTTACTTAAGGTCAAATTGACGGAAGGTCATTGACTTTAAACTTGTGTGTATGTAGTGGTCAAATGCTTCACAATGAATTGAAACATATGTACATGTATCGGTAATGTGAAACTAAATACGTCTGCAGTCGTCTGAAGTTTACGATTTTTATGACGGAAAGTTTTAAATACGTCTACAGCCGTTGAAGTGTCATTGCAATGTTATTAGAGGAATGATGTTAGGTATTTAGTTACACTTACACTGATTAATGCAATTGCAATTGTACGTGATTCATCTAGATATTGTGATGTGGAAGGATGGGAAAGAAGTGCAGTTGTAAGCAGGTAGACAATCGTTAAAGTAGTGAAAAGGAAGAGAAGGCAGAAGTAGTTGAGAAGATTGGTTTGAGAATGGATGTAAGAAGCAGTAATAAAGGTAGTAGTATCGATGAAGTTTGTGGTGGTACAAAAGAAGTAGAGTATTGGAATAATGCGGACCACATGGAAGGATTGAATGATGCGCAGCGTAACACTGTGTTACATAGAGGAGATTACCTAGACACAGAGGAGTATACTGTAAATAAAGCAAATAAGTATGTAAGTGATGTGAGCTCAATGAAAGGGTGGAACGTAGCTCGAAAACTCTTCAAATGTGAAACGAACTTCTCAGCATATTCTGCGTTTGTGCTGTACTGTGATAGGAGTAATCTTCGCTACCTACCAACGTGTTGGAGCTGTCGATATGCGGGAAGTAATGGAGGAATTGTGTCATTATATACACGAGTTCCGAATTTATGGATGTTGGAAGTGTATATCCATGACGAAGTTCACATTCATTGCAGATGGTGTGGTGAGATGTGTAGGTACGAGTTTGTTTGCAGTGAGAACCACCGTATCACAAATAAGACCGTATTTCAAGAAGGATATGTAATAGAAATAAGTAATAATCTTGGTTATGTAGAAGGAGCGTAGAACGTGTACATGTATATATTTGTGTTAAGAAATAAATAAAGAGGCAAAAGGTAGTAGACGTTTGAGATATAAGATTAAGGTACAGTTTGGGGATAATAAGAAGTTATATGGAAAGTGTGTCAAGGTCACAAGTCTTTAAAAAAGGAAAAGGAAGGTGTAGGAGAGGGGACAGGTAATGACATAGTAATTGAAAGGTAGGTTTATGAAAACATAATGGATCGGAAGAGTTGACGCCTTTGCTCGTAAGTATTGCAAAGAATACAGTACAGCGTGTGCGTATCATAGATATCGTAAACAAAGCCCGACTTTTCGCAGAGGTACGACTGAGGCCCCTGACGACAAGGTCGGCAGCACAAGTTTACGACATCGCAATGATAAAATCTGCAGCTGTGGCAGAAAAGCAGAGGTCTGTTGTCAAAACATTCTTGACAGCAGAATCCTGTTTCAGCCGAACAGCTTTCACGCAGACGCCGACAATATCTGCATTGGAGGGAGGTGGTTTCATTAACAGTTTGCCTGAATGGTGAAAGGACAATAGATACACGAGAAAGGTCCATGTTAATTCATAAGATCCTTCTGGTGAAGTGATGCTCTCTCAGGTTGACAAGGGTTTAAATAGGAAGGTATGTGGTGGGGAAAGAGTGGGGAGAGTAGTCGGGAATAGTGGGGATGTAAAGAAAGTGGTATAGAGTAGTGTGGTAGCGAAGGCGATGGTGTAGCAATATTTTTTATAATGAGGTGGCATCGCAAGGTAGTAGTAATTTTTTAATTGATGAAGGAGTGGGATAATTGAAAGAGTACATAAGGCGTAATATATGTTATTGAACCTGTTGTATTCGTTTATGAATTTTAATAGACAGTTGTCGGAGAAAAAATTTTTTGGTGAGAATAATGGTAAAAATTTTGTAAGTCCAGATAATGGTAAAAAAGTCCAGAAAAAAAAAATATATTTTGAGGGCAGGAAAAGAGTTGTATGAAAAATTAGCACATGAAAATATGGATAATGAGGTGTAGTATAAGAAGACAATGAAGTATTTAATGAAATACTTCAGCATAAAAAATGATGGGGGTAAAAGTGTAAAAATGAAGCTTTAGAAATTTTTTTGAAGCAGGAGTTGAAATTGGGTAATAACTTATGGTGTGGGAAGAAGGTCCCTAAGTTGAAGTACCCGAATCTGAAAAAATTTTTGAAAAAAAAAAAAAATGTTGACAAAAAGTTGACACCTTTAAGCTTAAAAAAAAAATAGAAGCAGTAAAAAAAAAAAGTGTTCCTCTTGGAAAATGTAAGTTGAACAGTGGGCTAAATGATCTCACCCTGAAAAGTCAAGAAATATTTTTTTAACGTGTTTCACCCTCATACTTTGACCCCCGAAAAGTGTATGAAGGGTAGATGATAGGGAGAAAATGTCTGAGTAAAAAATGTTTAGTGTTCCATGAAGAACAATTTGCTTCCAACGAAACTTGAAGGACGTCTGTAATGAGGGAAGTAATTTCTACCCTAAACTTCAAGAATTAATTAAAGGTATAAGGAGCGGTGCTAAAAAAAAAGGTGCCTCTCTCACTATTGATGTTGAAGGCTAAAGGTACCACTTGGCAATGGCAGAAGTATCAAATTGCTGAATAAGCAATGGTTTACACGTTACATGAGCCATGTATCAGTCCTTCTTCGCACAAACACTTGTATTGATCTTAACTTTACCCCCACTCATATCCCTCCTCCTCTAAATTGTATAAATACTGAAGTTTTCACAACGTTCAGCACAGATCGCTAACACTGTCGTAAGGTAGTACAACAATAAGTAAATAATAAAGATGGTTCAATATACGGCAATATTTCATGGCTCCGTGCCAACGGCGATGAATGTAAGGGTGGAGAATATGAACTTCACTGGCACCACACAAGGCAACTTCACAATTTGGAAGGTTACTGACGGTAGGCCCTTCGCAGAGTTGTGCCAGCACCTGGAGATCCAGCTCTCGTGGAGCTCCTTCCAGGGGACACTCGTCGTGTTTGCTGAGGACCACGGGCCAACCGTTTATATTAAAACATTTAACTGAATTTGTTTTTTAATACTATAGCTGTATTGTTTTTTTTAATGTAACTTAATTGTATCAAAATAAATAAAATCTTTATATTTATAATTTATTTTCTCTTTTATTTCTTTAATTAAAAAATATAAAATGATACAATATAACAGAAGTTTATTTAATATAATACAATATAATTTAAAACATCATTCAATTTTAATCATTAAATTTACTCAGTAAAGCAGACTTAAGGTTAGCCAGCTTATTTTCGATTTCTTTTACCTCCTTTCTCGTTTCAACTACCGATCTGTTCAACTCCTCGAGCTCCTTCTCTTTCCGCTTCATGTACTCAGTCAATGAAGCAGCCTTTGTCTCTCTTTCATGCAGTACCACTTCTCGTCGCCGCTTTTCCTCCTTAGCACTATTTATGGCTTCTCCTACTTGGTCGACTATCTTGGAATAATCGAATGGAGCAGCCGACAACCTTCGTGTGTACGATCGCTTCTTCGGCTTCATCGATATCGACTTCGTTCCCGCCACCGCCATCGTAGAGGTGCTAGCCACAGGCTCTACCATCGTTACCGTGGTGGCACCTCCAACACACCCCTCACCTTTAGCGGACGATGTGAAGGAATCGTTTGGAAAGAAGTTTTCCAATATATCAGCCAGCTCGATTTCGTTCATATTTAGCTCAGCAGCTAAATTACCACCGTTACCCTTTTGTTCAACACTCATCTTACCACACCGTACCCACTACAGTTTCAGTATATATTCTTTTAGCCCCTCTCCTTATGCCCTCTCTACCTTACACATCCCTCCCCTTTTCCTATCGCTATTTATTGTCTCTCGCGTTCAGCATTCCTCAGTCGTTGTCGAGGTATACCTCTTACCGCTAGCCGCTATGATCCCTTGTCCGGACTGCGATGCTTCCTTTACGCGATCTGATAATTTAAAAAGACATCGATTAACTTCTTGTCGGAATCGAGCACAGCTCCAACGTACGTCGCCTCTACCGAAGAAAAAACTTAAAATTGCTACGCCTGCTGGTTCTTCTGACCACTGGTGTGATACTTGTAACATTTACGTTCCACAACATTCCTACAGCGGTCACCTTCGCAGCCTCAAGCATAAACAAACTTGCTGCTCTCCTCTTGAGGAAGGAATTACTTTCCTTTCGTCCGCGTTCGCTAACAGAATTGTGTCCTTTCGTATTTCATCCCCCAAGTTCTTCCTGTCGTATACCGACTTTTTCGCCGAAGTTTTCGACAAATGCTTGCGTGTTATTCGTAATCAGATACAACTGCATGACACGCTTAAACTAAATCTTGAACTTTTCGGACGTTATGTGCATGATGCTAAACAATTGGTTGACGTGAAATCCTTCAACACCAATAATAAAGTTGTCACTCAGTCGACGGATCTTTCCAATATTCTACAAAGCTTCTTCGACGTTCTTGAGGGTAAAGCTTCTGAATTTCAAGAACGAGTGTCAGGTAATTTATCATTCTCTCTTTATATATATTTCACTTGTGTTTACTATTATTTCATTCTTACAGGATGGGCTTTGGAAAGAGTCCTTTTCCTAGAACTCAATTGCAACAAGTACAATCCCCTTAGAGCTTCGTCTTACATTCCTCTTCCAAAACAAATTGTACTTAAGAGAGCTGTTGTGAACGTACGAAACGATGACCAAGCCTGCTTTGCGTGGGCAATAACCTCGGCTTTGTATCCTGCCCAAGCCAACCCGCACAGAACGACTTCCTATCCGCATTACTCCCGCACGATGGACTATGACGGTATCGATTTTCCTATTAAATTAAACGACATTCCCAAGTTTGAAACGAAGAACCATTGCTCTGTGAATGTTTGCGGGACTGAATACGTTTTGAAGGATGGAAAATGGATCTGGGAAATTGTTGGCCCCCTCTACTACTCGTCCATCAAACGAAGGCTGCACATCAATTTACTCTTGCTACACGATGATCGAGGAAATAATCATTACTGTTGGATTAAGGATATGTCCCGTTTGCTCTCTCAACAACTCTCCAAAACAGAACATCGCAAATTCCTATGTGACGGCTGCTTGCAATACTTTAGCTCTGTGGCTCACCTGCACCGTCATCAGCGGAATGATTGCAACCACGTTTACACGACGCTGCCAACTGCTGATCTCAAATTGGATAAGATGGGTAGGCTCATCCCTAATAACGTTTTAAAATTTCAAAACTACCACAAACGTATCAAAGTACCTTTTGTTGTTTATGCAGACTTCGAAACCATATTGCGACCCATTCATACATGCTTTTCCGATCCTAACAAGACCTCCACCACACCTACCCACGAACATCAACCGCACTCGTTTGCTTACTTGATTAAGTGCTCTTTTGACGATTCCCTTTCAATATTCAGAACTTATAGAGGACCTGATTGTGCTAATCAATTTGTTAAAACTCTTGATCAAGACGTTTCTGATATTTATCACCGATTTTTAAAGACCCCGGTTCCTATGATACCCTTGACTGATGAAGAAATGCGACTTTTCTCTGAAACGACGTCCTGTAATATTTGCGAAGAGCCCTTCCTAGTCGATGATGTAAAGGTTCGCGATCATTGTCATTTGACTGGTAAAGTTCGATTAGGGGCCGCTCATTCCAGATGTAACTTAAACTACAAACTACCCAACTTTGTGCCTGTATTCTTCCACAACCTCTCCGGTTACGACTGTCGTTTATTTTTAAAAGAAATGGTTGTCAACGATGTTAAATTTAGCGTAATTGTTCAAAATAAAGAAAAATACGTTTCCTTTACCAAATTATTGCGAGTTGATACTGTTCCCGATGTTTCAGATAACTCTACTCAAAACGTATTTGTTAAGATTCGATTTCTCGATTCCTTTCGTTTTATGGCTTCCTCCCTCGATAAACTGTCTGAAGAACTCGACCCTTCTCAATGCTTCCAAGTGAAGAAGTATTTTTTTGATCCTACACATTTTCAACTTGTGCGACGGAAAGGGGTTTTCCCTTACTCCTACGTCGACGATATTACTAAACTTGACCAATCAACGTTCCCTCTCAAAGACGATTTTTTCGATAAATTAACATCTCTACCTATTTCTGATGAAGATTATGAAAGAGCTGCCACCGTTTGGAAAACCTTTAACTGCTCCACTCTCGGAGAATATTCTGACCTCTACTTGAAAACCGATGTCCTACTGTTAGCTGACGTGTTCGAGAATTTTCGTGAAATATGCATTTCCACTTACGAATTGGACCCCGCTCAGTATTACACCGCTCCCGGGCTAGCGTGGGATAGCATGTTAAAATTCACTCGCGTTAATTTAGAACTTCTAACTGACATCGATATGTTAAAGTTTTTCCAAAAAGGGGTACGCGGAGGAATAAGTCAGTGTGTTCAAAGAATGCATTTCGCCAATAACCCACACCTTCCTGATTATGACGCATCTGCTCCCACTTCCTACATTATGTATTTGGATGCTACCAATTTGTATGGACACAGCATGAGTCAATACCTTCCCATATCCCATTTTCGTTGGCTCACCGATGCTGAAATTGATGAATTAAATGTTCTCGATTTACATGCTTCTTCTGAATATGGTTATGTACTTGAAGTTGATGTACAATATCCCCAAAACCTACACGATTTACATGCTGATCTTCCCTTTTTAGTTGAAAATATTTCTCCTGGTAATGCTAATGGTAGAGTCAAAAAATTGATTCCGAACCTTATGACTAAGACAAAGTATATTGTTCATTACCTACCGCTTAAACAAGCTCTCCAGAGCGGATTAAAATTACTTAAAGTGCATAGAGCTATTCAGTTTAAACAGTCACAATGGTTGGAACCTTTCATAGATTTGAATACTAGAAAACGCAATATGTGTAATAATAAGTTTGGGAAATCATTCTTTAAATTGATGAACAACAGTACTTTCGGAAAAACGATGGAGAACGTTGACAAACGAGTTGACGTCAAGTTAGTTACTCATTGGCAAAACGTTGGACGATACCTTGGTGCTGAAAGTTTAATAGCTAAACCCAATTTCAGAAATTCAAAACTTTTCACCCCCCATTTCGCAGCTATTCAGATAAACAAATTACACATTGTTTACGATAAACCGCTCTATGTAGGTTTCCCTATTTTGGATTTATCTTCTTCTTCTTCTTCTTCTCCATTCTCCTTATGCCTTTTCAGGCGTCGGAGTTTGGGTTGCTTTCAACCCATTTTTTCCATATTTTCCTGTCTTGTGCTATTCTTCTCATTTCTTCTTGTGTTTTTCCTCGATGTTTTCCCAGTTCTACTATTTGTTCTATCCATGTTCGTCTTGGTCTTCCTTTCTTCCTCTTCCTACTGGTTTTTGTTTCTAATATTTTTCTAGTTATTCTTTCTGTGTCCATTCTCTCGATATGTCCATACCATTTCAATTGTTTCTTTTCTATTTTCTTAATTATTGATTCTTGTTCTACCATTTCTCTTATTTCGTCATTTCGTACTCTATCCCATTTTGTTTTGCCTGCTATTTTACGTAGGTGTTTCATTTCAATTGATTCTATTTTCTTTTGGTGTTCTTTTTGTATCGTCCAGTTTTCGCTTGCATATGTTATGGTTGGTACCGTTATTATGTTGTGAATTCGTATTTTTGTTTCTTTCTCTATGTCTTTATTACTTAGTATGGTTTTATTTATTGTATAGTATATTCTTGTTCCTTTTCTTGCTCTGTTTGTTATTTCCGCGTCTATCTTTCCATCTTGTGTTATTATAGTTCCTAGATATTCATATACTTTTACTCTCTCTAGTTTATTTCCCTTACATTTTATCTCTCTTTCTGTTTTGATATTTTTGTTCTCGTTTATTATCATCATTTTACTTTTATCTATGTTTATTTCCATTTCCATCTTCTCTATTTCTTCTATCCATATGTTTACTAGTTTTTGCATTTTAATTTTTTTATCTGCTATTATAACTATATCATCTGCGTATAGTAGACAATTGATTTTAACTGGTGTTAGGTTTTTGTATCCTATTGTTGTTTCTAGGCCCTTTATTCTTTCTTTGATGTTTTTCAGTATTTTGTCCATTACTATTATAAATAGCAAAGGACTCAGACTGTCTCCTTGTTTCAGTCCCTTTTTCATTTCAAAAACTTCCGATCTCCTGCCTGCTATTTGTATTTTTCCTTTTACTTTTCTATATATGCTTGCTATTGATTTTATGATCTGTTTTGGTACTCCTATTTGCTCTAGGCTCTCCCAAATGCTTTGTCTATTTATTGTGTCAAAAGCTGCTCTTAAATCTATGAATGTTAGAAATAGTTCTTCTCCTTCATTTATTTTTCTTTCTATAATATTTCTTAGTACGAATATGTTGTCACTTGTTTGTCTTTCTGTTCTAAAAGCTGCTTGTTCTTGTTCTAAGTTCTCTTCTATTATTTTTCGGAGTTTTCCTTCCACCACTCTTGTATATACTTTAAAGCAAACACTTGATAGACATATCGCTCTGTAGTTTTCGCATTTGGTGGAGTCTCCTTTTTTATATATTGGTATTATTAGGTTATTCTCCCATTCTTCCGGTATCTTCTGTTTTTCCCATGATTCTCTACATATTTTCCATAACCACTCTACCCCTTTATGGCCCATCCATTTAATCATTTCTGGTTCTATATTATCTTCTCCACTTGCTTTTCCTATTTTTATTTTGCTTATTGCTTCTTCTACTTCTTCTCTCTCAATTTTGTATTCTTGCGTATCTTCTGTGTTTTTTATTATTTCCTTTTTCTCGTTTGTTCCAAACTTCTTGTTATAGTACTCCCACCATACCTTCATTATTTCATTAGGTTCTGTTTTAATCTGGTTGTTCTCGTTTTTCATTTCTTTTATTTCTTTTTTCTGAGTTGTTTTCATATTTCTTATTTTATTCCAGAATAGTCTATTGTTTGTTTTGAAATTTGTTTCCAGTTCTTTGCTAAATTTCTCCCAGCTCTTTTTCTTTTCTAGCTTTATTCGATTTTTTACATAATTTCTTTTGTTTATGTATTCTTGTCTATTTAATTCTGTTCTGTCTCTATTATATCTTATCCAAGCTTCTTTCTTTTTCTTCACTTCCTCTTTTATTTCTTCATTCCACCACGCTGTCATTTTCCTTTCTTTATTTGTTTTAATAGTTCCACAAATTAGCGTTGCTTTATTTATTATGCTTTCTTTAAATTTTTTCCATCTTTCTTCTATTGTCATCATTTTTCCTTCTAACTCTATGTTTGTTAAAGATTTATTTATCTCTGCCTGATATTCTCTCCTTTTATTTTCATCTCTTAGTTTATTAATTGCTATCTTTCGGTATTCCTTTCTTTCCTCTGTTCTGTTTTCATTTTTGTTCATTTTCCAGATAGCTTTTACTACTCTATGGTGTGTTGATAGTTCTGCATCATTTTCTGTCTGAACTTTTTGGATTTCTTTTCTTATTTCTTGTGTATATGTAATATAGTCGATTATACTATTCGCATTTCTTTCTTCTGCTCTAAAAGTATATCTTTCTTCTAGCTCTTGTTCCCAGTAGGTGTTTCTTATTAATATATCATTCGTTTGACAGAATTCTAACATCTTTCGGCCATTTCTATTTATTATTTCTTCTCCATAACTCCCCATACATCCCTTTCCTGCGTTTTCATCTCTTCCTATTCTTGCATTCCAATCTCCCATTATTATTATATTTTCGCAGTTTTCTCTTTCTTTGTCTACTGTTTCTTGTAGCTCGTTGTAGAATTCTATCATTTTTATTTCTTCTGTTCCCTCTATTGGTGCATAAATCTGTATTATGACTATTTTTTCTTTTGCTTGTATTCTTAAAATAATTATTCTAGAGCTTATTGATTCGTAGTTTGTTACCATTTGGTTTATTTCTTCTTCTACTATTATCCCTACTCCCTCTTTTATTCTCTTTTCTGCCTCTGCCATCCCTGAGTAGTAAAGGTAATAGTTGTTTGTTAGTTTTGTGTATCCTTTTCCCAGTTTCTTTGTTTCGCTTATTCCTAGTATTTTGATTATGTGATTTTTCATTTCTTCTGTAATTTCTATTTCTTTTCCTGTTAGTGACGTTATGTTCCACGTTCCTATTCCTATCTCTTCTCTTTTTTCTTGGAGGTTCAGTTTTTCTATCTTTCTTTTATTTTTATCTTCATCCATTTTCGTTTTCCTTTTTCTTTGCTCGGTCGTTTTCATTATATCTTCTACTTTCTCCATTTTCGTTAGTTTTTTGCTTCTAATTTTCCTTTTTTCTCCTCCCATCTATGCCATTCGTCATTTATTTTAAGTTTCTTGTAGCCAATTTTTACCCCGTTTCCTTTTTCTTTTTCTAGTTTTGCTATTTCAAATATTTTTTGTTGTATCTTCTTCTCTTTTTGGGTTAGTTCATTTTCTATATATATATCTTTGTATCTCTGAGTCTGTTTTTGTTAATCATTATTTCCCTTTTTTGTTTCCATGATTCTACTCTTGCGAAAATTATGTTCTTATCTTTTTGATTAATTTTATGCGCTGTTATTATCTTGATTTCTACATTTAGTTTGTTCTTAAAGTATTCTTTTATTTCTTCCTTTAGTTCTTCCTTTTCTTTATTTGTTTTAAAACCTTTTATTACTATGTTGTTCGCCTTGTCTTTTTTCTCCATTTCTTCCATTTTTCTCTCTATTTCTTCCATTTTTTCTTCTAAATCTTTCTTCTCTCTTTCCCATCTCTCTCTATCTTTTTTATAGTTTTCCTTTATCTCTTTTAGTTCTTTTTTAATTTCATGATTTTCCTTTCTTATTTCTTTCATTTCTTCTTTAATGTCTCTTAGGATTTTCATCATTTCTCCCTCTCTGTCCATTTTTCCTTGTTCAATTGTTCCCGAATGCTTTGGTTTTTGGGGCGACCTTGCGGTCTTCTTACTTCTTGTGAAAATTTCTTCTGGTTTACCGTTTTCTTCTTCTTCTCTTTTTCTTTTTATTATTTCCTGTAAATTGCTTTCAAGGCTACCACTTCTGTTTCTTGCTATTGTTTTATAGATGTCGCTACTTGTGCTCGGTTTTTCTTCTTTATTATTAATTTTTGCCTTATCGTTTTGTTTAGACATAACCTCACCTCGTTTCTTATAAATCGAGGGTGGTATTTATTTCCCTTTTTTGGGGCTCTCCTACTTCACTTCTCTTTCCCTGTCCGTCCCCCTCAATTGACACCCCTCTGCACTATTTTCCTCGACCCTCAAACCAGTCTTCTCAAAAACTATTTGCTCCCACCGCACGAACACGTCAGCACGCTAGCACGTCTCACTCTCATATTTGGATTTATCAAAAGTTGTTATGTATGACTTCTACTACGGCTTTCTTAAGCAAAAATATCAAGAAAATATTTCTTTGATGTATATGGATACTGATTCCTTCATTCTTAAAGTATTCACCGAAAATTTCTACAGAGATATGATTGAAAATATTCATCACTTCGACACTTCCAATTATCCCCATAATAATAGTTTCAATATCCCTATTACCTCTTCTGTTATTGGCAAATTTAAAGACGAATTCCCTAATAATCCCATTAAAGCATTCTATGGAACCGGAGCAAAAGCTTACTGCGTTGAAGCCCTTGATCAAATTGTTAAAAAAGCAAAAGGTGTCAAGAAAAATGTCATTAAATTACATCTTCAAATCGATGATTACCTACGCGTCATTAGAGATGACGCCACCATTCTTAAATGTATGAATGTTTTCGTTTCCGATCTGCATACTATTAGTACGAGAGCTGGCGTGAAAATGATTAATGGAAATATTCCAAAGGTTTAATGTCTTTAGGCTAATTCTACCACTGTAGTAATCATAACAACACCCGTCTGCCGCCTCCTAGTGGCGGCATTAATTAAGGGGGGGCTGTTGAATTTGTAATTTTTTGGCGATAAACATGCGGTGTTATTCCAGGATGAAACTTGGGACATTTGTTTTGTTTTTGGTGATAAATAGATCTGTACTTTCAGAATTAGAGCAGACGGCGGCGTTTGTAAAGCAGACGTACTTAAAAATTTCAAAAAAAAAGCGATAAAAAAATGGCTATATTCCAATTTGCAATTTGTACCATCTGATCAGAAATAAGAAACTCTACAACTTTTATTTAAGTCAAAAATCAGCAGACGGCGGTCTAAACCCGGCAGACGCCAATTTCTCCCGTCAAACGTTTCCCTTTTTTTTTTATCGATAATCAAACATCATTATTCCAGGCTTAAATTTTAGAAATTTGTTTTGTTTTTGGTGATATGTACTACCGTATTTTCAGAATTAGAGCAGACCACGGCGTTTGTAAAGCAGACGTACTCAAAAATTTGAACAAAAAGACGATAAAAAATGGCTATATTCCAATTTGCAATTTGTACCATCTGATCAGAAATAAGAAACTCTACAACTTTTCTTTAAGACAAAAATCAGCATATCTATTTCTCCCGTGAAATGTTTCCCAATTTTTTTTATTGAAAATCAAACATCGTTATTCTAGGCTTAAATTTTAGATATTTGTTTTATCGATTTTTGCTTTCACAATATCGGCCTTGGTCCCTACCATGAAAGGAACCGTTAGAAATTGACCTGCGCCGTTTTGAAGGGTAGATATAAAACGGTCAATTATTCGAATTTTGTATCTACCGCTACACTATTATTTGTGCATTTATAGTTCAGTTGAAAAAAAGTGTCGTTCGTTCTGTTTGTATCAAAAGACTTGTTCCATGTTTTATGTGAAAACTTAATGGTATGTTTTAATTTCTTTACTAGTTTTAAAATTGTGCGATTTTTATTGCATTACGAAAAATTTTGTAGAAGGAAAATGACGTCATCTGAACACTGAGGAAATCTCTATAAAGAAGTGTTGCATACACATCAATGAATTCGATGATAATACTGACGCTGCTGTAAAGTTGTTTTCCGATATCACTTTTAAAAAATGTAGTGAAGTTCTCCAAGCTAGAAAGAAGTTAAATTTAAAATACTCACATTTTGAATTACCAGATGGGTGTAATGATGTTATTTGGGGGTATCATACGCCGTGTTACCGAAAATTTACTGCTATCAAAACCAAACAGTTAGAGTTAGCGGCCTCTTTGTCATTGCCAGTTAAAAATGCAATAGAAATCAACTCGGATATCACATCCTGTTCGTCTTCAAATTTGATAGAAACAAGATCAAGTTCCCTTCAAATTTTGAGAAATTCTAAAACAGGAATACTTACAAATATATGCATTTTTTGTGATAAATTGTTCCTTCGACATAATAACAAAAAAATTTCTTTAAGTTCATGCGAAACCAAGAATTTCGAAAAGAAGATTAAAAAATACGCCTCTTATTTGAATGATTCAAAACTTTTGATAAAAATAACAGATATTGATTTTATTGCCAAGGAAGTAAAGTATCACAGAATATGTAGAGTTAAATATGAACAGAGATATCTTCAAAAACAGAAATCCATCATCGTATAAAATAAGGCAGAAAATTCATCAAATGTCATTCAAAATGCTATGTACATATATTGAGAAGAACGTAATACAGCGTAAGTCAGCCATTTACCTCAATAGAATTTTGTCGATGTATGAACAATATTACTTTGAAAATTGCCAACAATTCGGAGAAGGAAAGATTTCATCAAATATTTGTATCACTGCACATAATATGAAATCAAAACTTCAAAATCATTTTAAGGATACCGTTAAATTCAATATGCATAAAAAGCAATCGTTAATATATAATGCAATAATGTCTTTAAATGAAATGAAAGCTTACCTTGAGTCTAAAATGAATATCAACAATTTATTGGATGTACAAAACACTGCATTTTTATTGCGGAGAGAAGTTCTACACATTAAAAAGAACCCGTTACCAGGTGATCCCGAACCGAAGGATATTTATGCTGGCGAATGCGAAATCCCTTCAATATTAGAACATTTTTTTAGCAGCTTATTGTCTGGTCCTTACTCACGCCGTAACAAAGATTCTGAAGGTATTAAAGTTAATTCTTTGTGCCAGGATGTGATCTATAATGTAACAAATGGCAAAATTAAGACCTCCAAACATTTAGAACTGGGCCTTGTTATCAAAAGTCTGACTAACAGTCGCAAGATTATTGAAATTTTAAATAGACTGGGACATTGTGCTAATTACACTCTTATAGAAGAGTTAGAAACTGAATTAACATATTCCTCTGTTGAATCATCTTCGTTGATCCCAAATACGTTACAAAAGTCTCCCGAGTTATTTACTGGCTTAGCTTTCGACAACTTTGACAGATTCGTAGAGACATTAACAGGAAAAAACACACTTCACGACACAGTCGGAATCATATACCAATTTGATAAACCTGGCGAACAAGTTATGCCTATTGATCCTGAAGTTTACTCAATACCTTCCGAGTCCAGGAAACGAAGGCGAGCATTTGAAATTGATGATCTAAACATCGAACCATATTTTAAAAAGCCCAAGCTTTTGAAAACCACCAACATTTCTATTAACGACATCCAGGAATATTTTCCAGAAAAATTTGTGATGCTCGATAACATATGGTTGTTTTCATTAGCTTTGTTACAAGAACAATTGCTTATGTGGGTTGGCTGGAACAGCGAACGGACAAAAGATGAATTTGCAAAACATAAGATTTGATATCTTCCTCCAATAAACCAGTCACCTACAAATTATTCAGTTGTTCTACATACCCTAAAATTGGCTCAACAAGTGGCTGATGACTGTAAGCAAAAATACATATGCGTTACCTACGATTTAGCAATCGCTAAAATGGCACTACAAATACAGGGCGCAGAACATCCCAGATTCGACCGTGTGTTTATACTTTTAGGGCCATTTCATATACAAATGGCGTTCTTTAAAGCCGTGGGTAAATACATAGAAGAATCAGGTGCACCCCACATACTATGTGAGTCAGACATATTGGCCGCCGGATCCCTTAAAGGATTTATTACTGGAACGCATTTCAACCGCTGTAAAAGAATTCATGAACTATTAGCTGCTGCTGTACAAACATTACATATAGAAGAATTTGTGAAAATTCAAACGTCACAATGTTTGTCCGAGGTAATTCAGGAATTAAAAGATGTACACGTCTCAAAATTGAAGGATATGTCAGAAGCAAAATGTTTGGAAACTTTTCTTAATGAATATCAACTATATTATAAAGAAACTTTGGTTGGTAAGCATGGGCCGACAGCTCAATTCTGGATAAAGTACGTCGATTTGATGCATTTATATAATATGTTTTCAAGAAGCATTCGAACTAATAATTTCGAATTATATGTGACATGTTTACCGCGGATTGCAACACTAATGTTTGCTTTCAACCATCAAAATTACTCACGATGGATTGTAAGATTGTACAATAACTTAATTAACATAAAAGAAACACATCCAGAACTACAAGAAAATGTAATACATGGAGGTTTCTCTATTCGGCGTACTGATAAACATTTTTCGCGTTCTCCAATCGATCTTACATTGGAACAGACAATAAATAGAGATGCTGCTAACAAAATGACCGGCATATCATCGATGACAAATTCAATATCCGCCAGAAAAAGATGGGGATTAAGTCACTCATTGAGAACTTCAATTATATCACATCTGTTCGAAAAACTGAATTTATCTAAAAAAGATGTTACAGACCAATTACGGCCTCATATTATTAAAAACAATTTGAACGCATATAAAAACGTTCTGAGTGGACTTAAATCCACATTGAATCCGTTTGAAGAGGCAACAAATGTTGATTATTTATTCAATATTAGTTCAGGAAAAGCCGCGAGTCCAGAAACAAAGTATTTTTTGTTGAATGCCATGAAAATCGGTGAAGAAGCCAGAAACACATTTATTACTGAATGTAATAATAATGAAGCCAGATTCGAGGAACCTATCAAAAAAGTTAATGTTAAAACATTTGCCAACGATGCAAAATCTATCAAATATAAAGATAAAGATAATAAGGTTAAAGAGATTAAATTTGAAAGAGATTTGTTTGGGAGAATTTTGGTTCTTGCTGTTCAACATGAAATAGATCTTGAAACGGTTTTTAAATTTCCGTTAACACCCGTACCACTTTCACTAAGCCATATGGATGGATCCATTAATAAAACAAACAAGTCTAGTCTATTCCGGCTACTAGAAAAGAAGGGTATCAGTGATTCATTACCCAATGGTATTAATTGCACGATAATCGATGGTTTTTATTTTATGTATTTGCTTGGCACAGATGTTCCGCAAACTTTTGGAAAAATCTCAAGGAAAATTTTAGTAAAGCTTTGTAATTTAAGAGGATCTCGAGTTGACATCATATTTGACAAGTTTTCTCATCCATGGATTAAAGATATCGAAAGGGGAAGAAGAGGCAACGAAAACTCGACTTATATTATTTCGAGTGAAGATCAGATAAGGCCACAGAACTTTTATAAAGCATTGCGAAACAGTTCATTCAAGATTTCTCTTGTCAGGTTTTTAATCGAGAACTGGAATTCTGATGATTACTTATCTGAGTGTTATAGAATCAAAAACTATATTCGTTACTTGCGGTGATGATTGTTATAAGTTTGCTGCAGAGAATGGACATATTGTAAGAACGCTTCAAAATGAACTACATTGCGAGCATGAGGAAGCGGACACCCGCATAGCTTTTCATTTATATAAAATCGAAGAAAACTCTAAAGTTATTATTAAAGCTTCTGACACTGACATACTTATTATATTACTAGGAAATTTTGAAAAACTAATGGCCAAGCGACTCCAAATATGGATGGAATGTGGCACCTTATCCAAGAACAACCTAAGATTGGTCGATGTAAATAAAATATCAACTGCTCTAGGCTCCCATTTGTGTAACGCCTTACCCGGTTTTCATGCCTTTACCGGCTGCGATTACACTGCCTCGTTCGCCAGAAAATCAAAATTGGTTCCTTTCAAATTATTGGAGAAAAGTGAGAAGTTTCAAAAAGCTTTTAGTAACATGGGTGAAAACGAAACAATTGAAGGTATAGTGAAATTTAATCGCAATGTATTAGTAGTGATGTTATTTTTGCTTTTTAGACATCGAAAAATACGTTTGCGAAATTTATGGTAAACATAAGTTATCAAATGTAAACCAGGCTCGTTTTGAAATTTTCCTTGATTGTTACAAACCAAAATCAGAACAAAACCCTTTCGCCCGAATGAAGAACTTCGAAGCTGGTCGTATCCCTCCATGCAAAGACACTTTGACACTAAAAATTCTTCGAACAAATCAAATTGTTGCCATTTGGAAATATGCTGGTAACATAAAACCAAAATTTTTCAATCCAATGCAAAATGGATGGTTTATAGAAGACGACGAATTTAAAATTAAATGGTTTGATTGTGAACAGCTTCCTCAGAATTTGAGCGAAATAGTTGTGTCAATGGAAGATAAAATAAATGAGGACCGAGATGAAGGTGCCACGGGTATTGAAGACGCATACAGCACCGATGATGATGATGATGATGGTGAGGCTTAAAACTTTAGAAACAGATTGGTTGTTAAATGAGTAGTAAAATACTTGGTATTGATGTTTCATAGATTTATTTAAAACCTTAACAATCATTTCGACAGTTACGTCGTTTTCAAAAGGGATGAGTAACACATAAATACCATTTTATTATTTTATTTTATTTATTTATCTGTTACTCATCCCTTTTGAAAACGACGTAACTGTCGAAACGATTGTTAAGGTTTTAAATAAATCTATGAAACATCAATATCAAGATGCTTACAGATTAGTTTTTGTTGTTTTTCTTAATCCTTATTTTTTGCATATTACAATAACGTGTACATATGTTTATTATCTAATTTATATTCATTTCTATTTAAGGTTTTCAACATTTTAAGTAGTTATGTGTTAGCAGAAATGTTTTTTAGAGTTATGTTTTTGAATAAACATTTACATGCATTATTTTTTATTTCCTATCAGATGTTACAAACTGCAAGTTGAAATACGGCTGTCTATTTATTGCCTTTTTCGTAACATTTTTACAAACGTCTGCTCCGCGGATGTCATCGTCTGCTCAAATACTGAAAATACACTAGTATATATCACCAAAAACAAAACAAATTTCTAAAATTTAAGCCTGGAATAATGATGTTTGATTATCGATAAAAAAAAAGGGAAACGTTTGACGGGAGAAATTGGCGTCTGCCGGGTTTAGACCGCCGTCTGCTGATTTTTGTTTTAAAGAAAAGTTGTAGAGTTTCTTATTTCTGATCAGATGGTACAAATTGCAAATTGGAATATAGCCATTTTTTTATCGCCTTTTTTTTGAAATTTTTAAGTACGTCTGCTTTACAAACGCCGCCGTCTGCTCTAATTCTGAAAGTACAGATCTATTTATCACCAAAAACAAAACAAATGTCCCAAGTTTCATCCTGGAATAACACCGTATGTTTATCGCCAAAAAATTACAAATTCAACAGCCCCCCCTTAATTAATGCCGCCACTAGGAGGCGGCAGACGGGTGTTGTTATGATTACTACAGTGGTAGAATTAGCCTAAAGACATTAAACCATTGGAATATTTCCATTAATCATTTTCACGCCAGCTCTCGTACTATATGTTTACCCATATGAAAACGAAAGTAGCCCTCTCTCCCAAAGATGATAAACGTTTCTTAATTCCGAAAACAACGAATACTCTTCCTTGGGGACATTACAATATAAAAAACTCAAATAGTTCCCTTTCAAAGTTCGACGGTGCCGTTGATCGGTTTATACAAAATTTTCATCAACCGTATATCGACGACTTAACGGTTGGAGAATACTTTATTAACAGACTTTTCGAAGCTTCGTCACTTCCACAGGAAGCCATTGATAATATTTATGAACACCTACTGTAATACCTACTTGGATTTCTGTTTAAGTATAGCTTACGTTGAAATGTCACTCAATGTAAATATTTTATCCTTAATATTGGTTGTATTGTATAAATAATAATAAAACATTACTACACAACTTGTTTGTTTACTATTTTTATTCTGCGAAATATGTTCCTCAACTTCACAAATAACATGTGTACCATTTCTACTATTACAATTTATTGTTTCAATAACATTAACAATGAATAAATTTTCTTATAATCTTCGATTTTACTTGATGGCCATTTGCCTGAGTCAGGACCGCTCTGCCACCCTGGAGCTTTCTCCGTTCCTTCTCTTAAAATGTTTTCTTCTATCCATTGCAGCACTGTTTGATGACGACCATTGATATTTGGACTTAATGTATACGGAAGCCGAAACAAGTTGATCAGTTTAATACACTTTTCCAAATTTTTCGGTTGTGCATAGTATGCTACATCCAGTATTAAGTCATCCACACACTTTAACAATGTAACATACATTTTCTTCACATTCATTACGGAGAACTTCTTATCCCGCATTAGAACTGATCCGTTTGTTAACATTTCCTTTAAAAAATATACGTCGTGTCGCATGAAATTATACTTTGTTTTATTTAAAATCATTTCGACATCATCAACCGTTATTTCCACTGTTTCACAGCAACCTTTTAGAAATTCATCCACCAATTCGTCACACCTTTGCTTTCTTTCGAATATGAAGTATAAAATATCGAACGATGTCTCTTGTGTTACAGTTAACCATTTGAATGCTTCCTTTGGTACTGCAACTCCCAACTTCGACAACACAACTTTAACTCTATCTAAATCGTTTGATAGTATTGCTCTTCGAAGGTTGAGAATGAGGACTTGCTTTTCTGCTTGATACAACTCGTACGATAATGAATCCATTTTTATAAAAATTATACTTCAAAATCGCCAGGATCGCTCTCATCGACCACTAAGTAGCCTCCTATTACGATTTTATCGTATTCACCTTTAAATTCGAATTCTTCTGTCACGCTATCCAACTCTGACGCTACCAAATACTTTTCAAAGATAATAAACCCTCTTTGTTAAAATTAACTTCAATTACGTAACTTTCAACCATTACTACGTCTTAAACGTTCATTGCAGCAACTAACGATTACAACTGATTAAACTCGTCACGTTTTATCTTATTTATAATCATACTTTGGGGAAGGGGTAAAGAAAATCATTATTAACATTGCAGACTTTATTATCAAAAAAAAAAACTGGGGATACATTACAAAACGTTCGTTTTATGAATCCAGCTGTTATGAGATTGGTTAAGCCCCAACCATTTGACGTAAACCATGTCACCTTTTCGTCTTAGTACACGTTCCACCAAATAAACATCTGGATATTTCGCTTTCTGTAGTTCCATACCATAAAATCCTCCTTTTATGTCTTCCCCTTTATCATCCTTTAAGTAATACATAATTGGATGTGACAATTTTATGTAGCTAATCGTAAATAATTCGTTAGACCAATTCGGGGTATAACCTTTGCTAAACAATTCACAACCTTAAACTTAATTCCACCATTACCACTAATTCGTTTTTCAGATCATCTTTCTTTTTATTGGTTCGTTGAATTTCTTTCTCTGAAAATTCCTTAACTTTTTTACACTCATCCTGAATCGCGATTTTAATTAATTCAAAACTGGTGTCTATATCATTTTTCATATCTTGCACAATTTCCGTCTTCAATTTCTTCGATACTTCTTCATCCCCTTTCCTAACAAACGCTTCTACATCTTTACGATCTAGTTTTACTTTTGTTGAAAAGATGTCCATGATTCCGACAGCATTCTTTTCAATTATATCGTTCACCTTGTTTGTTATTTCTTTATCCCTGTCAGTATTATATTTTTCAAGTTCTTTTTCCAAATTTTTAATCGCTAACTCTATATTATCACTAAAAGTTTTCATCATCATTTCACCACTTTTGGAGACAGCTGTTTTCAATTCTTCTCGTAAATCCTTCATCCTTCTGACACCTTCACTGACAGCACGATCCTTTACCTTTTCACACTCGATTTTGATATGCTCTTTTGTTAACCGATCTTTCTCATCTACATACATCTTAGTAGCTGCATGAAACCCAGCGGTAGGCTCGTTCAAATGTGTAATACGCTTATTGGCCACATCAACGAAATACAACACTTTATCGAATGCTTGTCTAATATCGGTTACATCATCTTGCGATAACAGACGTTGCACCTTCTTCTCCAAATATCTCACATTCACAGCATCATGCTCCTGCTGAGGATCACCGATTCTTGTTAAGCGGTTATGATTGAAATCATGAACATTGCTGAATGCTTGCGAAAACAATCGTTTTTTTTTCTAACGGACGTCCGAACTTATCCACCGTCATTGTCTAACTAATAAGCTTAATAATTTGTTTATACGATTATATTGCACTCACGCAACTCTTCTAAAATTGATAGAATTTCGTTTTCATGATTTGTGTTGCCTGCTTGTTGAGAAGCAACCAATAACCTTAAACGATCACACAACTCATTAACGTCATCAAAATATTTGTATTCAATCGGTTTTTCGTTGTATGTCAACAACGACAATCCTCCACCTTTAGAAAATTTCGATGTTTGCTGTCTTAACTTGTAAACTGCTCCCGTACGTTTTAATATATCAGCGTAGTCTTTCCTTTCTTTCATCGATGTCGGATATTCAGAACATAATTTGAAGAGTAGCTCGTATAATCCCACAGTACCTATGTATTTAAATTTTCCTTTGATTACAACGTTTGGTCCGTCAAAATCCAGTTCAGAATCACCAATAAAAAATTTATTTGTGTTCCATTCGTATCGAACTTTATCAAGACGAGGATTCAGAATGTCAGCGTTAAATGTGTCACCATCATAGTCTTTAATAATTCCTTCTATATAGTCTCGAGGTAGAGGATCGAATTCTTCCAAATATTGAGCAAATCGAGAGCTATTAATATAGTCTATGTACGCTTTCTTCAATTGTTCAAAGTCATCATTATCCTGGTCTGTGTTTTCATGACCCGTTGTTGGGTCTCTTTCATAAACACTTTCTTCCCTTAAGAATGAAGGAGCACCTGGTAGTAAGGTACCTTGAGTATCCGAAGGGTCAAGCTTTCTAATTTTTATTGGTGTTGACGAAGCTGGAACGTCACCTTTCGACCAATTACTCACTTCTGGCTTTAATTCTTTTTTGATCTCTTCACCCAGCTCTGATTTCAAGTTATGAAGCGATTTTGTAAGTGGTTGATATGCTTGCTGCAACAGGAGATTCTGTCCTGCTGTCGATTCCTTTAACATTTGCAATTTCCTCTTTACCGCTTTCCTAACTTTGATTAGTTCTTTCTTTGCTTTTACATCCATGCTCTTGTCAAGGTTGTCTTTTAACAACTGATTGACTTTATATCACTCACATTAATATATATTTATCGAATCCTAAGCGATATCTTCCCTCATTTGTACCACAATCCTTGTTTATCACTAGAAATCCAAACTTCTCTTTCCAACACTCTGCACAAATATTTTTAAATTGGTCAAAAGTCATGTCTGTAGTGACATGGTCTGCGAAGACGTGTTTGAGATTTAATTCATCCTGTTTAAACAGTATTATTAAATTTGCGTTATCTCTAATTAAATGTTTGGGAATCTGTGCATATGTTTGATTTAAATAAAAAGTGTCGATTGAGTTATGTCTTCCCATACTAAAGTATTCCCTTATCTTATTTTGATTTTCATTCGCGACATCGTCAAAGATGAATACAGAATTTGGTCTTGCCTGTGATGGAGCAATTACATCGTCTGAGTCTCTATAGGGAAATAACCAATTCCAGCAATTGGTTTCAATAATTCAGCTAAATACTTATATTTTGGTTGATACAATGACTTGGAATAAACGTATACGTTTGCGAACCGTAAACCGTTCGGTTGCTCCAAAAGTCCTATAATCACATTTGTTTTTCCACAATTTGAAGGTCCGGCGACAATGGCTCTTATTGTGGATGGTAGTAATGGACCCTGTCGATTTATATTCCTAGCAATATCGAAGTCACGATTGGTTATGGGTAGAGCAGATGGATGTTGTACTATCCGCATGTTTATTGACTATTAAACGGTTTACGCATGTGCTCTCGGATATATAAATTTAGAGTTAACAGTGTTTATGTAGTCAGTTCGTTCAGTATAGTGGAAGAGTTAACACTACACATGTTCCATGACACGAGGTTTTCTGAATAGGTTTATAGATAAATTACCTATTGAATTACACCTCCCAGGGTATAACTTTTGCGGTCCAGGGACTCGACTGGACAAACGATTGGCTCGAGGTGATATCGGTATAAATCCCCTTGACGAATCTTGTAAATTACACGATATTGCTTACAAAACTTTTCCAGACATTTCCCATCGTCGAATTGCTGATAAGGTTTTGGCGCAACAATCATTACAAAGACTAAAGTCGTCGAACGCGTCTTTTGGTGAACGCTTGGCAGCTCTCACAGTTGCTTCAGCTATGAAGGGTAAAGAGAAACTTGGAATGGGACACAAAAAGCGACGTCGTAAAGTTGGTGGTTTAATTCCGTTGCGAAAAATAAAGAAGAGAAGACGAACAAGAAAAGGAGGAGCTCTGTCGTTTCGTAAGCTAGTGACAACTGCGAAAATTGCTCTTAAGAAAACGAAACCTCTCCAGCTGATACATGCTGCTAAAATAACACTAAATACAATTCGCAAATTTGGAAAGCGATCTAAATCTCCCAGAATCATTCCTATTCCAAAGACAGGTGGTTTTCTACCGTTAATTCCGATTTTCGCTGGACTATCAGCACTTGGAGCTCTCTCTGGCGGTGCTGCTGGGATAGCTAAAGCTGTACGCGATGCGAAAACAGCACAACAACAGCTAGAAGAAGATAAACGTCATAACGCTTCAATGGAAGCTATTGCTCTTGGAAAAAATATTTCAGAACCCCTCAGATTTTAACTGCGGCCATTTAGTTGTCCAATTCCTTAATGAGACTACGCAAACCTTTTCTTAAAAACAAATCATCAAACTAACTTCGTTGTAGTAGACAGAACGTCAAACCGAAAACATGTCTTACACATTTACCTTGACTAATACAAAGTCGGAGCTGCAAATGATAATAAGTCCACCAATTCTTTTAAGCAATGATGATGAATATCAAATTGCTTTGTTAAATTTTGAAGCATATAACAGTATTCCGAATATCGATGAAACTAAGAACAAATTCTATTTTGAAGGTTCTACACCACCAGTCGTTGTTCTTCCGGAAGGATCCTATGAAATCGATGATATTAATCATTATCTTCGCGAGAAATTGCGACATACTGATGATGCTATTGAATTGTTTGCAGACAATACTACCTTAAAAAGCCATATAAAAAACACCAAAAAAGTCAACTTCGCTCCTACAGATTGTCCCGCAAAGATATTGGGTTTTGAAAATAAGCTTCTACCATCACTTCAAGAGGTGTCTGATCATGTAGCTGACATTTTCAAAGTAAACACGATTTCAGTGATGTGTAACCTCGTAACTAACTCCTACATACATACCAGGTGCTAAAGGACTAGATGGACATATACTACATCAATTCTTTCCCAATGTACCCCCCGGATTTAAAATTGTTGAGAATCCTACAAATCTTATTTATTTATCAATCAACACTCGTGTCATCGACTACATTTCCCTTAAAATAGTTGATCAAGACGGTAATCTAGTTAATTTCCGTGGAGAGCGTGTCACAATAAGATTGCACTTACGAAAAGCGTAACATGGTAGTGCAATATAGCTGTCCCCAACGATATTCAAAGAAGAATAGTACTATAAAACTACTACCACAATCCCGGATGCTTATTTCACCTACAACCATTAAGCGATTAACACCGCTCAATAAACAGTTCCTTAAATCTTTGGGGTTGCGATTGAAAAAGAGGAAACGGTAAAATGGTAGCAGAAATACTGAATGTTACCGAAAAAGCAGTCTTCGATAACGCTATAGTTAACGCTGATAAACATACTCATCAACCTTATGCGAATTCAACTTTCAGAAATAATGATACGATACGTATTCCAATAGAAAATGAAGATGTTTACACTTTGCCTTCTAGTAGTTTCCTATACATAGAGGGTCGTTTGCTTCTTAAAAAGGATGGAAAGGCAATTGCGAACACTTCTTTTATCCACAATGGAATTTTACACCTGTTTGATGAAATTCGTTATGAATTAGGTGGAAAAGTTATTGATCGAGTCCGTAATCCTGGCATGGTTACAACAATGAAAGGTTACGCATCTTACAACGAGAATGAAAGTAAACGTCTCAGCAACAGTGGATGGTTGCCTCCTGCTTTAAGCGATCTACAAGGAATTAAGCTTAATTCTGTAAAACTAGTAGATTCCAACGGTTACTTCAACGTTTGTATTCCACTACGTATGATTTTTGGATTTGCTGAAGACTTCCGAAAAATAATATTAAACGTTCGGCAAGAATTAGTTCTAGTTCGCAGCAGCACTGACAATAATGCTTTATATTGCTCAGCAACGCCACTTGAAGATGTAGTTGTACATTTGGATCAGATTTCTTGGAAAATTCCTCATGTATCTGTAGCAGATGCTGAACGTTTGAAATTGTTGCGTTATGTTGATCGAAATTTAAATATGGAACTTTCATTTCGGAGTTGGGAACTACATGAATATCCGCTACTTCCCAAATCGTATTCTCACAACTGGAATGTGAAAACAACGTCACAATTGGAAAAGCCTCGCATTATTATTTTCGGATTTCAAACAGATAAAAGTAATAATCTTGCAACAAATATGAGTGCCTTCGATCACTGCAAACTAACCAATTTTAAAGTTCTCTTAGGATCTACTATGTACCCGTATGATTATTTGAATTTAGATTTTGATACTTCCAGATTTGCCGTTTTATATGAAATGTATGCCAACTTCCAACAATCGTATTATGGCAGTGTAAGTGAACCCTTATTCGATCCTAAGCAATTTCTAGTCATTGCTCCTCTTGTAATAGTAGACTGTTCATATCAGAATGAAACTGTTAAATCTGGTAGTATAGATATACGTCTAGAGTTTCAAACTAAAGAAAATATACCAGACAAAACAGCAGCTTTCTGTTTAATAATACATGATCATGTGATACGTTACAATCCATCCAGCTTAGTTCAAGAAGTATAACACACAACGATCACTTCCACAATTTAGTTTTCTTACCGGTACTGAACAGTGAGCACGATGACTTTCTTATTGGACGTACAAGGTTTTCAGTGTAGTGAGAATCGGTTTGTTTTTAAAGAAGTAGCTGTTGTAGCTCTAAAAGAAGAACCAGTTTATCATTTCACATTTGAACCACCATTTCCATGGGACGCTCTCCCCGTTCGTTACAGAAGTCAAAATCGTTGGTTAACAAGAAATTTTCATGGGTTATATTGGGATAACGGCGATCTTCCGTACTCTACGCTTTATGATAGAATTTACTCCATATTGATGGAGTCAACAGTTGTATATGTTAAAGGATTACAAAAGGTGATGTGGTTGCAGGAATTCTTTCCTACTGTTAACTTTGTTAACATTGAAGATATCGGATGTCGAGCTCTCTCCAAACTCCCAACTCATTTTAAAGTTAAAGTGTGTTCTTATCATTTATTTACAACCGCTGTTGAACAGAATTGTGCTTATAAAAATGTTCTTTTATTAAAATATTGGTTGTCTCTACATTCATAAATTGACTGTATTTTTTTCCTTTAAACAAATAAAACAAGTTCATAATATAAATTAGATTTTTATTTTTTTATATTCTTGTACAATGTTATACATTTTACATATGTATTTCTAAATCAGCCGCTTTTCCAACAAATCCTTTAAGGCGAATTGACGGATGACCCACTTTATGCACAATTTTTTCGTTTATGTCCTCGATTTCTGCATCCGTAAAAGCTTCTGCATGTCTGCACGGAAGAAATATGATAAAGCTGTATAAATCAGCTAATAGACGAGGTCCCCATTTTGTATTCACCTTTTTGAAGCGTTGCACGGGATACGTTTGATTTACTTCCAGTGATTTCAGAGCACGTATTTCTTTCTCTTCATAACCCACCCGCAGATTATTAAACTTTTCGATAAAGGTTTCCATGTTAAACTGACTTAAACACACTCAACTCTGTTATACATCTACTGCTCCTTCACTCATTCCCATAACTTATGTAAAATCCCCTTCCACTACATAAGCTTCAGTGGAGGGGAACTTATTATACAAACCACGTTGCTCGTTTTAAATGTCTCAGTTGTTATGGAAAAAAGCGATCATGATCAGCGTGTCATCGTTACTGATTTTAACATATTTGTATAACAACACCCTCTACATTTCCCGACCTGATAATACTATTGGAGATGAAGCCTATGTTTGTAAAAATTTTAATAAGGATATTGATGTGTCTTGTACATGGAAGAAAAATTGGGATACTATTATTTTAAGAAATGTTAATGGAACAAATGTCTTTACAGTTGAAAACGTGCAGAACCTTCACTCTGTAAAACTAGCATTTATTGATAAACATGGACAGTTTCGAAGATATATTGAAAGTCGATGGATTTAGCTTAAGGATAATGAAAACAGAGACGTTACAACTAAGGGCTATATCACCGACTCTTTCTTATTTCTACAAGTTGTTAGTACTATTAATATAATCTTATTGTTCAATATTTTGATTGTATCACTTACATACTTCATTTATTTCAAAATAAAGAATCGTTAACTATAACGACTTCACTTTTGCTTCATATGCCTGTACCTTACACTTTTCTCCACTTCCTCTACATTATCATGTAAAAGGATTTAAGAATCGTAAACTTCAGACGACTGCAGACGTATTTAATTTCACATTACCGATACATGTACAAATGTTTCAACTCATTGTGAAGCATTCGACCACTACATACAGACAAGTTTAAAGTCAATGACCTTGACCTTAAGTAACCTCTCCTCCTCTGAATTAGAACCGGTCATCTTACACTACTTCAGTGAGTTTAAAAAGTGAAGTTTTCTGTGTGAGGAACCACAACAAGAACCACAGCTACAACAAGAACAACAACAACAATAGCAGCAACAGGAACAACAACACGAGAAAGAGCCTCTTGTGATAATAGATCTTACAGGGTGAGTAGTTTAGCTAATTTTTGCATCAGTTACTAGCTTAGATTTTCTTTTTTCTCTCTGCATTTGCCTATTAGCTAACATGTTTACAGGCTAACACAAGCGTCACCCCCGCCCCCACCATCTCCTACATAGGGCCCGTCAGGACTAAACCGCCGCCGGCAAAGACCTTCACCTGGAGATGAAGATTTTGTGCCAAATAGGCGCCGGCGACGGTCGTCGAGGGTTCGAAATGAACCGAGGGAGCGTCGTCACCCTCGACAGCCGCGTGTAGTGCGATGCAATAGAGCGCCGGCAGTGCAACAGTAAGTTTATAAAATTTTGTTAAACAACTAATATTTTAATAAAATTCTAGAGATCAGCAACAGCGGCGCCAATGGTGGGATTATCTTCCCCAAAGAAATTTGCAGGCAGGGAATAGAGTTGTGTAAGTGTTACCTTTATAAGGGATTCCACACGTCTTACCTATTTTACTTTTTTGTAGCCACACGCCTAGTGAAGCGGTGGGCAACCCTACTCTACCACCACTGCCTGCACGGGCGACCTCCCCTGACCTGTTCGATGACAGCGAAGGCGGAACGTCGTTGTATTTTCTTGTATAGTAGTTTTTTATGGTATTTTTAAAAAAAATTAATTCAATGAAACTCGTTTTAGTTTATCAATAAGAAATCTAAATATTTTTACCAAATTTAACATGATTGTTTTAGTTTCTGTATAAATCTATTTCATTCTACAATAAACTGCTGCACTTTATACCGACCAGAGATTAAATATTTTTATATACATTTAGAATTAATGTTGATCGATAAATATCTTTAATTTTTCACAGGGTTTTGTTTACGCAATTGATTCAGTAAGATAAAATTGTAAAACAATTGGACTGTATTTTGGTAAATCGTTTGAACTACAGAAATAATACAGTATTCTCCATCACACTATGCCTATATTATAAGGTTTTCAACTAACGATTGTTTAAAACTATGCAATTGAAAACATCATCATCGCCATCCAGCATGATTACTTCATTTACAAATAACAGAAATTATTAATAGGAAGCAGGTGCATATTAATTTATTAATCATAAGTGATCTTGCTGGTAATCAGCATTACGCCTGGATAAAAAAATTCACTCGTTTGATTTCAACCCAGATTAATAATACCAATCATAAAAAATATTTTTGTGGCGGATGTCTTCAAAATTTTTCGAACAGTCGAAGTCTTTTAAAACATCAAGCTAGAGATTGTAATCATATTGTAACAGTCACCCCTTCAGCAAATTTAAAAACTGATGTTAATGGTAGTTTAGTTCCTGAAAATATTTTAAAATTCGAAAATTTTTCAAAACAAATCGGTTTACCCTTTGTTATTTATGCAGACTTTGAGTGCATTTTGAAACCAATTTTAACATATCTTCCCGAGAGCCGAGACAAACCTTTCACTGTGGATACGCGTGATCATGTACCCTATTCCTTCGGTTATTACTTGAAATGCAACTTTGATGATTCCTTATCGAAATTAAATATTTACAGAGGTGAAAATTGTGTACAGAAATTTGTGAACGATTTAGAAGTGTTAACCATAGATATATATCATCATTATTTAAAGTTAACTCTACCTATCGAACGACTAAGTAAAGAACAAGAAATTCAGTTCCAAAATTGCAGGCAATGCCATATTCGTTGTAAGGAAATTTCGGAAAGTGACGAGAAAGTGAGAGATCATTGTCATATAACAGGTCATTTTAGGGGTGCTGCCCATTCTATTTGTAATTTAAATTATCAGCTCCCGCATTTTATACCAGTAATTTTTCATAATCTAAGTGGGTATGATGCGCATGTTTTCTTTAAGACGCTTTGCACATTAGGAAGTAAAATAGATGTGATAGCTTTAAATAAAGAAAAGTACATCACTTTTTCTAAAAGCATACATGTTAAAAACAAAACTGAAAACGGTAAAATAAAAAAAAAAAATTTTCTTAAAATTGCGATTTATTGATTCTTTTAGATTTTTGGAGTGCTCTTTAGAATCATTAGCTTCGAAAATGAGCGACAGTGACCTAGTATCTGTAAGACGATTTTTTCCCAAACAAGATGAATTTCAATTGATGAGAAGAAAAGGGGTATTTCCTTATTCTTACTTGGATTCGTTTGAAAAATTATGAGAAACAAAACTGCCAAATAAAGAAATGTTTTTTGATGATTTAACAAAAACTAATATTAATTCAATACAATATAAGCATGCGCAAACAGTATGGGAGAAATTTAAATGTCAAACATTGGGAGAATATTCGGATCTATATTTGAAAACAGATGTATTGTTAGTAGCAGACATTTTTGAGAATTTTCGCAAAATCTCTCATAAAACCTACAAGCTAGATCCCTGTCAATATATAACAGCGCTATGTTTATCATGGGACTGTTTTTTACGTTACACAAATGCGCAACTTGAGTTTCTTATCGATATTTCAATGCTTCATTATTTAAAAAAGGGATTAGTGGTGGTATATGTCAGTGTATAGAATGATAGCATATTGCTAATAATAATACTTATCTGATTATAATCCCAATGAAAGCTCGTCTTTTATAATGTATTTTGACGCTACAAATTTATACGGGTATGCTACGAGTAATAAACTTCCAATTTCCGGGTTACAGAATCCGAAATAAACGATAGATTGATTCGGCCGTTACTACGTGATAATTCATCTTAACGATAAATGGAAAAAAAACACTACTTTTTTATTATCACTTTATTTATTCACAAAACCTTGTGACTATAGTTTCGACAAATAGTTTGTCATTATCAAACAAGTAATTCAAATAGAATGAATACAAACAGATGTACACCGGTGTTATATATATTTTGGAAAACCCCTAGTTATTAAATGTACTGAATAATATTGAATGGTACAAATCTACCTGGTCGTTTAATAAGTTCTTACCTGAATTTTTAGATGACTTGTATATTTCAACGGATTCTAAAATTTTAAGTTTAAAGCCTTTATTTACATTATGCAATATTTTAAGGTTTTCTATAGGAGGAAACTGATGGCCCGTTTCTAAAAAATGGTTTGCAAAATTTGAATTATTTTTTCTTAATCTAAATGATCTAAAGTGTTCATTATAACGAGTTCTAAAGGACCTTCCTGTTTGTCCTACGTAAAAGGAATCGCATTCTGAACACTCTAGCTTATAGACTCCAGTTTTTTCAAATTTGTCAGTTTTGTCTTTTGAATTAAAAATAATGTGATTTAAAATAGTGTTGGTCTTAAAACTGACCGTTAGGTTATTTGTAGACAGAACCTTAGCGATTTTTAATGAAATATTACCAAAGTATGTAATTGCAATCTTTGTTTTTTATATATGGGTAGATGGATTGGCATGCTATTTTGAATTGTTTCTTACGGATTAAATTTTGAATTGTTCTTGGGTCAAACCCATTGTTTTTTGCAATTGTTAGAATGGTGTTTAGCTCATGTTTTAATTTTCCGTTTGAGAGGGGGACTGAAAAAGCTCTGTGTATACATACATGATGAGACCCAATAGGTCGAAACCGGTTGTAGGATATGGCTTATGGTTCGTTGTGCCTATTGTGTAGGACGCGTTCCAAAAGGGGGATTTGTAATTCTTAATTGTTTAGACGTTACAGGAATTTTACCTGTCTTTTTAGATTGTTTTATCTACGTCTAACATGTGCCTTCAGATTCATTAGTGTAATTCAATGCCGGTAGGGGTATTAGCCCTCGGAGTAGTTGTTTCTTTTGTTTCTAGTCAGTCTTGTTATTCAAGTCGGTATTCATTTTGATAAGTCAATTAATGAATCTTTTCGACTTCGCATATATTTGGTAATCCATGACGTATTATCAAAATTACGTAACTATCTAAAAATTTTTAAATCTGTTACTAATGTTCCTACGGTAACTGAAGATCAAGCTTATGAAACTATTAGTAATGTGGGAACACTCTGTATTCATCAATTATCCAAATTAGTTCACTCTGTACAGCAGAACTTAAATTCTGCTGACAGAGAACATTGGCAGTTCTGGCCACAAAACTAGGTCAGAACAATAATTACGCACACTAGCGTAGATCGCTGACGGCACATTAGCCATAAGTTCAATGTAAATATAATTTGTATATATAGCCGTAATTTATTCAATAAAATCAGTCAAGTCTAATCCTGACTCGTTCATCAATACAACGGTTCTTATTAGAACCAATCTCTCTACACGTACCTACCTTCATTGTAGCTGCTACGTTCGCTACAATCATGACCATAATCACAATGGAATAGAACAAACATATAGACAACTAAAAACGCAAATTTACTATCATCAACTTAAAAAAAAAAAAGATTAACAAATACATTAACGGATGTGAAACATGTCTTAAAACTAATTATGACAGAAACCCTTTCAAACCACCCTATAAAGGACCTATAACTTCGAGTAGACCATTTGAAACAATAATGATGGACACATATACGATTGATAATCATAAATTCTTAACAATTTTTGATCATTTTTCCAAATACGCTCTAGCATATTGCTTAGACGATTATAATTCAATTAACTATGTAAATAAATTACGTCATTTCATAAATCATCACAATATTCCAGGTAAATTTTTAGTTGACCAGGGACTTGAATTTAATAACGTTCATTTCAGAGATTTTTGCAATTTTGCATATGGCTAGTATAAATAATCCTACTACTATTGCCCCTCTTGAAAGATTGCATTCAACCCTTAAAGAAAAATTATTTGCATTTAAAGAAAGTAACCCCGATGAAACAATCCCAAATTTAATGATTCAAGCTATCTTTGTATATAATAATTCAATTCAATCTTCGACAAATGTACCTTTTGAAGTAATTTATGGCTCTTACAAAGACTTATCAGAACAAGAACTTCCTGATATTTATAAGCCATCAGAATATATTAACAATCGTATTAAAGAACTAAAACATTTTTACGAACAAATAAAAGAAAGAAATAGTAAAACAAATCAAAAGGCTTTAGATAAACTAAATCAAAAAAATAATGATCCTCCACCTGATGAGTTACCACTCGAAGTTTATATTAAAAATCCAACTAGAATAAAAAGTAAGGTTCCTTATTCCAAAATCACTGTAACACAAATTATGACAGTTCAGTAGAAGGAACACATACAGGGTGTCCTCTCTCAATTGGAAAAAACTTCTAGGGCATATTGAGGAACCATAGACAAGCAGTTTGAGATATTAGACTGATGTCCGGAAGTGCATGGTTTTCAAAATACAGGGTGTCAATGTTTTTTTCAAAAAACTTTTTTTTTATCAATATCTCAAAGGCACGTTGACCGATTTTCTTGAAATTCGCTGGTGATGTAAGCTTTAATAAGACGCTCAGTTAGCACTAATTAAATGGTAATTATTACTTCCAGTGGCGCCCCGGGGGACAGTGTCACGAATAAAAATGACAAAAAAATGTACGCCACTGACTTTTTTTGAAAATTTTATATTTTTTAGAAAGCTCAGTTAAAAGTACAACTTTTTTGTCACTTGATATTTTTTCGTATCTCTCTCCGTTTTCGAGAAAAAATTTTTATTAAAAACTCTATTAAAAGGTTCATTATCTGTTAAGAAAATAACTTTACTTTAACTTATTATTAGTGAAGCAAATGCTCAAAGTGTTCACCATGCATTTCGATGCATTTTCTGCACCTGTCGACCCAGGATTCGCGCACCCGAGCAAACACGCCTGAAAAAAACTTTGACACCCTGTATTTTGAAAACCATGCACTTCCGGACATCAGTCTAATATCTCAAACTGCTTGTCTATGGTTCCTCAATATGCCCTAGAAGTTTTTTCCAATTGAGAGGGGACACCCTGTATAAATACTATCCCTAAGAAATTCCCTAAGAGAAGAATAAAAAGAATTAGAAAACAAATTATTCTTTCAGGTCGAAAAGATAACGATGATTCCGATCAACCTTATGATGAGCCTCAGCCTGGTCCAAGCTCAAGATATAATTAAATTTGATGACAAGATTGCTTACGTGGAAGAAAATTTGGGTAGAAGCTATTTGCTGTCCCATTATCATAATTTTATGTACACAATCAACCTAACACAACTACGTACTACCTTTATAGACCTACTGACAAAAACTACCCTAATAAAATATCACGACACAAATCCTACTTATCAAATCTTGGATCAGATATTGCTAAACAAAGACAATTCTTTAAATAAATTAATGCCTGTGAGGAATAAGAGAGGATTAATTAATGGAATAGGTGCCGCGTTGAAATACTTATTTGGAACTGGATTCGGACGATTATGATGAAATAAAGGATAACATTTTGGAACTTTTTCATAATCAGAAAAGTTATTGAAAAACAAGATCAATACTTATCACTCGCCCACCATATTACTAATTCGTACAAGCAAACGATTGATAATATCCAAACTTCTTTCAATTAATTATTTAATTTACTTAATTCAAAACTAAATGAATTAACATCGGATATTCAATACGTGCATTTAATTTTTATTGCTCAACAGTTGTTAAATCAAGTACAAAAATGGTAGAACGAGCATTACTTTTGCCCGTGAAGAAATATTAAGTTACGAATTAATAACAAATCAACAATTAAGAGATATGATGACACATTTGGATGATATTTATGATAAAAATCAATTATTATCACACGCAAGTGAAGATGCAACAATACATTTAAAATTTAACAAACAAACAATGATTCAATCACATAACATTATAATTGGAATTATAAGTTTCCCTATTTACTATCCAATGGAATACCATCTATTCAACGTTATTCCTTTATTATCACAAAATAATACTCTGTTGCTGATAGCCTCTAAATCAAACGTTAGATTTGAAACTATTTCAAAATGGTATCAGAAATGGCACTTATTGCAGATGCAAAATTACTTTCGTGAAAACATAATAAACACCAATGTAACTAATATAAAAACGAGTTCTAGCATCTTGATAGACAGATATGAAGAAAAACATCAACTACAAAATGGTTCGATCCTCCTGACAACCAATCAACATTGGATAACACCATCTGGTAGCCACCCCAAAGGAAATTATATAATCAACTTCAATGACAAGGTTACCATTAATCAAGATGTCTACTTACGAGAAAGGACAACGATCACTAACATCATGATGACCCCTTATTATTTACCGATGCCTTCACCAAATAAGAAGATCAAATATCTCAAAGTTTATCCAGAAAATGGAGAAGAAATCCAACAAATGTTGGAGGATATTGAGAGGACACCGGTGCATCTTCAAAAGACAACCTTCTATGCTCATACTTCTATTACAACCATGCTACTAATCATCTTTATCTGTTTTTTAGTTTTATACTGCTATAAAAGGCCTCAAAATAATGTCCATCGGTTCAGGATGGAAGACAAAAAGGAAGACGACTTGGTGAACAAGTTCTAAATGGTTGAGATGGTTCCTTAGCCACCACCAAATACTCTAATCTACCCTAAAAATCATTTAATCATTTGCGGGCGAGGACACTATCACTTAAGGAGGGAGGTGTTATATCCATATATGTTATTACGCCTGCTGTTGCACTTTCTGCGGCTGCGATCACTCTATTGTGACATTTTGCATCGACTAATTGCATCGCTGATGATAACGTTACCTTATATGGTTATGAGTGGTGTGCGCCTCTGACGCCCACATTTATGTTATATAAGCTCAGAATTGTAGAAATTGAGTCAGTAATTGAAATTAGACCAGTAATAGAAAATCATCTGCTAACTTGGAAACGTTGTCAGTTACTAGTTGTACCATTGTATCTGAATCAAATAAAGATTCTTGTTTTGAGAATTTACTATTGCGTGGTATACAGAACGAAAAATGTTTGGTGTACCTTGACGATATTATCATATTCTCTACGTCACTTCAGGAATACTTAGAACGGTTAAGAGCAGTATTTGAAAGACTAAGAAAGACAAATTTCAAAATTCAATTTGATAAGTCGGAATTTTTAAAAAAGGAGGTTGCCTACCTCGGTCATATTGTGACACCTGAGGGGGTTAAACCTAATCCAGACAAAATTCAAATCATAAAGAACCATCCCATACCTACAACCACTAAACAAATAAAAGCATTTCTCGGACTTTTAGGCTATTATAGACGATTTATAAATAACTTTGCAAAATTGACCAAGCCAATGACTATATTCAAAATAGTACATGATAGTGAATTTAAGGGCTGTTTCGAAACATGCAAAAATCTATTATTATTGAATTATCTATTATTATTGAATTATTATTTATGAACCAATCCTTCAGTATCCTGACTTCTCAAAATCTTTTAATTTGACTACGGACGCAAGCAACATTGCTCTGGGCGCTGTCCTATCACAGGGACCTATTGGTAGTGACCGGCCTGTAGTATACGCTTCGCACACTTTAAACGATTCCGAACAAAAATATAGTACAATAGAAAAAGAGCACCTCGCTATAGTCTGGGCTACAAAATATTTCAGACCGTATTTATTTGGCAAAAAGTTTTATATTATTACCGACCATAAAGCTCTCCAATGGCTGTTTTCACTCAAAGATCCAAATTCAAAATTAACAAGATGGCGAATTAAGCTAGAATAGTATGATTATGAGATCAAATACAAAAAAGGTAAATTAAATTTAAACGCCGATGCCCTCTCTCGTATAGAGGCCCACACAAAAAAAGCAAAAGATATTTTTGAATATACGGAGCAATTTAACAAACAGCTAGAAAATAACAAAACCCCTCCTGACGATGATAACGTCTCTACTGGTTCAACTGAACGAAACTGTTCAGGAAATTAATGATAATCAAAATTTGGAAGACCTAAACGAAACTGTACATTCAAGTAACGAATAAGACCCTATCATTTGTATACCAATTGCCGATACGCCGGTGAATTAAGGGCAAAATCAAATAATAATAAGTCGAGTCCTACATATTCCAGAAAATCCATCAGTAACTAAACTTTTTGAAGACAAACAACGAATACACGTCAAAATTTTTGAAAACAATTTCGAAAGTGACGGAAATTTTATAAAAGGTTTTATCGTACCTAAAGTTCAATATCATCTTTATTTTGAAAACCCCGAAATTTATGAACCATTTAGCGAAACAGTTAGGAAGTACTTTAAACGGGCCTCTTTAAAATTCAAAAAATGTAAATACAAATTAATTGACGTTACTGATAAGAAGGATATGCAAGAAATTATCCGAAATTACCACGAAAGCAAAACTAATCACCGCGGTATTGATGAGACGGAACAAAAAATTAAAAATGTGTACTATTTGCCAAATATGAAGAAGTCGATTCAAACCTATATAAATGATTGAAATATTTGTCAACAGAGCAAATATGAAAGAAATCCCATTAAGGTGCAAATGAACGTTACACCCACACCAGTAAAACCGTTCGAAATAATCCACATGGACATTTTTACATTAGAAAAATCAAAATTCTTAACTATGATTGATTCCTTTTCCAAATATGCGCAAGCGTACCCACTAACAAGTTTGGCTTCTAGTGAGATTGTTGATAGTTTGATTAATTTTTTTACTCATCATAGTGTTCCTAAGAAAATTATCGTTGACAATAGCTATTTATTGTCCCTCGCGTTCAGTATTCCTCAGTCGTTGTCGAGATATACCTCTTACCGCTAGCCGCTATGATCCCTTGTCCGGACTGTGATGCTTCCTTTACGCGATCTGATAATTTAAAAAGACATCTATTAACTTCTTGTCGGAAACGAGCACAGCTCCAACGTACATCGCCTCTACCGAAGAAAAAACTTAAAATTGCTACGCCTGCTGGTTCTTCTGACCGCTGGTGTGATACTTGTAACATTTACGTTCCACAACATTCCTACAACGGTCACCTTCGCAGCCTCAAGCATAACCAAACTTGCTGCTCTCCTCTTGAGGAAGGAATTACTTTCCTTTCGTCCGCGTTCGCTAACAGAATTGTGTCCTTTCGTATTTCATCCGCCAAGTTCTTCCTGTCGTATACCGACTTTTTCGCCGAAGTTTTCGACAAATGCTTGCGTGTTATTCGTAATCAGATACAACTGCATGACACGCTTAAACTAAATCTTTAACTTTTCGGACGATATGTGCACGATGCTAAACAATTAGTTGACGTGAAATCCTTCAACACCAATAACAAAGTTGTCACTCAGTCGACGGATCTTTCCAATATTCTCCAAAGCTTCTTCGACGTTCTTGAGGGTAAAGTTTCTGAGTTTCAAGAACGAGAGTCGGGTAATTTATCATTCTCTCTTTATATACATATTTCACTTGTGTTTACTATTATTTCATTCTTACAGGATGGGCTTTGGAAAGAGTCCTTTTCCTAGAACTCAATTGCAACAAGTACAATCCTCTTAGAGCTTCATCTTACATTCCTCTTCCAAAACAAATTGTACTTAAGAGAGCTGTTGTGAACGTACGAAACGATGACCAAGCCTGCTTTGCGTGGGCAATAACCTCAGCTTTGTATCCCGCCCAAGCCAACCCGCACAGAACGACTTCCTATCCGCATTACTCCCGCACGATGGACTATGACGGTATCGATTTTCCTATTAAATTAAACGACATTCCCAAGTTTGAAACGAAGAACCATTGCTCTGTGAATGTTTACGGGACTGAATACGTTTTGAAGGATGGAAAATGGATGTGGGAAATTGTTGGTCCCCTCTACTACTCGTCCGTCAAACGAAGGCTGCACATTAATTTACTCTTGCTACACGATGATCGAGGAAATAATCATTACTGTTGGATTAAGGATATGTCCCGTTTGCTCTCTCAACAACTCTCCAAAACAGAACATCGCAAATTCCTATGTGACGGCTGCTTGCAATACTTCAGCTCTGTGGCTCACCTGCACCGTCATCAGCGGAATGATTGCAACCACGTTTACACGACGCTGCCAACTGCTGATCTCAAATTGGATAAGATGGGTAGGCTCATCCCTAATAACGTTTTAAAATTTCAAAACTACCACAAACGTATCAAAGTACCTTTTGTTGTTTATGCAGACTTCGAAACCATATTGCGACCCATTCATACATGCTTCTCCGATCCTATCAAGACCTCCACCACACCTACCCACGAACATCAACCGCCCTCGTTTGTTTACTTGATTAAGTGCTCTTTTGACGATTCCCTTTCAATATTCAGAACTTATAGAGGACCTGATTGTGCTAATCAATTTGTTAAAACTCTTGATCAAGACGTTTCTGATATTTATCACCGATTTTTAAAGATCCCGGCTCCTATGATGAAGAAATGCGACTTTTCTCTGAAACGTCGTCTTGTAATATTTGCGAAGAACTCTTCCTAATCGATGATGTAAAGGTTCGCGATCATTGTCATTTGACTGGTAAAGTTCGATTAGGGGCCGCTCATTCCAGATGTAACTTAAACTACAAACTACCCAACTTTGTGCCTGTATTCTTCCACAACCTCTCCGGTTACGACTGTCGTTTATTTTTAAAAGAAATGGTTGTCAACGATGTTAAATTTAGCGTAATTGTTCAAAATAAAGAAAAATACGTTTCCTTTACCAAATTATTGCGAGTTGATACTGTTCCCGATGTTTCAGATAACTCTACTCAAAACGTATTTGTTAAGATTCGATTTCTCGATTCCTTTCGTTTTATGGCTTCCTCCCTCGATAAACTGTCTGAAGAACTCGACCCTTCTCAATGCTTCCAAGTGAAGAAGTATTTTTTTGATCCTACACATTTTCAACTTGTGCGACGGAAAGGGGTTTTCCCTTACTCCTACGTCGACGATATTACTAAACTTGACCAATCAACGTTCCCTCTCAAAGACGATTTTTTCGATAAATTAACATCTCTACCCATTTCCGATGAAGATTATGAAAGAGCTGCGACCGTTTGGAAAACCTTTAACTGTTCCACTCTCGGAGAATATTCTGACCTCTACTTGAAAACCGATGTCCTATTGTTAGCTGACGTGTTCGAGAATTTTCGTGATATATGTATTTCCACTTACGCCTTGGAACCCGCTCAGTATTACACCGCTCCCGGGCTAGCGTGGGATAGCATGTTAAAATTCACTCGCGTTAATTTAGAACTTCTAACTGACATCGATATGTTAAAGTTTTTCCAAAAAGGGGTACGCGGAGGAATAAGTCAGTGTGTTCAAAGAATGCATTTCGCCAATAACCCACACCTTCCTGATTATGACGCATCTGCTCCCACTTCCTACATTATGTATTTGGATGCTACCAATTTGTATGGACACAGCATGAGTCAATACCTTCCCATATCCCATTTTCGTTGGCTCACCGATGCTGAAATTGATGAATTAAATGTTCTCGATTTACATGCTTCTTCTGAATATGGTTATGTACTTGAAGTTGATGTACAATATCCCCAAAACCTACACGATTTACATGCTGATCTTCCCTTTTTAGTTGAAAATATTTCTCCTGGTAATGCTAATGGTAGAGTCAAAAAATTGATTCCGAACCTTATGACTAAGACAAAGTATATTGTTCATTACCCACCGCTTAAACAAGCTCTCCAGAGCGGATTAAAATTACTTAAAGTGCATAGAGCTATTCAGTTTAAACAGTCACAATGGTTGAAACCTTTCATAGATTTGAATACTAGAAAACGCAATATGTGTAATAATAAGTTTGGGAAATCTTTCTTTAAATTGATGAACAACAGTACTTTCGGAAAAACGATGGAGAACGTTGATAAACGAGTTGACGTCAAGTTACTTACTCATTGGCAAAACGTTGGACGGTACCTTGGTGCTGAAAGTTTAATAGCTAAACCCAATTTCAGAAATTCAAAAATTTTCACCCCCCATTTCGTAGCTATTCAGATGAATAAATTACACATTGTTTACGATAAACCGCTCTATGTAGGTTTCACTATTTTGGATTTATCAAAAGTTGTTATGTATGACTTCTACTACGGCTTTCTTAAGCAAAAATATCAAGAAAATATTTCTTTGATGTATATGGATACTGATTCCTTCATTCTTAAAGTTTTCACGGAAAATTTCTACAGAGATATGATTGAAAATATTCATCACTTCGACACTTCCAATTATCCCCACGATAATAGTTTCAATATCCCTATTACCTCTTCTGTTATTGGCAAATTTAAAGACGAATTCCTTAATAATCCCATTAAAGCATTCTATGGAACCGGAGCAAAAGCTTACTGCGTTGAAGCCGTTGATCAAATTTTTAAATAAGCGAAAGGTGTCAAGAAAAATGTCATTAAATTACATCTTCAAATCGATGATTACCTACGCGTCATTAGAGATGACGCCACCATTCTTAAATGTATGAATGTTTTCGTTTCCGATCTGCATACTATGTTTACCCATATGAAAACGAAAGTAGCCCTCTCTCCCAAAGATGATAAACGTTTCTTAATTCCGAAAACAACGAATACTCTTCCTTGGGGACATTACAATATAAAAAACTCAAACAGTTCGCTTTCAAAATTCGACGGTGCCGTTGATCGATTTATACAAAATTTTCATCAACCGTATACCGACGACTTAACGGTTAGAGAATACTTTATTAAAAGACTTTTCGAAGCTTCGTCACTTCCACAGGAAGCCATTGATAATATTTATGAACACCTACTGTAATACCTACTTGGAGTTCTGTTTAAGTATAGCTTACGCTGAAATGTCACTCAATGTAAATATTTTATCCTTAATGTTGGTTGTATTGTATAAATAATAATAAAATGTTACTACACAACTTGTTTGTTTACTATTTTTATTCTGCGAAATATATTCCTCAACTTCACAAATAACATGTGTTCGATTTCTACTGTTACAATTTATTGTTTCAATAACATTAACAATGAATAAATTTTCTTATAATCTTCAATATTACTTGATGGCCATTTGCCTGAGTCAGGACCGCTCTGCCAGCCTGCAGCTTTTTCCGTTCCTTCTCTTAAAATATTTTCTTCTATCCATTGCAGCACTGTTTGATGACGACCGTTGATATTTGGACTGAATGTATACGGAAGCCGAAACAAGTTGATCAGTTTAATACACTTTTCCAAATTTTTCGGTTGTGCGTAGTATGCTACATCCAGTATTAAGTCATCCACACACTTTAACAATGTAACATACTTTTTCTTGACATTCATTACGGAGAACTTCTTATCCCGCATTAGAACTGATCCGTTTGTTAACATTTCCTTTAAAAAATATACGTCGTGTCGCATGAAATTATACTTTGTTTTATTTAAAATCATTTCGACATCATCAACCATTATTTCCACTGTTTCACAGCAACCTTTTAGAAATTCATCCACCAATTCGTCACACCTTTGCTTTCTTTCGAATATGAAGTATAAAATATCGAACAATGTCTTTTGTGTTACAGTTAACCATTTGAATGCTTCCTTTGGTACTGCAACTCCCAACTTCGACAACACAACTTTAACTCTATCTAAATCGTTTGATAGGATTGCTCTTCGAAGGTTGAGAATGAGAACTTGCTTTTCTGCTTGATACAACTCGTACGATAATGAATCCATTTTTATAAAAATTATACTTCAAAATCGTCAGGATCGCTCTCATCGACCACTAAGTAGCCTCCTATTACGATTTTATCGTATTCACCTTTTAATTCGAATTCTTCTGTCACGCTATCCAACTCTGACGCTACCAAATATCTTTTCAAAGATAATAAACCCTCTTTGTAAAATTTAACTTCAATTACGTAACTTTCAACCATTACTACGTCTTAAACGTTCAATGCAGCAACTAACGATTACAACTAATTAAACTCGTCACGTTTTATCTTATTTATAATCATACTTTGGGGAAGGGGTAAAGAAAATCATTATTAACATTGCAGACTTTATTATCAGAAAAAAAAAAAACTGGGGATACATTACAAAGCGTTCGTTTTATGAATCCAGCTGTTATGAGATTGGTTAAGCCCCAACCATTTGACGTAAACCATGTCACCTTTTCGTCTTAGTACACGTTCCACCAAATAAACATCTGGATATTTCGCCTTCTGTAGTTCCATACCATAAAATCCTCCTTTTATGTCTTCCCCTTTATCATCCTTTAAGTAATACATAATTGGATGTGACAATTTTATGTAGCTAATCGTAAATAATTCGTTAGACCAATTCGGGGTATAACCTTTGCTAAACAATTCACGATGTTTGCTTATTCGTACCCGGTCTCCAACTTTAAACTTAATTTCTCGTGAATCCACCTTCTTTGGATTGTTGTAAATACTTTCCAAAAGTGTTTCTTCGTTTCGTTTATTAACTTTGCTTGGTCTCATTCCGATAGTTCTGTGAACTGAATTGTTATATTCCTGTACATATCTGGTAATAACTTCAACCATTTGTAGGATCCTTGCGAACTAATGCGTTGCCACATTTTTGATTTTAGTGTTCGATTTACCCGCTCCACAACTGACGCTTTCTTGGTGCTATACGTTGAGTAATGGTTAATTTTATATTTTTGCATAACTCGTTTCACTTGTTCGTTGTAAAATTCTTTTCCCAAGTCAGTTTGCATATTCTAAGGAATACGTTTACTTCTTTTGAAAATTAACTGTAAAGCCCTTCCAACATATTCAGCTGTTTTGCGTTTTACTGCTTGAGCCCACACAAATTTTGAGAAAACGTCTATTACAACCAAAATGTATCTGACACCTTTATTTTCTCTCGCATACGGAATCATTTCCACTAAATCGGCTTGATGAAGATCATCTAATCCTTTCACTATCACTTTACGACGTGTAAAATTAATTCTCGCAGGTTTATGCAGTTCTTTCACTAGTTCTTCTTTCACATTTAACATTTTTCTTATAATGAAGAACTACATGGACGGAACTGTTGTTGTTGGTTTAGAACTGCTCGATTTCGCACTACCTGTTCCTTTTTGTTATTGCAGAGTATCTAGCCTTACTTTCAGCTCCTTTGCTTCCTTTTTTAGTGATTCCACCATTACCATTTTATTGGTTCGTTGAATTTCTTTCTCTGCAAATTCCTTAACTTTTTTACCCTCATCCTGAATCGTGATTTTAATTAATTCAAAACTCGCGTCTATATCATTTTTCATATCTTGCACAATTTCCGTCTTCAATTTCTTCGATACTTCTTCATCCCCTTTCCTAACAAACGCTTCTACATCTTTACACTCTAGTTTTACTTTTGTTGAAAAAACGTCCATGATTCCGACAGCATTCTTTTCTATTATATCGTTCACCTTGTTTGTTATTTCTTTATCCCTGTCAGTATTATATTTTTCAAGTTCTCTTTCAAAATTTTTATCGCTTTAAGCGGTTATGATTGAAATCATGAACATTGCTGAATGCTTGCGAAAACAATCGTTTTTTTTCTAACGGACGTCCGAACTTATCCACCGTCATTGTCTAACTAATAAGCTTAATAATTTGTTTATGCGATTATATTGCACTCACGCAACTCTTCTAAAATTGATAGAATTTCGTTTTCATGATTTGTGTTGCCTGCTTGTTGAGAAGCAACCAATAACCTTAAACGATCACACAACTCATTAACGTCATCAAAATATTTGTATTCGATCGATTTTTCGTTGTATGTCAACAACGACAATCCTCCACCTTTAGAAAATTTCGATGTTTGCTGTCTTAACTTGTAAACTGCTCCCGTACGTTTTAATATATCAGCGTAGTCTTTCCTTTCTTTCATCGATGTCGGATATTCAGAACGTAATTTGAAGAGTAGCTCGTATAATCCCACAGTACCTATGTATTTAAATTTTCCTTTGATTACAACGTTTGGTCCGTCAAAATCCAGTTCAGAATCACCAATAAAAAATTTATTTGTGTTCCATTCGTATCGAACTTTATCAAGACGAGGATTCAGAATGTCAGCGTTAAATGTGTCACCATCATAGTCTTTAATAATTCCTTCTATATAGTCTCGAGGTAGAGGATCGAATTCTTCCAAATATTGAGCAAATCGAGAGCTATTAATATAGTCTATGTACGCTTTCTTCAATTGTTCAAAGTCATCATTATCCTGGTCTGTGTTTTCATGACCCGTTGTTGGGTCTCTTTCATAAACACTTTCTTCCCTTAAGAATGAAGGAGCACCTGGTAGTAAGGTACCTTGAGCATTCGAAGGGTCAAGCTTTCTAATTTTTATTGGTGTTGACGAAGCTGGAACGTCACCTTTCGACCAATTACTCACTTCTGGCTTTAATTCTTTTTTGATCTCTTCACCCAGCTCTGATTTCAAGTTAAGAAACGATTTTGTAAGTGGTTGATATGCTTGCTGCAACAGGAGATTCTGTCCTGCTGTCGATTCCTTTAACATTTGTAATTTCCTCTTTACCGCTTTCCTAACTTTGATTAGTTCTTTCTTTGCTTTTACATCCATGCTCTTGTCAAGGTTGTCTTTTAACAACTGATTGACTTTATATCACTTACATTAATATATATTTATCGAATCCTAAGCGATATCTTCCCTCATTTATACCACAATCCTTGTTTATCACTAGAAATCCAAACTTCTCTTTCCAACACTCTGCACAAATATTTTTAAATTGGTCAAAAGTCATGTCTGTAGTGACATGGTCTGCGAAGACGTGTTTGAGATTTAATTCATCCTGTTTAAACAGTATTATTAAATTTGCGTTATCTCTAATTAAATGTTTGGGAATCTGTGCATATGTTTGATTTAAATAAAAAGTGTCGATTGAGTTATGTCTTCCCATACTAAAGTATTCCCTTATCTTATTTTGATTTTCATTCGCGACATCGTCAAAGATGAATACAGAATTTGGTCTTGCCTGTGATGGAGCAATTACATCGTCTGAGTCTCTATAGGGAAATAACCAATTCCAGCAATTGGTTTCAATAATTCAGCTAAATACTTATATTTTGGTTGATACAATGACTTGGAATAAACGTATACGTTTGCGAACCGTAAACCGTTCGGTTGCTCCAAAAGTCCTATAATCACATTTGTTTTTCCACAATTTGAAGGTCCGGCGACAATGGCTCTTATTGTGGATGGTAGTAATGGACCCTGTCGATTTATATTCCTAGCAATATCGAAGTCACGATTGGTTATGGGTAGAGCAGATGGATGTTGTACTATCCGCATGTTTATTGACTATTAAACGGTTTACGCATGTGCTCTCGGATATATAAATTTAGAGTTAACAGTGTTTATGTAGTCAGTTCGTTCAGTATAGTGGAAGAGTTAACACTACACATGTTCCATGACACGAGGTTTTCTGAATAGGTTTATAGATAAATTACCTATTGAATTACACCTCCCAGGGTATAACTTTTGCGGTCCAGGGACTCGACTGGACAAACGATTAGCTCGAGGTGATATCGGTATAAATCCCCTTGACGAATCTTGTAAATTACACGATATTGCTTACAAAACTTTTCCAGACATTTCCCATCGTCGAATTGCTGATAAGGTTTTGGCGCAACAATCATTACAAAGACTAAAGTCGCCGGACGCGTCTTTTGGTGAACGCTTGGCAGCTCTCACAATTGCTTCAGCTATGAAGGATAAAGAGAAACTTGGAATGGGACACAAAAAGCGACGTCGTAAAGTTGGTGGTTCAATTCCGTTGCGGAAAATAAAGAAGAGAAGGCGAACAAGAAAAGGAGGAGCTCTACCGTTTCGTAAGCTACTGACAACTGCGAAAATTGCTCTTAAGAAAACGAAACCTCTCCAGCTGATACATGCTGCTAAAATAGCACTAAATACAATTCGTAAATTTGGAAAGCGATCCTAATCTCCCAGAATCATTCCAAAGACAGGTGGTTTTCTACCGTTAATTCCGATTTTCGCTGGACTATCAGCACTTGGAGCTCTCTCTGGCGGTGCTGCTGGGATAGCTAAAGCTGTACGCGATGCGAAAACAGCACAACAACAGCTAGAAGTAGATAAACGTCATAACGCTTCAATGGAAGCTATTGCTCTTGGAAAAAATATTTCAGTACAACCTTTCCGTAAAGGTTTCGGTTTATACCATAGACATTATCAACAAAAAAAAACCGTAAAATTTTTCGTAAAGTTACCTAACCGTCCTTTGACAGATTTGGATTTAGTCAATTACATTAACTATTTACAAATTCCACATTTTCGGGGAATCTTTATGCGTAACGAATTACCCAGAAAAGTTAAAAGGCGTGAAAGTGGAATTGTTAATTTAGATTTAGACACAGGAACTGGTACACATTGGACAGCGTATGTAAAACGAAATAACAAAGCTATGTACTTTGACAGTTTTGGAGATCTCCGTCCACCTAAAGAATTGGTTCAATATTTACAATCTTCCGGACCTTGTGCTATCACTTATAACTACAATCGTGTTCAGAACCTCTCAGATTTTAACTGCGGCCATTTAGTTGTCCAATTCCTTAATGAGACTACGCAAAGCTTTTCTTAAAAACAAACCATCAAACTAACTTCGTTGTAGTAGACAGAACGTCAAACCGAAAACATGTCTTACACATTTACCTTGACTAATACAAAATCGGAGCTGCAAATGATAATAAGTCCACCAATTTTTTTAAGCAATGATGATGAATATCAAATTGCTTTGTTAAATTTTGAAGCATATAACAGTATTCCGAATATCGATGAAACTAAGAACAAATTCTATTTTGAAGGTTCTACACCACCAGTCGTTGTTCTTCCGGAAGGATCCTATGAAATCGATGATATTAATCATTATCTTCGCGAGAAATTGCGACATACTGATGATGCTATTGAATTGTTTGGAGAAAATACTACCTTAAAAAGCCATATAAAAAGCACCAAAAAAGTCAACTTCGCTCATACATATTCTCCCGCAAAGATAATGGGTTTTGAAAATAAGCTTCTACCATCACTTAAAGAGGTGTCTGATCATGTAGCTGACATTTTCAAAGTAAACACGATTTCAGTGATGTGTAACCTCGTAACTAACTCCTACATACATACCAGTGATGGTGTTAAAGGACTAGATGGACATATACTACATCAATTCTTTCCCAATGTACCCCCCGGATTTAAAATTGTTGAGAATCCTACGAATCTTATTTATTTATCAATCAACACTCGTGTCATCGACTACATTTCCCTTAAAATAGTTGATCAAGACGGTAATCTAGTTAATTTCCGTGGAGAGTGTGTCACAATAAGACTGCACTTACGAAAAGCATAACATGGTAGTGCAATATAGCTGTCCCCAACGATATTCAAAGAAGAATAGTACTATAAAGCTACTACCACAATCCCGAATGCTTATTTCACCTACAACCATTAAGCGATTAACACCGCTCAATAAACAGTTCCTTAAATCTTTGGGGTTGCGATTGAAAAAGAGGGAACGCTAAAATGGTAGCAGAAATACTGAATGTTACCGAAAAAGCAGTCTTCGATAACGCTATAGTTAACGCTGATAAACATACTCATCAACCTTATACGAACTCAACTTTCAAAAATAATGATACGATACGTATTCCAATAGAAAATGAAGATGTTTACACTTTGCCTTCTAGTAGTTTCCTATATATAGAACGTCGTTTGCTTCTTAAAAAGGATGGAAAGGCAACTGCGAACACTTCTTTTATCCACAATGGAATTTTACACCTGTTTGATGAAATTCGTTATGAATTAGGCGGAAAAGTTATTGATCGAGTCCGTAATCCTGGCATGGTTACAACAATGAAAGGTTACGCATCTTACAACGAGAATGAAAGTAAACGTCTCAGCAACAGTGGATGGTTGCCTCCTGCTTTAAGCGATCTACAAGGAATTAAGCTTAATTCTGTAAAACTAGTAGATTCCAACGGTTACTTCAACGTTTGTATTCCACTACGTATGATTTTTGGATTTGCAGAAGACTTCCGAAAAATAATATTAAACGTTCGACAAGAATTAGTTCTAGTTCGCAGCAGCACTGACAATAATGCTTTATATTGCTCAGCAACGCCACTTGAAGATGTACTTGTACATTTGGATCAGATTTCTTGGAAAATTCCTCATGTATCTGTAGCAGACGCTGAACGTTTGAAATTGTTGCGTTATGTTGATCGAAATTTAAAAATGGAACTTTCATATCGGAGTTGGGAACTACATGAATATCCGCTACTTCCCAAATCGTATTCTCACAACTGGAATGTGAAAATAACGTCACAATTGGAAAAGCCTCGCTTCATTATTTTCGGATTTCAAACAGATAAAAGTAATAATCTTGCAACAAATATGAGTGCCTTCGATCACTGCAAACTAACCAATTTTAAAGTTCACTTAGGATCTACTATGTACCCGTATGATAATTTGAATTTAGATTTTGATACTTCTAGATTTGCCGTTTTATATGAAATGTATGCCAACTTTCAACAATCGCATTATGGTAATGTAAGTGAACCCTTATTCGATCCTAAACAATTTCTAGTCATTGCTCCTCTTGTAATAGTAGACTGTTCTTATCAGAATGAAACTGTTAAATCTGGTAGTATAGATATCCGTCTAGAGTTTCAGACTAAAGAAAATATACCAGACAAAACGGCAGCTTTCTGTTTAATAATCCATGATCGTGTGATACGTTACAATCCGTCCACAAACTTAGTTCAAGAAGTATAAAACACAACGATTAGTTCCACAATTTAGTTTTCTTACCGGTACTGAACAGTGAGCACGATGAATTTCTTATTGGACGTACAAGGTTTTCAGTGTAGTGAGAATCGATTTGTTTTTAAAGAAGTAGCTGTTGTTGCTCTAAAAGAAGAACCAGTTTATCATTTCACATTTGAACCACCATTTCCATGGGACGCTCTCCCCGTTCGTTACAGAAGTCAAAATCGCTGGTTTACAAGAAATTTTCATGGGTTATATTGGGATAACGGCGATCTTCCGTACTCTACACTTTATGATAGAATTTACTCCATATTGATGGAGTCAAAAATTGTATATGTTAAAGGATTACAAAAGATGATGTGGTTGCAGAAATCCTTTCCTTCTGTTAACTTTGTTAACATTGAAGATATCGGATGTCCAGCTCTCTCCAAACTCCCAACTCATTTTAAAGTTAAAGTGTGTTCTTATCATTTATTTACAACCGCTGTTGAACAGAATTGTGCTTATAAAAATGTTCTTTTATTAAAATATTGGTTGTCTTTACACTCATAAATTGACTGTATTTTTTTCCTTTAAACAAATAAAACATGTCCATAATATAAATTAGATTTTTATTTTTTTATATTCTTATACAATGTTATACATTTTACATATACTCTATTCAGGCAAATAATGGTTGCACGTCATCAAACAATAAAATCCTCGTACCAATTTAAATTCATAAGAAAGAAAATTTCTAAGCACTATCTTTCTCTCTCTCACTTGTCTAGAATAAAAGATCCAGAAAAGGATAAAAATATGTTGGTCCTGTGTCAAAATTGTATTTGGGTTGGCCATTCTGCGCAGTGTTGCCGCTGTCTAACACAACTTTCTTAGTCTAATCTGTCATTTTGACGATTTGGTTGTTTTGATTTGTGTCCTTAAACGTTTTGAATTGTATGTCTACTATTCTTTGCTGTTTGAGGTATATTGTGACTTATTTTCTATTTTTGCCAGTTCTGTATTTAAAAAATCTGCGATTGTAATTGCAAAATATGCCGAAACCGTTGAGTAGTCGGTGTAAACAACTTGTCTCGTCCCTTATCAGTTATTTTGAACAGGAACGGGATAACGGGGCTCCTCTTCTGCCATTAAACGCCGTGAGAGAGGTATTTTTTAATAAGTTAGTAGGTTTCATGGTTAATTGTAGTTTTTTAGCTAGTTTCAGCTGCACTGAATATTAGTATTGGGACAGTCAGTGCAATTTCGCAAAAGGTGAAGAATAACGAAGTGTTAAAATCACCGAAGAAAAAACGTCCGCATCCAAAACGGGTAACTAATGAAGATCATCTTGATGTGGGCTCAATTCGCAATCAAATTTATGAAATGTATGAAAAAAGTGAGTAGATTTACTTTGGGTATTTTGCTATTGACGTGGCAACGTTGTAATGTGAACCTGTCATATATTTTGATGACGTGCAACCATTATTTGCCTGAATAGAGTATATGTATTTCTAAATCAGCCGCTTTTCCAACAAATCCTTTAAGGCGAATTGATGGATGACCCACTTTATTAACAATTTTTTCGTTTATGTCCTCGATTTCTGCATCCGTAAATGCTTCTGCGTGTCTGCACGGAAGAAATATGATAAAGCTGTATAAATCAGCTAATAGACGAGGTCCCCATTTTGTATTCACCTTTTTGAAGCGTTGCACGGGATACGTTTGATTCACTTCCAGTGATTTCAGAGCACGTATTTCTTTCTCATCATAACCCACCCGCACATTATTAAACTTTTCGATAAAGGTTTCCATCTTATACTGACTTAAATACACTCAACTCTGTTATGCATCTACCGCTCCTTCACTCGTTCCCGTAACTTATGTAAAATCCCCTTCCACTACATAAGCTTCAGTGGAGGGGAACTTATTATACAAACCACGTTGCTCGTTTTAAATGTCTCAGTTGTTATGGAAAAAAGCAACCATGATCAGTGTGTCGTCGTTACTGATTTTAACATATTTGTATAACAATACCCTCTACATTTCCCGACCTGATAATACTATTGGAGATGAAGCCTATGTTTGTAAAAAATTTAATAAGGATATTGATATGTCTTGTACATGGAAGAAAAATTGGGATGCTATTATTTTAAGAAATGTTAATGGAACAAATGTCTTTACAGTTGAGAACGTGCAGAACCTTCACTCTGTAAAACTAGCATTTATTGTTAAACATGTACAGTTTCGAAGATATATTGAAAGCCGATGGATTCAGCTTATAGATGATGAAAACAGAGACGTTATAACTAAGGGCTATATCACCGACTCATTCGTATTTCTACAAGTTGTTAGTACTATTAATGTAATCTTATTGTTCAATATTTTGATTGTATCACTTACATACTTCATTTATATCAAAATAAAGAATCGATAACTATAACGACTTCACTTTTATTTCATATGTCTATACCCTACACTTTTCTCCACTTCCTCTGCATTATCATGTAAACGTATTTAAGATTCGTAAACTTCAGACGACTGCAGACGTATTTAATTTTACATTACCGATACATGTACATGTTTCAATTCATTGTGAGGCATTCGACCACTACATACACACAAGTTTAAAGTCAATGACCTTCCATCAATTTGACCTTAAGTAACCTCTCCTCCTCTGAATTAGAACCGGTCATCTTACACTACTGATGCGAGCAAATGATGTGTTTGATATGGATCTTATTAGTTTGGTTGCGGCACCCATGACGAAATATTTGACACATCGCTTAGAAGAACAGGAATGTCATCAGTTAGCCAAAAATTCAAGAAGAAAATGCTTCAAAAGAGTGAATTATCTATAAAACAAAACTACGAAGAATATAGTTTGTCAATAAAGTTGCAGAAAGAAGAAGTTAATAAGCATTTAACGTTGTCATTTAACGATAAGAAGCGTAAAAACCGAGCAACTCCTGTCGAAAGTGGGGCGAAATTGGATTTTGCTCGTAGTAACCAACCTAACCTAGTGATCTGTAAATTTCATTCTTCATTTTTTGGTATCAATTCGTCTAATTTGTAATAAATTCTACATTAAATTGACAATTTTGTGTTAGTTCGCTATTTTATTTCTAATACCCCGAACGCGGTTGGTGAGCCTAATACAAAAATACGTAAAGCAGACGGTGCAACCTTTAAAAGAGATGCGCTAGCAAGTACGTCGGACGCTTAGTTTTGTAAGGAGTGTAATGTTTTTGTACTATAGCATGCCCAGCAGGGGCGTCCCCGCTCTGCTGCATAAAATATTAAAGAAAAAGTTTTCGACCTTCTGAATAGCCAAATTCAAAAACTTAAAAGTGCCAAAATCTGCATGGAACTTTTTGCTCTTTTTATTCATGCTCGAACAGAAGAAATTGATTTAAAATCGTTTAATAGACCAAATGCAGTTCTGTCTGAGTCATCCGATCTTTTGGCCGACTACGAGAATTTCAACGATATTCAAAATAAAGAACAGCGATGACCACTGCTTAACTTAATAACGTTTCTGTGAACGTATACGGGTTGGAAAACCCTATTTCTAACGGTAAATACTTAACAGAAATTGTTGGACCTTTGTATTACACAAAAAACAGGAAATTTATTAATCATAAGTGATCTTGCTGGTTATCAGCATTACGCCTGGATAACAAATTTCTCCCGTTTGATTTCATTCCAGATTAATGAAACCGATCATAAAAAATATTTTTGTGACGGATGCCTTCAATATTTTTCGATCTTGCCAAGTACCCATCGAACAACTAAGTAAAGAACAAGAAATTCAGTTCCAAAATTGCAGACAATGCCATATTTGTTGGGAGGAAATTTCTGAAAATGAAGAGAAAGTGAGAGACCATTCCCATTTAACAGGTTATTTTAGGAGTGCTGCTAGTCTGTTTCTAATTTGAATTATTTATCAGCTCCCGAATTTTATACCAGTAATTTTTCATAATCTAAGTGGGTATGATGCGCATGTTTTTTTTTAAGATTTTCAGTTTTTTTCTGAAAATATTATACCTCCTAGCAGCAAAATCAAACTTATTACAACCTTAAATCATAGAGAAAAGTATGTAAGCCACTATCTTGATTTGAAACAGGGTGCTAAAATTTAAACAAGAAGCGTTCATGAAGTATTATATTCAGCTAAATACTAAAATGAGAAATAAATCATAAACGACGATAAGCGTTTCATAATTCTGGCACTGCTAAAACTTTAGCTTGGGGTCAGGTTAGGTTCTTTTCATCTCTAAAATAATTTCACTACATAAAGCTATTGAATATGGCAATAAACAAATTAACATAGAAGAAGAGGAAGAATTATTGGTTTCGCAATTAAATAATCTTTTTGAAAGTAATAATGTTTTTGAAGAATATTTAAATGAAGTTTATTTTCTATAACTGATGCCGAATAATAAAATGTTTTAAGCGGTATTTATTTCTTACATTTTTTATTTTACTTCCTTTATTATTGTTAATATTAATATCTTGTTACCATTAGTATGTTGATATTTACTTGTTACTATTGTAACAGATTATAAAGTAAAAAGAAAATTAAAAAATGTAAAAGCTAATTATATTTCTGATTGGCAAAATCGGTTTTTTAAAAAAATTATTAAAAAAAACAAACTTATCTACTTTTCCAAGACTATTGTTGCTTCGTCGTTCATTTTTGGTTCTTTTTCCATACATTTCGCTGTTGTCCACCTGTATCCAAAATGACAACACGCTGCCACGAGAAAGATATACAGGGCGATGGTCCAGATGCTGGGAATATGATCCAACCTGGTGAAAGACATTTGTGGCTTATTTTCGATTATTTCCTTCTTTAATTCCGAAAGCCCGCCCAGATTAATTTTGTGTATATCGAAGTCAGTGTTGACTGTTATTGGCGTGGGCCCTTTATTTTCCTCCAATTCCGGAAAAAGTAAGGGTTAGTTTTGACTTATTATTTCCTCCCTGGTTGTTATTTTTCTTTCGTTGGTGATTATATCACAATTAGTCGGAATATCAATAAGATATGAACCGTAAAGTTTAATTGTCTCTTCTTGTTGCTCATAATTTCCTCACTCGGGAATATGGCAATCCATTGAGTCGATCCTTCCAATTGTTTTATGTTCGATTTTGACATATTAATTACCACTTGTTGACAGGAATTAGTGTTTTTCATGTTTAATAGCTGTATTTCACAAGGGCCATTGTCCTTATTTTCCCGAATGTCGACCCGACTACAGATGTATAGTCGTTGCTTAATTTTAAATATAACATTCGACATTTATAAGTTCTTCAATAATTGGTATTTTTTCAAAAGTAAGTGGAACAGGCAGCTGGTCTGGTGAAAGTTGCAATTTAGTTAATTCGTTAAATAAATCAGACGTTCCAACATTACTGAGGTGTAAAATCCCCAATCTTGAGAATGCAATAGAATTTTCTATATCCTGAAGAATGGATATAATTATTTCGTACATATTTATAATTTGGTTTAACTATCAAAGAATCCCGGATCGAATTCTGTTCTAAGTAGTTCGTCATCTTAATTAATTTCATTTTCAATATAAATTCGTTGTGTTGAACCCGTGCTATAGTATTATTAAACTTGTTTATTAAATTAATAGAAATTGAATTTTGTTTTCTAATATTAATGGCTAATTTATTTTGATTTTTCTGTAATTCTTGTATTAGGTTTTCATATCCTTCCCCGTCGGAAGCATCCATATTACATTTTAGGGCCTTAAAAATGGAGCCCAAGCCATTTATTATGCCCCTTTTGGATATTCTTTTAGCGCGAGGAACGATCTCGCTAATCTTTGTTTTAGCTTTTTCTTTTGTTATGTTTTCAGGTAGTTTAATGCCTCAGAGTTAGAGTGCAAATAGACTATTTTTGTTATTTTTGCGGCCTGAAAGTCAAGTTTATCAATTTCTACAATAATACGGTTTAAATCGTAGTAGTGAATAAGTGTTTTCATGTAGTCCTGTGCTCTAGCTTTTCCTAGTTTTAGAGGTATCAGGCCCAAATTATTTTCCAAATTTTTTATGGTTATTTCATTCTGAAGTTCCAGAACAACGGGGATCCTGAAAATATAATTAAGTATTAAAGTCGTATGTCTTTTTAAGTGGACGTTTTACGTTATCGATATTTATTTTGTTTTGTGAGGGCGTTTCTATTGTTTTGTGTTTTTCGTTAACCTTTGTTATTATTGTTGTTTTTCCAAATGTATTTGCAGTCATTTGACGTTTATGCTGTTTAACGTAAGTTTTGGCTTGTAGTTTAAATATTTTCGGGTCATTACGATTTGTATTACATTATATTACAATAACAATAAATTTTTATGTACGGTATAATTTTACACGAAAATTGTGCAAAACTATTAAAACCTGGTAAGAGAGTTTAAACTCGCGTTTCCCGCTGCTTGGAGAAGGATGGAGACAGAGTTGTAATTGCGCACCAGCTCACTGCGAATTTTCCCGATCGATAAACCTTGCAAATTATTTACAATTAATAATTTTTACGGTTAATTATTGATATATATATATATATATATATATTTTAGTACATAGGAAGTAAATACCGTGAACTTTCTATTCAGCTTCAAATTGGTCAATTGGAATTAATACTCAGACTAAAATAATTATACCTTCGTTAATTTTAAAGCAAGAATGCTGCTTTTGGGCATAAATAAAAGCTGTGGGAACAGGTTTTCTGTATTTTTTTTTCACGAAAAAACAATGTGAAAAAATATATATATTTAAGCGTTTATTTATGATAGAGGTACAGTTTCTTTATAAGATCCGTGAAGAAGAACCATAACATCAATATTGTGGATTTGTCTACACTTTGAAGTATAGAGATTTATTAAATTGACAAATAATTGTTACTATCAGGAAAATTCTCATTTATTGAGAAAAATCTATATTTTTCGAAAATGGGACAAGCGTTTCCTGATAGAGAAAATACTTCTGAACAACGCTCTAATCTAATTTTTATCGCTAAAATCAAAATGAAAAAAGTTATACGATAAAAATGATAAAACATCGAAAATTCCACCTTAATTTGTTTATAGACGAAATTCTACACCTCTTTGAACGTGCGCACAAGGTGCATAGTAACATTCAAAATTTTTTACAAAATACAAAAATAAGGTCTAGTCCGAACTTTTCCAAAAAAATCGCTATTGTTTTGCTACTTCGTCTAAACTAAAAGCCTTACACGTTTCATCAACGGTGAAACGTCAAAATTGGCTTTTTTAAGTGTACAACACTTTCGCTTTTTGGATTTCTTCTTCTTTGTATTTAAAATTTGGGATGAAATGGAGCAGTATAATTCGAAAAGGTACCTCGTTTTCCATCCTTCATATGCAGATTAGATTGGTATTTCTTGGTAAATCTTAGCGCATTGAGAAGGGTTCATTATAGCTTTGAGATAAGACAGGGTTGCCAGTGTTAGATCCTTCGTTCATTAGAATACTAAAAAAATAAATAACCGGGCACTGTAATCAACAATTATTTGTAACATGTCGTGTGTTGCAAAGTAAATAAATCTGTCGGTTAACTATAGGATCCTATCATTCGCAGGGCGCTGAGAACGGGTCTGGAATGGTTAGTGGAAAAGATGAGCCCACTTACATGATAAAATTGTCTTGGATCAGTAAAAAATTTTTAGAACCGAAAGAGGCAGGAGTCCTAGTTCTAACTAATTGCTACTATTTCTATTTCAGTTGAGCTTGTAAATACTATAAAACTGGATGTATGCCCATCACATAAATTAGGTACTGTAAAAATTGCGGTGGGTGTTGCAGCAGGTAGTATTATAAAATCAAAACAAGGAGCCTCATTACGAACAAGAGTCAAGTGTTGAGTTGTTTTTACATTTTTTATGTTCGTAGACACTGCGGTCCAGCGCGTGCGCGTGTACCAACCGGGGTTCGAACAGTTTCTGTAACTCCGTCGTTTAGACTGGACGCGTCTTGGCGTTAGCGTCGCTTTGACACATTTGTATTGGATAATTAAAATACCACACGAGACTAAAATTGAAAAAAAAAATGTAAGTAAAAATAAAATGCAGTAATGTTGCGATAATTAACGCTTTCCTTCACCTTATTTTGTTTTGTGATTGCCTAGTATTCTGACATGAATTGTATGCAAATTTGTATGCCTCTCAACCATTGCATTCGGGGTTCTTGTATTTCGTTGGGTCTAAATTCAGTTTACTTTCATTAGCGGTTTCAAAATCGAAGCCTTGTCTGCTCTATTTATTAATAGTTGAGTTGGTCTAATTGTAAGATGAGCAACAGTTGAACAAAATTACTTTTAAATAGGATGTCACTTCTAATATAGGAAAGTTATCGAAATAGCCATAATTATTGACTTGTAGTAATTCTACATAATTTTTTTGGTGATGTCTCATTTCCGTATGTACCTATAGGCTCCTTATTTTTTAAATCTCTTATGAACAAAAATTCACGTGCTAATTTTCATGTAAACGTTACGTTCATAAATCATTGAATATTATGTTTTAAAGTATTACAAAACAGTTTTAGCTTGAAATGATCACAGTGCTCAGTAGCGCAACTGCGGCAATACTGCAGTAAATACAATATAAAAGGTGTTTTAAATAAGTCTAATTTAACATTGCTTGAAGTGTTATTATTTTATATCGAAACATAAATTTTTTTCTTTCTTTGGTGCTTTTTACTGCTTTAAAGTTATAAAGTACCTATACCCATCTTTTATTTCATGTAGGTTATAATGAAACTTTGGTAAAATGCGTCTGGGTTGAAAAATTTTCAAAAATAATTGTGGCATGTGATATTACTAAAAGGGTCTAGCCTCCAATATCACAAACATTTCAAACAAAGCGGACACACTTTAAATATGGTTATTATCAACGTGAGACTGATTTATAGGTGAACCACGTGTCCGATTAGTTTGAAATTATATTTAGCAAATTTTGGTAGGTACATTAGGATTTAAATTCAAATATGTTTGGATGAAGTAAAAATGGAGCTGCTGATAGATGGTTAAATTTCTGTTTCTACATTTTAATACCTAAGTGATTCTTTATCTTGCTTAAATAAACAACGTTTACAATTACTTATATGTATCTACTTTTTGAGAGGTAAATACGCAGCTACTTTTAAAAATTACTTTAATTTGGGGAACCATTTCAGTATACCAAATTGGGCATTATTTACATAAAAGGCTGTTTATATGGATTGTTTTTTTAAAATTATATTTATTGTAATTTATGCAGAGCTAATAAACAATTGACTATAGTTGTTCAGTTTTGCTATTTATACGCATATTTTCTTTAAACAGTAACTACTAATAAATTCTAATATAGGAATAGGAAATAAGGTTTGAATGTGTTCTAAACATTTGAATTTAGTGAAGTATACCCACTACTTCTGTAAAGCTATGTGTTTAATGTATTATTAGGTAACTCTCCTTTTAGGTTATTTAGAGCCCAACAGTCAGTACAGCAACGTACACTCGGAAATTAAAATTTTCATTTTCTTTGTTGAAAAATACTCAGCGCTTGCTTTCTCTATTAAAAAGTATTAAAGAAAATATAAATGGGTGGGATTTTTAACTGTAATATATTCAATATTAGAAAGCCTTTCCATTTGATGAAAAAAACAAAAAAAATTACTCCTTTTATTTTTAGTTTAGAAGAATTTTTTTTGATATTTCTTATAAAATTTGCCCCTTTTCTTGGGGTAGAAACCGCCACCTACTATTTTTTTTCAAATACAAGCGTATACCTATAAGGCGATAACTCGTTGGAAGGGGAATGAAATAAGGGATACGATCCACTATTTACTTTTGAATCTCAGTAAAATCCAGAAACTAAGAAAAAAGTGAACTACATTTTTAGACTTAATATATAAATTTTGTTGGAAATGTTTCCACATACTTCTTACTAATTTAAAATAAATTTCATTCTTAACATTATATACCATATCCGAGGTTATTTGGTAAATTTTGCGCATCAGTCGCTGCTTAAGTTTGTTTCGTAAACTTTAGTTTTAAGGTTAAGGTCCGGTAATCTTGGCGGCTATTAAAGGGTACCTTTTCTTCCGATGTAGCGGTTTTGAAAAATTTCACCCAAATATAGTCGAACATTTTGGTCGTAATGAAGCGGAGCGCCATCATGATGAAGGTGAAGATCTGCTTCTGCATGGTGAGGAAATAAAGCAGTTAAAGCAGGAATAAGTTCTTCTTGCAAAAGGTTCAGATATGTACGGACATTTACGTTATCTTAAAGGAATTTTGGCTCAATTACTCGCTCGCTAATATTGTCAGCCTAAACGTTAAGTTTTTGCGGACGCTGGGTGTGCGTTTCTCGCATCCAGTGAGAATTTTCGGTAGACCAATATCGACAATTCTGTTTATTAACTCCACCATTTAGTGTAAAAGTACACTATCTGTAAAGAGGATTCAACTGTAGAATGCGTTCAGTTGAATTTCAACATGACTTCATAAAACTGTAGACAACGCGACGGTCCGGATCATCTTCCAGTAATTCCTGCAGTAATAGTGTTCTATAGGAGCGCATTTTACATGATTTCACTAACGTTAAAGCAGACGTACGGCTTACGTTATTTTCTTTTGCAAGTTGCCGAATTGGAGTAATAGGATTTTCTTGGAGAGCAAGTAAGACGTTTAAATGCGTATCTTCATCCATTACTTGCGTGAGGTTGCCTTTTTCTTGACATGTTTCTCACGTGACCTACTTCACGATACTGTTTTACAATTTTGTTTTGGGATATTGGTAGTAAGTCAAGCGTTTCATGAAATAAAAGCTGGTTCTTCTGTTTAAATTCCGATCTGTCACCAAAGCCGATAATAATTAATTTCTCGATTTTGACCGCTTCATTTAAATAAACCATTTCAGTATAAAAATATTTCTTTCAATTTAAACAGAACAAAGAATTACAACAGTTGATTATTGACTTATTTAAAACCGAAAGTAAAGCAAGAATTAGAATACGGCAGCAAGCAAACCAATAACTATAACAACAAAATGTTTTCGTTTTTCATTATTTCTAAAATGGCCAGATTTTTCTGATTTTGTAGATTACCGAAATGCAAAAGAAAATAGTGGATCGTATTCCCCATATTATGCCCTCTCTAACTGGCTATCACAACATATACGTTTACGTTTGAGAAAAAAGTTGAGGGTGGTGTTTCTACCCCAAAAAAGGGGTAAATTCTATGAAAATATCATAAAACTGTGCCAAACTAAAAATAAAGGGATGTGTATTTTTTATTTTTGCAACCAATAAAGAGGCTGAATTTATTCTAATTAAAAATTCCATCCTGCAGGTGTATATTGATTTATGTTGAAATAGATGAATAATGAAGACTAAAAAAAAAACCGAGTTATAGATAAAAACAAATAACGACATTGTCATGAATACTTCCAGCTACCTCACTTAAGAAGAGAAACACCGAAATCGGTTGATTTTTACGGAGATATGCTTAATTATTCCGAGCGACATCGATTTGGAGGCTCTAATTCTGTCGTTGCAGTGAGGCAGCGAAGGCAGCTCATGCCTTCCACTCAATCTGCCGTATAATACTTGATTTGACTAGTCAACTGTACATTAATATTTCATTTATAAAAGCTTATTACCCTACAAATTACAGGTATTTGGCTGCTGAATGCCGCTGGTTAAGTTTCTTAATTATTATTATTATTAAAAAGCCTCTGTGATTTCAACAAAAAGAGGCTGACTCGGCGTAGACAACATTTTCTTTAAATTTTTTGTTTTGATTTTGAATAAACGTAGGTGGGCCAATTGCGTCGTTAATATTGGCTTTACGAAAAAATAATTCAAACAAAAGTTTAACGCTATCTGCGTAAATTAGCTACAAAGTAGGGTCAACACCAACATGGTCCTTTTGGTTTAAGAAAATCCACCAATTTATATAAAAATTAAAAGGATTTGTTGATTTTACTAAACGAAAATGAAAAATACAAGCGTGAAATATCTGTGAATAATTTGTTTTTCATGCCCTAATACGTTTCTAATAAAAAAGCCAAATTCGTCATGGGAACTGATTCTAGCGCTCTACAGTGGTAGAAAGTAGAAGCTGTTTTATGACAAGTCAATTTCTAGCACAAATCACTTCAACACTTAAAGCTATATGATTAATAATTTAATAGCTCTTATTTTCTACCACATAGAGCGCTAGAATCAGTTGCCTTGGCGAATAGTCTTCGGGCACGCAAAATATTTTTTGAGGGGGCGTTTCCTTTTGGAGCCCCGCACATTATTTAGGGCGTTGGATAACAAGTATCCCTACAAAAAATTCTCCAGCAATGTTACTAGTTAATTTGCAATATTTTTATTAAACGATTCTGAAAAATCAGCTTATGTGGTTATTTGTTCGGAAAGTTTTTATTGTTTGCATTGCGGTAGATAGTGATTTTTTTTTCTGGAAATTAAATTATCTCAAGAACTGTTCATCATAGCTGTGCAAGTTGGTTCTCAAACTTACCTTCAAAAATTTAACGTTTTATTCGAATTTTTCGTAAAAAAATATACCATTCCGCTTAAAATAACAGTTGGTATCAAATTCCGGTATGACCGGAAGTGCTACAAAGCTGAAAATGTTTTTAAAATATAGACCATGATGTATTGTAAGTACAGCACGATTTATTCTAAAACTTATCTATCCTTAATTTTCCATAAACGTCCAACAGGCCACTGAATTTGGGGCACCGTGTATATGTATAGAACATTTTGTATAAGTTTATTTCTTCAGAAATGGCACTACAGTTTATATTTTTTTAAAGATGGGTGCCCTTACAAAATCTTTCCGATTAAGACAAAAAATTTTTAGGTAAGTTAAAAGATAAAAAAAAAAGTATTGAATAGAAATGAATCGATACCAACAAGGGGTGCAAAGGATTATTTTAATTAATAAATAACATCGACTTCTCGCCCGAAGATATGCAGCCTTTACTAAAGTTAAATAATATATAATACCTAGGGAAATAACAATGAATTAAACTACTAGACTGGAGTAGGCAAACATTAAGAAATACGTATCTCTAAAACATTACAAGAAATTAATTTGGTCAGTCCCGTTCATAACGTACTGCGTATAGTAACGATCTCTTGGTAGAATTATGGATTAGAAAGCATACTGAAATCCTAATGAAAATCTTCCACGCTACGGCATTTACCCTAATTTTATAAGGAAGTTAAAAATAAACAATTTTAGAAACAAATTCAGAAAAGGATGAACAAAAAACTGGAATATTTCACTAAAAGTTTAATTTAAGTTGTTTCGATAGAACAAGAAGACGTGGTAAAATTACAATAAAGTAAAAATGAGAAACTCACCCCTAATTACCACACATTATTTAATTGCGGACACGTGTTTCGCCCACTTCTATGTGGGCATTATCAACGCGAGACTAATTCAAATTTGGTACATGCTGCTATATATATGAAAGGCGGGGGTTGAAGAGAGATAGCGGGGAAAAAAAAAAGATAGGTTGGACAGGAACTTGAATACGTTCAATAACATCAGCCAAAAACTGAAAATGCATAAATATTGCATAAAATATGATCTTAACTGAAGCATACCTACTTCGACACTCAAGTGAAGATGTAAAGTTAACGTAACGTTCAATAACCGTTATTCAAAAAAGGTTGGAAGGCCTTTAAGGGCCAAAAAATACCTTTAAGTATAACGCATGCTTCACTAAACTTAACCAAAAACCGAAAATGGTAGGAAATTCAAAGTCGTGAGCGTTCAATACCGTAGGTGAGGAGGCCTATAGGGCCGATTTAGAGTACGTATGCTTCACTCCACGCACAAAGAGGGCAAACAAGCTTAATAACTAGGAACTATTATCAATTAAGTTTTTTGCAAGAGTTTGAATAAAGGCCATCCAACCTTTTTTGAATAACGGTTATTGAACACTTACGTTAACTTTACATCTTCCCTTCACTTGAGTGTCGAAGCATGCTTCAGTTAAGATCATATTTTATGCAATATTTATGCATTTTCAGTTTTTGGCTGATGTTATTGAACGTATTCAAGTTCCCGTCCAACCTATCTTTTTTTTTTCCCGCTATCTCTCTTCAACCCCCGCCTTTCATATATATAGCAGCATGTACCAAATTTGAATTAGTCTCGCGTTGATAATGCCCACATAGAAGTGGGCGAAACACGTGTCCGCAATTAAATAATATGTGGTAATTAGGTGTGAGTTTCTCATTTTTACTTTAAAGTTGTTTCGATCTATGCGATTTTAGAAATACTTTTCACCTTTTAGAAGACTTCATATTGAATCTTTGGCGGACTCATAAACGTGTAATAAAGAAATTATGATGAAAATTATAAGTAAGCACGTTTTAAACAGATGTAAATACTTTATTGCACGACAGGAAATTTCAAATGTGTCTGAGTTTGCTACATTATATCGTTAACCTGTAGGGCGTGTTAGTAAATAGCCAATATGTACCAATTTACAGATTTGGAAGTGATGCTTGTTTAATTAAAATTTAATAAAAGTAGTGAAATATATTAACATTGGAAATGTTTATGCTCTCGCATATGGGGTTGAGCTACGGGATTTTTAGCAGTTTCTCTGACACGCTGGTGTTGCGAGAGATGCAGATAGAAGAACCGTAACAAAGACGGGAAATACGTAGGAAATACATGTTCGTAATTGACGGGTTGATTAAAAATTGCTAGAAGTGTCTTTTTTTAACTATTGGAGCTAGGGGCAATAACTCGGAATCTTAAATTTTCTTAACATATAGTTCAGGTTTAATCAAAGTTGTCAGATTTATGTTAGTGCTGCTTCATTATCAAATCGTTTATTCTAATTAAAGCAAAAGCTAGTTACCTTGAATGACACTGAAAAGAGGCAACAAGAAGAAGTAATATAAGATAGTATTTACAGTAGAACAGGAAAAAAGAAAACAATATGAACTTGAATTAGAAGAGAAAATAAGTAAACTAAATGAAGGTGGAATAGAAATAGGAAGGAAACATAAATAAACAATGTCATATGCAGGTGCTACAGCTTTTGTAGCAATGAACTTCAGTGTACTAAAGAAAATGGTAAAATTATTAAAAAATATTTGGAAAAGAAATGATTAGAACTAAAATGTAAAAAAAAATTAAAGGAATAGAATTTGGAAAAATTAGAGGAAGAAGAGGAAAAGCGAAGAAATACTTAAAGTGGTAGGGGAGGAACATACATTAAGTGAAACAATTTTTTTATTTAAGCAAATTTATTAGTAGGAATTAAATTCATCCAAATGGCAAGTGCAACACTAGGGAAAATGTGGATGATTGGGAACAAATTATTTAATGGCGATTGAGAAAGAAGAATGGTATTGTTTAGGTCAATAGCTAGAAGTATAATCTATACTGAATAGAAATTTGAGGATGGCACGAATTTGAGCAGGTTTAAATAATTTATAAAAAGTATAAATAAAATGGATTCTAAAACTAGGGGGCAGTAAACGAAATTATATATTGAGCAGGGAGACAAAATGCGGAAAACTATTGAAGAGATAAGAGAAAGCACTTTTAACTATGAAGAAAGAAAAGTAAAATTACAGGAAAGCCAAAACTTGGATCAAAAATGTCCAAAAGTTTGAGCTATTTAGTACGTTCTACAACACCGCCAATGTTTCTCCAGTTTTGCTGATTCTGTCTGGCTATTGTCAGCTATATGAAATAAGTTACGAGTCAGTCAAAAACTAAGAGCGTCGGAAGTGAAACTTTTGACGTTATACAAAAATTGTCAATGAGTGCACAGAAAAAGTGTGCAGATTATATTATAGGTCGGTGAGAACAATCAGTACTAATAACCTAACACTCTTAATGCTTCCAACACCTTCACTAACATATGACACTTTAATAATTTGATGACTACCGCTCACTTTTAAGCAGTTATTCTAATGAAATTTAGAACAATAGCACCTTGATAATAACTACCTACTTTTTTTTAATAGAAAGTCACAATACAAAGGGGATTGTACAGGATGACTTAGACCGACATCTAACACTTTCAAGCGGTTACAAAATACTACTGATTTAGGTAAAACAGACATCCCTTATATACTAAATCTAGGCTAACCCTATAGTAGGGGTAGAAATTAGTGTATAACGATGATTTATTACATAATATTGTCAATAATTTTGGGATGCAACACCTCTGGGGTAATTTAAATTTTGAACTAATTACAGTAAACTCGAAATTTCAGAAAACATCAATGTTTGTCCATGTGTTGAATTAAATCGATTAGTAGTTTAAGTTTAAGTGGCGAAGCTGTGCTTCTTGTATCGATTGACTTCCTAATAAATGACTTTATGTCCATTTTCTTATAGTATAGATAGGTATTTTCTATGGTTAATTCCAATGGTTAAATATGCTTTTCATTAATTGACTGAGGCTCTACAAATAAGTCCTCTGGACCTATAATATTATACCTAATTATTCCCTTACTGATTAAACTTGTTCCGTCGATATAATTATTTCAGAGAATTTACAGTTCGTCTGTTACCTCGACCAATGTGACGATGTGTTGATTAATTTTTGTCTGAGGAATGGTATTTTATTCATTTGAGGCTGTTTGTGACATAAAATAATCAAACTTTTGAATATTTTCGTTAAGTATCTTCGTGTTTTTATTTAATAACTGAAGGGAATCATTGAAATTCGGATTGTTGAAGAGACAATTTTAACCTGTTGTTGTATAAGTGTTTCTGTTTGTTTTTAATTTGATAGTAAGGAATTTATCGAGTCTGTACAGAATGCAGCTTCAGCGGCATCCGATGTACCATTTAAATGCGTTACCGATACTGTTAATAATACCGCGTTTTCTACATGGTTGGGTTAGGTTAGGTCAGGTTAGGTTAGTTTGGTGAGAAATTATCTTGAAGTTGTGGTTTATTCTTTTTAATTTAGTATCTATGTATTTAATTTGATTCGTGCAGTGAAAGTATATGTGTCCGAAAAGTATGTGTTTGCATAAATTTTGTGGTAGAACAAAGAAGACTGTTAAGTTTGTTTGCCTTTTCAGAGAGAGGGAGGGTTCTTTGATTCTTACATGAAAGTATGCCAGGACGGTTGTTAATAGTACGATTATTATTATAAGAAATATTATTTGTAATTAACAGCTAATACAAAGAAAGCAAAACACATATTCTGACGTAACTTATTACAATATCCGAAATCAAAAAATGAATAAACTAAAATAGTCCAAATTCTTGAAAACATAATACAACATAAATTGCATGTTTATAAAATTTATTCAACAAAGTATTTGACATGAGTGTTCCTAAGTGTTCATAAATTAGTCCGCTAGAGGAATTGAGGGGTTTAATGTGGTAAGTGACTATGGTTTGAATCATAGGGAATAGGAAAATGAAGTTTTTTTTTAATTTTTATTCTCTGTGTTGGTTGTTTTGCTCGGATTTTTACCTAAAATGTAAGGTTTCAGCAAATCAAAATGGTATGCCTTTATTTTTTTTATTTTTTGTTATCCTAACTGAAACAGTATTGTTATAATACACCTGAACTATTTTGTATGGACCTTTATATTCCTTAGCTAATTTCTTGTTCGTATTCTTCGCTAATGGTCATCTACTGTAAATCTATATAGCCTGTCATGTTTTTTGTCATATTGCTTTTAAGATTTTTCTTTGTTTTCAATTGATTTTTGCTAGCCACTTCTCTTATCTTTTGGAATTTCGAAGTAATCTCTTGTGTCAAGTTAGAAAAATTTTCGTTTTGTTTTGGTTGAGTCAGGGAGTGTGGGATTCTTGGACTTTTTCCGATAACTAATTCGTAAGGAGTTATACCTGTCGATTCATGGATATGGGTATTACAGGAAAAGGTAGCGAAGTCTAGGTAATCGTTCCAGTCTTTAATATAAGAAGTGGATTTTTGGCCTCTATTAGGTTCAGCTATGTTAGAGAGGCTGGAGAGGTGAGGGTAAAGGAGAGGAATTTTGGATAGTAACGAGAACAACACTTACTTGGTCTAGTTGGGTTGACGTTTCCGGACCTCTGGTGTAAGATGCACCAGCCAAATCGATTTACGAATGGTTGCCACTATTCAGGATGGTTGGTTCGTTTCTTCAGTTAAGCGCAAAACCACAATCGTTGTTGCCGCAAAATCACTTGGATACCGCTGGGGAGTCTGTTCTTAGAAAGCGACTGAAGGATCTCACTTCTGACACCAGTTTTTATTTCGGACGCTCCCTAGCGGGATGACGATGATAATGAATTCTCAATTGTTTCTGACACCAGGGCAGTTTTAGTTGATGAGACTCCGGACTCAATTGGTAATCAGGTGAAAGGCATTCGATAAATGGGTCGGTGAGAACAATAAGCACGGGGCACTAATATGGTTACCTAACATTCTTAATGCTTTAGAATTTAGAAATTTGGAACAATAGCACATTGTTAATAACTACTTTTTATCAAGTAAGTAAGTAAGAGATTGTACAGGATGACTTAGATCGACATCTAAGACTTTGAAGCGATTACAAAATTCTACTGATTTAGGTAAAACAGACACCCCTTATATACTAAATCTTATATACTAATCTGACCTCTTCAGCCGTGTGTAAGTTGTAGATTAGGTTGTTGTGTGGTATGTTGGTGAGAAATTAGTCTTCTGCAGATAGACGCTTTTATACAGATTCGCCACCACCCAATTAGTGGTGCGCGAATTATGTATACAATGACATTTCTTTGTGAAGGTAGCGTCTTCAGCTATTATGGCAGTAATATTGACACTAATACGTTAGTGTTACTGAAATCAAAGTATCTACATGAAAACAAGATTATAAGATGATTATTTAAGTGAACATGTCGCGACACGTCGAACGACATCACGAACTTCCGAAATAAGAGTATTTGTCTCTGAATAGGATCATAAATTAAATCATAATGAATTATTTCTGTCAGCTAGCAATTTTGAGTACTCTGAATAAAAGTGTCTGTCAGTAAACAGATTCATAAATTAAAAACTAATGTTTATAATGGGTACATATGGTGACATAATTCTAATGTGTATAATCTAGAATATTACAAAACAGGGTGGATCCTAACATACTCCCGACTAACAGTTTGGAGTAAGGTACATCATGGAATTAATCCAAACGCAATAATTTAAATTGTAACAACTTTTCGTGACCGCGTAGCTGGTGGAGAATACGATGATAATCTCATTGATATCTTCTTGAATGGAATGAATTAAGATCACGAAAACGAATTGTCGGTTCGCCTACGTATACGTCATATACGAAACTATTACGATCATTACTGCTTATGCAAATAATTTTTGTACAAAATTCGCGGCACTGTTTTGGAAATTATCTGAACCATTTAAAATATTTAAAACACGAGCAGGAACAGGGACAGCAGCAATAATATAGTATGCCTGTTATAATGGTCACTATTATGCTGGCAATTACCACATTGTACTATCTTTCATATCTGCTCATGAAAAGTTTATTGATGTTGGCATGAAGTATATTATCAAATTGTTGCAATTGATGTTTAGTTTTTCGGAGTTAGTTTAGATCGATGTCAGTAAGGCTAAGTGGAGACATTTCTTCAACCTGGAGGTATTTTTGTTGTTGAATGCAACAGTAGTTTTCTGCGATGTTGAATATGGTTGGTGAAATTCCCAGTTTCGTTAAAGGATGAGATCAATACAGTTTCAGGTGTATAAAATCCGCATTTCGGTGTCATGGAAAATACTCTTGTTCCATGTAGGTAGGCATTATTTTCGCTGTCCCTTTAGTTGGTTCGGTTAAGGCGAAAACCCAATAGGTTTTAAAAAAATGAGCGCCATATTTCCACGGTAGATTTGATTGTGCGAATCGTGCAATTAGAAAGAATTATAGATAGTGAATGAGTCTTTAGTTTGACTTCACAAGTGGGTTTTTCCCTGGTACCATGAATTATAATGTTGGAGCAAATCTTAGCGCTATTGCAGACGTATTGTGCATAAACGGCGGATGGTGTTCCAAAAAGCCATTTAAAGGCTGAAGAGACTCCGTTAATTAAATTCGTTTACGTCTTTTTAAAACATCAATACTGTCTCGTTAACTGATATATTGATTCGTATTGCTCTTTTAATTTGGAAATGAATTTGTTTATGAAATCGATTTGAATACTACATTTACGAAGTAGAGAATACGTTTGACTTATATTCGATTTATGAGTAAGCATCTACACAGATATATTGTTTTGTCAAACGTCGATTCTACTTTCTGTAGTTGATTTTCATAAACATTAATATTTTTGAAACTTAATGGTCGATAAAAAATGTTTGAAACTTGTACCGTACCTAAGCCTTGGTAAAATAATTTGCTGGTTGAGTTTAGGTTTTGTACATAATACGTGAATGATGACAGCGTAAAAGGTAAACAAAATAGGATTACAAGATCAATAAAATCTAATCTTGCCAATATCCAAAAACTTTTTATTAACAATTAGGCAACGTTTCGACCGTCAATTTCGGTCATCGTCTGGTTAAATACAACATCAATTACTTTAAAAGTAATAAATTATGACAAGTAAAACTGGTCAGTATATGTATATGTGAAATTCCATTGCCTACTTAACTTAAAAGAATGATGAATTTGTCTTATACGTTATTTCCAATCAATATAGGTGTATATATTTCATTCAAGTTGTTCATGTGCATTCGTGCATACAAACAATTAGGGTTGTTCTTTATGTATATTATTTAAGCTATGAACCTTCTTTGAAAATTGTTTTCTTTTTCTAAAATCTTTACATTGTCCCAGTCGAACTCATGGTTGAGTTTGTGTTCAGTTATTACATTATAGTATTTTGAATTTCCACGTATATTGGATCGGTGTTCCTTTACTCTCGTCGATACTTTTCGTTTTGTCTGGCCTATGTAGATATTTTTACAATTGTGGCCCATGCAACTAATTTGATAAACTACATTGGTTTGATTTTACTTTTCACTTTTGTCTTTACCCTTAACTATTATGTTACCTATTTAGTTTATTATGAACATTAAAATTTAATTTTTTTATAATTTTTGTTATATTTAAAGTTGTGTGGTTGATGTTTGGTATTATAATTGACGGTCGAAAGTTGCCTAATTGTTAATAAAAAGTTGTTGGTTATTGGAAGGATTAGATTATATTGGTCTTAAAATATTTTATTTATACCAACAAGATTAAATTCATAAATAAAAAATCTAAAATAATTTAATTGAGTAAAGTTTCTTACCTAGCTACTATTTTAATATTTCTACTTTCATAATGTTGCTGTTTATAATACATGTATATACAACGATAAAATCATCGGAGGAAGATTGCAAGTGGTGTAAACGAACCAATATTATTATTTTTTTTGATTAGGTCGTCTCTATGTTTACTTGTTACTCTCGAGAGTGTCAAGGCTCAGCTTTGCTACTTGATGACTCACAAGGAAAGACTCCACCCATGTCAATAAAACATTTAGGCTTTAGTAAATATATGAATATATACGCAAATATATAAAAATAAAAATAATTTATCGTGTAAAATAGCCTAAATGCAGGAAATATTTAGTAACAACTACAATAGCGACTGTTAAGTAAAGAGTCCCGGCACAGAGTGCTCCTTCTGGCTTTCTAGTACTTCCGTTCGCTAGCAGTTGATGCCGTATCCATAACCGAACAAATTCTTGGATACATTTAGACCTTTGAAACCTGTTGTTCACACAGTGTACCACGTCATCAATAGTAACGAAGTCGGTTTTGTTCTTGGAGTCTTTTGTAATAGGTACCTGATGGTAAGTGCTGCTTAAATCTAGTGTGGTAAAATAAATCAGACATTTTACGAGATCCAGCTGATCGTTGATGAGTGGCAACGGGTAATGTTGTTTCACTGTTATCTTGTTTAGTGTTCTGTAGTCGATACACGTCCGTAGATACGTCTCCAGTCTTCTTTTCGATCAGCAACACTGGATTTGCGAAGCGTGAGTCTGCCTATTCTACGATGTCTGCTTGTATTGACTCTTCAACGATGTCGCGTACCTGCTGTCTCTCGCTGTACGACATCAAATATGGGCGGTAAAATACGGGCATATCATCTTCCAGTGGTAAACCCATTTCTATTAAATTGGTACAGTTCAATTGTTTTAAATTACGCGCCACTAAATCTGTATAACCGTTTACTAATTGTAGCACTTTGTCATAACTTTCGCCCGTTAGGTCGGTATTCATTTCCGAAGCTTGCACTGACCACTCATCCACATCTCGGGGCATGACACCCTCTTTACACTACTCGCCACGCTCAATTTTCCCGTTTTTCCTGACAGTAACACTACTACCACTGATGTTAGGAATTGTAATTGCTGCTTCACTGTTTTCGTCGGTAGTAACCACGCATCCTGTAATCATTCCCCAACCTCTTGCAGACCCCCTTCGACGAATTTTTGTCGCTTTTAATGTTACCTTTAAAAAGGAATTGTTAGGTATTACCGACATACCATTTACCTATAACTTCACCAATTAATAGTTCATCAGCAGTTTTTGTACCACCAAAGCCAGTTTTTGTATTTTCCTGGGAACAATGTGTAACTTCACTTTTGCTGACACCTTGTCTAATTCTAATTACATAGTTGTTGAGTCAAGTGTTTGAATTAAAAATTTAATATTGAAATTAATAAAATAATTTCAATTTAAAAAATTGTATTGCACTTGAACATTATCAGTACAATGTAGCGTATGAGCTAACATGTATATAGTGCGTTTGGTGGTAGTATTTCTGAGAAGAACCGTTGGAGATGCGGATGCTTATTTCGGCATTAGGGAGGTTGTCAGTGGAGAAGGAAAAGCGAGTCAGAATTAGACCAATTTATTCAATTATTAACAGCTTACTTATACCACTATTATTATTTATATGGGCCTTATGACAAGTGTAACGGTCAGCAACTTACACTGCTGTGTATAATTATTCTGACCTACTTTGTGGCTAAAAACTGCCGATATCTATTATATTGTATTTCGCAGTACAGAGCGTAATTATTTTTGTTGTATGATGTGTATCGTGTTCCAACAACAATATATATAAAGAACAATCTCAACTGTTTGACCGAATTTGACGGTCGCAACGTCGCAAAATTAAATTTTTTTTTATCTTGCACATTCAAACGTATAAAATCCACCAATTTAAGAATTTTATGTACCCCACCTGTGCCGTTAAGATGAATTAAATGACATATACTTATTAAAATCGCTTGAGCTGTTGAGTAGTTACGAGCGGACACACATACATACTGTTACGACGTTTTCCCAACTATTTATTTATTTATTCAATACTCAAATTTAACAATTACTCTTCTTAGTAAACGTCATCAACATAATAACAACTCAATCACATTAACAGTACAATGCCCCCCTCTTTGCACTGATCGTCCCGATCAACTTCTTCTTCATAGGATGTCAATTTCGTTAATTTGGGGCATGTTCCTTTTCTTCGAACCGTTTATAGACCCATACATGATCACCTTCTTTAAATTCCGCAGAGTTTGCCCGTTGATCGTAACGGCTCTTCAGCCTATTACTTTCAAACTTGACTGTTGATGATTTGTGGAGGAGGAGTCCAACCGCTCCTGTAGTTGGTATATGTAATCTTACGTTTTCAAAGGAGGGTCCCCAAGTCGTCCAAACATCCGATAAAATCGTAGTTTTAGCTCTCTTCCAAATAGCACACAAGCGAGGGTCTGTCCAGTGGTTTCATGGATCAATGTTCTATAGGTCAGAAAAAATAAAGAAATATGGCGGTCCCAATCTATTTGATGATCTTTCTCTACCATTCTCAACTTGTTCTCCATCATTGCATTAAATCGCACCACTATTTAATCGTACATAGAATGAAACGGAGTTGTCCTTATTTTTCTAATTCTCATAAATTCACATATTTTCTGGAATACCACGGATTCAAAGTTTTGTCGGTGTGAATTTCCATAGGGACTCCTGCTGATCCAGTTGTTCATTATAGCATCTGCAATGGTGGTGGCTTCTTGGTTGGGAATTGCGTAGGCTTCAGACCATTTGCTGAAATAATCCATGACGATGAGTATATAGCGATTACCATTGTCAGTTCGTGGAAAAGGCGCAGCAGTGTCCTTGGCGATCCTATCAAACGGGGCTCCGACGTTATGTTGTTGCAATTTTCTTTGAGTTCTGGTCCTTTAGATCCAAAATCGAGAACCATTTAACTGTCCTTGACAAACAGTCCAATGTGTCGTCGATTTGTAGTAGAGAGTAGCTGTCCTTATGATTTACATCTTTCAATTCTCGGTAGTCGATGCAAAGTCTAGTCGATCCATCTTTCTTACATACCAGAATGATACTAAAAGCCCATTGACTTCTAGAGATGGTTCTAGAATAATAATCTCCTCACACATGTCCTTAATTAACAAATCGACATCTTCTCGAAGTCCATGATTTTAATCAAGACCTTTAGCTTATGAACTTCCTTCATGGTAAGATGATCGCTGGACTTTTCCAAAAGTTTTTGTAACACCTTTGGTAACTTCTCGTATTTACTCTTCTGTTCTTCATCGTAGTCTAAATGATTTATCATAATAACTGGTTCTAACTTTCCCAATTCTGTCTCTTGTGTTAATTTTTGATCGAAGCCTTTTAAATTCGGCACTCCAATTGGTATCGTCGACAAGCCGATTTGTACTATAGTCCTCACCACAAGAATGGCCTTCTGAAACAGTTCTTCGTTGTGTTGTGTTCCACCACTCCCGTCGAATCATTAGGTATCGTATGTCTAGCAATCGATTCAGTGTCCAGGTAAAATTTAATCTTTTGCGACGATAATCCTCAATGTCTTGCTGTCGGTTGTATTTTATTATCAGTGGCAATCGTTGGTTGCCCAGATGTAACGGTTTGGTTCCCATGTCCAGTTTAATTTCATGCCCTTCCAAAAAGTCTAGTCCCAAAATGATGTCGTCGGTGATGTACTGTTGAAGCAGGCTTGCGTCTCTAAGTCCGATCACCATCTTACATTCTCAACAAAACGGCGATGTTCCTCACGTTGCGACTGTTAATAGAGAATTTATGGTTAATGGTCTAATTCTCCATTTGGCAATCATTCGAGGGTTGAATATTGTTTTGGACGCGCCGGTTTCTACTATCATCGTGATGTGTCTGCCGTCTAAGAAACCATCCACAGCTAGCGAGTCATTAGTGGCTGTCTTCGAAACACAGCTGGTATTAGGGGCTTGGGAACGCATAGACAGATTCTGTTCCACATAGCTGGCTGTTCTTAGTTTCCCTGGTCGTTTCGTTCAGCGGTTGTTCCTTGTCTTCCTTTTGCTGAAGAGCCGCTACTTATATGCCCAGTTTTTCTACAATTCCCATACGTTGCAATCTCGTGAAAGATGGCCAACTTTATCACATTTCCAACAGTGTGGGCGCTTCCGTTCTTCTTCGTTCCTCCCTGCATACATAACTTGCTTGGCAATTTTTATTATCCCTTGACGAAGCGCTTCACCGTCATCCTCAACGTTCAATCAAGTTTGTCATGTACGAACATGACCCCACGGTGGTTGTTTCGCTGCTTCGTATTCTAGGGCGTGTGTAGTTTTATGACGATTTAGTCGAAGAGCTTGGTACAACTGCCGGAAGTGCTTATTACCATAACGCATCTTCAATCGTTCTACAAGGATCTTGAAGTCGTTTTCTTGAATCTCTGGAATGCAATGTAAAACATCCAAAGCTTCACCTCGTAGAGCTATTATCAAAGCAGTAGCCCTTTCCGTGTCGTTCCATTAATTTCATTTAAAAGTTTGGATGGTTTCGAGGGTGTTTCTCAGGGTGGATGGTTGTAGGGGGTGATTTTTTGTATGTTGGTTAATTTACGTACATCTACCCTCTACCCTAACCTCTTCCAACGCTTTCATACTCGAAAACATTTAAGGATACTGTCCCTACCTTAGCTCCTACAGAACTCCCTTCTGTTACGGAAGCAGAACCTTGAGATGATCAAACAGTGTTAGTGGTTTAAAGAATCAAACCAAAACCAGTACCTTCAACTGAAAGAATAGGTAACGCCAAATTGATTAATACGGCAGCTACACATTGAATACGACGGAACTCCTTCTAAATTCCTGACGCCTTCCGCTTCAGGCCGATTTAGTCACATATAGGTTTGCTAAATTGTGTTGTAAATATACCAAAGTAATAATGAACCCATTCCAGACCCGCATGTTAAACGTCTCAAGTTATACAAGTTAATTAATCCGAAATAAAGTTCTTGTCATATACCTTCTCAGTACCAATAAGCACTAGAGAAATTAGTGATAAATTGTACATGGTCCAAAAAGGACTGGAATTAGACAATTTAAATCTTAAAATTATTTAATGACACAAGTTAATCGGAATCAAATAGAATAATATACTTTAAAACGTGAAGGCTAAAATAAAACAATGGTGGCAATGTAATCCAAAATTAAAAGTGCAATAGAATAATTATAAATTTGGTAATGTAAAACGGTCTGAAAATACAAATGAAATATCGATCAGTAAGTTTACCCAGATTTGTATTGTTGTCATCGGCATCTGCAACACCTGGCTCGGGGTTGACGGACGAGATACCGTTAATGGGGTAGTTAACAGTATCGGACAAGGTCGGTACGTCGGCGACGTACAGCACGACTCTTGGACAAAGGTAGATAAGCAACAATCAATGACTAGGTTGTATACGACTCAGACCAAGGGTAGTGTTGGTGAAGTACCAAATTACGAATACGGAATCAAACACGAATTTTCATGCTGCTTGGGAGTCAGTTGCAGAAGCGGACAAAACACTTCCAAATCTACGTGAAAGACTTCAGCACGAAGAATTAAGACTGCATGGACGAGAATGTGAAAATGTCAAGAATGCATCAGTTGGAAGGATTGACAAAACAAAAGGGGACCAGTATAAGCTAGGTCATATGTCAAAAAAAAAGCAGGGGCAGTCTGACTCAATTCAAACCAGAAAGCTGGACCAAAAGTGCTTCAAGTGTGGCAAACATGGTCACTTTAAGCGGGATTGTACAGGGAAACCATGTAATGAGTACTTTGTTCTACTTACGGCTGTAAAAGCCGCAGTGAAAGTAATGAACCAGGAATCACATTTCACAGGTAAAAAGAATTTTAAGAGTACTGCAAGAAAAATTACACTTGCCATCATTGTCATGAGAAAGGTCACTTTGCAAATGAATGCCCTGAAAAGTCAGATGATGATAAAATCAAAATGAAGTCGTTTGTATCCGTAGCATTATCTTCATCACTTGAAAATATATCATATAAACATGGCTTGGATAAAAGATAGTGGAGCTACACATCATCTTACTTTGGTGATGTACAACTGGAGGCATATAATGGCAAGGAATGGTGTCCAATAATTTTAAAAGATGTTCTGTTTGTACCGAAACTTGCATTCAATTTATTTTCAGTCACTACAGCTCTGGATAAAGGTTATATACAACAAGCAACTGCGGAAGAGTCATGGAAGAAAATAAAACAGTTTTAATTGCCAGAAGAAGTGAAGGATTATTTAAAATGATGTTTCGTCGCATGCCAAAATATGGTCTGTCTGCTGTAAGTTTAAGACTGGCATACGCGTTTGGATCATCAAAATGTCCGCCATATGAAAGAGATTCTAAAAAGGAAAGGCATTGAATTCATTGACGATTGGGACGATTTTGTTTGTTCAGGCTGTGCATATGGAAAGCAACATAAAATAACTCATCCAAGAAACGATACCGTGTCCAAGGCATCCAGCTCTATGGGCAGAGGCGTTGAACTATACAGTATTCATCATAAATCACACTGGTAATAGTACTGCACCTGCTAAAACACCAGCAGAACTGTGGTTTGGTCGGCAAGTAAATTTGAAGTCCGAAAAGTTTTGGATGTGAATGCTTTGTGTTAATACCAGATCACCTACGTCAAAAGCTTGATAAGAAGAGCAAGAAAGGGATATTTGTGGGTTACGATACAGAAGAACATGGATATAGGATCTATTTAGCAAATAAAAGACACATTGAAGTATCATCAATGTATTATTTGATGAATAAAATGGTGTTGAGCATGGATATATAGAGCTAGATTTTAAAGTAAACAAATTAAGTCAAAACAAAGAAAAGAACGATCTCAAAAGGTTAACAAAACACGAAATGGAATCTGGAAATAGCGAACAAAGTGAGGAGGAGTTGTTTAAAGATTGTGATAACGATAAATCGGAATCGAGTCAAAGTGAACGTAAAGAAGTACCAAACTATAGTCTAAGAAATCGACAGAATATAAAAGTACCTAGTAGAAATGATGATTATGCTATGATTGGAGAAGTAGTGGATATAGCAGTAAATGATGCATTGAAAGATACTTGTTGGAGAAAGGCAATGCAAGATGAAATTGATGCATTGAAACAGATGGAAGTTTGGAAATTAGTCAACCTACCTGAAGGTCAAAGACCTCTTTCATGCAAATGGGTCTTGCGTGAGAAAAATGATGGAAATTTGAAGGTACGTCTTGTTGCTCGAGGGTATGATCAAATTCAAGGAATTGATTATAATGAAACATTCGCTCCGGTTGTCAGATATGCCAGTATCAGGGACTATGGACTTTGGAATATTTCTTGGTGAAGCTGAGAAATTAGAAGTATATACAGACGCAAAGTATGGTGGCACGGAGACAGTTATGAAATCTACTAGTGGAATTCTGGTAACATATGGTGGTCCGATTGTGTGGATGGCACAAAAGCAATCAGTTGTGTCCATATCATCGACAGAAGCCGAATACCGGGCTGCAGCAAGTGGAGTGCAAGAGATTTGCTGGATTCGTAGGGACATGAAGAAATTAGAGATTGGAAACATATCTGAGCCAACTGAACTATACATAGACAATCAGGCAGCAATAAAAATGCTTGAAAATGCTGAAGATGGAAAAGTAACAAAAGGGAAGAAACACATCGAGATACGTCGCAAGTTTATAAATTCGCATATTGGAAAGACAGTCTGCTTAAAATATATATACAGTTGAAGAAGCAAGTAGCTGATATCTTGAACAGAAAGTTATTTGAAGAACTCCGACAGAAGCTGCTTAAGGAGGAGTGTTGGAGATCATAGGGTTTAATCAGCTTCTATTTTATTTTTGAGTTAGTGTCTATAAGTTTATTATATCTATAGTATTTTTCTGATCTATGATCAAAAAAGTTTTGTGACTGTTCATGTTTATGACTGACTTAATATTATTATTAGGTTATCAGTAGGTTATGAAATTATCCATGTTTGAATGTTTATTTGTTTGTTTACAAGTTTTTAGTGAAATTAAATTTTGTTCTTTTATTGAAACAAGAAAAATTGTTGTTTCATTTTGGCCTGCAACATTTATTTTATTGTTATGGCGGCGACGCTCGATCGCATACTTGTGAAAAATTATATCTGCACTAATGAATGATGTATCCTATTATAACCGATTACTATGTATGAGAAACATTTTTTTTACTACACATCAAAAAGCCGTTCAATAAACGTTCAGTAGAACAGAAGTGTTTTCTTGATCTTGTAACAGGCAAATGATAGAAAATCTTAACAGGTTATAGGCCCAGGGCGCGAGTGAGTGTTACAATTAAAACTGAAGGGCTATTTTGGGTGTGACTACTATCTTTCGTGTAGTACACTCATTGCCGAAAAGCAATAGAAGACAAGCCAAAAGTTGAAAAACTTCGCCATGCTGACGACTGGCACCAATGCCAGTTCGTTATTAGTACGTTGCTTGATAGTGAGGATGCTCTGGAGGTATGTGATGGTACCTTCATTAAGCCAACATCTACAGATGAAGATTACGAACGGCTGATAAAGAAATGGACAAAATCTGACCGTATTGCAAGGAAAATCATTGTGACAACAGTGGAACTAAAACCGTTACGACTGTTGATGAATTGCGAAAATGCAAAGGAAATGTGACTAAGACCACACGGCGTATATGATTTGAAGTCTTATGAGAGTCTGGCTTTGATTCTGAAACAATTTTTTGAATTCAAATGGGACTCTACCATGAAGGTAGTTGAGCATATTTCAAAACTAGAGCAAATGGCGAGTAAGATGAAAAAAGCTTGGGGGTGCTATTTCGGATTCGATGCTGATGTCGATGCTACCGCCCAAATTTAATCACTTCCACAGTGCGTGGGATTCAACAGACAAAACGAAAAGGACTCTTGAAGTTTTAACAATTCGTTTAACAACGGAGGAGTTGCGGCTTCGAAAACAAGAAGATGATGTTGAAGAAGTCACGACTGCTTTGGTGTCTAAAACAAAGTTTCAGCACAAGAATTATGAAGTGTTACACGTGCGGGAAGAAAGGTCATTTTCGTAAAGATTGTTCGGGTTGCGCGAAGTGCGGTTCGAAAAGACATTTGCAAAAGAACTGTCCTGAAACCAAGAACCAACAGAGACAAACGGATAATGAAAGACAAACATTTGTTGGCATTACCGATTTAGTGAAAAGCTCTGATTTCTTGATAATTAATTCGAATCATATTGCTGTTATACGTGGATGACGGGCTCATAGCGTCAACAAGCGCAGAAGAGGCTGATGGGTTCTTAAACAAATTAAAGTGTACATTCGAAACGAGGGTTACAATAGTTGTGAAGAATTTTGTCGGAAAGGAAGTCAATAAGTTAGACGATGGTTCGATATTCATCAGTCAAGCAAATTACGTAAAGAGGGTGCTAAAAAGATATGAAATGGCGGATTCTGATCCAATATCTACACCAATTGAAACGGGGTGGAGTGCAAGTGAATCTCCTATGAACGAAGAAAGTTTTCCGTATCGTGAGATTGTCGGAAATCTTATGTTCCTGGAAGTTGTAACAAGACCCGATATCGGATACGCGATCAGTGTTGCTTCACGGGCATTAGAAAAACCAACGCAATCACACTATCGGTTAGTAAAGCGGATTTTGCGCTACTTCAACGGTACACAAAATATGGGATTGTTTTATAACACGAACGAAAAATTGAAAGTGTTGCGTGATGCGGATTTCGCGGATGACGCAGAGACAATATTGAAACAATATCAAAATGAAAATAGGAACTTCCCTTAATTTGAAATTTCAAATATAGTTTTATGTTAGGTACCTACATCCTATATAGTAAATTCTCTTTTATACTATCTAAATTAAATTTTATAATCTAAAATTGTATAATTGTTATTTAGGAGTTTAAAAAAACATATTAATAAGTAATCAAATCTTTCATTATTTATAGGACAATAAACCAATTTAATTGTTGCCAGGAATTAATAGGCACTATCCAGCAAGCAGATTGACCGTTTACAGAATTATATATTAGTGTCACAAGCACTATTATTCAAACAATATTTTCGTGTGTAGGGCATGCTTTATTTTTTGTTGCAAGTCATTTATTCTTACGAGAAGACATCAAATATAATTTTTCAAGTCTTACTCTTGGTTTTGGTCTTGTTCAGTTAGTCTCGGTCTTGAAAAACGTGCAAGAAACAGATAAGACAAGATAAAACTGCAAGACCAAGACTAATATTTTTGCTAAACACTACCAAAGGACTCAATTACTGTTAACTATAACGGTTTTGCGCGAATTTCCTCAATAGAAGATGGACACGACACTCTTATTCTCAGAATATCAGTTTAATACTTTTAAAAATATGTTGCATCCAATTGCTGAATTTAGACATTGAGCGAAATGGTGGTTATGTTTATTTCGCACTAGTAAAAGTAAATTCTGTTCCAGTTTGGGTAAATAAAGTAAGGAAAGCTATAAGGTCTCTATTACTGCAGGATTTGGTGGTTAAACGTTTTTTGACAATGTTAATAATAACTTACGTTAGAGGTTAAGTTGGATTAGGGTAAATAAATTAAAATAAAATATTTAACGGAAGTCGACACCAATTTTGTTATTTTACATAGAGGTGTATATTTTTTACGCCGAATTCGAAAAACGAGTGAAATTTTAAGGTAAGTTTGATGACCAATTTGTACACCTTCGATGAGAGGTTTCTGATATAATTTTATTTATAAAAACAAAACTACTGCAACCCGTATTCTTAAAAATCATAACTTCTACAAAATACGACTTAGAGTGTTAAAATTTTCTATAGTGATAGCTGAATATCAGAGCTATCGCCTTGACAAAATTGAACAATTTAAATAGGGCATTCAACTCAAAATTTTAAAGTTTAAAAACTTCGAACACCAATTACTTTTATTGTTCAAATGGCATCTACTATATTTTTCGTTCAACCGATTCCATTTTTAAGTAAAAATTCAAAATAACTCAAAATATTTCAAATAAAATGATAAGAAGTATTCATATGGATCGAAAGGGGATAAAAAAAGAAATCGATTAAGAAAAAAACAAAATATGGTAGGTGCCATTTGAAGAAAACGAATTTATTAGTGTTTGAAGATTTTAAACTTTATAATTTTTTGATGAACGCCCAGTAAAAATTATGAAGTTCAATTTCATCAAAGCTGACATTTAGCTATCAGTAGTAAAAATTTCAACACTCTTAGTCGTATTTTGTGGAAGTTATGATTAAAACAAAATATGTTCTCGGTCAGTATTCTGTCGAAACCACCACACACGGATCGCGATTTCGAGCTGGTTGGCTCTCATCAGGTTTCAACAGAATACCGACCGACCAAAGTCTCTTCTTACCAGAAGTGGATTTAATAAGGACCAAATATGTCACTAGAGCGCCATCTATGGTAAATGCTATTTAATAAGAGGTACTGTAATGTTCAACAAGATATCTTTTTCATTAAGGCAGTGCTTGCTAAACCAGACCTCCCGCATAGCTACGACTGCGTGAAAGGCACGCATAACTAAATAGAACAAAATATGTTCTCGGTCAGTATTCTGTCGAAACCACCAGACACGGATCGCGATTTCGAGCATTTACCATAGATGGCGCTCTAGTGACATCTTTGGTCCTTATTAAATCCACTTCTGGTAAGAAGAGACTTTGGTCGGTCGTTATTCTGTCGGAACCATCTGCGGCACGCTGACGAGAGCCAACCAGCTCGAAATCGCGATCCGTGTCTGGTGGTTTCGACAGAATACTGACCGAGAACATATTTTGTTCTATTTAGGTATGCGTGCCTTTCACGCAGTCGTAGCTATGCGGGAGGTCTGGTTTAGCAAGCATTGCCTTAATGAAAAAGGTATCTTGTTGAACACTACAGTGCCTCTTATTAAATAGTATTTACCATAGATGGTGCTCTAGTGACATCTTTGGTCCTTAAGAAGTTATTTTTTTTTCTATAAATTAAATTATCTTAGAAACCGCTCATTGTAGGTGTACAAGTTGGTTATCAAACTTATCTTATAACCGGAAGTGACAGACGACTGCATATATTTTAATTAGGTAGAGCATCAGTTATTTGCCGCATTTTCAAAACTCTACCAGTATTATAAGATAACCACTGGTTACGTGAAAAACACTGTACGCCAAAACAGCAGGACATACGTTAATTGCTGTATGAATACTACATGTTTTTTTTGTAAAAAAAATCACAAAAAGAATGATTACAGAAAATACAAAGCATGGAAAGAAAAGCAACAGAAAAAGCAAATGCCGTCGCAGATAAGGCAGAGCTGTCTAATGATTTGTAGTTTATTGGAAGTTCGGGCGTAGACGTTTTGGAATTAAACAAATTCCAGGTTTATTGACTTGGGTCTATTAATATTAGGCTCATGCACAGTATAGGTGTTTACGTAACAGCGCGCTGGCCTTGTCTCATGATGGTAACGGTTCAACATAGGCATTCGTCGTAGGGTAGAAAATATAAGCTGTCATTGGCAACTCAATTTTTAACAGAAATAAGAGTACTACAACGGATTTTCTGTTTTTAAAATTATTCATTTATTTAAACAGACTAAATTAATGACTAAAATACTATACTATATTTACAGTACACGAATCAGCAACTAATAACACTATTTATATGACAATTCTTTATTTTGCATACTTATTTATACAATTCAGAAATTTATTTCACACTGCGGTACTTCGCACGCTTTGTTCGATTTCACAAAATAGCAATATACTGAACTGAACTGCAGTTTGCATCCTGCCTGTATTTATATTGTCCCCTTTTGTCAGGAGAAAATTCCAGAACCTTCTTGTTAAATCCCGAGTATTGTATAATTAGAAGTTTCACGAAATGCCTGCCTTTGATTTATGGCTCCGATAATGCGTATTTGCCCTGCAAGCCTAACAGTATGAATGAGCAAAAATTATTGATAATGAAGTAACAAGTATTTAGCTAATTTCTGCTAAAAATTAGCTTGTCATAAATAGCTTTTATTTTCTACCACTATAGAGCGCTAGAATCAGTTCCCAGGACGAATAGCACTTGTAGAAGCGATGGAATTAGGAAGACAGATAAAAAATTCATTGAAAGACATGGGGGAAGGCATTGACGGAAAATTTGTACTGTTTGAAGGCAACCAGAGCTGTTTAAAGCAGATAGAACTTAGAAGAGTTAGTAAAAGTAATACAAAGCAAAGAGAAAAAGGGAATGTAGAATATGAGTGTTGTCCATTTGAAGATGGTGATCGGTCTATAAACAAAATCGTTGAACAAAAACAAGTTAGGCTTTCTACTTACAGTATTATTCCTGAACGAAAAAGGAAGGGACTGTTAAGGCAGAGTGTTGTTGGAATACGAATGTGCAACGCCAAGAGGCATTCTACTTTTTTGATAATATTTGCTAAAAAATAAAATAGAAAAAGTTAGTTGTGACAATGTTTGAAATGTTAGTACTTTTATGTGTTTATTTTGTTCATGCTTGTTAATATTGCATAGTTGTTTTGTTATGTTCCCGAGATTTTTACTTTCGTTGTACGAGTTCACTTTCTATTCTGCATGATGTTAAACAGCATCTAAAGTCCGACAATGGAAAATAATATGCACAAGTTTTGGAACTAAAAGTTATGTAAATTAAGAGATCTTTCCCGCACACCTGGAAGGCACAGCAACTCCCGTCCAGTTAGTTGATGTACTTTTTTCGCCTCATGTGCAATTGCGTGCATTTACAATATTTTTGCCGATGGGCAGCCAAAGTTGCCTGTGACCTTGAATGTAGTTGGACAATTTATTTCTAAAAGTTTATTCACTAAAAAAACACAAAAGACCTAAACGGTTACAAGCGAAATAGCACAAGAAAATACGAAAAATATAAAGGGGTAAAAATGTGACCTCACTAGTGGTATATAACTAATATAAAGTAATAAAAAATTACATGGATAGCGCAGACTTGTCCTATATTTTGTAACAGCTGCAAAATAACCTTTCCCAACGCATCTGCTCTGGCCCTGTAACCTTTTCACCTAGAGTTGTATTACCATTGCCTTCCCTACTTTACTTTAGCTAACGTTACAACCATGTAGTATAAATATATGCTCTCTGAATAATTAGTTTTGTAATATAATGAATGACCTTTGTTGAAATGAATGAGGAATTTTGCATCGAATAGAATGGGTGCCTTTTTTAAGTTTATCTCCTACGCGTTGTGACCGGAGCACGGGAGGTACTCCAAGTTCTCGTAAAAATCAAGAAAGAAAAACAAACAAAATTTATCTTTTCAAAAATCTCTACTTATTTATTTAATTCGAAGAATTTGGCAGTGAATGTAATCGTGTAGTGTTACGACCTTTTAAATTTGTTGTGTTAATTATTGGTAGTAACTTAGATTCTTTTATGAGTTCCGTACAAGTTTTATGTGCTAACAAAGAAAACGCAAGAATTTTAACCACATGACTTATTTACATTTCGTACATATTTACAATTGCCCTTGGTATCGGTTCGGGAAGATAAGCACCCTTAATATAAAAATACAGTGTAGCCTCCTCCTACAGGCCGGTCTAGTCAACATCTACGTTTAAGTAATTTTGTGGTAAATATACCAATGTTAGAATGAACCCATTCTAAAACAGCTGATCAAACTTCTCAGGTTATACTGATTTAAAAGACCAAATTAAAGTGCTTGTCATACACCTGCCCATTACCAGGAAGCAGTACATGAATCAATGAAGGATGGTGCAAAAAGGACTCGAATTAGACAATTGAATCTTAAAATAAATGACACAAGATCAAACAGGATACTATACATTAAACCTGAAGGGCAAAATAAAACAATGGTAGCAATGCAATTCAAAATTAAAGTGATAATAAAAGAAATCATAAATCTGGCAAAGTAAGACGGTCTAAAAATACGAATAAAATATCGGTCAGTAATTTTACCCACCTTTGTATTATATGCCATCAGCCTCACAACATCTGGCTCGGGATTGACTGACGAACTTCCGCTAATAGGGTAGTTTATGGCATCGGACGGGTCGGGACGGCGGAGCTTTAATAGGTGAACTTGGACTTCACTTCCGATTGGATTAGAACACTACTCAACTGACCGCATGGCGCAATAACTCTCTGAAACTTTTCTAACTTTACCTCTGTAGCTCTACGACAGTAACTAAACTGTAACTCTGTTTAACCCTCGGTATCTATTTTACTGTAACCTACTTGTAACTTTCTGACTCTCTCAATCTGTCTGTTTGTAACTATCTGATTCTAACGCTCTGACTGTAGCTGTTTGACTGTCAGTCCATCCTATTGAAACTCGCGGTGTTTTGTCCTAAAATTTTATCCTCACGATTCTGCATCTCGCGAGCTTCCCCTCGCTTCCCTACAACCCTAAGATAGCTATCGTTCGAAACTCAACCGATATCTTTACTTCTACCCTCCGATAGTAGACTTTCACATATTCATATTCAACTCATTCTGCAGTGGTCGAAACCATCCCCTTTCCTCCTTCACGCCTCTTTACATCCACTGGCTAAACACAAGGCCTCAGATGGCATTTCGTTGAAAGAAATTTGTCACAAAACGTCAATTTTAAAGACGTATTCCGTCCTTTTGTTACTCATTATGTACGAAAAATATTTTAAAAGAAATTATTTAATCCTATTCTCATTTCAAATAATCAGAAAAACAATCGAAATCAGAAATACGAAATAAAAAGGAATATTGAGATCGATTTATTTATAATATTGTAACATCCGGATGTGGGTGGTTACAGCGTAATATAGAACTTCTGTCAAAAAGTGAACTGCATGAAGACAATTTGTTGGAGTGTTTGACTGATGTGCTGTACTTAAAATTTGTACTTCCCTAATAATAGTAATTTTAGAGTGCTGTATTTCGGATGGTGTTAAGTAACTAACTTAGTTGGTAGTGAGGTTGCGGCAATTACCTATATACAAAACGAGAACAATACGCTGTTGTTCTTTGTAATTTATGGAAAGAAGAAAATTTTTAGAATATTACGTTTGCGTTAGGGGCATGAATTGAGAGGTGTAGCGGGTGTTACAGCGCTACATGAAGGTACGTGTTGAAAGAGAGGTCCTAAGAAGGACCGTTGTAATGGAAGGATATTTCAGCCACCAATAAAATGCGAGTCAGGATTAGACTAATTTTATTATAAAAACTTACGGGTATTTATACAAAAACTATTTACATAAAGCTTATGGAGAATGCATGATCAACCGTTTACACTTGTGTGTGTATTTGTGGTTGACCTAATTTGTGGTTCAAAATGAAAAGTTCTCTGTCAGCAGAATTTGTACCTGCTGTACAGAGTGTAATAATTAATATATTACGACTACTACTGAGTGTTCCCACAAGAGGTTACATCCCTTTTGTTTCTCTAATAAATTCTTAAATTCTAAATTAATTATGACTGAACGAATTATGATAGGCCATTTATTCGAATTTTCTTTCAACCTACTTAGTCCGTACCACCATAAAGTGTGATTTACAAGGTTTTCGGAATTATTACCACCCGAAGTAATGTCTGCGGGATTTTGTGCAGTTTGCATGATTACAACCGTTGCCGCTTTTCAAGCGAATGCATGTACGTGGTTTCAATAGATTCACAAAACCTGTGAAGTTTGAAAATCGACGTATTTGCATTTATGGATTTTTGTGGTGCGGATAATTTATTTATTGTTTCTAATTCCTTACATTTAGTTGAATGAGCAAGAGATAATGACTTACTCTCAATTTACTTTTAAATGCCACGGGTGTTCAATCAGGATTTTCGCTTTTTTAATAACCGAAGCAATAATGTCTAAGATATCGAATGTTTGAGTGATGGTAGACAAAATTGACGTTTAGTTGATTAGTTGATTAGTCGATTAATTTTTAATTTAATTTAAATTTGATATCATAAATATTTACATTTGAATTAATTTAATTTTAATTTAATTTAATTTAAAGTTTCATTGCAGCCTATAGAGGTAAACTATGTTGCCTGTTAATAGATCTGGCTTACAAACTTACAAACTAACAAAACTTGCTTACTATAATTTAGTTCCTAAATTACAAATTTATAAACGTATAAACTTTGGAAGAAAAAAAAAATAATAAAAACGTTTGCATTATAAAATTTATAAATTCAACAAAATTTTTAAACAGTTGATAAATACCTAGAATTTTCCAGCACCTCTAATCTCCCGAAGAATCCAAAATAATTAGAATTATTCATTTCTAATCCAATCTGTTAATTTATTTTTGATTCATTTTTTTTTGTAATATTTAACATTTTTAATTCTTTTGGTAACGTATTATAATATTTTATTGCAATATATTGACTATTTTTATCAGTTAAAGTTTTATTTTTATTTAGCAGAATCAGTTTTTTGTGTCTGGTTATACTATTTGATGTTTTAAATGTAAGTTTCAAATCCTCATAATAATAAATAATAGATTCTACTATGAAAGATTTTTTGATGCCTAGTGGTGGCAGTGTAGATTTATCATTTTTCAAAACAGTCTTTTGTACTCTTCTGTAAATTAACTAAGGAATTTATTTATGCCCCACCCCAGGCCACAATACCATAATTGACCACGTTGTGGAACAACGCATGATATATCATTAATAATTGCTTTGAGTTCATTATTTTATTTAAATTGTTGAAGATGTAAAGTAGATATCTTGTTTTCTTTTTAACATATTGCACATGGTGATCCCACTTCATCTGCGCGTCAATGATTATCCCTATATACTTAGTTTTGTACACTCGCACTACGGCTTGGCCATTGATACAAATATTTAATCTGCTGGGTACACTGTCTCTTTATGCTCCAAAAGCCATATAATCTGTTTTAGCTATATTTAAAGACAGTTTTTTGACTGCCAACCAAACTTGTATCAGGTGTAGATGGTTATTCATATCAATTTCTGATTGCTTCCATGATTCCGCACTACTTATTACAATAGTATCATCAGCAAATGATAGGATGTTATCTTCTGGAAAGATCTTCAATAGATCATTGATGTAGATTACAAAAAGTATTGGTCCTAATATTGTGCCTTGAGGTACGCCCATATTACAGGCGATTTTGACAACTTGTGTACTATTTGTTAAATATGATGTTAGTAAGTCCTGAGACTTACTTCTTATACCATAATTATCAAGTTTGAGTAAAAGTATTTCATCGTCAACTGCGTCAAACGATTTTGAGAGATTCAAGAACGTTGCAATTGTTGATGTAGTGGAGTCCAAGTTGCTGTAAATTTGCTTGGAAAAATAGACTAGAGCATCATTAGTGCTTTTATTTTTCAGGAAACCGAATTGCATTTTAGATATTAAATTCTGCGATTGCAGAAAAGCAGATAGTCTTTGATGAATTATCTTTTCAAAAATTTTGGCAATATTTGATATCAGTGAGATTGGTCTATAGATGGTAGCTTTATGTTTGTCTCCTACTTTAAACACTGGTACAACCTCAGCACCTTTCACGGGTGAAGGCCAAACAGCCTTTTCAATTGACAAGTTGAAAATGTATTGCAGCGGTTCACTTATTGTATGGATTATATGTTTTAGAGCTTTCACATTTATAATACAAAATAATAAAACTCAAACTTTGCAACTGTCACTAAATTTATTTAAACGACTGGGCCGGTTTCAACTTACAAAGTCATTTTCAACAGTAACATCTAATGCTAAATACATCTTATTTATACCTACTTTCAGTTTCCTGAGGGGGGTTGATTGTTTACAATACATTTAAAGAGTGGTGTGTACTTAAGATCAATTTGGTCATTTAATAAATTTATATTTTCCATTCTATTGTATCTAAAAATTTCTAATGATTCTAAAATATTAAGTTTTTTACCTTTGGTAGCATAGTGAATTGGAGTTATTGTACTGTCAAAGTTGTGATTACTATTGTTAATATGTTCAGCAAAGGTTGAAATATTATTTTTTAATCTTATCGATCTTTCGTGATCTTTAAGTCTGGTTTTGAATTTTCTACCAGTTTGTCCTAAATACACCCCATTACATGAATTACATTCCAGTTTATAAACGCCTGATTTATCATTTCTATCTATTTTATCTTTATTATTGAATAATAAATTACATAATTTTGTATGAGGCCTAAAAGCTATTTTAACATTTTATAAATCTTTTTTAATTACATCCCCTATTTTTTGTGAAATTTCACCGAAGTATGTTATCGTCCTATATTCTACGTTCTTATTCTTAATTCTTGGGTAAACATTGTTAATGGCTTGTTTATATTTTTTCTTTTGTAGTAATTTCTCTATTAGCTTGCTATTATATCCGTTGTTTGTTGCAATTTCTTTTATAGTATTTATTTCTTTGTTGAAGTTTATTTCGGATAAAGGTATAGTAAGGGCTCTATGTATCATGGAATTGAATGATGCTACTTTATGGTTTATTGGATGATTTGAAGAGTTATGTATGACTATATCAGTGTAAGTTTGTTTTCTGTATATATCAAATACTATTTTGTTGTTTTCTTTTGTTAATTTTAAGTCCAAAAATGTAATACTGTTATCTTTTTCAACTTCGACGGTGAAATTAATATTTTCATGTAAAGTGTTTAAGTAATTTAGGAAAGTGTTTATTTGTCTATCTGACCCTTTGAATCCTACAATAATATCGTCTACATAACGGTACCAGAAAGTAATTTGTTTTGCATTCTTAGAACTTAACAATTTATCCTCTAAATTTGACATAAATATATCTGCTAATAATGGACTTATTGGGTTTCCCATGGCTAAACCTTTCTTTTGTTCGTAGAAAGTGTTATTGAAACGGCAATAATTTTGTTCCAAGACTAGTTGTAAATATGTTTCAATTTCCTGCTTTATGCCTGGTATAACCCTTTTTTTATCAAGTAACAAAGAAATAATCGTAATGCATTCTTTTGGTGGTATATAGGCAAACATATTGGTTACATCAAACGAGACCAATTTTTCATTATTTTTTAGTGTTATACTTTTTAACTTATTCACCAACATGATTGAGTTTATTACGCTAGTTTTACTTTTCCAATTAAGTGTCTTCTTTATGCAACTTTATTAAACCATACAATTGTGGCGCTGAAGGGTTCATTTTTATAAAGCATGTTTTTTGGATTTCAGAAAAGATTAAATTATTTCCTTTTAGAACTTGTTTAATGTTGTTTTGATATTTTTCCGTGGGGTCTTTGTTCAGTTATTCATTTTTTGGATATATTCGTCTTTGTGTAATATAGTGATAGTTGAGCCCTTATCTGCCTTAGTGAATATTAGATTGTTATCTTTTATTTTTGTTTTCAATGATTTAATAATATTCGTGTCAATATTTACATTACTTTTTCTGTTGTTTATGATTTTTACTATTTTTTCTTTTTTCAAATTTGTGTCATCTGTTCTTAATAAAGCCATTTCTGAGTCTACTATTAGTTGTTCTACCATGTTTTTTCCACTTACGTGTGGGCTATACTTGGGTCCTTTATTAAGTAAAGCTAGGTCTTTATCGTTAAATTCTATCTTTGATAAGTTAGATATTCTGTTATAAAAAGTGTTAGATTTACCCTGTTCTGACAGCAAAGGTCTAGTAACTAAATTCTTATTACTCAGTTTAGTAAGTTTTTCATTTTGTGTTACAATTTTCTTATATATAATTTCACTCACTTTCTGCCTGGTGTTGTCATCAAATACTTCAAATTCCACTGGGTGTAATTTTTTTGTTAGCTCCGTATGAACCACTTTCAAATATATTTTCGAGGTGTCCCTTTGTTGGTACCATTTCCTTACTTCGTTCTTTATCCAAACGGTATTTGCTACTGTTACGGCTCTTCTTGCTGATTGTGATGTTATCGAACCAGAACAATAGAGTTCTTAAAGAATACTTTCACATTTATTCTATCTACTCCTCCTGCTTTTTGTTTCATGCTTAAAACAATGTTCACTATTTCTACTCGACTTGTAGGATGTAAAAAGATAGTGTTGTTTTTTTTGTAAGGAGCTAAGTTGTGTGAATCTTGATGCTTGTATTTTACTTGCCAGACATGGTCCAATATTACTGAAGAACTCATTGAAATAGCCAACTATAACTCATGTTATAAGTTTTTACATCATTATCGTCTATTAAGTATTTCGGAAATTTATCTTCATTGTTGTTTTGTTTGTTTAATTTACTTTTTATCAGCTGCCATAATTTTTTATTATCTTGTTATTATGTTTTTTTTTGAAATTGCTGCTGCTCATATTGATTTTTTGCTTGCGCTATGATTTTGTCAAGTAACTTAACATATGTTTTATATTCTAGTTTGTGGTTTTCATTATTTTTATCCTTTTTCCAGCGCAGATATAATTTTTCTTTTTTCAGACATGATTTCATTATTGCTGCAGTGATCCATTTAGCTCCTTTTCTGCTGATCATTCTTTTTTTGGTTATAGTAGAGTTTTTTATAGCATTCTGTATTAATTGAAAGTGTACGAGTATGCACGCCATTATGGGATTAGTCGCACGCTGATCATCAAAATAGATATGTGCTAAAGAAACTATGGACCAAAGTAGCGACGGATATGAATTTAAATTGTAAGTTAACAGGCCGGTTTTTTAATCTATCGGCAATTCTTTTGCGATCAGTGTAGAATACAACCACATGCCACATAGTAGGTTATGAAGGTTAAAAATGATATTTCTCTTTATAACAGGTACCTCGGTACAAAAGAAATGGAAATATCTTAGAGATTACTTTAGAAACGAATACGCGAAAGTGTATGAATACCACTCAGGAAAAGAAGGTGGTTGCTTTCCTAAATCATCGTGGCAACATTTCAAATCAATGCTGTTTTTAAAAGTTATGGTACGAAATCGGAAATCATCGGGGAATCTTCCACCATCTTGCGAGGGAAATATGCAGTGTTCCTCTGCTACGAGTGAGTTGCAGTCAGCTACTAGAAATGATGAACAAGAAGAACCTGACGAGGAACAGGAACAGGGTGAAAACTTTGAATGTAGAGACTACGTAAGTACGAAAGGAGATACTGAAGCATCACTTGATATAGATGGATCATCTGGGATGTCTCAGTTGACGGAGGACCTGGAAAGCGTCCTGCATCTGAGATATATGGTAAGGCGCTCTTAAATATAGAACAACAGAAGCTTGAACATATAAAAGGTAAGCAGATAGATAAGGAAGATGACGATACGATGTTCTTCAATAGTCTCCTTCCATTTGTGAAGAAATACCAGCTCATAAAAAGCTGCTCTTCCGTACGAAAGTGCAAGAAGTCGTGCAGCAATTCGCTTTTGATGATTGTACTCTTCAGGGTTATTCAGATTAGCAAGTACCATTTCCTGCTTCTGTGTACCCACCGAACAGTACAGGACAAGATCCACGACACATCCAAGAGCAACTACAACATGGCACTTACTAGGCCTACGACTATTAGGTGTCGGGTACGCTTTGTTTATTATATTAGATAGTTTTCTTAAAATTAATGTATTTCGTACGTTCTATTTAAAATAAAAGAGATCGTAGAAAATAAGATTTTTTTATTATAAGTTAGTATACGCATGCAGTGAGGAATAAAGCAGTCTCCGTTGGTGCATGTAGTGTTGCGGACGTATGTGCCGTTGGTAACGTAATAGGATGCATGCGCTGGTGGTTCTAAGAAGAACCGTTGTGATGTGGTTGTTTATGCCAGCATCCGAGTTGTATCATCAATACCTGCTGCGGTATCAGGGTGAATACCTACTGCGGTATTAGAGAAGACGAGTCAGAGTTAGACTAAACTTGACTCTCTTTTATTAGGTAAATTACAGCTATTTATACAAGAATTATTTACACAGGTCTTATGGCAAAACGCATGGTCAACCGTTTACACTAGTATGTGTATTTGCGTGTTGACCTAATTTGTGGTTCAAAAATGACAATATTCTTTGTCAGCAGAGTTTGAATTCTGCTGTACGGTGTGAACTACTTTGGATAAATAAATGGATAAGTAATAAATACTGAGTGTCCCCACAGGACCCCCTTCCCAGTGATGAAACTTGGAACTGGAAGATCGAACTCGTCGTCCGGAGCGGCTATGTTGTTGCGAGGTGGTTTTTGCCGGAAAAATGCTGAATGTTTGTGGAAGATGGTGGAACTGTCTGGGGGAGCACTGGTTCTGAAGTCCATAAATTCTCTGCCGAAAGTACTGTACTCCGCGTTGGGGAGTTTCGCAGGGAGAACGCGTGGCTCTATAGTTCAGAGGTTCTCTGCGAAAGTACTGTACTCCGCGTGGGGGAATTGCGCAGTGAGAATTCAAGTAACTCCCAGACGTGGTGTTCCATTGTTACCCAAGGTTGTTGCAATTGTTTTGCTGTGTGTGTCTTGCGTAACTGTTGATTGGTGTCACTCGGTCAGGTAAAAGACGTATTACATTTGCTGTGACCGAGTGACCCAGAAAGGAGGCTTCCTTAATTCCATTTATCGTGTTTTGCTTGGGTAAGAAAGTTTCCGCACGTTGGTCCACTGAGGGGTTGGTTGCGGGTGGTGGCGTGTTTGATGAGGGGGTGCTGACGGCGGGTGGTGGCATGCTTAACAATGAGCTGGATTCGGGGGGTAGATGGCGACGGCGTTGATGGTGGCGGCGGTGGGGCACTGACGGCGGCAGGGGCGCTGCACCATGGTGATCATGATGATCACGTCACCAATGTTGCATGTGGGAGGTCGCAGCATCACTAGCGGCGGCGGCTGTGGCGACGTCGGCTGTGGCGACGTCGGCTGTGGCGACGGCGGCTGTGGCAGCGTTGGCTATGGCGACGACGGCTGTGGCAGCGTTGGCTATGGCGACGACGGCTGTGGCGGCGTCGGCTGTGGAGGCGGTGGAAGTGACGGCGGCAGGGCGCTGCATCACTTTTGATGGGGCGGCGATAGGTGGTGGGTTTTTGAAACGTTACTCACCCAGGGCAGGGCGCTGCTTCACCTTGATGACGTCACCAATGTTACGTAATTGCGGGGGCGGTGCATCCCGTTGGGCACGTAATCCATGTGACGCCTTTGCAGTGGCGCTGGATAACGTCAGGGTCACCAATGTAGCGAACGGAATGTGCAGTTGGTAACGTGAATAGGATGCATGCGCTGGTGGTTCTAAGAAGAACCGTTGTGATGTGGTTGTTTATGCCAGCATCCGAGTTGTATCATCAATACCTGCTGCGGTATCAGGGTGAATACCTACTGCGGTATTAGAGAAGACGAGTCAGAGTTAGACTAAACTTGACTCGCTTTTATTAGGTAAATTACAGCTATTTATACAAGAATTATTTACACAGGTCTTATGGCAAAACGCATGGTCAACCGTTTACACTAGTATGTGTATTTGCGTGTTGACCTAATTTGTGGTTCAAAAATGACAATATTCTTTGTCAGCAGAGTTTGACTTCTGCTGTACAGTGTGAACTACTTTGGATAAATAAATGGATAAGTAATAAATACAGAGTGTCCCCACAGTAGTAAGGAATATAACAGTTTCCGTTGGTGTTAAATATATCACAAAAGATCAGTAATAAGAGACAAAATAAAGTCCATAAAAGTTCACATAATAACTAACTAACCTAACGTAACCTATCCGCACATCTAATTTTCCATAAAAGCAATGCGGTGTGTACACACATATCTTTTAAAGGTACCTCTTATGAATTTTGTTATGTCTGCTGGTCTACCAGGATGCTGCAGCGGGCGTAGAATTAATTCCGAAGGTATTGTTGCTACTTCCTTTAAATGTTGCTCAAATCCTTTCCTGTCGATTATTATGTTTTGTGAAATACACAAACACTAGATAATATGATCTGCCAGTTTTTCATGTGTTTCTATAGCTTTTGACAGGATTCGCCATTTTGAATATAAAATTCCAAATGCAGACTCGATGATTTTTCTAGCTCTTGAAAGCCGTTTGTTAAAATACTCTTTTTCCGGGCTTAGGTGCTTACCACTGAATGGTACTAATAAATGTTTTAGTAATAGATACGCATCATCCGCTACGAATACATATGGCATGGATATTAAAGTGTGCGGTAAGAACCCATCTCGTGGAATATTCAGCTCGTTCTTTGACAACTACTGATACATCGTTGATGAACGGAATGTACCTCCATCGTGTTGTTTTCCATACCCACCTACATCAATAATTGTAAATCTATAATGTGCATCACACACCCCTTGAAGTACTATAGAATAGAACTGCTTGTAGTTAAAAAACATCGTACCAGAATGCTTGGGACATTTAATTCGGACATGTTTTCTGTCTAGCGCGCCTATACAATTAGGGAAGTTGCAAATACCATAGAAGTTCTCAGCAACCTCTTTGAATTTCTCAGCAGTTGGTGTTGGCATGTGTACTGGTTGTAGTACTTTCCAAATTGATTTAACCGTTTCTTCTACAATTTTTGAAATAGTTGACACTCCCATCCGAAATTCAAAGGCTAAGTGCGTAAATGACGCTCCAGTAGCTAAATACCTGTTGACACTTATATTTGGTCATCTGCATATATAATGTATACATTAGCAGTAATATCTTACCTCAAAGTAACTACTAGCCTTTCTTCTTGCAGAATAGGTTGTCTGTGGCAGTTTTTCCATGTTTTCTTTAATTTATGGTTAATCGCATTTAGTATGTAATCGAACGTTGCAATGTCCATTCTTAGATATTGTCGAAAACGGTCGGGAAATTTGCGCAGGCTTTTATATAAACGGTGGTATTGTCCAAACTTCGGTCTTTCTTTGTTAATAGGATGAACGCTATATTTTCGGTACCTTTTTGCTTCTACTTCTTCCCTTTCTATCTCGCATATCACATAATACCAGGCTGTACAGCTATTTTGCACTAGCATTAATTCTTCAGTATCGTATTCAGACATGTTCAAAGTGATCGCAATACTATATGCGTCCGTGCGTGCCAATATTCTTAATTAATTTTAGTAAAAACAGGTAACGATTGCCCACCTCAAGAAAGCGTCAACGTAAATGAATCACGCCTCCACTATGCCACCTTTTACGCTACAAGCTACCATCCACCTAACCATCCATGCTCCGACATATTCGTACCCTAAGTCCTTGTCGCTTGACAAAGCTAGGTAAATAATTTTTTTCCAAAAAATTGTTAATATAATCATCCACTATCGCGGAGTCATCCAGTAGATCAATATTAAGATCACCTAGAATACAATGATTTTTGGTAGGGTGAATGTACCTGTTGTCGGCCTTTTAACTGTATTTTGAGAAGCAAGTAAAATTTTTTCGGGAAAAAAGAAACACTACCGAAAAATGAGTCATGATATACGATGCCTTGTTATATGCTTTTATCAAAAAAATATACCAAAAAAGTTAGCTATAGTTATATATTAAGAAAAAAACATATTTTCATAATTGTAACACTTTTACTACTTCTCGACCATTACTACATTTTTGTCGGCCATCGTAATACCCGTCTTCGGTCACACGGCCGATACAAAACTGTTTGTCAGCTACGCCTTATAAAACAACATTAGGGTAGGTATATGTTTACATAAAACTTTGAGTAAGCATTTAAACACATCTTTATTTCGTAATCGCATAGAAAAATATAAAAAGTACAAACAACAAAAATTAAATTCTCATATAAAAAAAAAAACAATAAAATAATAAAAATATTTTTTTTTTTGTATTAGTTATTTGCATATTTTACAAATATAATCCATATCTGCAACCTTGTCGTATGTATATTGAACGAATTCCGTGCACCTTAAGTGGTACCACCTTGGACATTGATCACAACCAATATTTTTTTCTGAGTCTTCTTCCGTTTCACTAAACAACTCATCTTCGCAGAGAGAACATTTTATTCTTACCTTTTCGATATCATTATTATATGTTTCACTACTTTTTTTCTTATTGTTACTCACTTTTTTTCTTTTGATTGTTTGTTGTCTTTGTTTCAATTCTCTTAGCTCTTTTCTTTTACGAATATTCTCAAGTTTCTTAATGTTCTCCTCACCTACCATGTAGCCGATCCTGAAGGGTGGATCTTGGTACTTTAAACATTCGGCTAGCCTCCCTAATTGAAATTTTATTCGAACGAATTTGATGAAGTGCTTCTTTTAAATAACCTTCAGTATAGTTAAATAATTTTCTTTTCGCGACCTTTTCGTTTCTTGATGTTATTCTTTTTCTTACTTTTCCTTAAATCAACATCTGGAAATAATTTTATCAGACAATTTTTTTAAATTTTAACTATTAATAAATAGACGGTCGACAAATGACTAGCTGTCGGCCTCCACCGACATTTCAGAAATCATATATTTTTTACATAACATTATAGAGGCCGCAAACTGGTTTCGATTAAATTTATCCCATTCCTTGTATGTAAAAACGGGAAAAAGAAAGAAAAATCATAGTTAACTACGTAGAATAATGAAGCAATACTCCTATCTTGCTGAACCATTTCTCGGCCGTCTGGCTGAGAAACGGTTGATGGCCCTTTTAATGAACCAGTTATTCGGCCACCCATTTTTTTTTTTTAAAACATTTAATTTTCAATATTCACCTAATCTCACAGATTATTTCATATTCAACTACTATGCTGCTAAGCATAAACGTACACTACCGCAAAAAGTTTAAAAGGTACTTACTATTTCCGGAAGCCTCCTCACCAAATCACACAGTACCCGTACAAATATATATCACAACATACAACTGACTACCACTTTAGATCTAACGTAATTTTTTTAAATTAGGAATCAGTTCTGCGCATTTTGGACAAATGACGGCGAAGAAATCATAGAACATGTAGGTACTGCTACAATCTTACTTAGCTACGAAATATTTCTATTATACTCGGAATTTCATCGAAATGGCCGAGAAGTGGTGGCGGCCGGACAATAGGTACATTCACCCTATGTTTATTTTGTTCTAAATATCGATTAAGTATGCCAACGAAATCACCTTGGGATATATCATGACATTTGTATACCTCTGTTACTTTAATACTGTTTTTATTAAGGGGATTCAGTAGTACAAACTCCATGGCATAAAAACATGTTGATTGGTTCTAAATATTATGAGTTTAATATGCGGAATATAGATTTGAAATTTTGTAATAAGATAAAGAAAGGTACGTTCTAAAAACTGTAGAATGCCGTTTTTAATTTTTTTTTTTTTGTCGAAAATAAATGGCCTATAAGAAGCGTTATGTTTAAACCCCTATAAAAGTTTTTAACGATGGAATTATTCAAAACTAAAAACTTACCGAGTTAGAATGAACCTTTATCTCTTAGCGAAACCAAAATTACGTGTTTAGGTCTCAGCGTTGAATCATGATATTTAGAACCAAAACTCATGTTTTCCGAAAAATTAGGGCAAAATGCTGCCTGGACAGGGGCGCGTTATTCGGTTGTACGAGAAACTAAAAGATAACTCCTCCCATGTACCAAGCACATGAGACTCTGTTTCTATCTCTCATTTCACCGTAGATGAATGATTTCTTTGTCATATCCCTGCTAGCATTATAATATTATATTTTTGGTCTAGCCGACTGCCTTCCCATATACTGACTTATAAGTCGAAGCAGTACTTGATAGGTAGCTGGTCAAGAAAGAATAGGTATACCTAGGTATTGTTTTCTATATCCGTGTGTTTTGTAACTGCGTAATGGGTAAACGAAAATCTAAAGCGGCTTATTACCGACGAAGTGTGAAGAATAAAATTAGGTATATGTTTGAATAAAGAAATTTTTATTTTTAATACAAATCAATCTTTATCTATATTTTCTTTAGAACTGTTAATTTTGTATTCATAATCAGTAACATTTAATTTGTGTCTGTAACTTAGGTACTGTTGAAAAAGATAGATAGCAAACTGTGAATAGGTATATTCGTTCATTACAGATTAATTCAATTTTATTTATTTATTTATTTATTTATAACTCAGTTTTTATTACAATTTTGTACAATAGAGGTAAGCTAGCTGTCTGAATGTAGGACTGGTGAAACTTAAAACTCCCTAATAAATATATAAATTGTCTTGCTTGGAGATGCTCACAACTCGTAAGTGAGAGAAACACGTGTCCGCGTTTGTTAAAAAATGTTGTGGTGTAATTGGGGTAAAAAAAATTCCTTTTCATTATTTTAATCACCACTGCCTCCTTTATATATTTTTTCATTTATCAAAACTCCCTTTCAACTAATTAATTATAATCTAAATAATTACTACCTTTATGACATCGAATATGCTTATTCTTCGCTTGATTTCGAATTTTTACGGTTACCTATATGTGATCATAAATTTCATTATTTTAATTATGTACAATTCTATATACCTACTCGCTACTCAGGATGATGACCATGGTTAAAATATTACGCCAAGAAGAAAAATCCGACGTCAATCAATGCGGAGGCGCAGAAGTTGTAACACATAGAGAAAATGTGTCTGCCCTAATGTAGTTATATACATCTCAAATAGATAATATATTGCAATTTTTTGTTTCTATTAATGTTAAATAATACTTATCTGCAGAATGACATCAACTAAAAACCTACAATCACGAGAAGGTACAGAGGAACCAACACCTCTACATCGAAAACTCCTTAGAAGGAAGGCGTATTGTTGATATTGGGTTTCTTTTTAATCAAATTATAAATCTGGAAAGTCATTCGCCTTTCAAATGTTCATGGAGGGAGATGGAATTTGTAAATGAGAGACGATTGGGGTTTAGAAGCATTTTCAAATTCAAATGCAAAATGTGCAATAAGGTGGAGCAAATTTTTTCTGAACATGAATCAGCAACTGTCAATGAAGCAGCGGTACTAGGTGTTCTTTCCACTGGAGGTGGATACAGTGGTTTGGAGGAATTGTGTGGACATATGGATATTCCATGTATGTCCCAAAAAACCTACGAAAGCTGCCACAAAGATGTATGCACCACCCTACATGCTACTTTATGGGACAATATAAAGCGTGCTGGAGAGGAAGAACATCGTCTGGCAGTAGAATTGGGAGAGGTGGATAGTACCGGCATTCCGAATATTGCAGTTGTTGCAGATGGGGCCTGGTGCAAGAGATCCTATAGAACAAATTATGATGCTAGTTCTGGCGTAGGATGCATAATTGGAAAGCGCACCAGCAAAGTACTATATTTAGGTAAAAGCAAAAATGAGAATCTTAACATATAATATTTCATTGACACTAAAGATTACCTAGATAAAAACATTGAAACATAATAAGCAATATTATTTCTTTTACTTCATACTAGGGATATTGCGAATGCAAAATTATCAAATTCCTCAGATGCGGATGCGAATATTTCAGTTAAAGAAGTGGTAGTTTTTGGTTATATTTTTTAATAAAAAAAAAGTAGGTAGTAGAATTTGGTGCATTTTATTTTATAAAAAGTAATATTACTGCTTTAGTCCCGCGCACCTAAATAATTGAGTGACCTAAATGAAGATTCCTATTGGGTGATCAGCAAAAATATTAAACGGGAGCGGCACGCGCCGCTCGCTTACCCCGTTCAGATTTTCTTTACACGATTTAAACAATTGATATCTGCATCCGCAAAAGCTCTGCACTGGTTGTTGCGGATGAGACTGTGGAAATTGATATCAAGATTAGTGCGAATGTTCCGCGAATACGGATGCGAATATTCGCAATATCCCTACTTCGTACAGACGAAAACTTCGGAAAAAACAAATAATAATAAACAATATTGAAATAACCATGTTTCACATTTAGGCATTAGAAACAAATACTGCACTTTTTGTGCAAATATGAGGGCGACAATAAGGACATTGTACAACACAACTGTTGTAAAAACTGGAGTAGCAGTTCAAGTAGTATGGAGGAAGATATTATTGCGGAAGGTTTTAAAGGAAGTATAACAATGCACGGTTTAAAGTATACAATTCTTGTTGGAGATGGTGACAGTAGCGTGTATAGGAAATTACAAGACTGCAAGCCATATGGACATCAAACTAACATCCGCAAAATTGAATGCCGAAACCACCTATTGCGGAATTTTTGTAATAAACTTAAAGAACTTACAACAAAAAGGATAAGTTCTACAAACCAGGTGGTTCCAGTTCGTTTGCGACAATTGCTGTTGTCCAAATTATTGAAAATTCGCACTGCTGTTGTTTCTGCCATTTTGCATAGAAAAAATGAAGAAAAACCTGTCCACGAAAATATCAAAGGATTAACAATCGATATAAAGAATGCAGTAAATCATACATTTGGTGAACATGAAAAGTGTAATGAAATTAAATATTTCTGTGAAGCAACCTGTGACAGAAAAATCGCTGAGGTTGTTGAAATGAAGTCCTGTGGATTGTGGAAGGATATATTGTCAATCACCAACAGATTATCGTTGCAAGCGTCAAATTTAATCTTGAACATGGACTCCAATATAGCAGAATGTTATAATTCATTGGTCGCAAAGTTCACAGGAGGTAAACGCATTAATTTTTCTTTGAAGGGATCATACCAAGCGCGTTGCGAAGCGGCAGGTATTTCTTTCAATTCCGGAGGAGAATATGCGAACATTGTCCAGCGTGCAATTATTAAAAAGAGCCCAGGAAAGTACACCAAATCATTTACAGCTAGAAAGATGGCCTTGCGAGATAAATACAGATGTAGACGAAATCTATTCAGGAAAAGCAGGAAACGTAGTATAAATATTACACCACTCGTTGATCCAGACTATGGTTCAGAAATATCACAGTTAGACATGTCTCCTGCTGAGTACGAAGAAAAAGTCAAGAGTTTCTTGAAAACATACATCGAAATACCTGCGAGTCAAATTTTCAATATTGAACTAACGACAAAAGGGCAAAGTAGCAATCCCAACTGGATAGCCGAAAGAAATTATAGAATAACATCATCTAATTTTGGTAAAATTTGTAAATTACGGGCAACTACTTCATGTGCAAATACTATAAAAAATTTGCTGTACTCGACATTTACTGGTAGTGCTGCGACCCATTATGGCAATGAAAATGAAGTAATTGCACGTGACGAATTTTCAAAACTAACAGGGCTGGATGTAACGGAAAGCGGACTAGTGATCGATAAATGCCACCCGTTTTTGGGTGCTAGTCCAGATGGCATAATTGTAGAAGAGGATGCTATTCTGGGAATAAAATGTCCATTTTCTGCTAGAGACTTTACACCAGTAGAAGCAATAAAACAGAAAATTATTAAATTTGCTACAATATCGGAATCTGGCAATATAGAACTGAAAGTAAGCGACAATTATTATTATCAGGTACTAAATTTAGTGCATTCGTCAAAAACTTCCTCTTACATCCTTTTTTGAATACAGGTACAAGGGTTGCTACATGTTACCCAAACAAAACATTGTTACTTTGTTATATATACTCCGAAAAAAATTGAGTTCCTTAAAATTTTAAAAGATGACGAATTTTGGTTCACGAAGATGGAGAAAAAATTGAAGAATTTTTATTATTCATGTCTTCTTCCTGAAATTATAGATCCTCGTCATACACGGGGGCAAGAAATTCGAAATCCATCCAGGGATTAGTAGAAGTATGTTCACTCACGCATCTTTATTTTTCAAAAGTAATTATGACGTTTTTTATACAAATGTTAATTTATCTAACCTACTGTATTTCCTTATTATCATTTTTTATAGCTGACTTCGAAAAGAAGGAACAGTTTTTTACGAAATGACTGGGCCAACCGAATAAAATACTGTATTAAAATTCGTATTAAGATAAAAAAATTTAAAATATTCTACAAACTATAAAATTTTCGAAAATAAAAATCATCGATCGAAAGTATTTAAATACTTTGGTTTAAGGGAAAAAATTTATGCACATTTCAGAATTTGGCAATACAAGCTAAACAAGTTTTCCACTTCGTGATCTGGTTCTACGCTAAATCTTTGATATAAGTACATAAATAGGTATGCATCTCTACGCGAGAACCGCTTTCCGTGAAATTAAACGAAAAATGATATGTGCATGATGGGAGTGATCAGAAATGTGAAAGAGAACGATTAGTTTCGATTAATACCGACTAAGTCTCCGCCTTTATGCTCAGATTCCCCTTACGTCGCGTACCCCTGAGAAACTTTCGTTGCACTACTGAATCCCCTTAACTTTTACTTTGGTACTTACAAATTTGAAATTATTTATTTCCTCTATAGTAGTAGTTGCATCTAAGGACTTATTTACATATATGACAACACCATCTGCTTTGTTAATTTTGCTATCACTATAGTGAATATTGTAATCTGCAATTCCATGATATTCATAACTGGAGAGGTTCCATGTCTCAGAACACACAATTATACCTGGTTTTGCATTCATTCTTTCAATGAATTTGTATTTATTTAGGCTTCTAACATTAACATGCATCATAATGAGATCACTAGAGTCTAGAAATGCATTCAAGTTTTCCATGTCAGAGATTTCACAATCTTTAACATTATCATTATCACAGTCTGTTCCCAAACCCAGTTTTAATTATGGTATTAACGATTAGCTTTAAGTAGTTTTTCTTTATCTTATCTAGTTATTCTATTTTATTGTTTGTATTAGATTGAGAGTAAACTTAAAACTACCTGACGAGATGTTCCAAAACCCGAGAGCCAATTTTTCCCCATCGCTATTCATATTGCTTGTGTGATTTGCATTCGGTTGATCATTTTTTACCAAGTGTGATGTATGTGAGGCCCACTGAGATAGCGTTAACTCTGATATCTTAGAAAGTTTATTGCACAAAAAAAAACACAACAACTTAAACGTAGCAAACCTAATATTAACATAAATATATATAGGTACAATAAAAAACATGAAATCAGACACAAACAGGAATATGGAAAACGATGCAGTTTGAAAAAGAACAAATGACGGTGAAAGGCTAAGTGGCCAGAGCTCCCTCTTCCTTGCCTCGGGTAGGTGGAATATCGGAGATGGCCCAAATAGAGAAAAAATACAATGCAAAAGTTAAGGTGAGATCTCCCTCTTCCTTGCCACTGGTGGGTGAAATGTCGGAGATTGTCTTCATGCAGCAAAACTGGAGTATTTATACATATCCGTGACGAGCGACCGGGTGGTGAAGTGGGGTGAAAAAGAGGGGCGAAATTTAACGATAAAAATAAAAAATGTTTTTATACCAATTTCGCGGCGAAAAAAAATAAAAAAGGATAGCGGAAAACGACAGGGCGTGCCTGAAAATATAGGGTTGAAAAAAAAGAACGTGGTTTTAAACTGAAGTAAGAAAGAGAAAAAATAAATAAAATAAATTGAAACAAATAAAGAGAAATAAGAAAAAAAAACAATACTGAAACACAGAAAAAAGAGAGGATCATAGGAGGGAAACTACAACCGAGCAAGAGCGAGGAAATGAAAAAATAAGAAAATAGAAGAAAAACAATCTATGCAGAATTCGGTTGTAGCACGGGGTGGTTCAGGTAGTCGGAAGGGTCATTACCGTTAGCCACGTCACGGAAATACCGGCGGTTGTTATTCTGAGAATAAATTTTGTTGCAAAAGTGTGCGTTGGTTACAACAAATCACCACTGTATAATAATAATAATAATAATAATAATAATTACGAGTTTATTTAGCATTTCTTTGTATAATATTGTTATTGATCGCGCAATAATTTTGCGTAAGTGACTGTAGTTAGTCGAAATGAGTGAAGCTTTTTACTTGAATGTGGTTCACGGTTTTATTTAATTTGTTAACTGGTACACCCTCCATATACCGTTACTGTAACTTTTCCTCAATAAAATTAGAAGAAACCTTTTTTAATTCGGGATTCTTGTTCAATTAGTGTTCTTAAGAACAAAATCGGTTTAGTACTACTTGTACTGACAAACGAATTTTTTGTAATTTTCTTTAAATGGAAGCATGACGAAGGTAGTATAGCTACAAGACTGTAGAAAGATCCGTATGCGCATGCGCAGGTGACGTCACAATTCAAGATGATCCTCGAGTTTGATCCACCTAGTATATACTTTCTGTGACCATCCTGTATAATTTTTTGATCACCTTATATATACACCTTCAAATGACTACCCTAAACTCGAGAGTTAATCACCTGGTTGTAGTGCATTTAACCACTATTTCTTGTTCCCGTGTATAGTACCTTTAGCCACTATTGCTCAAATTTATGATGACCCTGTATACTTTGTTAAAACTCCTTGATTGCGTTGGAAATAAAGTTAACGTTGGTTTTAAACTTTAATTGAACTAAAACAGTATTTATAATTGACGATACACTTCAGGGAGATTAAGACATGAAAATAACAATAAAAACGAACGAAACTCGCCATGGCGGCGCGCGTTAAAACTCCAACTCGATTTAACATATACTGTACATATATTAGAACCACTGAATAGTGGGATGCGGACAAACAAAATTTTAACATGAGTGTATAAACACTTAAATATTCTATATCAAATATTCTACAACCTCCCCGCCGGGATATCATTCTGATCATACTACTTCCAACGGATAGAGTAGCCGAACGAGTTATCATAATCTGTCTCCGCTGTTTAATTGTATTTAACATGCTATAATGCGACCATCTTGAGGACTTCACTAACGCTAGTCAATTTCCATTGAAGTCGCGGTCGATTTTAATAAGCTGTTGGTGAAGATACCTCGTGTTTACAAATTTCTTATTTTAGTTACACGATTCTTGATACAAGGTTTCAACTTAAAAACAGTAATCTTGATCCAACACAAAGTAATTTTAGAATCGGACCATTATATAACAGATTTCACGTTAATCACTGTGTTTTCAATAATATAACTTTGTAATCTAGCAGCAAATAGAGCAGCTGTTAGTTCCAATCTACGTAGAGTAAGTTTTATCATCTTTCTGGTCATGTGGAGCTACACGATTTTTCGACATTAATAAGCTATAGCACCATAAGCTCGAGAGAATAAATGCAAATCCACTTCGCCGGTACAAATCTCTACTATACATCGAGTAATTGAAAAATTAACCAAATTATTAAGTTCAAACACCATAATTTTCCATACATTAATTAAAGGTAAGGGAAAGGGTTCGTCCCAACCCAGTTTTTCCTTCCAAACGTCTTGAAGTAATGATTTTGACCTAACAGTAAAAGGGCCTAAAATACCTTATGGATCGAATATTTTAGCGATTACAGAACTCCTCGTTTAGTAGTAATATTATTGTCTACTGCTTTTGAGACGGGAATTATATCAAAAGAGAATATTTATCTGTGGCAATACACCACAGAAAACCTAGCAGCTTCTTTGATTCCTGTTTCGTTATGCTTTTATTATTTTTGGTTAACAACTTCATAAGATCCGGATTATTAGAACACCATTTGCGAAGATTCAATTGTCTAGCTTCATAGTTTGACGAGACTGTTCATACAGAGTTACGGCTTCTTCAACCGAGTCTAAAGCGACAACCAAATCGTCCATATATGTATAATGATTTCAATAAGACTTCAGCCGCGTGCTTTAAATCTCCTGACTGACCGGATTGATGCTTTCGTAGAGTGACAACTAGTAAAAAAGGACTTGTTGTTACCCGAAATGTCAATCTTATGATTCGAAATGACTGAGTATAAGGTAATTCCAAAACTGACGTTATTTGTTCTGATATTGGATCTTCAAACCATAAAAATCGATGGGAATCACGATCTTCATTTACGAGAGATATTTGTAGAAATGCCTTTTGAATGTCGGCGATTAAGGCTACAGACCCGAATCGAAAATTCAATAAAATCGTTACTACATCCGGTAAAAGATTGTCACCCGACAATAATTTAACGATGGGCAACTGGGCGCATCCGCACTTGCATTAAAAACTGCGCGCAGTTTCGTGGTTTTCTTTTCTTCGCGATACACAAGTTGATGCGGCATGTAGTATAAACGGTTTTGATCTTTCGTTTCAATCGGAGCAACTTCCGCACAATAAGGTATTTTCATGTATTTGGAAAAATATATAAAAAGTAAGTTGAGATGTTTTAAAAACTTATGCCATATTTAGAAAAAAATGTGGTGTTTTGTTTTTGGAAAAATTGTTACTTTAAATTCAATTTATGAAGACTACCACTAAAACAATTTCAAGGTTAAAGTCGTGACCTCAGATACCATGTAAACAAGTTCGCGTGGGTTGAACCATTTCAGCTATGTAATGTCCATCCTAATTTAACGTTCGATTAGGTACATACTTTAGCACATATCTATTTTGATGATCAGGGTGCGACTGATCCCATAATGGCGTGCATACTCGTACACTTTCAATTAATTTTTCTATGTTCATTGCTTACTGGTCGCTGGAAGAATGGAACCATTCAATCCTGACGCTACCTGATATCTAGCACGCTAGCATAACAGCGTCCTTCTACGCTCCACTATGAACGATCCTGTATGTACAGACGGTTTTATTTGTCCCATCTACGCTACCTTCCACTCTTCCTGCTACCATCCATGCTCCGACATATTCGTACCCTTATTTAGTATTTACTGCGGTTGAATTTTTTAAAAGTTGTTTTATTTCGCTTGGTGTAGTTCGGTTACCTCCGTGTTTAGGAAAACAACAATACGAAATTCACAAAATCAATTCAAATATCCCTAGATGATTTCTGACAAATTCCAGTAGCGGTGTTTAAAGATTTTAAAAAGGTCTGAGTAGTGACCATTGTTAGATGATACTAGATTTGGTTGTATACACACGAGACTGATACGTCCAAAAGAAAAAAATCATAAAATTAAAGGTCAGAAGAGCTAGAAATCACCGAATCTGGAGATAATGCAATTGGGGAACAGTCGTCTAACAGCAGCCATCGACACTCGGGCAGTATAAGTCATAGCTCCGTCCTGTTGGAACCAAAAATTTAGCAATCTGATTCGTCGTTCTTTCAGCTCACTTATCATAAAGTTGTTCACCATTTTCACGTAACGGTCAGCTGTTACGGTTACAGTGTTCCCGTTTTCCTCAAAAAAGTAGGACCTACATTAAACTTCCAAATGTCACGCAACACCGTATCTTTGGGACTGTGTAGTGTGTTTCATGTAATGTCTGAAATAATTAAAATATGAAATGCCTGTTTGAAAACAAAGATTGAAATATACCTTTCTGTAAAAAGACAATGGTCTCTAACCTTGAGATCACTAAACACTTCCACCAGAGTACAATTCACCTTAACGGCAAATTGCTTCCTAAGAATACTCCTAATTTTATCAGTTATAATTTCACTGCAATCCGGTAGAATATGAGGTGGTTCATTGTTGTATGTGTTGAGAACCAACCCTGTGTGTATTTTTAAAAGCGGTTTTTTTGAGTTTTGGTTATGTTCTATTAAAGATAATAAAGTAATTCTTCCTGCCTCTTTGCCTCTCTTATTCATATTCATTAGTTACGCTTTGGTACTGTTGGGCTCAGTACTAAAAGTTTAAGTAATATTTCCATTCTAAACAATGGTCAGTACTCAGACCCTTTTAAAAATGTTATACACCGCCACTGGAATTTGTCAGAAGTCATCTAGGGATATATGAATTGATTTTGTGCATGTCATATTGTTGGCTTTCTAAACACGGAGATCATGTGACCCTCGGACATTTATGAAGGCACTGTACAGTGTACACGGTATCAAAAGGCAGCATCTAGATGCACTTATTAACGCTTAGGTTTAGGTAGTCAATTAAAGGATGATCGTAAAATGTGGTAAGTTTTTGGTGATTTTTGGTAAACTTGCAAGAAATGTTAGCCTCATATGAACTATTCGAAGAAATTATTAGTATATTGACTGCTTTAGTTGAATGAGTTGACGATTTGTTTATTTCACAAATGGGAATGCGGACATTTTTGTATTCGCACCTAACCTTTTAGAAAAAAAATTCTATTATAAAATGAGACTGTGACCCTGCATCAAGCAGAGCCCTACATGCTTGAAAATTCCACAGTTTATCACAGACCTTGATGATTGCTATATATAAATGACACTAGTATTGGTTATTAATTGCTGCATACAATTTAAAAAAGTTGTACCATGTTCTGGTGATTTTTCGTTTGCTTTTGATTGCTTTGTTTCGTTTAAGTGAAATACTGTAAAAAAGTCGCTTGTTAAATGATTTTCTCTAAGACAATTAGTATCTATACAATTGACTGTTTGTAATTATGATGCGATCCGTTGTGGAAAGCACTTAAATGAAAGAATGCGATAAATCGTGTTTTTTTTTTGTGGCGTAGCTTAAGCAGTTCCAAAGCCGCCTTATAAATTTCCCCAGGAATTTAATGAGATGTGTTAAAAACGCTTTTAAATAATGGAACTTTTGGACATCAGGTAAGCCTATTTTCATAGGTTCCATCAAAGCTACTACATCTTAGTAGAAGCGATGGTATAGCTTAAATATTGAATAATAAATCAACTTTCTAACATTTTATATAATTTTGACCAATGTACGAAACCAACCTACCATGAAATTTTAACTTTTTTCTATAGGGAACGTTTAGAAGTTCTGCCTTCAAATTTCTTTCAAAATCTGAAGGTAAAAAGTGCAACTCCGGGCGTTTATTACATTAATTTTATCGACTCGATGACATCGATTTATCCATTCCTTTTGCAATTGAACAACTTTTGGGAATGAAAAAAAAAAGACCTTATTTTCCTTATTTTTTCCCTGTTGGCTGTTACAAGAACCGACACTACAGCGCATTCCACTCCTACCATTTTATAAATAGTCTACAAGTTGAAGATAACCTTCAGAATTGAGTAATATATGCCTTATTTATATTAGCTTCATTCATAATTGCATTATTTTACAGAAAGAAAATTTTTTGTCCAGATAGTTTTAAGTAGGTAGCTTAATTTTTACATAAATAATGGTTGCCAGTTAGAATAGAATCAGTTATAATTTTATTTGCGTGTAGATAGTAGAATCATTTTTATAAAATTATTACAATTTAGGAGTTCGAAAAGTGATCGTAACTCATTACTTACTTTGAAATACTTATATTATTACTGGCGTCATTATTAATTGCAATTATATAATATTAATAATAGGTAAGTAGGTACATACAAGCTTACTTACCTATAATGACAATGGCTATGGAAATGTAAAATATTTTTAGTTCGTTTTTATGAATTATCTATATACGGCATGTATACAACAAATATACAAAAGAAAACTACAAGCGAGTAGCAGACAAACTATTGGCGTAGACGTTGACTAAGTCGCCCGTAGCTCGTACATTCTGAGCTACGTCACAACCTAACCAGACCCTCTTCCCCCGCGCCTACAAGCTGATCGAAGTGAGGAAACCGTATTAGCTTAATAACCGTGAGTTGAAATGAAGTTTAGAAGAAACATAGCTTGTAGGTTGAGATGCTACTGATGCACTGTTGTTAAAAATTAATTTTTGCGAAAGTGTAAGAGTAGAAAAATAACTTACTTGGAATCACTCATATTCCTTTGTTAATTCTGGTTCTAATGAATCATTTAAAGAAAATATTTCAAAATTTATTTGTTGAAATTCTTGTAAGAGGGTATCTAATTTAGACGTGCGTAATTTAATTTAAGCTGTATTCGGCTGTTCGTTATTTGGTAGTTTTGAAAAGTTGTTAACACATTTTACTTTCCACGATTATAATTTAGTCTTTTAATTTCTGCGCCATTTATAATTATAAACTGATAGGTTAAAGTAATATTATTATCTACATGTGCTAATCTAGATAAATATCTAAACGATCATGTTTCTTTAAGAAAGCATACTTGCTAGCTTGATTAAGACAGAAATGTGGCATTAATTCGCACTTTTTTTTTTTTTTTAAAGGACACATAACTTCCTATGAAGTGAAAAAATATCATCTTGATACGACGAAAATTAACGAAGTTACAAGCATTTGCAAAATGGAAATATTTCAACAGAAAATTTTGTTGCGATAAAAATGTTTCCTCTAATTTTCAAGTTGACTGCGCGGTACAAAATTATGTAGTAGCAAAAATTTCGAAACGTATGTAAGTGTGCAAGTGATAGGGTGGTCCGGGTCCTAGTTTATTTAATAATTACTTTTTGAAGTATTTTAATTAATACATGAATGAGAATAGGATTTCTACATTACAGTTTTATCTTGTTCATATTTTTGTAATCGTTTAATTCTTGTTTAGACATTTTTACCTAAAATAAATAATGCATATAACAATAATACAGAAATTCAACAAATTGTTGCAAACAGTGTACCTTAAGTCTTCAATATTTGCACTTTTGAATCAAACTGCAGACAAAAAAGCAATGCTCTTTAACGTTGTAGGCGAACGTTATGGGATCTACTTTCTTTGAACCTTTATAGGGTAATATACTTTAAACTTTGTCCAATATTTATGGTTTTACATCTGGTAACTGACCGCTCTCAAAACAAAAATTTTACAGAATTCAGAATCCCGTTCCTGTTAGGCAGGGTAGCTGGTACCTGCACGAGATTTTTACAACCCTCTTGTATCATTTGGACGTATATTAAAATCATCAATCTTTTTTAAATGTCAAAAACAAATTTCAAAATGTTTCAACATTTTTTTCTGTGAAATTTGGATTTTTGTCTTTTTTAGTTACAATTATTTCATAAAATGATTAAAAAAATTGTGCGCAAAATACAAAAATGGCTGTGCAACTTTCAAAAAGTTAGTGCGCGGCCGCGCAGCTTAGAGGGAACTATCCCGATAATTTTGTTGCTATGCTACTGCGAATGAATATCTGTTAATCGTAAGAGCAGGAGGCTTTCCTAAGGGTGTGTTTAACGAAATACAATAATACGGACTTGTATGAATCATTAACATTTTCTTTTCTAAATGTGAAATTTCTCTTTTTAGATAGTGTATCTGCAGTTTTTCACTTCTTTAAGTAAATTGTCCGTGCTATTTACAATTTTAGGAAGTGCGAACAAAGGTTTGGGTAGTATTCTTTACTTTCATGGGTCTTAGGTTGAATGGGACAACTCGGGAGTTTCTACTCAGATCTTTTACTTTCATTTGCCGTAGATCGTCCGCTTCATTGTCTAAAGTAACAATATTTGCCCACAATAATATCTTGTAAATCCCCATCTGGATGTTTTTATTAATTTTGTCTTATTACATTTTTCGAATAGGTTTTATTTCTTGTTTTTGATATGTTTCATTTTTGACTGTGAGAATCTTATCGTTCTTATCTTCTTTTACTATTTCTTCGGTAATTTGGTGCTTTATTTAATGACTTTGTTTGGGTCTAGGAAGGTTTTTTATAATTTGGGTTGCGGTCGGAATTGTTTTTCTGTAAATTAAATTATCTCCAAAACCGCTCATCGTAGTTGTATCAATTGGTAAACTAAGTCACCGTAAATTTTTGTGATTAATGCGAATTCGTCGTTCCACTCATAATAACAAAGTTGACTTCGACTTCCCGTGTAACCGGAAGTGCTCCATAGGTGGTGTTATTTCAGATGAAGGGAGCATACCTAGTATTTTCAAAATTCGAATCAAAGTAGTTTCCGATATATCGACCGCCGCGTCTTAGTTGACAAATTCTGTATAGGTATTCCTGTTCATCTAGCTTAGAACCTGTACCTATGTACAAATCATGCCCAATTTGTAGCATTTCTAAGTTTGCTGAATAATTATGTAGTATAATAAATAATCTAGATTTAACTGATTAAAGAAAGTACCTTCTCTTACCGTAACCTCCTAACCTAGTTGCATGATACTTCATAAGGGAATGATTGTTGTGCGTTTAATAGAATAACTGTATAGCGGTCATCAGGTACCCTTGAGTCAGTTTAGTTTTACAACAGTCTTAGTCTTTTAGTTTGTACATAAACAGTTAGATCGTTTTCGACTACCTACATCTGCATGCATGGCGAACACCATCAAAAGATAATAAGCCGGAAGGGGTTAGGTATAGTGGAACATAGGCAGTTTTAGATATAGATTTTTACCGACTTCTGGACGGTGAAGGTAAACGGTTGAACAGGTTGTAATATAAATCCATAAGCCCTAACTTCTCAGTTTTTTATTTTCTTCTAGCTTTTAGGTCAGCCGAACCCGAATTATGATTTGCCATTGTCGACGGTAATTTTGATGCCCACTGAATTAATTAATTAATTAATTCGGCTATGTGCTCAGTGCTCTCGATACCAAACATGTCGCGAGGTGAAGAACATTGTACTATGGCCACCAATGGACGAACCCTACAACAACTTGCGGAAAGAGTTGTTAAAGCAGCTCAGTTCATTGCAAGTAGGGCAGACGCGGCGTTTGTTAGTGCACGAGTTGACCGACAACCGCAAACCCTCTGTTTAAGACACTTGCGGACCCCAGCTGATTTAATGGTGTCGGACATTGTGGTGTGAACCTTATGGTTAGGCCAAATATCGTCTATGCTGCAGACGATCAGCCACACAAAAAGACACCAGCCTAGATTAAGTCGCCGATCTCGCGTATACGAACCGACAAAAATTACAGCTCCTTGCGTCGCCGCAACTCAGGGAAATCAGGAACTCAGGTGCAATTTCGATAGGAAATGGCCAACAATCGGCAAAAAGTCAGTGCCTAACCGCGCAGGACGCGTCCTGCGAGCCGCCATTGCCTACGTTCGAGCAAACCACCAGGTTTGGGATTGTGCTAGCATGATTGGCAGGTTGAAAACAGTGCGAACAAGTGGAAACAGCCGTGTAATTTCGCGGAAAACGGGTACTAAAGGCGCCAGATGACCCGAATTTCAGAATGCCCCGTCTGTTTTTGATCGATCACGAAAGAAAGGTGGGCAGCGGTGCAGACCTGTGCATGTATCCCCGTACGTTAGTTCGAGGGCACATTCATGCTGAACTGTCACCATTAGCGATAATGAAACTATAACTTAAACCATGCGTTTTCATTAAACTTTTAAGATACATATTTACAAATTATTGCTACCTCCTTTAAGTATTATCCCAATTTTTAAAACACCTTTGTTGTTTCCTTATCAATTTTGACAGATTTTTCGAAAATCAGGCATTATTTGTTTCTTGTACCAACATAAATAATTTGTTTAGTTTATGCTTCAATGATACAAACAACACTAGACGAATCATTTCAGTTCGTTCCTTACAAGTAAGAAAGTAATATAAAAAAACCAAAGGTCCCAGGACTACTACGACTGTTAGACGCAATATAATACGACTAGCCGTAACGCAGAGTGGTGCATCATGAATAATTCTTTAAAAACATCCGCAATTGGGACTCTTCAGAGCTTCCGTATGTGTGTGTTGCGAGTGTTGGAACTTCTTTGTCAGCTCGATGAGTGGGGACATTTTTACAGCCTTTACAGCATTCTAACGTGCCTCTACATTTGATATTTGTCATTTTAATTATTATTAATACTGATAAGACATGCCGTATAATAATTACTATGCAATTAATGGTAGCCTTTATAGTTTCAGAAATGACTGTTACGCAAATATGTTGTGGTTGGTAATGGACGGTCAGTGTAATTGGTGTACAACATATTCATAAAGGGCACCGGTATTCATAAATATCGCTCATTATGGAACACGACCATTTTGACGACGAGGTGAGTTTCCCTTTGCTTTGATACTCTTACAAGCAATTTTTTGTATTGGCTCTCAGAAATTATGTATGACTTCGTCTTCCTACTGTGATTGATACGGGTAATTTTTGAAGCAGTAATACACAATTTTTGTTGTTTGATGCAGTTTAATAGAATATTTGTGGGTAGCTAAATGAATTTGAAGAGAAAAGAATGAATTGACTGAATGCAAACGGAAAGGTCGGTGAAGAAGAAGTCGTTATAGGAAATATGCATTTTCGAAATATTAAAATTGTATACTTGGTCTATTAATTGATTTGCAAAATTGGAATGATCTTTATTTAATATAAAACGAGGTATGTGCTCAAAAACACTTCTACCTGTTTACACCACTATTGTTTAACTTGTTAATTTTTGGTTTGTTGTTAACAAGATGTTGTTTTGATGTATTATTTGTATAGAAAGCCACTAGAATATTATCCTTTCATAATTGGTTCCTTATTTTTCTACTTGGCTTGGTTACATATAATAACCATTTATAGGAGTAATTAATGGGATTGACATTGGTAGGACAAACTGATTTAAGGATTTTTCTGTTTTTTTTTACATAAAATTCTGTCAACTAACTTTGTGTTATATCCACTGTTTGAAGCTATTGCCGTTACTATATTCAATTATTTATTAAAATGTGAAGTTGTAAGCGGTACTGAGAACAGTCTATGAATCATCTAATTAAAGGAACACATTCTTATATTATTTGTATGGTTAGATGAAGCCGGAATTACGGTTTCTGTGAGGGTGGATTTTGATTAATTGAGAAATACTTAAAATTTAGTTTTTTATTAATTTCTTTTCCAATAATTGTCAGTTGTATAGATTTATTGAAACTATTTAAAATGTTAGGAGACCGTCTAATTGTCTATCTGAACAGTAAATATGCAAAACACATCATCTACAGATTACAACCATCTAAAATTAGTTTTGTTATCGTTTTTGGTCAGTTGAATATTTTATTCTCTATTATTTATTCTCTATTATGTAAATATCAGCCAGCGATGGCGAAAGGAAGGCCATCTTTTAGTTTGTAAAATTTGTTGTTGTACGTAAAATAACACACCAAGAGTTTTTTTATCTTACTAATATTATTATTATTAAAATGCTCCATTTAGAGCCAACAGCTAAATGCATCTCATTAAAATTAGGAATGTTTGTAGATGTTATTTCTTTAGGTTTGTAGTCACAGGGAATCGGGTTTGCAGGTATAACATAAACATTTCGTCCGTTAGCTGCGGGATGATAAGTTGTTGTTCGTAAATGAGATGTACTTAATAAACGATTTAATCGCTTAAATAGATACGATTCGAATTGTCATCCTTGATTCGTTGTAATTCACAGGAGTACCAAATCGGGCTATCCAGTTGTTGTATAACGCACAAGCTACAGTTGTTGCTCCTTGAACAACTAAAGGCACGGCATGAGGTCATCTTGTGTAGCGATCAATCATAGTTAAACAATACCAATATCCTTCTCAGAATTAAAATTGATAACCTTAAATTAAAATATATTGTACCACTTGTTGGTTTGGAGTTTCTCACGTAAGCTGGGCTATATATGTATTAACATCTAGTTTTGCTATACGTGGGTGTCCAGCAACTTTAAATTTTCCTTAAATCTGAAAATTTTGTTAGAGCTTACAAATTAGCAAAATTGCTAGAGATGGCGCTAGTAGTAATATAACCTTAAAGTAGTTAAGAAAATCAGAAGTTGTTACCTATTTGATAGCTTCGAAAGTATGTACATTTCTAAAAATAGGTTAAATTCTCTTAATAGTGACAAGGGTCCTATTGGCAGCTCTCCGTTATTTAGTCTAATTACGGATATTTTGTAAGGCATTGAACATTGTGGTGGTGAGTGAGCTTTGTTCACTGTACCGTAAGATGAGTAACTATTTATAATGTATCCTTTACGTTTAGAATTTAGATCACTTCAGTCCCTAAAGATAATTTTGTTATTGAAGAGTGCTTCGGGCGTTTTGGCGTTTAGGCTTCAGCTATTTTAATACGTTCTTCGATTACTTTATTATAGTTTTCAATATTTGTAATAAAGTCTTTTTTAATGAAGAGCATACCCAAAGCAGACTGCCTTTTCTGACGAAAGGTGTTTAACAAAAATGTCTTTTTTATTCGTTTTGAAGTCGAAAACACCCTTCGGCTTCTGAAAAAGAAACAGGAACGTAGCTGTGGTTTTTAATAATTTAACACTTTCTTCAAAAAGCTCAGCTTAAACTTCTGAACTCAATTCTCTAATAAATTAAGGACAACTTGTTACGTAACTTTTTTATGTCTAAAAACGAGTAAGATTCGACTGTTTGTTTTAAGTAACTTCCGGATTTTCTTAGCATATTCCATAATAGTCTTAAATGTGTTTAACCAGATAGCGGGTATGATGATCACCACACGGGCGTCTTTTTTACACCATATGTTACAGTGGCGACCACGTACTTTTAAATGTTAGCAACACCTACATGCACCATTGCTTCGATCACTTTGTTGCTACTGTGGTGAAACGGTCGTAGTGATCAAATAAATATTTCTTGAAACTTAATTATGTGTGTTTTTGGCAGTGATTTTTTAATGCGGGCTTACTATTGGAGCACCATCTGATTTTGTTATTTCCGGGTATTGTTGCAACAGTTCGTGAAATAGATGGAAATATGTTTTATTGAAGAAATTTCGCACCAATTCACATTACCTTTGGAAGTAAGATGGGTGGCTAAATCCAGTTAACGTTTGTTCTTCATATCTACTAAGAGATCAAAGTGTCCCAGAAAATCGGTCCCAATGATATATTTTAACACGTTAGCAACAACGAACCACCATTGTGAATTGTCGGCGAAGCTCCAAGTCACGAAGGTAGCGATGTTGCTACCATTTACCATTCGCGGTCCACAAAAATCTGCTTCTGTGTCAATAATGTATTTGACGCCTGATGCACTGCCGGTCACGAACAAACGGCGTGATGACGTAGGGTTGGAGTCGTCGGTCGCCATCGACGACTGCTCATTTCGTTTCCTGAAGTATCACTTACAAATTTGCATGAGTTCACACATTCTCTGGCATTTACAGCAATTCGCGGGTGGTATAGTTGGTTTAACTGAGACTATGAATTTATAAATCATAGTATTTAGGATCAACTACAACAATGAGAATAAAAATAAAGAAATAAACGTTGTGACATGCGCCACTTTTTATCTGGCGGCTTGAACTTAGTTTTCGGTGGCTTTTCTTTGAACTTTGTGGTTTATTTTGTCTTTGCGAGAAGGAAGTATCTTGGGGTAGCGGCAACTGATATAATTGCGGGGACACCCTTTGTCGGAGCGAGAGGGGTGTTCTTTTATGTGAATGTGTGACCGGCCGAACGCCCCTCTTCGGGGGTTGGAGCGGCATTAGCTTAACTAAGAATAAGATGAACTGTAAATTAAGCGTTAAAGTAATAAATAATCCATCAATAATTCAATGCAATTCATAGAAAATACAAAGAATTTACTTATCCCAATTAACGCGAAATTAGTGTCATTCGATGTAACTAGTTTATTTACGTCAATTCCAATAAATGAGTTACAAACAATATTAAATGATCATATTAATAATACGGTTTTACCTGATGAAATGAGACTACAATTACTCAGAACTATAAACGTATGCTTAAACCAAAATTACTTTTGTCATAACAATAATTATTATAAACAAGTCGACGGGTTACCTATGGGGTCGCCTATTTCTCCACTCCTAGCAGATATTTATATGAGTAACTTTGAGATCAATTTATTCAAGGACAAAATTTTCACAAATAAAATATTTTATTACACTCGTTATGTTGATGACATATTCGTGATTTGGACTGGAACAGAGCGACAATTAAACCAATTTTTAAACCAATTAAACAAAATAAATAATAAAATTCAATTCACTTTAGAGCTAGGGGACAATAACGGTTTAAACTTTTTATATATTAATATCACACTTAAAAACAACAAATTAGATTACAACATATATAGGAAACCAACCTTTACTGACACAATAATCAACGCCAATGCTTATCAATCTCAACAAATTAAATTAGCTGCCTTTTGCTCCTATGTATACAGACTTTTAAATTTTCCTCTCAATAAAAATAACTATAAAAAAGAACTGAATACTATTAAACACATAGCTAAGAATAATGGTTACAACCCATCAATTATAGATAGAATAGTGAATAATATGTCAAAAAAACTTATTACTAAACAATTATACGTAGGATCCAACGAAGAAAACTGTATGTATAGCTTAATTAACAATTGTGGTAAAGGTAGCCAAAAGATTTGTAATGAACTTAAAAAGTTAGGTATAAAAACAACAACTGTAAATAAAAATAACCTAGGAAAATTATTAGTTAATAATAAGCAAAATACTAATAGGCTAAAGAAAAGTGGAGTCTATAAAATAAATTGTAAAGATTGCGATGCAGTCTATATAGGACAAACAGGGAGAAGCTTAGAAATTAGGTTAAAAGAACATATAAAAAGTATTAAAGACGAACGTAAATGTACAGGTATTAGTACCCATTGTATAGAAACACCACATGATTTAGATGTCGAAAATATAAAATTGTTACATGTAGACAACAAAGGAAAAAGACTAACTTACTTAGAACAACTAGAAACTAAGAAGGCGCTCCAAAGAAAATTAAACATAACTAATGACCAAATAGATTTTAAAGAGACAATTGTATTAGATAAATATCTAGGTTTTGCCAATAATACCCCCACACACACAAATCTTAACACACACCAGTAGATATTTGTATATATGACCTAATTTAAGCTTTGATTTTTAGTAGTCATATTACTCTTGATAAAGGTTTAACAAACCGATACAATTGTAGAGTTTTTACAATAAAACACTGAAACATTAAAAAGCATTTCTTCATTATAATAAATAATATAAGGTATATTAACAGGCTATTAGTTTTTTTAAACAAAAAATGCTTATTTTTTATTAAATTAAAATATTCCAAAAGATTCAAATATTAAATTATATTAAAGGGAATTGCAAAGAAACAATTTACACAGCTGAGATTTATTAAAGAAATTATCTATAAGGTAAAAGTATGAAATAACAAAAAATATCCGATAAGCAATCAGATGAGAAAAGTAACTAAATTAAACAGATGCGTTATAGCAAAATTTAAAAGGAAATTATTAAAAGTAGTATAGATTCGCTGGTTCTGGGACACTTTTGAGGAGGGAAGTCCTTGACTTCGAACGAGTCCAAACTTGTTGAGTTTATGTCAATGACCTTAATTGGAGTACTGAATTTTTTCTGAATGAGTCAATGCCCTTAAGTGAACTTTATTTTTCTTACTTAGAGCATAACAAGAAAAAGCGGTTTAAGGTTCTTTATTAATAATTTAGTCTACAATCATTTGTACGTTAGAAGTGGGTACTTATTATACTTTATCCTTCCATAATTTCATCATCTCGCCGTTTCTGGGACACTGAGGAGGAGGAGGGAAGTCCTTGACTTCGAACGAGTTCAAACTTGTTGAGTTTATGTCAATTACCTTAATTGGAGTACTGAATTTTTTCTTCAATTTCTGAATGAGTCAATGCCCTTAAGTGAACTTTATTTTTCTTACTTAGAGCATAACAAGAAAAAGCGGTTTAAGGTTCTTTATTAATAATTTAGTCTACAATCATTTGTACGTTAGAAGTGGCTACTTATTATACTTTATCCTTCCATGATTTCATCATCACTATCCTCATAACTGCTGCTGCAGTAATCGCTCCCGACTCCTTCGCCAGCTCCAATGAGTTCACCTGTCATCTGCAGAATGTCATAATTTTCGACGTTGAAGAATTCTAAATCTTCTTCGTTTGGCAGGCCCTCGAAATACCTTCTGCATATATTTCTTGTACAGTAATTACCATTACCGTCGTAGAACTTTGCTATTACAATATAATTCTCAACGTCGGCGATGTTGTTGTTGCTGTAAACAACTACACCAACCGAAATCTGCTTGTAGTTAGCTATATTGTATTCAGAAAAAAAGTCTTCAAATTCTAAAAGTTCTAAATTTTCGTTGTTTTGTGGCGCAATATTGTCATTGTAGAAGTTTATGAAAATTCTACAGCCGCGGTTCATAATAAGATATGTCGATGCTTACTAAGTTACTGTCAACTAGCTACTGTTTTAATTTATTCTCATGCTCGAACGTTTATAGTATTTTCTATTACTAAAAAGAAAAAATGCAAAAGTGTAAAAAAAATTATTTTATCATTTTTGAAGATAGATACATCTGTAACCAATTTTTAAGAACAAAGACATTTTCTAATGCGCAATTATAGTACGAATCTTGAAAGAAGAAGTGGTAAGTGCAAACTGGAGTGGTTTTATAATTTGCGAGGAGTTTTGTTAAAGATGGGCACTCCAAATCCTCCAGATTGACGATGTTCTCTAAATGTGGAAATTCTTTCGATATCCACACCCGTTTCTCCAATCCTTTAACGTATACAGCAGCCGAATTACTTAAAATTTTACCTATATCAGTGACAGTCACTTGATAATCGTGATGCCCACTATTCCACCCTAACCCGTGATAGTTTCTAGTAAGCCACCCATTCTGACTCTTATATCGGGCTGTAAGTTGCGACCAAGGAAATGGTGGAGATAGTAAATACCATGATGTTTTCTCGTCGCAATTTATTCTACTGAAAGCGAATTCTTTAAAAAGGAAGATATTCCCCTCTGTCTTGAAACCTTGCACATCCACTATGAACTCCATGGAATTATAATACTTGGACAATGTTGATGGAAGGGTTGTAACGAACCATTCGATCGTGCAAAATTAAGCAGTAAGCAGCTGTATTTGCTGGAATCGCCTCATTAGTTTCAAAATCCAAGCGTACATCTATCGCCCCGGATTTTACAATTTCGTTCTGGTGTGAACAGTCGATTACAAATAAAGGAGCAACTTTCTTAAATTCTGACGGTTTTAACACAGGTTCGCTAACGGTTCCGTAATAAGACTGTTGGAATTGAGCATACATCTCGTATAATATAGAGAATTTGTTGTTTTTGAAATCAAGATGGAGATTGTCATAAGGATACATAGAAGAACCTAAATGCAATTTAATATTATAATCTATACTACTATTAAATACATACATTAATGTGAATTAAATCTTTGAACCATCTGCAAATTGCTTCAAATTAATGAGGAAAAAGGTATTGCTTTTGAGGTAATTTCTAGATGGTTTAAGAATTTAATTCTCACTCCTGTATTCAAAATCACCACTACTAAATGTTATTCAATATTTCATTGATAATAGGTATTAATAATAATATACATTAATTTGACGATTCAGTGACTTAGTAAGTACGTTTCGTCGATGTTGCTGTCATCGTGTCTCCGTAGCTTAGTCGTTTGAGCAATGTGATAGTTATTAGTGCGGATGGTAAGTTTCTTAATTTAATCTGGTTATTGACAACAGTTCGTTTTTTGGACAAAGTTTTCCTAATTTCTAAGTTTTCTAATAGGGTTAACTTTTTACTTTTTACGATATTGGTATGAAGGAATTTAAAAACTTAAACCCTTCAGCTCCAATGTTATATGATCTTCCTAAAATCCATAAAACCAATATGCCTATACGACCCGTGGTCTCTTACTTGAACGATCCGTGTTACAAATTATGCCGTTTTGTCAATTCTATTCTAATCAAGTACTTGCCTTACTTTTCTCCTCATAGTGTAAAAAATTCACTACAGTTCGCAGATAAGGTTAAGTCTTCGGAACTCCCTAATAATGTAGTTTCAGTATCTTTTGATGTTCCCAGCCTTTTTACATCCGTTTCAGTTAACAATTTATTTTCTATTTTAAAAGCTCATTATTCAATTCTGAGAATAACCTCATTAAACATTTCTTTTCGTGGTATCCGCACGTGGACGTGTATCTGGAAAGGCACCATGAGATAACATGATCTGTTTCTAACTTTTATAAATTCAATAGATAATAATTTAAAAATTTATAATTAAAAGAGAATCCAATAATACCCTAAATTTCTTAGACTTAAAATTAACAACTATCCGTATAAATTAACCTTTGAAATCTATAGAAGACCTACTTATACCCATACCATAATTCCCGTAAGTTCCAATCACCCGTGGCAAACCAAACTAGCTGTTCATTCATTGATAAATCGATTATTATTGTAACGACTTTTCTAGTAGAACTTATTTATTTAACGGATATTTATTTTACAACTATTTATTTAACATTTAAACACTAATAGAATACTTAAACACTAATAATAATTCAACGACTTATTTATATCACAAGGAAAATGCGTATTTATATCACTCGGTATATCGTAGTTCGCTATTTATATTACTTGTTCGGAAGCTCACTGTGAACTGACTGACTACTGGCCACGTCAACAGGTATTTATACTGATTAGGAACAATCCAGAAAGTTCCAGAATGACATACTAGACTTTACTGGAGTGCTTATTGTGTTCGTCTAATTTATGGCCTTGTTTATCGTCATCAAAGCGCCGACCGACGCCGGCATTCTTTGAGCTCCGCTTATCTGCTGTCGGATCTCGTTGCCGCTATCGCACACATATACGCTCGTTGCACTGGCCGCTCGCGCACACATATACGCTCATTACACTGCCCGCTCTTGCACACATATACGCTCATTACATTATGTTTACCTTTGTCAGTCACTAGTTACTCAAAAGAATTAAACATCATTAAATTAATCGCTAAAAACAATGGTTATAGTACGTTAATAGTTTATAAGCTAATTTGTAATAAACAATTGTCAAAAACTCCTACATAACTATGATTTTAGTGTTAATTCTACATGTATTGAACAGTTTATATCTCACCATTATATAAATCCTGTTAGTCATAAATATAAAAATAAAGTAAAGAAATTAGGTTTAATAGCTTTAGAAAATAACATACGCAGTATAAAACATACGTTAGTAAATATTAAAAAGAAAATACAATAAAACCAATACGTAAAAGATGTATTTACCAGTTGTCATATAATAAATATAACGCCATTTACATAGACCAGTCTGGTAGATCTATTTCAATCTGTTTAAAAGAGCATTTTTATAACATAAAGAAAAATAAAGTAAAAATGAGAAACTCACCCCCTAATTACTACACATTAGGTGTGGTATGGTGTGGTAATTAGGGGTGAGTTTCTTATTTTTACTTTATTGTAATTTTACCACGTTTCCTTGTTCTCTAAAGAAAAATGTATAAAAACTGGAAACTGGAAAGAATGTTGCACCTTATATAAACAACGATAATGTAAAAATCCTCCATACCAAAATTGGAAAAAGTAAAAAGTTGACCCTATTAGAAAACTTAGAAATTACGAAAGTTTTGTCCAAAAAACTAAATGTTGTCAATAACCAGTTTGAATTAGGAAACTTAAAATCCCCTCTACTACTAAGTTCGCTAAAATAACTAGGTATAAATTTGTTGTCGAGTGACAATAAATTGTTAACATTAATTATTGTTTTATTTATTTCACTTATTATTACGTAATGTATCACAAGAAATGCACCGCTGATAGTTTAGAAATGAAATAAGCAGAATCACAGAAAAAACGAGCAACTTGAATCACATGTTTGTAATACATAAATTATCGTTAGGCGATAAAAAAAGAAGTGTAAATGATTAAGAAAAACCCTTCTTCGGTACAAAATGTACCTTACAGGGTGCAATTCCTGCAATATAATAACTATTATTTCACCGTTAGAATAAATAAATAGATATGAAATATAAAAAATCTATCAATTTCTATTGTACGTGTCGTCTATCTATACTTTTTCAAGAAAATCGAAGCTGACACACGAGGGGTTGATTACATTTCCATCAAATTGTTGAAGGAATCGTAAGCTTCCGCTAATGTAAGTCCCGCTAAATTGCTCGCCGACCCTCCTACAATGTTTGTAACACTTTTTCGGATAGGTTTTCGATCACCTAACCACTGACTTTCTAGCAGTTCCTGCATGACATTTTATATAGTTTTAATAGTTCAGAGAATTTTTACGATAACGCTGCGAAGCATTGAGAACCAAAGTTCAAGATCCTATGCTATAAACGGTGATACTTTAATTGCTTGGCTATCGATGGAATTCGTGCCACTACTTTCACTTTGTGCGGAGTCACTATGTCCTGTAGCCATGGTTAGTTTAGTTTAATTCACTGGGAAACATGGCAGTAAGTCCTTTTTTTTCTTTGTTCTTACAGTTTATACTCACTTCAACGCTTGAATTATATTCATTTAACACAAAATTTGTTTAAAATGTGTATAAAAACATGGAAAAGTTATGAATAAAACGATAATAATAAAAAAGTGTGTTCTTGCAAATGGTAGACATTTCGAGAACATCGGATTATTGTTATTGTCCTGGTTTAAGCATTAAGGTATGTAGTAAAAACTAAATTTGGGACTATCACAATTATGATTAACTACTGAAAATTTGAAAAATATCATTTTCTTTCGATGTTACGGAAACATAATGTGGGAGAAAAACAAGATGTTTTCAATTTTGACCGATATGGCAGATATGGCGCCCATAAGAAATAAGAAAGGTAGTCATATTCTGATTGAAGAAGTATAGCAGTATACAAAATAACACATCGCCAAATCTGCGTTTGAAATCGGATACGATACCACGGCTCATTCTGAGCTCATGAAGGAGGCCCCCCTCCTTCATGAGCTCTTCGAATGTGGGCTCGGAATCTGGCAATCTGACCTTCGCGTCTTCTTCATTTGTGCCGGCAAAGGGAGCCAGGTGATTAAAATGGACCATCTTCGACTTCCCATTTGGAGTTCTCTTAATTTGGTAGATCACGTCATTAATCCTCTTCACTACTTCGTAGGGCCCTACCCAATTCTGTTGGAACTTAGGTGATAGTCCACGGCGATAACGAGGATTATACAACCAAACAAGATCTACAGTTTGGTAACCAACTGCTGTGGCCTTGATATAGTAGTATTCTTTAATCCTGTCACTAGCAATATGCGTATGCAGACGAACCGACTCGTGGACATAGTTAAGCTTTCTTCGGAGGTTGGTAACATAATCTTCTCCAGGCAAGTCATCTCTTGGTTTACAGATGAATTTGAGGTCACAAGGTAGTCAGCTCCCTTCCAAAAAAGACACTGGCAGGTACCTAATTGGCCAGTCGTTTCGTGGACAGATGAACGGTATGCCATTAAAAATAAATCAAATAGCGGTCCCAGATGATCAGACACTACCTTGGAGAGATATTTAATTAAGGTCCGGTTCATTCGTCCAACCATGCGTCCCATTTAGGATGGAGTGGAGTAGTTCGAGTTTTCTTTATTCCTAGGAGTTCGCATATTCATATTCTTCAAGTCTTCTTCTTGGTCTTGTCTTATATTGTCAGGTTAGGTTAGGTCTCAACGATTACTGTGACGCGTCGAATTATTCTTATTCTTTTCCATTCGATCATGCTTTCAATCTGCTTGACAGAATCTTCTGGAAAGTGCATCGGAATTCTTGTGCCCTGTTCCAGGCCAGTGCTCTACGTCAAAGTTATATTTCTTCTTCTTATCGAGCTACCTGGCCCTCCGGATTGTTGACATTCAGCCAAGCCAAGCCACTTTTAAACTGGATGATCGGTGCATAGGATGAATTTCCGTCCATACAGGTATTCGTAAAAGTGTTATACACCTTTGACCACAGCCAGCATCTCTCGTCTAGTGACACAGTAGTTTCTTTCAGATTTTGACAAGGTCTTGCTAAAATATCCGATTACCTTCTCTTGGCCATCTTGTAACTGCGAAAGAACGGGTCCCATTCCCATTACTGGCGTTGGTGTCTAAAATCAAAATTCCATTGGGCCGAGGATATACCACTACGGGGGCTGTGATTAAAGCCTGCTTCAAAGTCTTAAATGGCGTTTGACAATACGAATCCCAATGAAATTTGCGATCACTTTTGGTTAAACGTGTCAAAAGTTAGGCGATACTGGCGAATCTATGAGCATAGCGACGATAATACGTGCACAAACCCAAGAAGCTTCTTATGTCGTGAACATTTTCAAGCACTGGTCATTCCTTTACGGCCTTTATATTCAACATGTCTCAAGTAAGAAACTTCTTCGCGGAAAATGTGGTACTTTCAAATTGGTTACACGTAACAGCTGGAATACTGCTTGCAAATTCTGCAGGTGTTTTTATTAAAGGTACTTCCAATTATTATGAAGTCATCCAAGTATACGAAGTAGGTCTTTCCAATTTGGTCGCCCAAGATTTCCTCCATCAACCTTTCGAACGTCTCCGGGGCATTGCATAACCCGAAAGAGATAACTGTAAACTGCCATAGGCCCGTGCCGATCGATAATGCGGTCTTTTCTTGGTCGGCGGAAACTTGCCAGTATCAGCTTTGTCGAGTGTGGAAAACATTTTCGAGCCAGCAAGCATATCCAAGGTGTCACCAATTCGTGGTAGTGGATAACTGCCTTTCTTGATTACGTTGTTGAGCTGTCGGTAATCCACACAAAAATGGGTTGTCCCATCTTTCTTCTTTACAAACACTACCTGTGACATCCATGGACTGGAAGATGGTTCAATTTCGCTCTTCTTCTTCCTTCTTCGCCAGGAGCAATCGTCTAGGCCTTTGACGAATAGGATGCGCATTACCGATATTGATCTTATGTTTTACGTTATTAGTCCTTCACCTACCATTCTTGTCAGTTTCAAAGACGTCGACATTCTGACAGAGTAGATGTTTCACTTTGCATTTCTGCTCATTGGTTATATTCTTACAATATGTATCAATGACTCTACTTCTCTCAGCAGCTACTGTTTCAGAATCCACCTCTCGGGTAACAGCTTCCTGTCCATCCTTTATTAAATTTAGGGAAGGTTCGCCGCAACTCCAACCTCTTAATTTTCGAGTTTCTTTGTCGCACTTGGAGATGACTCAGCGCACGGTTTCTTTTAAAAATTCTGACGAATCCGTTTCTTCACACAGTAACCATTCCCTGTTTGCTATAGGCACGTTTAACCGTTTCGTACTCCAAAGCACGAGCCAAAGCATCAGCTAGCGCCTTAGGTCGGTCGAGGCGTATCCGTTGTTGAGTGTTATTATCCCGAAGTCCATCAGTAAATGCTTCCATTGCCAACCTTTCCATCTATTCCTCTGGAGTATATGTACAGGCCAGTCGAGAGAGTCTTGCAATATCGGCCTTGAATTCTTGCAGGGATTCCGTTTACTTCTGCTGATGGGTTTTCAGTTGGATATGATACAAAGCTGTTAAGTGTGCTCCACCATAACACAACTCTAACGGTTTTATCAACTGTTCATATTCCGCCAGTTTTTCTGGGGATAGGGTGTTCAAAATTTGACATGCATCTCCGCGGAGCGCAATGGTCAACGCAGTTGTTTGCCTTGGCAGCCGCCTCGAATTGCTTGTGGTATCTGTTCCATGAGGACTTCCCGTCAAACGTTGGTGGTTTTACTCGTGTTTTTGACAATATACTGCTTCCTTGGCTGATTTGGCGGACTTCGTTAAGTGTACTAGTTGCGCCACTTAAACAAACGACATGTTCGAGCAACAATTTTGTCACATTTCCCGCGTATGTAAAATAAATCTAAAATTTCTACGTTTGTGTAATTTCCGACATCGTTTTCAGTTTTAACTTACGTAATTGACTCTTTTTTCTTTTGTGATTCAGAAAGATCACACACTTTCAAAAAAGTAAGGAAGAAGACATAAATAATTATTGTCTTTATTTTATCTACAATTGCTATTGTTCTTGTTTTATTGTACTATTTACTCGTCGAACAAACATTACTATAAAAACAAAACAAAATCTATTAACAATGAAACATAGAGTGACATTTAGTAGTAGTGATTTTAAATATATTTTTAATGAAATCCTTGAACCGTTTACAAATTAGCTCAAAAGCAATAGCTTTTTTCCTCATTAATTTGAAGTAATTTGTAGATCATTCAAGGATTTAATTCACATTACTGAATTTAAAATCATCACTACTAAACATTACTCAATATTTCATTGTTAATAGATATTAATAATAATATACATTTATTCGACAATTCAGTGATTTAGTAAATTATGATTGCTGTCATCATGTCTTCGTAGCTTAGTGGTTACTACAATGGCGCGTAAAGCCAGAGACCCGGGTTCGAATCCCGCCGAGGGCATGATGACAGTGATAGTTTTTTTCTCATTAATTTGAGGTAATTTTTAGATGGTTGTTGGATTTAATTAACATTAATGTATCCAAAACACAATCGCCGAACGAAAACAGTGGCTAATGCTATATTGAGAGATTGTTCAAAAATTCTAGAAAATTGCGAATTTCTCAAAAACTGTGGGTAGCAGATACCAACAACTCTATATCAGTAAAAAGGAAATTTAATTCTACACTATACGACGTTAAAATAATATGGTGTTTCGTTAAAAAAAAAATAAGTTATTCCCGTTTGAATTTTTGAAAATTGGTTTCGATAAATTTCATAGTATTTGAAAAGTACATGTGTGTGCAATATTAGTGGATAATAGCTTATTTCCTTCTCAATCTAAACGTAAAAACCGCATCCCCGTTAGTGCTTTTTTTACCGAGATATTCAAAGTGGTGTTAAACGCTGCAAAACGTCATTTTTTTAAACGAATTTTAAATAACTCCGAAACGGTACAACCTAGGTCCCATGTATTGTTAATAAACTAACATTTATTTTATATATGTAATTTAAAAAGGCAATAATATATAGGAGTTTCCATTTAAAATAACGAAGTTAGGGTACCTTTCCGGTATAATCGGAAGTTCGCTGTATTTAAAAATATTTTTACGCTATTCTATGCTCAATTTGTGAACTTTGTAAGTTTGTTTGTTGTTCTTCTTTATGTTTGTTTGAAGTATTTTTCCCATTATTTTGAAACGTACTTGTGTTACCTACATACCGATTCGACCATGTATATATATATATATATATATATATATATATATATAAATATTAAATTCGTTTTTCAATAAAATAGAAATAACAAAAGAGCACAGTTATACTTGTAGTGCACGTTTGCTATTGCAACATGTAATATTGATATTGTAATAATTAGATATTCTAAAACGTACTGGAACGGTTTCCATTTTTAACATTTATTTTGAAAAATTATAAATTTACTAAAAACTAATCTATGAATTTTTAAGAAAGCGAAGACTATGCACTCTTATTTCATAGATACACATATATTTTTTATGAAATGGTTGAGAAGTAATAAACAAAGTTTGCAATCCTTATCAAGTTACAAGAAAAGATTAAAAAACTTAAAAGTTAAATTAGTATACTTACATAGGATTCTAAACTTTACAATACGATAAATTTTGGTAAAAAGAATTGGACAATAATCATATTAACCATGATGGCGAGTAGCAGACCACATGTGCTTACTTGATATAAGTAAACCTAAATTTAAATTCTAGGAAAATAAAAACAAAATAAAGCACAGGGAGAAACAGCAAATTAATTCCTCATAACTAAATTAAAATGAAATTCTAGAATAAAAATGTAATAATTCTAAATTAAAAATTCTTACTTAACCAAAGGTTGAGGTGCTTCTGATTATCTAATAACTAAACTGTCAAAATGTAAGAAAAAAACATACGACGGGTTGCACTCCGGGAGTGCCGGCAGAAGTGAAAACTTGAATATTAACGTTGTGCATTTTTGATATTTTGGAATGGTTAGGGAATAATTTTGCACGAATTGCTTTAATTATCAGTATAAAAGTACTATCATTTATGTGGTAGAATACAATATTTATTTATTGCGCTATCGTACACAAACATGACAATTTATATTACAAAAAAAAGTTTATCTCTCAGAAAAATCAACTTCCATCCATAATTTCGACGACTTTTTCACCATAATTATTACCAGAACCATCATCGCCAATCTCTAAAACTGATACGATCGGTTTATGATAGCTGAAGTAAGAAACGAACAGTTTTGATTCGAACCTATTTAAATGTCTAATAAAGACCGCATACATTTTCGCCGCGCCGTAGAAAGAGAGGGGGATACTTCCTCTCCTACGCCGCGTCGGCTGTCTATTCTCCTCCATCTTACGAATTTTCGATCAGGTCACGAGTCCCGACGCGAGTTTAACATTTTTTACCCATTACAAAAAAAGTGTACAACGCCACTAAAGAAGTTTTCACTTCAAAAAAAAAAAAAAAAACATAAAGTATATGGTTCAAATATACAAAATTTTGAACTGGTTGCAAAAGATTAAAAGCTGAAATTAATAAACGGTGAAACGTCTCGACCGATTCTTATGATTTTTTTATGCGTATTTGGTAGGTATGAGAATAGGTCGTACATTTCATACCGCGAAGTGATTAGGATATTACTATGCAATTTTTTTTGAGAAAAGCCTTATTGGCAGAACGACGTTTACCGAGTCAGCTAGTATATATGTTACCGGAAATGTCAGTTGTGCAGTCAAACTTAGTGTAACGACTTTTCTAGTTTAACTTATTTATTTAACGAATATTTATTTATATTAAGTTGGTTTATAACTATTTTATTTTTGTTATGGAATACAACATTTACAACTCGATCGTCAGGACTAAAGTGTCCTCAATTCTTTTGTTTCAAGCTTACCAAATTGTTCAATGCCAATAATGTTTACAAAATACTTCCGCCGTACTGGCGACATGATTTAATAATATGTCTAATCTAAACAGCTTTCGCAGTAATCGTAACAATAACAGTTGTTCTTAATTGTTTATTTTTCACTTATTATCGGGAGCCATATAGTTCATAACATTCGGCCATCCTGCGGGTTTCACGTCCACGTAAAAGGGGATGGACAGCCTTCATTGGTGTTGATTTATGTTGCACTTCGTTGGTTCTAGGTTGTTTTTTTTTCTGTAACGTTAATATTATTTGCAGTATCAATGTTTATATTTTAGGAGTGGTCGCAGCCTCTGAAAGTACCGAATACTACAACGTTGTTTCTTCTTGTCCTTTTTTTTTTAATAAGAACTTCGGCAGCACCCTGCCTTACAAAATATAAATTCCGGCAGCACCCTGCCATGCAAAATATAAATTCCGGCAGCACCCTGCCATGCAAAATATAAATTCCGGCAGCACCCTGCCTTATACTTTCAGAGATCGAACCCCTCCACTTAGTTGTTTATACAATGTGTTGCAATTGCTATCTTTTAATTAATCGTGTTGGAATAACCTTATTTTGCAGCCTCCTGTTCGTCATTACTTTCTGAGTCAGAGCTGTCAGAGCTATCAGAATTATCAGAAACACCCGGTATACTACCATACCGGCGCAGACTGTCGGCCGCTACCACGGTCTTAAAATTCTTATAACCACGCAGTCCTTTGACGCTTCTAATCTTGTACCTATTGTTGTCTAATACTTTTACAATAACATAGGGGCCGGAGTACTGGCAATCAAGTTTTCTGTTTATTCCTGCTTGGTTACAAGAAACCCCCTTTTTCCATAAGACCAGTTCGCCCTTTTTGTACCGATTTGGTACTCGGTGTTTCTTGTCATGTCTCTCTTTCATTTGTATAGCTATCTTTTCAAGAGCCCTACCTGCAGCTTCGCGCCTAATTTTGACATTAGCAGGTTCAATTGATGTAGTTTCTATATCGTTTAACAAATGACCTTTATAACCGAACATTAACTCAAACGCAGTGTTTTTAGTACTTGAATTTACCGTATTATTTATTCCCCACACTACATCAGTTATTTTTTCATCCCAATATTTTTCATTATCTATTGAGGGTTTGATTGCATTCAAAAAGGTTCTATGGAAACGCTCCACTTGGCCATTTGCCCGGGGAGTGCTAACAGCGTTTTAATGTGTTTAATTTGTTTGTCATGAATGAATTCAGAAAATTGATTACTTGTAAAAGCAGTACCCCTGTCTGATATTATTCTTTTAGGATATCCGAAGAAAATACCAAACACTTGTCGCAAATGCCTAATACATTCTTTTGAGCCTACTGTCTTACAAGGAATTACAACAAAGTATTTAGAAAATGCGTCAATTAGAGTTAATGTATACATATTTCCGGATGAACTTTTTGGGAAGGGCCCAACATGCTCAATGTAGACCGTTTCCATAGGTTTGTTGTTTTTGTGAATTGGATGTAGTTCTCCCTCACTTTTACCATAATTGCCTTTTTTGTAAGCGCAGTCAATACACAAAGAAACGTATTTTTTAATAAATCGAGTCATTCCCGCGAACCAATAATTTTTCATTCGGTTATTTTTTATTAGATATTCCTTAAGATTTTCACTACCGTCCGAATTTATTTGATCTATAATATTTTTTAAAGAATCGTCTTGTAATTGAACCGTTAGGAACCAATCATCTATGTTTGTGATACGTGTAATGTCTATGGTTGTTACAGGTTTTCAACTCAATGCGTCAACGTGACTCATTAATTTTCCGGATTGATGGCAAATTTCAAAGTCAAAGTCTTGAATTAATAGCCACCACGCTATTCGCGGTAAAAGGTCCCTCTTGTTAAAAGTATAACGGACCGCACTGCAATCCGTTATGATTTTAAAATGCAAACCTAATAAATATATTCGAAAGCGTTTAAGAGATTCAACTACTGCCAGAGTTTCAAGTTCATAGCTGTGATAAACTTTTTCAGCGTTGCTTGTTACTCTACTAAAGTAAGCTACAGGTCGCTTATCTCCGTTCGTTTGTTTTTGTACCAAAATTCCGCCTAATCCTTTACAACTCGCGTCGGTGTGCACCTCGGTTTCTAAATTTGGATCGTATGATGCTAATATTGGTTTGGCTATGAGTTTGCTTTTTAAGACATCGAATGAATTTTGTTGCATTTCACCCCATTCCCAACGACTATCTTTTTTTGTTAGATTGGTTAAAGGACTAGCTATTACTGCAAAATTTTCTACAAATTTTCTAAAATTCCTGAGGCTGTAAGTGTGTGTCCTAAATATTCAATTTTGGATTTTAAAAATGAACATTTCTGTAAATTAAGTTTTAGACCGGATTTGTATACTATTTCGAGTACTTTTTCTAACAAATTGAGACCTTCGCTGGTATTAATTGATGGAATTAGAATATCGTCCATATAGGCAAGAATGTTTTCGTGGCGTAGACTACTAATAGTTTTGTTTATTAATCGTTGGAATACTGAAGGAGCATTCATTAGTCCGAAAGGGGTTTTCAAATACTCATAGTATCCTTCTGTCGAAATGAACGCTGTTTTATTTATTGAATCGGCTGCCACGGGAATCTGATGGAATCCCTGACTGCAATCTAAACTAGTGAAATATTTTTTATTAGCTAAACCGTTTAACTGTTCCTCAATATTTGGCATTGGGAAAACATCTTTAATTGTGTTTTTATTATGAGCTCGATAGTCTACACAAAGACGATAATCACCGTTTTTCTTTTTAACTAAAATTACCGGACTCGCGAAGTCTGACTGTGATTCACGAATTATACCGGCATCGAGCATTTCTTCCACTTTGTTTTGTACTATTTCTCTCTGTTTAAAAGGCAATCTATAGGGCTTATAACATACAGGCTTGGGGTCTTTTAAAGTAATAGTCATTTCTACATCTTTAACAGCTCCCAACTCTTTCATTGTGCTCGCAAAACAGTGTTTCCACTTATTTAATAAACTACTCAATCTACTTCGCGCCTCTGACTCTAATGACTCATCAATATCTACATCAGTAATTTTTATCTCGTCAGTATAGATTACATGTTTACTGCTCCTCGCCAACGAAACGTTTCTCTCCTCGATTTTTCCATCGGAACATGCATTCCTTCGAGTTAACAGTTGTCCTTTCTCAAACAGAACGCTTCGAGTACCCATGTTTGAAATCAACACTCTAGTGAACGATGTATACCCGACAGTATGAAGATTATCGCTTGGCCTAGCTGGTAACACTTCGCATCATGGTACACACTATCCTCGTGCAAAATATTGTTTATTTTCACTGGCACTAACTTTGTACTATCGGCGGGGATTTCAACATTTTCCATCAACACTATCTTAGGGCGCTCTTCAGTTTCATTAAGAGCAATTCCGTCCATTGTTAACGAGAATTCCGTTTCCAGACAACACTTAACATACCGCCCTCCGAACCCTTTTAATACGGTGTCACGTTGTTTTGTAACAAGTTTCAGTTTATTTGCAATAGTTGTTGTAATAACATTCACTTCGCTTCCGGTGTCTATAAATCCAGTCACATTAATTCCATTTATTTTGCAGATTTTCTTATATGTGTTACTTGCTGTCGTATAGTTTACCACTGTTTTAATGTTTTTCACATTGTCGCGTCTATCATTTTTATTTGTTTTGGAAGGACAGTCAACACTGAAATGTCCCTGCCTATTACACGTATAACACCGTGGACTGTAACGTTGCCAGTTTTTCGACTTATGTCCGGTTTTCCCACAATTGTAACACCTCACGTCACTGATTAGATTGAAGTTGTTGTGGTGTCTTTGTCCAGAAAATGACGGCGAATCGATTCTTAGTCGTTTTGTAAATGTACTCGCAGGAGATTTGTAATTGTCCATAGGGGCAATGAAACCAGCATATAATTCATCGGCTGTTGCACATTGGAACGCCCGTGCGTTAGCCTGTAGTTCTAAAGGTAACCCTTTTATTACACAAGAAATTGTCGCTTCGTTGTCCAACCGACATTGCTGTGCTGGGCAATTTTTGAATGGTAATAGTGGGTCATAGTTTCATCAGGGCGTTTATGTCGAGCAACCAATTCTTCCAGTACTGTGGCATAGCCCGTAAAACGTGGAAATGCTTGAGTCAGTGCGGTTTTCCATTGCAACCATGTTTTATCATAATCATCCAATCTATTGTACCATTCTCGTGCCGCTCCCCTTAATTTGAATTGCATATAGCACGATTTTTCGTATTCGGACCAATTATGTATCTGTCCGAGTTGTTCGATTTTTTGCAGCCAGGATGTTGCCGTTAATGCTTTCTTATCAGGATCAAATTCGGGCAAAATATCCCCTTTTAAGATGCTAATGGAACGGCTGGAACGATTTACTTCATTGTCAGGTTCCACTTGATGGTTTTCCATTTCCGATGAAGAATGTGTCGTTTGTCGTATTATGGCAGCGTTTATGCGTCTTTCGATTTGCTGTTCCAAAAGACGCTCATAAAGTCTCTCAGGATTTTCGTTTTCCAATATTTCTTCTGGTTCTGCCATTTTTTTTAAAAATGTTTATATCACTCTTTTTTTTTTGCACTTTTGGTGGGACCGTTGGTACATATATCCCACTCCTGAATTATTAAGTTGGTCTATAACTATTTTATTTTTGTTATGGAATAAAGCATTTACAACTCGATGGTCAGGATTAAAGTGTCCTCAATTCTTTTGTTTCAAGCTTACCAAATTGTTCAATGCCAATAATGTTTACAAAATACTTCCGCCGTACTGGCGACATGATCTCGGATCTTGTCGCCGCTCTCGCATACATACATCTCGTTACATTAGGTTTGCATTGTCAAAGTGCGGATTGCCGGCTCGCTTTAGGCAAAGTCTGAAACAGCTAACAATTTCGGACTTTACCTGCGCTGTGATACGGTCCGAAATATAATCTTCCAGTCACTGTCGTGGTTATTGTATACATATGAGTATAAGAAGCAAAGCAAATTGTAATAACATAATTTAATTCTAGTGTATAATATTTATTTATTTATTTATTTAAACCAGAAAAAATTTACATGATACATTATTATCACAAGTACAATAGTATATAGTAAATCCGCAGAGATGACAAAGTTATCTGTACGCGGTCTGGTTCCTTAAATTATTACTTAAATAACTATAACTAAACCTACTAACTATATACGCAAATAAACTTTCCCTTAATGAAACTGTCAAGTACTATGCAACATGATCATGCAATTAGGTGAAGAGGTTATGGTAAGAAAAGGTATTCCTAACTGAATTTTGTTTTAATTCATACAATCCTTAAACGCTTTATCTATCCAATTTATAAAATAGTGGTGTCTTCCTAGTTTATGACATGACCTTTTCTATGACAATGTTTGAAAATAACAGTCAGGTTTATCTTGTGTTCGCTTTAAGTTGGCGTCTTGTTTAACCCACATAAGTGCATTTATAATTATTAGAGTAAGAGTCAGCCTTGTATACTACATTGGTATTATCTAATTTTTCAAGTTTGCCTTTACCAGCACCAACAATCCTGTCAAGTTTATTAGTTGTGTTGTCGCCCAGTTTGAGACGACTCCTTAAAACTAAGGGTGCTTCTTTCTTCTTTTATATTTAGGATGATTAATGATAATTGAAACGACTTTAGATATATATACATTTTCCGGGCTATTGTGCCGTGGTCGACATCTTCCTCCTCCTCGTTGCGACGTTTCGCCAGATCTTGCTTCTGGCATCTTCAGGCAGGTTACTTATCTAGACGATTTGTAACTGTTTGCTCATGCTTCTTGTTACCCTTCTTATACCTGTGTTTCGTCTCGTATCACTTGTTATGGTGGTGGAAACAGGTCCAACGGCGCTTTGGGGGGCGGAGCCAGGTTCCGGTTCAGTGCTGTTGATTCTAACGGTGGCGTTTGTAGTGACTGTGTCATCTGGTAGTTGTGATTTGGGCTGCTTGTTTTGAAGGATCCCGTGCCATATCCGACTAAGCTGATACCCGTTGTCCTTGTTGGTGTTATCTGGATGTTGGTATATCTCGATAGCTTCTCTTCTCACCAAGCGGTGGAATCCAGATAGTCTGGCGAGGACTTCGGTTTGGTTAAAGTTGACCTGATGTCCTTCGGTTAAGGCGTGCTCTGCAATTGCTGATCGCTCTGGTTGGTTCAGTCGGAGATGACGTTCATGTTCCCGTTTCCTTGTCAGGACAGACCTCCCTGTCATACCGATGTAGACTTTTCCGCATTCACAAGGAACTTTGTAGATCCCAGGTGTTAGTAAAGGATCCAGTTTTTGCTTCACAGGACGTAGAAAACTGGATATCTTGGTGGTGGGTGTGAAGATAGTTTGGATTTTCTTTTTTCGAAGAATTTTGGCAATTCGGTCTGTTACATCCTTCACATATGGTAGGTATGCTTTATCCATTCGTTCCTCCTCTTGTTTGTTACTATGTGAACCACGTCGGGGATTGATGGCTCGCTGGATTTCTTTCCTATTGTAGCCATTCGCAGTAAGTGCTTCTGTGAGATGGTGAAGTTCGGCGTTGAGATTCTCGGGTTCTGCGATGGCCTTAGCCCTGTGTACTAGGGTTTTAATGACTGTCCCTTTCTGTCGTGGATGGTGGTTGGAATCCGCGTGAAGATACCTGTCGGTGTGAGTCGGCTTCCGGTATACTGAGTGCCCTAGGCTTCCATTTTCTCTGCGGTGCACCAGCACGTCAAGGAAGGCGATTTTCTTGTTGTCTTCCATCTCCATCGTGAATTTTATGTTTTCGTGGATCGAGTTGAGGTGTTGTAGGAATTCATATAGTTTATCCTCACCGTGAGGCCATACAGCAAACGTATCATCCACGTAACGTAGCCAAAGTTTAGGCTTAAGGCTGGCTGTATCCAAAGCTATCCTTTCGAAGTCTTCCATGAAATAATTGGCAATCATCGGACTTAGCGGGCTTCCCATGGCAACACCATCCTGTTGTTCCCAGTACATGTCATTCCAGGTGAAATAGCTTGAGGTAAGACAGTGATGGAATAAGTTGATTTCCGCTGTGTTAAAGTGAGAATGTAACAGCTTAAGTGTGTCTGCGACCGGTACTTTCGTGAAAAGAGACTCTACGTCGAAGCTGACTAGTATATCCGATGGAGTAAGTTGTACCTCTTTGATGATCTGGACGAAGTGTTGTGAATTGACTACATGGTGTTCGGTGTTTCCCACGAACGGCTTCAGCATTGAGGACAGATGTTTGGACAGAGCATACGTTGGTGACCCGATGGAACTGACGATTGGACGCAGAGGTACTCCGGGCTTGTGGATCTTTGGTAAACCGTATAGTCTAGGTGGTCGGCTGTCCGATGGCTGGATGCGCTTTATAGTATCGGCGTCCCAATCAGTTCGTTTCAACAATTCCTTGGTTCTTCTCTCCACGAGTGTTGTAGGATCACGTTTTTGTTGTTTATATGTCTCTGGTGTGAGTAAGCCTTCCAATTTCGTGTTGTATTCTTTTGTGGACATGATGACAGTTGCATTCCCTTTATCGGCTTGTAGAACCACTATTTCCTCATTCATCCGTAGTTCACGAAGCGCTTTTCGCTCCCCACTGGTGAGGTTGGATTTCGGTGGCTTGGCTTGGCGAATTATACGACAACTTTCCGCCCGGACTTCTTCAGCTTCCGTTGTTGGTAGTGTGCGCAGAGCGGTTTCTACTTGAGTGATGATTTCTTCCGTCGGGATGGTGGTAGGAGTTACGGCGTAATTACCACCCTTAGCAAGGGCACACTTCATGTCATCCGTTAGCTCGAATGTACTTAGGTTTATGACGGTCTTCTTACGATCCAGGGTCGTTTCACTTCTCCTAGGCGACAGTAATTTGTCGAATTTTTTCAATTGAATGGTTTTTGTTCGGTCTCCATGTTTCTCGGCAACCCTTGATGTCATTGTATCGATGCGGTTCCAGAGTTTCGGTTCCATGATGTGAGCCAACTTTAAGTGGATCTTGTATAGCTCCTTCGATACGCGGTCTATATCTCTCCTTGTCGTATGTAACTGCTCTCTCACCAGTGCTTTGCTTGTCCTCTCGTAGATCCTCCTCGCGGCAGCAGTCTGTACGGTCTGGCGTAGTTGTAAATACTTCGGGATTACTCCTTGGTCCCTGCAGCGGCTTAAGAAGGTCAAGTTGCAAAGAAGCTGTACTTTCTTCTTCCGCAGTTTTTCCAGTCGTCTAACTTCGATGTGGACTTCCTCCCCGTAGAGGTTTATCACTGTAGTTTTCAGGCTTTCACGGCCGGCGTTGTATTTAGATATATATACATTTTCCGGGCTATTGTGCCGTGGTCGACATCTTCCTCCTCCTCGTTGCGATGTTTCGGCAGATCTTGCTTCTGGCATCTTCAGGCAGGTTACTTATCTAGACAATTTGTAACTGTTTGCTCATGCTTCTTGTTACCCTTCTTATACCTGTGTTTCGTCTCGGATCACTTGTTATGGTGGTGGAAACAGGTCCAACGGCGCTTTGGGGGGCGGAGCCAGGTTCCGGTTCAGTGCTGTTGATTCTAACGGTGGCGTTTGTAGTGACTGTGTCATCTGGTAGTTGTGATTTGGGCTGACTCACACCGACAGGTATCTTCACGCGGATTCCAACCACCATCCACGACAGAAAGGGACAGTCATTAAAACCCTAGTACACAGGGCTAAGGCCATCGCAGAACCCGAGAATCTCAACGCCGAACTTCACCATCTCACAGAAGCATTTACTGCGAATGGCTACAATAGGAAAGAAATCCAGCGAGCCATCAACCCCCGACGTGGTTCACATAGTAACAAACAAGAGGAGGAACGAATGGATAAAGCATACCTACCATATGTGAAGGATGTAACAGACCGAATTGCCAAAATTCTTCGAAAAAAGAAAATCCAAACTATCTTCACACCCACCACCAAGATATCCAGTTTTCTACGTCCTGTGAAGCAAAAACTGGATCCTTTACTAACACCTGGGATCTACAAAGTTCCTTGTGAATGCGGAAAAGTCTACATCGGTATGACAGGGAGGTCTGTCCTGACAAGGAAACGGGAACATGAACGTCATCTCCGACTGAACCAACCAGAGCGATCAGCAATTGCAGAGCACGCCTTAACCGAAGGACATCAGGTCAACTTTAACCAAACCGAAGTCCTCGCCAGACTATCTGGATTCCACCGCTTGGTGAGAAGAGAAGCTATCGAGATATACCAACATCCAGATAACACCAACAAGGACAACGGGTATCAGCTTAGTCGGATATGGCACGGGATCCTTCAAAACAAGCAGCCCAAATCACAACTACCAGATGACACAGTCACTACAAACGCCACCGTTAGAATCAACAGCACTGAACCGGAACCTGGCTCCGCCCCCCAAAGCGCCGTTGGACCTGTTTCCACCACCATAACAAGTGATCCGAGACGAAACACAGGTATAAGAAGGGTAACAAGAAGCATGAGCAAACAGTTACAAATCGTCTAGATAAGTAACCTGCCTGAAGATGCCAGAAGCAAGATCTGCCGAAACGTCGCAACGAGGAGGAGGAAGATGTCGACCACGGCACAATAGCCCGGAAAATGTATATATATCTAAATACAACGCCGGCCGTGAAAGCCTGAAAACTACAATTGAAACGACGTTCAATATAAACACTGACTTTATTGACGATGATGCTCAACTATTACTCTTGACTGGCTAAACAACTACTGACTAATAACTTACTACAATCTAATATTTATAACATTCTTTTAATTGTGTAATAAGAGATCAAAGCTCAGGCAATGGACGCGTGATCCGCCCCATTGCTCATCTCACACTTTATTTACATTTCCCATGAAAGTTCCTAATAATGCAATAGTTTCGGCTTAAATTGACAAGCCACTGATAAGAATTATAATAAACAAAAACCCGAACTAAGAATATATTAAACTGAAATTTTGAATAAGTATCGAAATAGTTTAGTTTTTAAATTATATAAAAAGATTTATAATTAATTATTATTGGTCTACAACAGTTGCTTTGTATACAGTTTGTATACTATATTTATTTAAGATTTCTCTAAGTTTGTTTGAAAGGCCAACGATGTAGAAAAAAGTAATAGCTTTATTGAATTTAAAATTAAAGTTATTGGAAGGAAAAGTGTTATTGTTGTTGTTAGAATTATTTTCTGAACGCCCTGTATACATTTTTGAGTTTACCTTTGTCGGTGCGTTAGCTTTGAGATTCAGCTATTACTATTTAAAATTTTAACATACTAGGTTATATTTTGACGAAGTTCTGATGTTTTATAATTTGGGTTGCGGCAGTGATTTTTTTTCTATAAATTAAATTATCTCAGAAACCGCTCATGGTAGGTATACATATTGGTTGACAAAGTCCCCTTAAAATTTTGTTTTCAAAGCGAATTCGTCATAAAAAATATACCATTCCATTCAAAATGACAAAGTAGCGCTATTTTAATTTAGAGGAGCCTACCTAATAACATTACTGCTCAAATTTTTAATGTTCAAATCGAAGTGGTCGACCACCGCGTCTTAGGTGGGACACCCTGTATATTGGATTATATATTATGTTAGACATTAGTAAGATTTGTGTATATGAGTTTCATTATGATTATATGTCACGGCGGTTCGGTAGTCATGCGTGAACGATTTGAATTGTAACGATGTTTTCTAAGGGATAAAGAAGGACATAGACCGTTTCGATACCTCCGACTACTCCGCTGACAATGTTTACAAAAAATCCCTTGTGTAAATAATAAAGTAATGGGTTTAGTGAAGGGCGAAATGAATGGACAGATAGTGAATGATTTGTAGATTTAAGGTCTAAAATGTATGGTGAGCGAGTGGCTAGAAAAGACAATATTAAGAAGGTGAAGGGTGTGAAAGAGGGCGTTGTAAAGAGGATAATAACATTTGATGATTTTGTAATGTTGACAATAGTAGAAGTATATGTAAAGTAAAGTATATATAAGGTGCCTGCTACCAAACTATACAGACATTCTACCGTGGGGGCCTTATAGTACATTAGACGTAGATTAGATTTAAGGTAGTCTTTAACATAGAATGTTAATTACTTTCGTTTTGTTTACAAACAATACAATATAGGAGTATTTTAATATTTTATTTGTATATTAGTTAGTCTATGTAAGTATATGTGAACATAAGGGAAAAAAAAAAATATATTCATTTATACATTACAATACATATGTAGTCTTTATTTATCCAAAAATTTTTATTAAGACCGAGCCATTTCACATAAACTTTATTTCCTTTCCTCCGCAAAACTTTCTCTACCGGGTAAACGTCATAATATTTTGCTTTTTGAGGTTCATATTCACAAAATCCACCTTTTATTGGATGACCATTCCTATCTTCTAATTGAAAAGTAACAGGATTAGTTATTTGTTCTTTGAAAATTCTAAAAAGTTCAGTTGTCCAATTCGGTGTGTATCTATCCTTTTTCGAAAACTGTTCTGTCTTAAAATTATTACTACATCAACAACTTTATACTTAGCTCTGCCGGCAATCTTTAAATTGACAAACGCTTTTGTTTTCTTGTTTGTTTTAATGACATCTTTTGTCTTCTTTTTTATAGTACAATGATATCTATTATTTTAGTTTGAGGTTATGTCGTCCTATATTTTGACCCATTCTCATACCGAACTGTTTGCAGAGTCTGTTCTTTATCGTTTTTATAACTTTCTCGACTATAACTGCTTTTATTGTAGTGAATGAAGAATAATGGTTGATTTTGTCCTTTTTTATAAAACGGCTGAATTCTTTACTCTAGTATTCTTTTCCGTTGTCTGTCTGAATATTTGTAGGTATTCTTCGATTTAGTTTAAAGATACGTTCCATAGCGTTGCTCACTTCAACACCTGTTTTCTCTTTTAGCGGACACGTCAATGAAAATTTGGAAAAACAGTCAATCACAATTAGGATACACTTATAACCTTTGTTATAATTAGCATATGTCTGAAATTCAGCTAAATCACATTGCCAAAAGTCGTCGAACCCTCTTCTTATTGTTTTGCCTCGTGGAAGGTTAATTCGTGCTGGGCAATGAAGTTCTTGCACTACTACTTCTTGCTTCTCCGTCGTTGTATTAACAGTTGATGATTTGAGATTTTTTTATGTTATTCGCTTCAGTCTGTTGTTCTTCGTGAAAAATTTTTTTATTAATTTATCTAAGTTACTTATTTTTTTAATAATGTTAGTATTTCAGTGTTTAATTTCTTTTAAATATATTCAGTCTGCTTTATAACTTTCTTTATTTGATTTAACAAATGGACTTTATTTACAGCATTACTATCTGGCTTGTGACACATTGACAAGTCTTTTGTTTCTAATGATAAAATTTCCCTTTTCATCAACATTAAAAACATTCCCTGATATCTGTAGGTATGATATTTTACCATTTACCATTATATTTTAAGACGAATATTGTCCAAATTTATTTACTGACGTGTTTACTTTAAGAAGATATTTGCTTCACTGACTAATTGAAAGGAAAACGTTAAAATGTTCCATTCTCGAAGTTCTTCTAACATAACAATGATCTCATTTGTATGACCGATGTGTCCAGCATCTTACCCAGTCCATAAAATACGTAAGCGATCAACCAATTCGTTTGGGTCTTCTTAGTAACGATACTCAAGTGGTCTATTGGTTACATTAATCAAAATACCTTTGCCACCACTACTAGCACTTGTATCTGTAGTTGTATGGAATCTTTAGCCAGGTTTAATGACTTGTATCCACTTATATGATCTATTTCCACTAAGTTGCTTATCAGCACTAGTTATGTCTAAAATACTGCGATAATTTTTCTTATCTTCTTAAGTAACTTGTTTCATAGCAGGGTGAGTTTTAAATATTAGCTCGTATAATCCAACTGTTCCTTTAAATGAATGCTTGTTAAGTGTAATACTGTCACCTTTGGTAAAGTCTATAATTGTGTTGCCCATTATCCATTCATTATTAATTCTCTATAGCGAAGTCCAAATGTGTGGTCGAAATTTAACCCCTTTGTGTTTCTTATACTGTAATAAACATATTCCCGCGCAATTGGTGGGTACTATCCGAGATAGGCTACGAAGGATGGATCATTTACCATAGTCATTAAATTAATGGTACGAGATGTTGAGTAAGGTTCAAATACTTCATCATCCTCTCGTTGAAAGTCTGTGAGGGTACAAGGTTTCTTTTTCTCTACAGGGTCTGTCTACTGATTTACGTTTTAGTAACTTTATATTTGTATATGTAGATGCTTCCTCTAACTTTGATTTCTTGATTTTTTGTTACTAAGATTTAAGGCTATTTGTATTAATGGTTCTGTGATTGGCTCATCTTGCTCTTTCCAAAATCAATTGTTCTCAGAACTATCCATCCTTAATGACAGAAGCTTTTCTTCGAACAGCTCCGTGTATTCTATGGTTCGCCTCTAATGTCTACTCCTGATTTACACTGACTAGTTTACGAACGACTAAGCAGCTTCAGAACGGCTCACGAACAGCTTCAAAACAACTTCAGAACAGCTCCCGAATGACTTTTAACAGCTTCAGAACAGTCTACGAGCGGCTTTTAACAACTAACGAATGGATTTTTTTTGTTTTTAGTTTAGGCTCGAGGAGGGGAAATCTTGCCTAGACCCCCCATTAGGGAGGGTAGTGTCGGATTCTACCGACTAAAACCCCTCCTCGAGTGGGAAATCAACCCGTAGGTTTTATCATCCCAGGGAGAAGCTGGGGTGGAAGTGGGAATAAAGGAGGGTTAAGGAGGGAGCGGGAGGGTTTTGGGGAGATTTCGGTAGAAGACGGTGGCCCACCACTTATGTGTTGGGTAGGCACTCTAGTTGGCAAAACTAAGAGTGAGCAGAAGAGGGGGCAGCTCAGGGTTGAAGGTGACAGTACCTTCTGAAACGGTCATTTGGTTTAGGGGCGAAGTTGGAGAGTGTCGAGATAATTGGGTTCGGGTCCGAAGGTTGGTTGCGAAAGTAATTGCAGCCTCTGGGAGAGAATATAGACCAGTTTCTTTTAGACTTTGGATGTTTCTGATGAACTAGGGGTAGTTAAGTGTGGCACGCAGTATCCGCAGGTAAGTGCCTTGGAGAGGTTGAAGGCGATGGGGTAGGGCGCATCCCCTGGTTGGAATGGCGTAAGAGCAGATGCTTCTGCGGATTTTTTTTGTTGGGAGATAGAGTTATTCTGGAAGAAGGGTTTTAGAGAGATAAAGGCGCCAAGGGCTTTAGACCGGGTGGTCATGATGTGTTTCCGTCAGGTGAGCACTTTGTCGAAGATGACGCCAAGGTAGGTGAAAGAGTGGCTCCATTTGAAGCGGAGGTTGCTGACGATGATAGGGGGAGGTTTTTGGGTCCTGCGGGAGAAGAAAATAGCTTCCGATTTGGCCTCGTTAATGGAGAGTTTCCATTTTCGGTACCAGTTTAGGAGCAGGAGTAGAAACTTGTTGATTCTCGCGGAGCTCTGGAGAATTGTTGTGGCAGAGTTTATGAGGGCGAAGTCGTCGGCGTAAAGGGCAGTGAGAATCGAAGGGGCGGACGGCATGTCTGCGCAGAACAGATTGAAGAGAATGGGTGACTATTTTGAGCCTTGTGGGACACCGGCTGTGATGGGTTTGCTGGGAGAAATAGCCGAGCCAACACGAACATTAAGGGTTCTGTTAGAGAGGAAGGATTTAATAACCCCAATAAGGAAGTGTGAGGTTTTGAGGGTGATAAGTTTGGAGATGAGGCCTTCGTGCCAGACTCGATTAAAGGTCTGTTGGACATCAAGCAGAACCATCGAAGTGTGACGACGCTTGTGTTCGGATACACGGAGGCGCTGGTGACAGGAAGGGTCTTGGCCTTGGTGAGGGAAGGGTGGTGTGTCGAGGAGAGCTCCATGACTTTGGAAATCTTGTTGGAAGGAGATTTACGGCTTCATCGAAGTCCGCTGTTGTGCTAATCGGAATGCATTTAAAGAAGAATGTTTCGAGAGTGTAGCGGAGACGTAGCCAGTTTAAGGTGGTTGTTAGTTTTGGGGGGTTGTGGATTGGGCGGCCTACTTCGATCAGGGTTGGCAGGTGGTCGGAGCTTAGAGCTTCAAGAACGGTGGGGTCTGTTGTGAGGGTGACGTTTTTAGTGACGTAGATGTCGAGAATATCAGGAAGAAGATTGGGAGCAGCAGGGAACTGCGTGGGTTTGGGCGGGGGGGGGGATTCAATTGTTAGGTGAATTATAGAGATTTGGCAAGAAGGGAGTTGCTTTTCCTATTAGTTTGACGGCAGAATTGGGGGACTTCTTTCGTGGCTCTTTTAGGCTCAACTTTGAAATTGAGTCCGCAGAGTTTGCCAAGCTCGAAGATTGTCTTGGACATGGGAGAAGATTTGTCCAGACGAACGGACAGAGTGGCCAGATTTTATCACCGTTGGACATGCGGTGAATTCCTCGGATTGAGAAGCCCTTGTGAGACAGCTCGGATTGGATTTCATCCATCGAGATGGCTTCACAGACTCCACGGATGACGACATGAAGATCCCTACCTTGTTGGAGTTGGTTGGTTGAGAATTTCACCTTGGATTCGTCAAGGTACGACGAGAGTCGACGAAAGTCGTCAAAGGAGTTTGGATAGACTCCAACAGAGTCTTGGGTATTGATTGCCCGGCGGGCAGAAAAGCCATGGCTGTCCATGGCACGAAGAATTTTTGGCCAAAGGGATTTTTGGCGGATGGCAATGGAGGGAGGAGCTTTAGAGCCTTGATTAGGCCGGCCAGATTCCGACTCAGTGTCAGTGGACGATGATGAGGCAGAAGAGAGGAAGGGAGTTCTCCTCCGACGCTTGTTGGGATACTTTCTGGCATCGGAAATTCCGTCAACTTTGGCGGAAAGTTCAGGTTCAGGTCCTGGTGCGATGAATATTTGGGAGGAGGGGGTGGCAGGAGCAGTGCTAGGCACTGTGTCTTCAGACATGGGGTCTGGGACTTGTCTTTAGAATGGCTGCGGATAAACTCTTTGAGTAGGGTGAGCTAGGAATTTAGCTCACCCACTAGCGAAACGGCGTCCGCTAGGGAAAGTCCCTCTAAGAGTGCAGGGCCCTTGGAGGAAGCCATTGCATGTTTGTGCAGTATAGTTAAGAAAATGATTCAAGGTTACTGGTTTAAATGTTAATGTTATGTATGTGTTGGGGATTAGTTCAACGGGACATTGCGTACTCCGTCCCAGTGAACTGTTGGTTAGTTAAATTACAGTAAAATACGATGAAATAATAGAAATACTAGATTTCTTACCGATTGTTGTTGTTACTGTTGTTATCACACAAACGGAAAAAAGAGATTAAATAGTAAGGAAACTTACTGTTTTTAAACGAGCTGGCAAAGGTTTTGAATCGAGCGAGCCAAAAGATTTGAGAAATGAGCTGGCCAAATGAACTGGCTTTTAACTGCTGATTAACTTTCTGAAATAGCCTCAGAATAGCTCGCTAACAGCTTTTAACAGCTTGCAAACAGTTGATGTAACAAAAACGTGGATGACTGCAGAATGTATACAATTATATTGACTGTCATTTTTACCTCTACGGTAATATATACAGGCCAAAGGTTAAAGCCTTTTCTATGTCTATCACTCTCGTCCCAATCTTTAACAATTGACTGATAAAAAGTTACATTTGCTACCTATCCTTCCAATATTCAGTTCCAACGTTAACATCATAGACGTGCTTAAGATTCGTGTCATTCATCTTAAATAATACAATCTAAAAAGACAGGTAAAATTCCTGTAACGTCTAAACAATCAAGGATTACAAATCCCACATTTGGAACGCGTCCTATACAATAGGCACAACGAACCATAAGCCATATCCTACAACCGGTTTCGACCTATTGGGTCTCATCAGGTAGGCGCTAAATAATACTATTAAAATAGCATTACATCTAATTAACTGCTTTGGAATACGGCTGTAGGTTTGACAGAGATAGACGGAACCTGCATTTCTATGTCTACCCATAGCAAAATACGCTCTCGTTATATCTTGTTTTCACAGGTTACATCGTCAAAAATGAATACTGAATTTTCCTTTGCCTCCGAACGACCTATAATTGTACTACTGTTGTACACATGGTTAATAACCTATTTCATCAATTCTTTCCAGAACTTGTTTTAAAAATTGATGCTTGGGTTGTAATGATGACTTTGAGTAAACATTTTCAAAACGAAGACCGTGAGGTTGTGTTAAAAAACCTAACATTAAGTTCGTCTTTCCTTATCCAGATGGCCCACTAATAATATTTCCAACTGATTATGATAGTAAATGACCTTTTCTTGACGTTCTCCCATAATCCACCACATCAAGATTACGAATTTTTAACATGTGTTGCTGACGAATTATTTTCATGGTTTGAAAACATTTCTCAAATTCACCTCTATTTATAAGTTACTGTCGATTTCACATCAACTTTAGATGACGTTCGACTACCAAGGTGTAAGCTAGTGTGTTTATAAGTAACTGTTGATACTCATACTACTTTAGATGTCATTCATCCATCATGGAGGATGATTGCATAATTTAGTTATAAACATACTTCCGTTCGGGTTACATGGTGGCTGTCAGTACAGAGTTAACGAAACGACTTAAGCGTGGAGATAAAGGAATGGACGCTCTGGGCGCTGCTTGTAAAGAAAACAACAACAACAAAGATCGATACGAAGCCGATGAAACTTTGAAAAATGGAGCTTGGGTCCGGTTAATAGCTGCAGACGCAAGTGTTGGAGAAAGAGCTGCAGCATGGTTAGTTATGAAAATGAGAAGAACAATAAATGACCTTAAGTCTGCTAAGTGCCTGTTAGAGGAAGCTACACGACATAATAAGACGATGGAAGCAATAGCTCTTGGACGAAAAGTTAGAGGTCTGTATTAGAAGCCGCATCGATCCGTATTTATATACATTTTACGGTATGTAAAATATTTACCCCACTTCTGTGGTGTATTCATAAGGGATGAATTACCAAATAAACCGTGATCGAGAGAAAGAGCTGTTATTAATTTAATGGATTAAACAGGGCCAGGTTTCCATTGGTGTGCTTACTACAAGACAGGAAAAGGTGCGGTATATTAAGACAGTTTTGATAATCAACCACCCCCGCTGGAACTTATTCAATACCTTAAGCCATGTGAAATAAGGTAGAATTATGGTTGCGAACAGAAATTTGACACTTACAACTGTGGTCATTTATGCATTCGGTTTCTCTATAATACTACTGACAATTAACCAATTTCATAAGTCATGTCGCATACGTTTACTCTGTTAGGACGCAGTAATATTATTATCATATTATCCACCTTTTCAACTTGATTTAAATAATAGCTACGAATGAGGGTTAACAGGGTTCCATACCTTTAACACTATTCACCATTTACATCATTATACTTGCGTTACTAGTCCAAGACGGTAACCCTGTTGATCTTCAGGGAGGACTTGCAATAATTTATTTACAGTTACGAAAATTGTCATGGGTCTGCAATTTATAACATTTTTTTTTATTAACACCTAAAAAAGTACGTCTACTGCAATCTCGTGGATATAATATACGAAACGTCCGAAAAACTACAAATATTCAAGAGCCTTCAGTACAATGAGGCCATTATTAAGTGATAGTTCTATTCGTATTATGCCGTTTCTAAATATTTTCACGCAGATGATAAAATCCGATTACCTTTTCAAACCCAACATCCTATACACGTTGCTAAGTGAAAGTTACATTTATCTCAAAGGTTGATAAAAACTTTAATTCAAAGAAATTGTCAGTGACTGTGGTCATCATAGAGTTAAACTTCATTATACGTACATTGTAATTATAATTTTTAATAACTCAAGAGTTCCGTACAAGTAATAATGTGCTAACAGCGAAAACAGATAATTTTAGCCACATCACTTATTTACAACATTATACATACACATACAGGGTTTTTCAAGTTGATGGGCTATTAGAGGTATATGAATTTAATTCTAAAACCTGAGCTCATCTTGTGATTGTTTATGCCGCTTCTTTTAAACATATTTTCAAGTTCGACTTACATCCGGTTATACCGGAAGTCGACACCAGGTTTTTTATTTTAAATGGAATGGTGTATACTTTTCGCCGAATTCGAATAAAACGTGAAATTTTAAGGTAAGTTTGATAACAAACTTGTACACCTACGATGAGCGTTTTCCGAGATAATTTAATTTATAGAAAAAATATCGCTACCGCAACCCAAATTATCAAAAATCATAACATCCACAACATAAGACTTAGGGTGCTAAATAATTTATACAAGGCGTTTAACAAAACATTCTAAACTTTATAACTTACGATATTTTAGTTTTTCATGTCATTTTTTCTGTTGGTAAAAGTCAGTACGGGTATTAATCTTCTTACATTTTATTTCATTGATGCGATACCAAAAAATTGTATAGTCAAATATGTTGACCTTTGAATTCCCACATTTTCTAAAGAGCCTTAGTAAACCCCTAAACTACGATAACTGTAGGTACATATTATTGACTATATTTGGTGTTAATAAATGTAAGAAAGTATCCAGGTTTCCTTGTTCTAGAAGCTGGTGTCAAGCAATACGACCCAAAGGAATTGGCGTGGTATTCTTATTGCTCTTCTTGTCATTGTGGTTGTTCTGGCACTTATCGTAACTTCAGTCATTTTGTTGACTCCTCCAGACGAAGGACCTAGAATAAAGGGTGCAAGATTTCGTATGCAAGATTTCCTCGGTCATGATTTTCAAGTGTTGCGATTTAATGGAACGTGGGTTTCAGGTAAATTTGTAATTAAATAAATAGGATACATATACATAGTTTGTCAATGTGTCAAATTTAAGTTTTTTTGAATTATATAATGTATTACAATTTGTAGTAAATGGTTACTGCAGTGAATCAGGCTCAGGTTTCTGGAGAGTTGGAAATTAATGAAAAGACAAATGTTTTATTCTTCTATACCTTCTATATAACCTAAACTAACCTATAGCTTTAGCTTTGTTTTTATTTAATGAAAAAATGATTTCTTCTGTAAGTTCACTATAAATATGTATCAAATATTAACATTCACAAGATAAAAACAATTATATATGAAAAATACTTAGATTAAACCCTATGCACCTTAGAAAATGTTCTCATTCATCGGCGTACTTTGATATTTACGGGATTTTGGTCTTTTATAGTAACACAAATAAGTAAACAGAGACGTAAAAAATAATTCTTTAAAAAAAAAAACAGAAACTATTACTAAAACTTCATTTAATTTTTCAGTTGATTGAAGAAAAAAGTTCTCTTTCAACGCATATTAAACAGATTATTTATTACTTACTTAATATATCTTTTTCAGATGACGAGTTACTTTTCAAGGATCAGTGGGGTGGAATAAGTTTATTACGGGCTTCTAATTTATCCATAAAAACGTTAATGTCAAACCACACATACGTGAGTACCAAAATTTATAATTTATAACACATCAAGTACAAAACTGAATAGATAACTAAAAACATACAATACGATATTTAAACCTTCGTCATTTTCAATCTTTGTCTTTTAAAATGTATCCGTTTGAAAATTTCCTTATTTAGTTCTATGTGGCACAATGGTTAGATACTATTAAGTGTCATATATTCTTAAATCTACAGAGTGGGCCAAATTCATTGTTTATATAAGGGAACTCGGTAACCATAACAGATGCAAATAGATTAATGTCGCAACCACGATCTCTATTTGAGACCAACTTAGTGATGTTTTCAAAAAATTGTTATCGTCTTTTGTTTTTGAATTTTAAGCAACAGTTGGAATTTTCAATTTTTCGAAATGTGTCCATATGTTGGTTGTTTATTAAATTAGAATTGTGGTTCTTCAGGGAATTTTTTTTCCGTAGAATACAGTGGCGTCGAAGAAAATTAAAAGAACAGATGCATGTTCGACTTGTAGCATAAAGTTGGATTTTTTTAAATAGGAATCACAGTTGGCTTAGCTATAGTTAAAACGACATTATTTTTTTCGAAAATATGTAACATGTGGGGTGTTTTGTTGTGTAAGGGCACTATTGTTATTACATAAATAATATTTTAGTACCATTCTTCCTGGTTTCTTATGTTTGTTTCTATCAGACGTCGGTCGTCAATATTTTTTTGTCATTTTAAAAGTGTTAAATATTAACTTGCAATTTCATAAAAAAACCTCTTTAACTTTACAAATTATAAAAAGCCATCGAAAACTACAAAAAGGAAGGAATACGTGTTATTTTCAATTTTTTGATTGATTGATTGGTTTCCAATTACGACCTCCTGCTGCAACGGATCCTTTAGCACCAACGGTGTTCCCTTTATGTCATCTAACAGTGTCCACTTTGAGTATTTTCATTCTCAATGGTTGAGGCATAGGCAGTTCATCCTGCGATTCCATCACACATATCTAGTTTTTTCATAATTGGGAGTTGAATTGTACAACGGAAATACTGATACCACCGATGGATGAACATCAACCTTTAAGGTGGCTAGTTTGTTTATCGGAACAAAAATTTCTGACAAAGGCTCTCTAACATTTCCATTTTCTTCACAGTTAATAACTTTTCAGTTAAATACATCACAACTAAGAGGTAATAATTAATGAAGATATCAAAAATTTTGTCATACCTAATGATGCGTTCTCCAACGACATCATTCCAAATATTGAACGATGCTAATAGTGTTCACCACTAAAGATACTGCTGAAGAAATATTTATTAAATTTTTTAAATTAATTTTTGCAAGAATAAAATAAGTTCTTAACAACGAGAATACTACATCTATGCCATTGATGTTGAGACTGTTTTTTTTTTGTGTGTATCTTAGTGATGTAAATACTCCGATAATTTCGATACTCGGTTACTCGAATTCGATCGCATAAAAATAATACTCGGATTAATCTTCGAATTGATATTAAAGTTCACTTATGAATACGTTTATAAACGACTCGGTCGGCGTTGTGCGTTAGCCAGCTAGCCAATGCGAGGACCGAGGAACATTCCGGGCTTAGTCCTCTCGGCGGGAATCACCGAATCGTAAACGATGCATCTTATACGATATAATAAATCTCATTTTTAACAAAAACGATTAATCTTTTATTTTACATTTTTGAAATGAACAATTTTTGCGCCCATCCTTTACTACATCTTAGCGCCTATTGTCGAAGGTTGCTATCAATTAATGCGACGAACCGTCAAATCAGGTCCAAAGACGGCGCATTAGAGTTTCGCAAGGGTATTGCGGTTGAGACAAGTACCGAATATATTCGCGGTGCGCTGTTTTGCTTATCTTACAACTATTGTATTTTATGTTAAATTCTCAAATTATTAATAAGGGAAAAACGAAAAAAAAAAAGCTCTGATAATGACATTTACTACGCGTCGCCCTATGTCATCTGACGTTTCATCCACACATAACCATGAATGTATTTTGCAACAAGCTTTTGAGTTCACCTTGTACGTTGTCATATATTTTCGTTACAAAATACTTTCGTAAAGTGGTTGTTTTCTTAGGGTGCACTTTTCTAGAAAATCTTTTAATTTAGGATTTTGCAGTTTTTCTAGAGAAATAGCGACTGCGAAGTTTATCATTTATTATGCTCTTAATTATTTATATGTTGCAATGTAATGAATTTTTAACGAGAACTTGTGAGATTTTTGCGCAACGATATCCTCAAAAGAAGAAACCAGCTCAAAATACCGTGGAAATTATTTTACAAAAATAACGTATCTGTAAAAGCAAAATTACGTTCAGTTGGATATGCTACAAAGTATCCTAAAATGGCTATTTCGACATTTTCATCATCCACCATGGATTTTCTACTTGGTAATTTTGCTTCTACGTAATCCGTAATTTCTAAAGTTCCAATCTTGAACTTTAATAAATGGTCAACCGAGTAAACTTTTGGTTTCACTTAAATAGGTGTGTCTGTAATTCAAGCTCATTCGTTTGAATATTGAACTGACGAAGTCGTTCTAATTTAAGTAAGTTTTCGGTTCTTATTCTGATTACAATAAACTGATAAATCTACATCTTCATTATACTAGATTGGATCTAGAACTAAATTAGTGTTGTGTGTGTGTAAGTGTAAATTCGAAGACGCTGTAATTCTTGTATTGGTTATCTGCACGTAACGTAAGACGGCTAGGAAATCATTCGACTAGAACCACGCCTGCCGAGCCAATGAAACCAACCTGAGAATCAGAATCCTGGTGGAGCGGGACCTGCAGGACATCGCTAGAGCTTAAACCAATGAGGAATATCTGGATAAACCCTGCACTACTGTAAGTACCTTGTTGTTCGTCAACTGTGTAAATTGTATCCCACTCTTTCTTCCTGGTTCTCCGCCGAGGACATTAAACTCCTGTCAACCAACGGGCCTGATTTCGAGAATTCGGAAAAACTTAACGCTTTAAAACTGACTACCGAAAGTAAACCAGAGGTAGAAGCTATCTCAGGACTAGACCCAAAAGTCGCATTTGATTATTTAATAAAAACAATTCCTGATTTTGATAGAGACATTCCCGTAAATCACTTTGTCAAGTCTGTCAAGTTTGGAATGCAGCATGTTCATAAGGATTAAAAACCTCTTATTGTAATGATGGTATCAATTAAATTAAAAGGTCGCGCAGCCAATTTAATTCTAAATAGGGACCTTTCATTATGGAGCGACATTCGCGCACTCCTTATTCACAACTTTGGCCTGGAAAAGTCTACTGAAGGATTATTGGGTGATCTAATTAGAATTACTTATTAAAAATTAATGTGAAGTTTACTTATAATGAAATCGCAAAAATTAGCGATAAACTAGTTACAGCGGCGGGAGAATAAGCTAGTAACGAACAATATCCCATAGTAGCAGTTCAAAATTTAGTAGAGACCCTTGCCAAGAGTATTTTTTCCATGAATATTGCGCCTGATATCGTTAACCTAACCGAAAAACCTATTATTATGCTAGGCAGCAGGAAAAAATAAATAGAGAACGTCTAGAGCAGGAACGATATAAGCAATTTCGCGATATCAAAAAACACAAACCCGCAGGTTCACAAGAAGGAAGTAAGCTCTCACATTTCAAAGATACTTGATTAAAAAATCATTAGGGCCAGTTTCTCCCCATGGTCCTTTCCTGTTTGAGTGGTCACTGAAAATATTGACGCTTCGGGAAAGCAAAAATGACCAGTCGTGATGCTCCATCGCAAATTAAACGAGAAAACCGTACTCATTACCCAATACAACTGAAGTCTTGGATAATTTAGGTCGAAGCGTCTATATATTTCACAACATTAGATCAAACATCCGGGTTTCACCAAGCTGAAGTAGAAGAAAGTTGAATACCTTAAACGGCTTTTAGTACGAAACAAGATCACTTCGATTTTCAAGGATGCCCTTTGGCCTCAAAAAATCTCCGTCAACATTCCAACGTGTAACATTTAAGTAACATGCAATAGCTAGTCTCTCTAGACCATACAGTTATCTTTTTTTCAAAGAACACAACTAAAGATTAATCAATATACTCAAGAAAGAAGCCACAATCGGATAAGTGCGAATTCCTTAGCAGAAAACTAGCTTATTTAGGTCATGTAAACACAAATGTAGGTATCAGACCAAATCCAGATAAGATAAGCTAAGATCAAGGCCATTGTTCCCTCGCCCAAAGAACCAAAAATAACTGTGCTATGCTAAAATAACAAGCATTTCCGTCCCTACCTTTTTGGCGGAGAATTGAAAATTATAACTGACCACCGCCTATTAACTTGGCGCTATTTCCATGATTCGAGATCCCTTTTATTATCAAATTCAGATTGGAAAATAATTCCCATAGAAAGTACTAAGGAAATTTGTAATCAGGTACAAGTAGCGAAATAATAATACAATATGTTAAAACTATTAGAGAACAATAATAAGGACATCACATTGGATTATTGTCATAAACTTACGCTAGGAGTCGCGATAAATAAGACTGTTAAAACAACACAAACTTATACTAATAAAAAACAAAAGACAGCCTGGTTCTCCATAATCGGAAAAGCCCTTCATACTATGACCGTGTTCCGATATACACTGTGAGGACTGTGACGCATTACGTCACACAGTATACTGTAAACACTGTTCCGGTTCAGATCTTAACTAATGAAAATTACTAACGAGAAAATATGTTTTTCTTAGGTATATGTTAATTTATGTCAAAATAAGAATATGCATATTTTTGCAGAGAAATTACTTCAGAAATTACTATTTCCGTTTTTCACAATTTTCTAATTCATCCAGACCTAGTGGATTGAATACAATGTAAAAGAATGATGAAGTAGCAAACAAATTACAAAAACTGTAAAACAGAGCAATAAGAATGTTTCAAATTCTTTCATTTTAAACCTTTTAATGAATTGTAGGGATCTTTTAGCTTTTTATAAGTTTGAATAAAAATATTGGTCCATGTTGTGGTGTGGTCTGTGTTCTTGCCATGTCTGCCATTTTTATATAGTGGTAAACCACTGGAAGCGTCTTACCTCCCAGAATTAATACGCTTACAGTACAAAGATGATGGCAAATATGACGTCATTAGTTTCTTTCTGGCACTGTCATAGTACACTGGAAGCCTATATCGGAACATACCCTATATTTGGTATTCTAAATGAAGATGATGTAACATTTTATAACAATGCTATCGAATCCGTGCAGTGGCATAGCTAGCTTGGGTGTCACTCGGAGCGGTTGTCGTGGTGTCATCCCTCAAGATTAGTGTTTTATAATGTGCTGATTAATATGATTAATCACCGTTTGCCATTCTTTTTTCGTAAATTGGTCATTGGTATATCCTTACCATCCTAAGTAGGAGTCGTTTAACTAATGATACAAAACTGACACCTAAACATGAATGGGTATGATTTAACCTTCTATGTTGCATAGTTCTGATAACAGTCGCATTGTGTAAGACAACCATGCACCCTCATGAAAATCTCCTTGCTTAGGTAGATATATTTTATAATAAATTCACTTAATTTTTTCTAATACAACTTTTTAACTCGTTTGCTACGATTTGTTCACTTCACGTCAACGTCTAGTCAAACCCAAGAAAAGAAATGCGAATGAATGACACAGGCAGCCGTAAGCATCAACCATCGACTATTTCAGGGGAAATCCTCATCGACCAAGCCGTAATGTCAGACGTGACGTGTGGGTATATTACCTAAACAGTGCTGTTTGTAAAATTGTAAAATTCTTAGTTATTTTTTTTAATGTTTTGCTCACTTTTTTATTGACAAGATATATCCATCGCTTACTCCTTTTTTTAAGTAAGGCAATTTAAAAGTATCTATGAGTAGCTTATTTTCTTGCGGTTAAGTGTCACCCCGCATGGATGGCATCCAAGCACCCCCCCCCCCATCATTGCTACGCTACCGAATCCATGCAAAAATCCCAACAGGACACTTTAAGACTAATAAAGGAACAAGCACACATTACAGACTCGACTTTGAACACTTTAAATGATACTATCAACACTATAAATAAAAACGAACAAGTTATCAGGAGAAATTTTGACCAACTAGAAAAATGGTCAAAAAAATTTGAACGACGATAACATGAAACTAAAATATTTACTACAAATTACCGACACGGAACAACTTTTTCTAGAAAATCAGATTCAAACCAGGAAATCATAATTCATAAAACTTAGCAACATATGCCAGAATGGGAATGTCGCATCCTAGCATAATCGACCCAGAAATACTCATGAACGATTGAATCCGAATTAACTGAATATACATTTAGTCGAGTCAATGAAGCCTAAAAATCGCCTAAACTTATGAATTCTCAGCAACAGCTCCGATTTTGATCAATTTTTTTTTAAAATGTGTGTTTTTTAATAATATTCAAAATCAGAAACATCCCAATTTCAGGAAGCAATTTTTTATATTGTTTAAACAATAAAAACTGCTTTTAAGGGAAAAATTATTTTAAGAATTTCTTTTTGCAATATTTATGAAAATGTCAATTGATATTATTAAAAATTTATCATCAACAATGTCCCCCGCAGTCTTCGTTAATAATTATTTATATTATTTAAACAATAAAAGCAACATTTACGGGAGAAATTCATTTTTTCTTGTTTTTTCGCAATATTTATAACAAAGTGAGGGGTTTTTATTGAAAATTTAGTATTAATAATATTTTACACGATTTAAACTAATAATTATTTATATTGTTTAAACAATAATAATAAGATTTATATGAAAATTTTTTTTTCGTGATATTCTCAGAAAAGTGAGCAGTTTCTATTGAAATCTTACTGTAAGAAATATTTATTTAAATTAGGGTTAATAATTATATATATATTTTACCAAGAGTTTACTCATCAAAGAAAAGCTTAAATAATTTTCCAAATATTCTTCTTCTTCTTCTTCTTCTCCATTCTCCTTATGCCTTTTCAGGCGTCGGAGTTTGGGTTGCTTTCAACCCATTTCTTCCATATTTTCCTGTCTTGTGCTATTCTTCTCATTTCTTCTTTTGTTTTTCCTCGATGTTTTCCCAGTTCTACTATTTGTTCTATCCATGTTCATCTTGGTCTTCCTTTCTTCCTCTTCCTACTGGTTTTTGTTTCTAATATTTTTCTAGTTATTCTTTCTGTGTCCATTCTCTCGATATGTCCATACCATTTCAATTGTTTCTTTTCTATTTTCTTAATTTTTGATTCTTGTTCTACCATTTCTCTTATTTCGTCATTTCGTACTCTATCCCATTTTGTTTTGCCTGCTATTTTACGTAGGTGTTTCATTTCAATTGATTCTATTTTCTTTTGGTGTTCTTTTTGTATCGTCCAGTTTTCGCTTGCATATGTTATGGTTGGTACCGTTATTATGTTGTGAATTCGTATTTTTGTTTCTTTCTCTATGTCTTTATTACTTAGTATGGTTTTATTTATTGTATAGTATATTCTTGTTCCCTTTCTTGCTCTGTTTGTTATTTCCGCGTCTATCTTTCCATCTTGTGTTATTATAGTTCCTAGATATTCATATACTTTTACTCTCTCTAGTTTATTTCCCTTACATTTTATCTCTCTTTCTGTTTTGATATTTTTGTTCTCGTTTATTATCATCATTTTACTTTTATCTATGTTTATTTCTATTTCCATCTTCTCTATTTCTTCTATCCATATGTTTACTAGTTTTTGCATTTTAATTTCTTTATCTGCTATTATAACTATATCATCTGCGTATAGTAGACAATTGATTTTAATTGGTGTTAGGTTTTTGTATCCTATTGTTGTTTCTAGGCCCTTTATTCTTTCTTTGATGTTTTTCAGTATTTTGTCCATTACTATTATAAATAGTAAAGGACTCAGACTGTCTCCCTGTTTCAGTCCCTTTTTCATTTCAAAAGCTTCCGATCTCCTGCCTGCTATTTGTATTTTTCCTTTTACTTTTCTATATATGCTTTCTATTGATTTTATGATCTGTTTTGGTACTCCTATTTGCTCTAGGCTCTCCCAAATCCTTTGTCTATTTATTGTGTCAAAAGCTGCTCTTAAATCTATGAATGTAAGAAATAGTTCTTCTCCTTCATTTATTTTTCTTTCTATAATATTTCTTAGTACGAATATGTTGTCACTTGTTTGTCTTTCTGTTCTAAAAGCTGCTTGTTCTTGTTCTAAGTTCTTTTCCAAATATTAAAAAGGAGTATCTTCTGTTTATTCATGCATTTACAGGATGTGATACAACGTCAGCTTTTTATAGAAGAGGTAAAAATCATTTTGTAAAAATTTTCAATGATGATATAAAATTACGTGCTGCAGCTGAAGTTTTTATGATTGAACATCAACGTGAAGAAGTACTTTTTAACGAAGGTATATTTTCTATTCTTGCACTGTATGATGCAAAAACTTCAAAAAATTTAAATGAATTGAGGCATAAACGCTTTATAATGCTCGCTTCAAAGACGAAAAACGTTCAAATTGCATCACTTCCTCCTACAGAAGATGCAGCTCAGCAGCATATAAAAAGGGTTTATTTGCAAATACAATATTGGAAAAATAATTCTCAAATACCTCCCGAAAACTGGGGTTGGAAAAAAGAAAATTATTTAATACCAGTGCAAATGACGCAACCAGCAGCACCGGACAAAATTTTAAAAATAATTTTTTGTTCGTGCAAAACCGGCTGCGGGGCAGCATGTGGATGCAGGAAAAGTGGTTTGCATTGCTCACCTGCATGCATTGTTTGTAGTGGCAATGATTGCAATAATCATCCACCAATTGCAGAGACCGAAGACATGGAATCTATGAATTTGGACGACGATTCACTACTTCTTTAACTATTATTGTATTATAAAAAAATATCTTATAATAATGTTGTTTCTGTAAATGTATTTAAATAATGACGTTTTTATGAATAATATAAATAAATAATAATCATTAAGAACAAATAATTGTATTTATTATTATTTTATTATTATTTAGATTGGCAATAAAAACAATTTACTTTTTAATAAATATCACCAGAAATAATAAAAAAAAATGATTTTTTTATTATTTAAAAACACACATTTTAAAAAAAATTGATCAAAATCGGAGCTGTTGCTAAGAATTAAGAAGTTAAAACCTTCAATGACTCGATTACTTACCTTTTGACATAAATTTTGACACCATTCATTTATATTCTCATATAAGAATTCAATTTTATTGGTAAATTGATACATTTTTAATCAATAGAAGCTAATATCGCCAATAACCAACAATTATTATAAATTACTTTAATTATGCTACGTTTCGACCGTATAATTCGGTCATCATCGGGCAAGAAACTAACATCAATAAACTAAAAATTGACATTTATTCATTCTTTTTATATTAAGCTATTACTAAACCAGAAGTTTATGTCACAAAAGATAAAGTAATTATATCATTGACAGTCTTTTTCTTCGAGCCTAAATTGTTCCACCCGTACGAAATCTTCCCATATTCTTTAAACGATATCAAATCAAAAATCCATAAAACTATCCTACCTACCAAACAACCATTTGGCTGCTGAACAACACGGTAAAAATTGGATTGGTACCCCTCGAATGGAGAAGTGTGCATTTCTGAAAAAAATATGGATTTGCAATGATGTCGCCATACAAGAACTGTCGAACTATGGATAATGTGAAGCCCATACTTTCGGGTTCACTACACTACCAGAAACATGTGAAGTCATCCAACTGCACCTAAAAGAAGAACTCCTTCAAGAGGTAGACGATAACCTATAGTTATTTCATGCAACCGTTAATGGAAGCTTAACATCCAAAGGCCCCGGTCAAGGAATAACCAAACGCCAATTCATCCAAGCCTGCTTTATGCAGATGGAGTCCAAAAGCGTCAGCTACTTAAACAACGGTATAAAATTAGCGGCCCAACAAGACCGTAATTCAACTATTACTATTAACGTGACACTACCAGAAATTCAAATAATTGGAGCAATTATCGGTATCCTGTTGCCCAAATTGCTTAAAACTAATATCCCCCACGGAAAAGACGCTTTAGATCATTAACTGCGACATTTGACTCAGGACAACGTGTGGATATCAACGTGCCAGGCCTTCACCTGCATATTATCCTCGAGTGTCCTATCACGTCACCACAACCACAGATACGCGTTATGATAATGAGTTATCCAAGTAAAATTTGATTAATGAATAAGTAGATAATACGTGTCAAAATAAGTAAATTACATAGATTAAGCCAGTTGTACTTCAATGTTTAACTTTTATTTCAATGGAATAATTATATTCTACCAGATAAGAGTGGTATTTACAAAATTCACTATAATACGTGTGACGCTTTTTATATCGGAAAAAGCTCCAGAGCAATTAATGTCAGAATTAAAGAGCATGAGTATAATATCAACAAAAAAGATAAAAAAACAGGCTTTTCCGACCATTGTATCTCTTTGAACCACGATATAGATAAAAATAACATTGAAATTCTTCATAGCGGCATTCAAAAAAGTAAAAAACTATCCCTTCTGGAAAGTCTGGAAATTAAAAAAGCCCTCACACGTAAGTCGAACATTGTAAATAACCAGTTATAATTAAGCTTTATGGACTCCCCACTCATTTTATATTTATACCATTAATATAAATAGCTGCATTTAATTTTTATTCTTTAGTATAATTATCACTCTAATCCTTTGATAATGATGGTGTACATCGAAACTTGTTAGGAAGTTCAATAAAATTTGGTGAAACTATCCAATTGTTTATTTTATCCTTTGATTGTTAAATTAAGTGACATCATATTAACTGATTGCTTTGACTATAAAAGGGTTTAGACCAATGTAATCTAGTTAAGTGTAGTCTTGAGCTTTAATAAACGGCGTTTCACTTAAATAGGTGTTTCTGTAATTTATGCCCACTTATTTGAAAATTGAATTGACGAAGTTATTCTAACTTAGGTAAGTATTCGGTTATTATTTAGTGCAATAAACTGATTAATCTACGCGTCTATAGTATTAGATTGAATCTAGAACTGAATTATTGTTGCGTGTGTGTGTATATGCCAATCCTTCTATTCATTATCCGCATGCAATATATTGTAATGTTCCTTAGTTTAACAAATTCAAATTTAAAGGCTTACAACAGCAACAGCAATTTATTTACACTAATTATTAATGAGACTTAAAAGAAAATAGATATATTACTAAACTTAGACTACTACTTACACTGTTTATTTACATTTTATTACTTTTCACTCCCCTACGACTGTCAATTTATATATGACTCCGGCGATCGTGTCTTCCATATATACCCTAACGTTTTCTATATGGAAATTCCGTGAAATATTCGGGATTAGTATATTTTTCTCTAAACTGCTTAATTACTTTCCTAGAAGGCGGGTACGATACACATATTTACAAGTACGACGCACACCAACGTCCACGTGTGCCTGGTCGCACACAAGCATAACCCGTAGTGGTTTTATAATTTGAGAAATATGCTCGTTAATGAGTACCTGAGATGTTTCTAACTTTGTTCTCCTTCTAACGGCCGATTTTAACGCATATTACTCGAAGTGATAGATTTTTAACCAGTGTTTCATGTTGAGCATGTTAAAAATAGATGATTGAACCCATTTTTTGTAATTATTTATTTATAATATTAAAACATTGTTGAAAATTAAAGATTGTATACTGATATTCGGACATCCAATTTTTTATGCCTTTTCTACACATCTACTTTCACATTAATTGAGAAAAAACAGTATTCTTTCATTCTTTTTAAATCGACAGAATTTGTAAAAGTATTTTTAATATATATTTTTTAAATTTTGTTGATGTTAAAAGCAGTAATTTTTTTAAAGTACCTACCTACCGATAAGAACAGCATTATAATAATGAGTAGGAATAGGGTCTAAAACTGAATAGTTACAGCTTTACTTAATAATTGTCAAAATTTTTGAATAAATACCTATGTATTATAGCGTTATGAATCATATGCAGATCAAATATATGTGTGTGTGATGATTTTTTTGCATACATTAGTAGATTACATACGTATTACATACCTACATGGTTTTATTTAAATGTGCTTGGAGTCGATACCGTCCGCGTCAATGCAATTATCTGAAAATAGGTGATTCTGGCGTCAGCTGTCAACCGCTGAACTAAAAGATTTTTTTGCCGGTATGGGGGTATCCTTGTCACCTCCAGGCGAAACTTCTACGTGAGGTTGCCGATGCCATACTGATGCTCAAAGCATTCACAGACATTGACAACTCCGCTTTGAAAATTCAAATTCCAAACACCCTGAAAATTTAAAGCTTTAAGAAGGAAAAAAGCGGATGAAGGTGGTTTAAGGGCGGGGGTGCTGTAGAAGGTAGTGTGGAAGGAGTTGGGGGCTGTGTAGGGGGTGGGAAGTGTAGTATGGGTGGAAAATGTTATGGATAGAGTAAAAGTTTGGGAATGCTTCGAGGCTGTCATAAAGGGAGAGTTTTTGACGTCCTTCAAAACCCATCCCCTGCAACCACTACCCTTTGCAACTACCTTCTACAACGCACTCTCTACTACCCCCACCATCCACCCCAACAGTATCCTTAAACGTTTTCAAGATTACAAGGGAGAAACGGTTACGGTAGGGTGTGTATGTGTGTATGTAAATGTACGTACACCCAATCTCTACCCTAACGTTTTCCAAGATCTGTCTTCTTGAAAAGAATTAAGAATACTGTTGAGGTGGGTGGTAGGAAATGTGAATTTTTGTACATACTATTTATTTTTAATCGAATCGGAAACGTGGGGGGTAAATGCGTACAATTACAAGAAACGTTTATAAAATTTGCCGGAGAGGTGTGTAATTGTTCTCAAAATTTTTCTTTACTGCAATATATTTTTTTGCACACTCATTGACAGTTTTCGAATAACATAAAAAGTTTCACTTCTGAAGCTGTTAGTTTTTTGACTGACGCATACATTTTTTGTATCTTCATTGACAATAACTGAAAACAAAAAAAAAAAAATAATATTAAAAAAATGAATAACATAAATACCGCTTGACTTAAATGCAGAACCTATATTGATAAACTCTCAATGAGTGACATGGTCGCCATCAATAAACAATGCCCGGCGACTATTCTCGGCGTCTCCTCCTCTTTGTGCGGATCTTCGTAAACTTTTCTGCCTCTCTCACTCTGCCTACGTAAATGGTAATTAGAAAAAGACAAGGAGTTTAACAGATTTGTTAGCTCTACGAGTTAACTCTCATGCCAAAACTCCTATAGTGTCCCATAAAAAGTTTCATTTCAAAAATATTCGTATATGCAGTGAAATGCTAGATATTAACTTTTGCGAAAATAATTAAATAATACCTAAATGCTTGAAGGAATAGAAACGTAAATGCGTTCTGTAAAGATATTTGCGATATTTAGGGGTGAATTTCTTCGAAATAATAAGATGTACTCATCGTAATAAATACTGAAAGTTATGTTATTATAGTTAAAGCATGTAGGTCATTCGAAATTAAAAAACCACATCTGAATTTTGCCATGAACCGGTGATAGGTGCTATGCACCAATGGGGTAAGTGTTATGCACCACCCTGAAGTTACAATAGAAAACGGTCCTCATAACTAAATTTGTTAAATGCTATGCACCGCCGTCCAAGTGTTGACTGGTAGTACTATAACGGTAGCAATAGAGTGTATGGTGAAGGGTAGCGATCAGCTTAAATAGAAACGTGGTAATAGTACACTATTACTCCCATCACTCCGCCCTTATTAAAGTATCTTAAGTGCTATAAGGGTGGACTGAAAAGTTCTCGGCCTGATGTAGAAAAAAGCGATTTAGACCTTCAAAATATTTTTTGCTTTTCGACATAGTCTCCTCTTTACTCTACACACTTGGTCCATCGATGTTTAAGAACCAGGATTCCATCTTTAAAATAATTCTGTGGAAGTTCTAAAAAGTAATCATCTACAGCAGCTATCACTTCTTCATTCGTTGAAAGACGTTGCCCACTAAGAAATGTTTTTAGTTTTGGGAACAGGTGGAAGTCCCACGGGGCCAAGTCAGGAGAATAGGGTGGATACTCCAACAACTCATACTTCAAGTCCTGCAATTTTTCCATTGCAAGTTGCCCTTTATGCACCGGCGCATTGTCTTGATGAAAGCCTTGTCTTTTTTAACTAATTTTCAGATCCAAAGTTGAAAGGTCAGAAGAATGCTCCCCAGTTATGGTTTTATTCGTTTTAAATAATCCACAAGCAGAATGCCTTTAGCGTCCCAAACAACAGATGCCATCACCTTTCCTGCGGAGGGAACTGACTTGGCTTTCGTTGGTTCAGAGGACCCGGCTAGTCCACTGCTTTGATTGTTGTTTTGATTCCGGTGTATAATGGTGAATCCATGTTTCATCCATTGTTATAAATCTGCGCAAAAAGTCCGCTGAATTTTTGTTATAGGTACAGCTCCAAAGCATGCTGTAACATCGTCATGCGGTTGTGTTTTTGTGAAGGAGTAAGGATGCGCGGCATCTATCTTGTACAGAGCTTTTTCATGTGTAATTCGTTATGCAAAATGTGACCTACACCGTTCACGTTCCACTGAGATGCCAACAGCCTCGGCAATTTCGCACAACTTCACTCTCCTGTCTTCCAAAAGCATATCGTGCATACGGTCAATCCATTTAGGAGTTGTTGCACTTCTTGGGCGCCCTTCGCGAAAACGTTGGGATCAGTTTATTTTTCTCTGATCTGCTTAATCAGGGTTGTATTACTTATACATAATTCTGTTTGGTTATTCACTATAGTTTTTTCCGGTTGAATTGACATTAACTTTCATTTTATTTATGAATGTGTTCTCTTATTCTATATTTTGGCATTGGCCTGTGGATATCGCACCACATCACTTTTTTTTTATTATCAATTCTTTGTTGTGAACTAATGAAATTTTTAAATTAGTTCTAAGTCTAGGGAAGTTTAGGCGGTACTGAACAATGTATCGTGGCAATATTGTAGGATAGTGGCCTTCGTAATCTAAAATTCCTTCATTGCAGGCGAAGGAACAGGTGACGATAAATTTGTTACTTTTAGTATAAAAATTTATATAACTTTACTACCTGAATAGGTCAAGTGGGTCCGCGTCCTATTGAAAGATATGCGGTTGTTTGAGGAATAAAAATATTGAACCTTAAATCGAAAATAAACGCATCTAATTGACATATTACATTATAGTTACTTCTAAGGAATTTATAAGCAACTTTGATGAATAGTTATCAATTATTCCATTTGAGGATACAAACATGACGCCATTTTTACAGACGCTCGAAGATGTCTATTTTATGTGAATATAAATAACCAAAAGGAGTTTACCAACATTGTAAACATTTAGAAGTAAAATCAATAGCTTTAATTATATCTCGTAGTAAGTACACATATTTCATTTTTAATCAGAGAGTTGTTTTTTTAAAGGTTAAAGTAGCAAATAGGAAAATTCAAATAAATTATTTTAAAAGGTGTCCATACAGTATGAAATTGACGGAAAAAAAACTTTTTCTTTGTTTTTATTTTGTTAATTGTATAATAATTTCTATTATTATTAATTTTTCTAGTTATTTAAAATGTTTTATTAAGAACGCAATAATATGAATACAGTTTCATTATAGTTTCATAATTAGTATAGCTATCTCTCTATGAAATTTTGTCCTGGCAGAATCGGTACCTCTTCTTCCGTGTTAGGTACTACATATGCTGATATATTTGTTTACACCACATCGACCTTTATTGTAAGCGAAGTGGTACCCAATGTGTAAATTCGTCCCTTTCCACAGCAGTGTAGGGTAGTTCTTGTGGTTTCGTCAGTTTCCGAATCTAACGATTCATAACTCTATAATGGTGCAATAATTACCTAAACTACCTAAATCTATGTAAGCCAAGAATTCTGCTCCATTATTAACTACATTCTTGTAGAACTTGATATTTTGTTTCTCATAGAATAATCATATGATTTCCATTCTTGTTTCTTTGTTCTTCTTCAGAAGAAAATCGTTTTCCACATGTCTGGGCCAGCCGAGAAAAAATGTAAAGTTTGTCAGAAATTTCTCTTTAATCGAATTCAATTGATGGTATTCCTTCTTTACAATTTTGGGGCACGCAAGAGAAACGCCAAACTTGTTTTATCTTTTCAGATTACTATTCTTGTACTTATGAGACAGCCCCGAAAAATGCGTTGAACTGTTTTCTGAATTTCTGAGTTAAACAGGACTTTTAGCACCAGCCTTTCTTAAGGTGTCAAAAATCCTTTCAGTAATTGAAAAAACTGTTCTACCTTCTTCAATTTCACATTTGTTTAGTAGAACCATTGGGGAGAGTACGATTTCCGTGGCGCCGCGATTCGACAACCTTTTTAACTTAAGTGAAAAGGAGTTTAATGTTTCAATGGTTTTTCTGATAAATGAGTTGATAACCGATCTAAACCATTCATTTATTGACAATCATAATAAAATAATTACATAACACAGACGTTTCGATCACTAAGCTTTGTGATCCTTTTCAATGTGAGGAAGATAAATCTAGGGGATGAAGCATAAGTAATGATATCAATACACCTTTACAAATTAATCATTAAATACCATGCGGTTTGCATATGAGGAAAGTTTTTTTAAATCACACTATTTTAAACTGTAACAAATAAAAATGAAGGGTGAAATTATAATGATGGTTTAGAAAATTTGAAATAATTGAGGATATTAAATCATATTGAATAAATTATAAAGCAAGTTAAGTGGATGTTAACTTGAGGAGTTAACATCCAAGAATGATTCAACTCACTTTTAAACTTAATTGAGCCAAAATAAATCGAAAATGAAAAATGATATTTTTCGATAATTCCCTTCGTTTTCGAGATATTAAGTATAAGTACCTACATATGAAGTTATAGAAAAACACAGATGAAATGGCAACGCTATCTGCTGGAGTTAGCCGTAATTTAGGTTCAAAACCAACAAATATCCTTCGGTATAAGGATATACATTGCCGGATGGAACAAAAAAGCGGTCATCAGCGAATAAACGCAAAAAAACGTAATAATATTAGTAAATATTATGTCTTGTCGGCATTCCGTGGTATCACCAGATGTAGATCGGGATTTCGAGCTCATTAGTTCTCATCAGTACGTCATAGGCGACTTCGACACAGTAACAACCAAATCAAGTGAAACCTCTCCAGGTCTAGTTCAATATAAAAACACAGAGGTTTCACTTGATTTGGTCGTTATTCTGTCGAAGTCACCTATAACGTAATGATGAGAACTAGTGAGCTCGAAATCGCGATCTACGTCTGATTATATGACGGAATGCCGACTAAACATAATATTTCCTCATATGAAGTTATTTCCAATAGTTAGTACAAAATTCGCCTTATAGAATAGGTGGTGCCTAACACTACCTCGATATGTGCCATGCACAAATGGGGTGAGTGCCATGCAAACATTGAGGTTACGTTAGGAATTGGTCCTCTAATTAAATGCAATGCACTAATAAGCCAACTGCTATGCAAGAAAGTAATGCTGAATCTCGTTCCAATTTGTTAAAGTAATAATAACGTACACATTTAAAAAACTAATTAAATAGTATATTGTAACGTCTTTTCTAGTTTATTTATTTAACGGATATTTATTTACAACTATTTATTTAACACTTAGACACTAATAGAATACATAAACACTAATAACAATTCAACAACTTATCTATATGACCAGGAAAATGCATATTTATATCACTCTGTATTTCGTAGTTCGGTATTTATATTACTCGTTCGGAAGCTAACTGTAAACTACTGTCACTGACCACGTCAACAAGTATTTATACAGACACCGAAAGTTCCAGAAGAATCGAGAATGACCTATTAGACTTTACTCGTGTTCGTTTCTTTAGTGTTTGGAGACCACTTTGGACAAGTACTTGTTAATGGTACTGTTCATTCGCTCTATTATGATGTCTGATTGAGGATGCAGAGGTGTTGTCCGTGTTTTGTGAATGCCTAATATCTTGCAGATTTCCTGGAACACAACCGACTCAAAATTCCGACCCTGATCAGAATGAAGCTCCATGGGCATGCCGAACGGGCTGATCAGGTGGTTTGCGAGCTTCTCCGCTACTGTGGTTGCTGTCTGATTTGGGAGTGCGTACGCTTCAACCCATTTCGTCAAGTAGTCCGTTGCCACCAGGATGTATTTATTGCCACCATTGGTCTCTGGAAACGGTCCTGCGATGTCCATAGCAATCCGTTCATATCTATAGCAATCCGTTCGAATGTACTGCCGACATTGTACTGGCGCATAGGAGCACGCCGTCGTCTTTGAGGTCCCTTGCTGGCTGCACAAGTTGTGCACTTCTTGCACCAGTCTTCAACGTCCTTTTTGCAATTGACCCAGTAAAACCGTTCACAGACTCTTCCAAGGGTCTTGTTAACACCAAAATGTCCCTCCGAAGCATCGTCATGGAGGCACTTCAAGACTTCCTTTACCAGGCTCTTCGGTACAAGCAATTGGCGTTTGCTCTCAGTACCATTCTGGTTTTCTAGTATTCGCTTCAGGAGTCCATCTTCCTCAACAATAGAGTCCCATTGGGCCCACAACGATTTCACCTCCCCAGATTTAGCGGCGATCTCTTACCAGGTCGGTCGTCTGCCTTCATTGTTCCATCTTCGGAGCAAGCTCAGGACCGGATCAGAACCGTTCCGTCTTGATGTTATCAGGATGCCATTGTTCATCCGTGACGGTTATCCTCCGGACTTCTTCATGTTCCTCCAGGCGCTTGCAGTGCTTGCAGTTTTCGGAACATGATCTTCTGGATAAGTCATCGGCGTTCTTATGGCTATTTCCAGCTCGATGTTCTATGTCGAAGTCGTATTCTTGGAGCTTTTCTATCCAACGCGCGACTTGGCCCTATGGATTCTTGAAACTCAGTAACCACCGTAAAGCAGCATGATCTGTTCGCAGCAGGAACTTCCTTCCATACAAGTACTTATAAAAGTGCTCCACGCTTTTTACTACTACCAGTAGTTCTCGTCGGGTTACACAGTAGTTTCGTTCGGGCTTGGATAGGGTCTTGCTGAAATAGCCGATGACTTTCTCCTCTCCATGTTGTATTTGTAAGAGTACTGCGCCTAACCCAACATTGCTAGCGTCGGTGTCTAGAACAAATTTCCCCTCTGATATCCTGCTAACTACTTCCTCTAGTCTGTCTTCGTATCGACCGTCGGGTTCCTCCCTTAGCTCGCGCACTCTACCTTGCCGTTGCGATGCCTGTTTAACGACGTCATACTCCAGTGCCCGTGTTGTATGTCGTCATCCCTCAACCCATCGATAAAAGAGTCGACAGACAACTTTTCTAGAGTGTCGTCGGGAGTACCTGGATACGCGAGACGGACCAGACGAGCGATATCTGCCTCGTATTCTTGCAAGTTTTCCCCTGCCTTCTGACGTCGGTTTCTTAGTTGCACGTGTCTGACGCTCATCATATGTGCCTGACCATACCGCATCTCTAACTTCTTCACTAGGTGTTCATAGTCATTCAACTTCTCGGGTGGTATGGTATCCAAAATCTCCTCGGCATAACCATGCAGCGCGCAGACCAGCTCGGAGGCTTTATTTTCCAACGTCCATGCGTTCGACTTCGCGGCCGTTTCAAATTTCTTAAGGAAAGTGATCCATGATGTTTTTTCCGTCGCACTTAGGTGACTTCGTATATGTTTTCGATAAAACACCGTGCCCATTCTCCTGCTTCACACTTCTAGCTTCATTATCCATTTGTTTGGACATTGTCGTACATAGAAACCTTTCTTCTATTTCTTTAATTCGTGAATCTATTTCTTGAAATTTTTCTGCAAAATTCTGTTCTGTTTCGGCCAATTTTAGGTCGAAATTCTCTAAATTTTCGTTAAATTCTTCTCTCAAATTTTCTTTCAGTTTTTCCAAATTTCCTTTAAGTTCCTTTGAATTTTCGGTTAATTTCTTTTCCAGATTTTCTGTTAGTTCCTTTGAATTTTCGGTGAATTTCTCTTGCAAGTTTTCTTTCAGTTCTTCCAGATTTCCTTTTAGTTCCTTTGAATTTTCCTTTAATTTCTTTTCTAATTCATCCTCAAATTCGTAGGTATTCGGATCGAAACCCTCTCGTATCAGAGCTTCCTCGAGTCGCCCTTGTAAGGTGAGCTTGTTACCAGACGTATCTTCGTCTCGCTCCTCGAGTTCACTTTCAACTCCAACAACTTTTTCGGCATTTTGACTTATTTAACTATTTTTCTTCTACAAGAAAATTCTCTTCTTTGGGGGATCGATTGGCTGAGCACCCCACACCTGTCACCAATGTAACGATTTTTCTAGTTTAACTTACTTATTTAACGGATATTTATTTACAACTATTTATTTAATACTTAAACACTAATAGAATACTTGAACACTAATAACAATTCAACAACTTATTTATATGACCAGGAAAATGCGTATTTATATCACTCTGTATTTCGTAGTTAGGTATTTATATTACTCGTTCGGAAGCTAACTGTAAACTACTGTCACTGACCACGTCAACAAGTATTTATACACACACCGAAAGTTCCAGAAGAATCGAGAAAAACCTATTAGACTTTACTCGTGTTCGTTTGATTTATGGCCTTATTTATTGTCATCAAAGCGCCGACCAACGCCGGTATTCTTTGAACTCCGCTTGTCTGCTCCCGGATCTCGTCGCCGCTCTCGCATACATACACGCTCGTTACAATATCATAATTTATCAATAATTACATAATTTACTCAATATTTATTGAAATAAAATATTTTTTTTTTCAATTTCAAGCATCGATATCTAGAAAATGAAGCGAGATATCGAAAAAAAATATTCTTCATTTTCTCTTAATTTTGGGTAGATTCAGAAAATGGCGGCGCCACGGAAATCATACTGGTGCGAAAGCATTTTTTTATAATATGTGCAGTGTTCGTTGTTTTGTTATGTTTCACACGTTTCATCATCTCCTGCGTATAAAAATCCTGCCCGGACGAAAAAACCTTCTTATGATTTTTATTTCCATCCGTCTCAGTTCAATCTGATGCATCGCAAACTCTTAAAATAGCTATATCGTGTCCCCCTTCGACCAAATAGAATACTACGCAGCTCATTTACCTTTTGGCACCAGTTTAAAAAGGTTTGGTTTCTATCACGTGGCTTAAAAACTAGAACCATAGAGATTAGGTATCTAACCTTACTAATAACCTCAATACCTTGGCTAGATGAAATTGGAAAGGATCTTAAATATAAGACCAACTGATATTTCAGAAATAGACGCCCTTATATATACATATAAGTGTACATGAATGGGAGATTGTATCCGGGCACTGAAAATTAATGAAGGACAGACCGAAATGTTCGTAAGAAGTACGGTTTTTGAGAAAGAATGAACGCCTAATGGAAGAGGAAGATTCCACTTATTGAATCTTCCGCTCATTGGCGGAATTCCTCTCTAATAGGTAACTGTCGTTACTTGTGTTCGGTAGTTTTAGCGTGTCGTCAAACAGAAAACTTCGGGAACCACAGTTCTAAAACGTACTTCGGTCTTAGAAACTGTTCCGATTTGAAATTGTAGTTCTATTATTTTATCCAACCATTACCACATAGGGTGTTCCTAAATGTTGTGTATAGTGTGTCCCATTATTCGATGTTTCTATAGGGAAACTCAGTAACTATAAAGGTACAAAAAACTTAATGGCGCATCCTCAGTCTCCTTTTTAAGACAAACTTAAATATATTAATGAGAATTAGGATATATTGTATATTGGTTTTCGGGATTTCTGGCCGTTGTCTGGAAATTTCTTCCCGACGTTTCGCCATTCGGCATTCTCAAGGGTGGCGTGGTAGTCTCGGTCGAAGTACTCTTGTAGATCGCTCGATGGTGGCACACCACCACCAACCGAGACGACCGCGCCACCCTTGAGAATGCCTGCCGCAGTCGCAGGCGAAACGTCGGGAAGAAATTTCCAGACAACGGCCAGAGAGCCCGAAAACCAATATATAACATATGGACACCGGCCGTAAAAGCCTTCTCAGAAGAATTAGGATATTCGACTAACTACAAATTACGTCAAATTAATAAGGAAAAATATATTGGTCGAATATCTTATTTCTTATTAATGTATTGAAAGTTGCCACCATCAAGTATTACTTAATATTTCATTATTAATATACAGGGTGTCCCCTCTCAATTGGAAAAAACTTCTAGGGCATATTGAGGAACCATAGACAAGCAGTTTGAGATATTAGACTGATGTCCGGAAGTGCATGGTTTTCAAAATACAGGGTGTTGTATATTAATAGCAATATACATTAATTCGACGATTCAGTGACTTTCGTTTCGTCGGAGTTGCTGTCACCAAGTCTCCGTATCTTAGCGGTTAGAGCAGTGGCGTGTACACTGTACAGCCAGAGACCCGGGTTCGAATGCCCTCCATGATGACAGCAATGTATTTTTCCTCATTAATTTGGGGTAGTTTGTCAAATATCTAAATTCTCACTAATATAATTCAAGCAATTGTTAAAAATGACTTTATCCAACTATCATACATGCCCCCCTCTTCTTCTCATTGATATTCACACTCTTTTGAACACCTACTAGAAGAAAAATATTTCCGTAAAAACCCGATCTAATTAGGAAAACTCAGTTTTAAGTATGCGCGTTAGTTAGTTTTAGTTTTTCCTTGTCTAAAATAGAATTAACAAATACTATGAGTTGATTCTAGTTTTGACTAAACATATTGTCAGTAATTACCGACCAAACTCGATTTCAGGATCAGCTAGTTTTTCGTAGGTCAAACTGGTTTTTACTAAAATGAATTAATTGTTATTAGGAAAAATAGGTTATTGGTTGAGGTTTACCTTAAGATATTTCGTTTTCACTTAAAGTAAAAATATCTTCAAAGCTAACCGGTTTGGCCTAGGTAAAAATAGTTTATCCTGAAATCAGATTTATATCGCACCATTGACATTGACTTAGTCAAAACGCGAATCAGCTGATAAGTAACATTTGTTAATCCTAGGAAAAACTAGAATTGAGTGAAGAGCATAGTTAAAATTGGTTTTTTCCTAGGAGGATCGAGTTTTTACTTACAGCAGGCTGGTGATATTGCTTATCTAATTCACTTGTATTTTTTATTTTTGTAGCTCCGCCTCAATCCTATGAAATATCAACTTTCCCCGGATCATCGTTTTCTCCTGTTAGCTCAAAACCTTCAGAAGATATACCGACACTCTTTTCGTGCTCAATACACCGTATATGAAATAGAATCAAGGTAAGAAATCGTTTTCTAGAAAATTAAAAGTAAAATGAACCAAGGGCACCAAGATATTGTTCTAAATCTTTCAACAAAGTTGTTCAAATTTAACACAAAAAAACAGTAGGTACATATTTCTGTTTTATTTTTACTAAATATACAATAGTACTATATAATACACTGCATTGTTATAGTAAATGGCTCTATTGTTTTGAAAGTAACTTGCAGTGTGTTTAAATTTCGATGTTATTGCGTTCAATCCGAATCAATTCTGGTTGAAAGATTGGAATTAAGCCATGAACAATATTTAAACGTTGACAAACGTATTGCTTTATTTCACTAATTTATTAAAAAAGTACTAATTTATTAAGTTACTCATACTCAATTAATAAGTTTTGGGTAAAATACAGAATTTGATAATTGCTAATGATGTGCAAGTAATATTTACTCTCAGTAAGGAGCGGAATATTAGTGGAAACATTGAAATACCCAATTATTGACCGTATTTTACACTGCGAGTGTTGTATTATAATTTGTTAGTGTTTAATGTAACAAGTTTAAATGCAACATTTCGCGCTGTTCAAGACGAAAATTATTAAAAAAAAAAACAGTTCACGGTTGAGTCTTCTTTCTCTTTCTCTCCCTTCTCAAAAATACAAGCAGAGTAAAATGCTCGCCTCAACGAATGCACAATTCCTAATGCATTTATTTGATTTAGAAATCGCCTTTCTGAATTTTTTGTCGTCTATGCTAGAAAAACTTGTTTCATAAAATTTAGTATATAGTTCAATCAAAATTCTGTTTATATTAGTTAATGATAAGTGCCAAATTCTAAAACTATTTGTTCTATTTATAGTATTACAAAATAAAAATAGGTTGCAAAGTATTGGTTCTACATTAACATATCTGATATTATGAACTAACTCAAAGTCTGGCAAAACAAGAATAAAAAAACACTTGGAAGTTTCACTTAACATGTTATGCTAGAATCTGTAAACTCCTGAAGATGCCCTAAAAAGGCGAAATACGTATAGAGTGAATAAAAATTTAAGTGAAACTTCCAAGTGTTTTTTTATTCTTGTTTTATATTATATTTAAACATGTTTCACCAAGTAATAACGGTAAATACTTTCAACTTAGTTAAAGTCTTGGTTAATTGTAACTCAAACGTGTCGGAAATGATGTACAGGATGACCAGGGGCGACCTCAAGTTCCTTGGTGAAAGTTGTGTAAACAACATATGTAGTTTGCTCGAACTTTTTAAATTTTAAAGTGCTTCATAAATTTTAATTAACTAGAATAGTTTAAATGTTTAAAATTAATTAATTATTATTCTTAAAACGTTCAATATTCCTTGTATTCCCTAACAATTCTTTTTTCATTCAAAAACGTATCGCTTGAAATTAATGTTTATGAATAAGGCGTGTTATTATTATATCCTCTTTGTTTCACTCTTCTCGGATCTTGAAGGATAATACAATGAAATTCTCACCGTAGAAATATTTTGGCAACACATTTTGGAATTTTTTTTATTTTTGTGTTCTGTCTGACAATATTACAAAAATGGTAATTATTTGGTTTAGCTATGGGAAAGCATTGATAATATTTATGTATTCTTGAAAGATTTTATTGAACTGTCGGTACATAAGTATTTGGAATCATAAGAATAATTTGTTTAAAAAGTTAAAACAAATAACCACTATGAGCTAGGCATAAACATATTTAGCCATTCTGAACCTAATCTGCAAATAAAAGAAATACAACAATAAAATCACTGATGGCGTCAAGGTAATCAAATTGGCACAGTTGTAAAGTCGGCAGCAACATAACTCTTTCATCCCATGATGGTAATGCCCACTCTACGCCACCGCTATCGACTCCTTGTGTGTGCGCGCTCATATACTAAGTATACACTTTCGGCATGTTTCGATATAGACAGTCTAAGCTGTCATCACTGTGCAGTACTGCCAGTATACAGAAATAAGTCCCGATATAGGCTTCCATGCACTATGACAGTGCCAGAGAGAAACGAATGAAGTCATATTAGCCACCATCTTTGTACTGAAAGCGTATCATCTCTGGGAGGTAAGACGCTTCCAGTGGTTTACCACTAGCTGCCACTAGATAAAAATGACCAGGCATGAACACAGACCACCACGACATGGACGAATATTTTTATTCAAACGTTTAAAAAACTAAAAGATCCGTACAATTCATTATCAGGTTTAAAATGAAAGAAATTGAAATATTCTTATTGCTCTGTTTTACGGATTTTGTATTTTTTTTGTTAGGTACTTAAACCACTAAACACCGTTTTTACTAAATTTATTCTAAAAGCAGACCTGTTTAATCTTGTAAGAGAAGGAACTTTTCATCATTCTTTTACATTGTGTTCAATCCATTAGGTCCGGATGAATTAAAAAAATGTGACAAACGGAAATAATAATTTCTGAAGTGATTTTTACTCTTAACGTTTTTCTGCAAAAAAATATGCATATTCTTAACTTGACATAAATTAACATATAAGTACCTAAGTACTGGTCACCTCGAAACGTTTACTCGTTAGTAATTTTTTTAGTTAAGATCATGAAATTTTATTAGGTATACCTACCGTTATAAACATTTTCAAGAAATAACTAAACTGTTATAATGGTTTAGTGCTGTTTCGCCAACTCCTGTTTTGCCAATCGACCCTTTTCTAATGACTGTATTATTCCGGTAGTTTTATGTATGTATATATATATATGTAAATACATATAAATTAGAATATATGATACATATATAAGAAGTAGGTATATAAAACTAGTTTCTATTAATAATGTTCAACCATCCTTCCTTCTCACTTTACCCAGACATAGGATTGGCATCGTTAAAATAATAAAATTAACAGATGGTGTGATCAAAAGCTGATTTGTTGATTGATTCAAATGCGTCAAAAAATATAATACATACATATATACATATTTATACTATTTACAAATTGTCGTTCTTCGTCGCCTAGATGCTCTTTTTATTGGAACTTTACAACGTAAGCCAATTTCATTAAAGTTTCTCCAACACTAGCATTTTTATGTATATAATTTCTACAATGTTATTAATTAGATCATCGATGCACACGTATTTTTTGTCGCTTCCGTGGAGTAACTCCAACTTCTACCTGGCGCATGAAAAAGTCGTAATAATCGGCTTCTTCTTTCAGAGCTTTTGTCAGTAGCATTATGTGGGGGTGAAGTTTTCCAATTTTTTTATTTATACGGTGATGCCATCCTTCGACAACGTTTGTTGTACGATTGTAACTATTATTGTTTTCAGACAATTACCAATGATATGTACACGAAATAACAAACAGCGGGTGACAACAAATTGAAACAAACATAATATTTAAAATGATGATAATAGTATCGTTCCTTGAATGATTTCCTTCAGAGAAGGTTGTCAAACATCTCTGATTTTAGCAGGCTGATAAGCTGGTCGTTTAATTACATCAATCAAAATACATTGAAATGTACCCTCATTATGGAATATTTGCAAATAACTTTATACTATTTTCATTATGCATACTCACATTTTTAATTAAACTTAAGTATACACAAAAACTGTAGTAAACTGTGTATATAATAGTATATGTATTTAGGTATATAGTATAACTACCTGCTTTTCAAGAGTTGGCAAAACGGGAATTTAAAGGGTTGCAATAAAATACAGTTGGCGAAACGCCACTAAAACAGGTACAAATTCGAAAGTTTTGCGAAACGGGAGTTGGCGAAAACGGAAATTACCGTTATAATATTATATCAAGCAACGAACCCGCTGCCGGTCCCAGACTGTAGTTTACTTTAAAAAGTCCTCTACTACCCCTTATCTGACATATCGTAGTTTATCCCAAATTATAGTTGAATGACCTAACAACAACGTGTCTACTTTCAGGGAGCTTTTAATTTATTACCTCGACCTGAAATACTAGAACTTACAGACAGTCTCACAGCAAGGGCTAAAATTGGCTCTAACCACTTTAAGAGAATATGGACCTAAAACCCTAATAAAACCAAATTATGAGCAAAGAAATGCCATTCTTCGACATATACGAGTTAAACAACGATGTTACGAATTTTAAGTTTTATTAAAATTTAAACACAAAAGTTATTTTCTTAATGTAGGTATACAAGGATACATGTCAAGACTTGACAAAAGTTTGCTTAATTCTAATTATAATAAGAACAAAAATCGCCCTGTTGAGTACAGTTGTTATATATTCCGCAAATTCGTGACACACAATTGTTTAATAATTAGTCACGGGAAGTAATAAATTTGATAGTCGGTTTCAATAGTCAAATCACCGCACACATACACGTGTAGCGTTGTGCCATACGTAACACCTCCCCTCCAAAAAGAAAAATTTTCACAGGGTGGAAAATTTCCCAGGTTCCAACAAGTCGTTTCAGGATTTGCATGCGTCCATCTTGGCATTATCAATATTCTTTGGTTAGTCGAGCTCCAACAGTCACAAAAGTCGCCATGAAGAGCTCCACAAACCGAATCAAGGTCTTAGTTTTGCAAAGGATTGTTATTGATTAAAAACGGTTTGATTTGATTGAAATGAAATTTTGAAATTTCATTCGTTTGCTGGACGGAAACAGTTTTATGTTTATTATTGATTTCAATTATTTGGAATGGTCCAGAATATTGCTCCAACTTATTAACATTAATTTATTAATTTATTAAGACCATCTGTCCAACATTAAATTCGGGGTAAACACGGTTGTATGTATTTTTGTCTTTATGGATCTTTGCTTTATTTCTCAAATCAAGCTGTCTTATCCTTACTCGTTTAATTTCGTGATCTATAACTTGCTTAGTTTGTAAAGGATCGGAAATACCACAATGAGGGAACAAATTTTCACTAGGTGGTAAGTCTAATGAGGATTGTTTTGTTTTATTGTACGAATTTATAGCAATAAACAGTGCATCATTTAATTTAGGATATTCTGCTTCGTTCATATAACAACGTATTGTATCTGTAATTGTGCCGTGTAGTCATTCCACAATTCCCATAGATTCTGAATGTTCAACTGAACATATTCGTAACCTGATTTGTTGCAAAAACTATGTAAATGGTTATTCACAAATTCAGTGCCATTGTCTACGTATGACTCTTTGGGTATTTGGTAGTGCTGAATGTAAATTTTTAGTTTGTTTACTATAGTCTTAGCAGTTTTATTTTTGAGCAAATAAGCCTGAGCATATTTTGTCAAATTGTCTATGATAGTCAAAATAAATGTTTTGTTTATGATTAATAAATCCATAGAAATTCTATCAAAATGTCTTAATGGGGGGGGGTTCTACTATATTTAAAGGTTACTGGTTATTTGGTCTATCGATCTTATTAGATCGTTGACAAATTTTGCAGTTTCTTATAAAAGAAGTTACATCGGCAACCATGTTTTTCTAATAAAAGGAACGTTGAATTTTGTTATACGTTTCTTGAATGCCTTTATGAAAATTGTAATCGGTGTGAACATTTTTTATAATATTATTTACTTCACTTTTATCAGGTAATTTAACTATATTTTAACATATTGTGAAAGAGCTATTTAGGAAAAGGTAATTTAACATTTTTAATATGTTTACATTTGATACCTTGTTCATATAAAAATCAGAGCTGTTTAATTGTAATGCTGATAAAGATTGAAATGTTTGTTCTAAATCGAATTCGTTAATTTTGACAAGTTTTACAAATTGATTGTTGTCCTGATTTTGGTATAGATCATCTGAACTAATACAGTCAATTTCGTCAATCTTAAATTTATCTTTAAGAATCTGCACATCACTTAATGGAATGTCGTCAGTATCATCAATAAACACACAAAATATGTTCTCGGTCAGTATTCTGTCGAAACCACCAGACACGGATCGCGATTTCGAGTTGGTTGGCTCTCATCAGCGTGCCGCGGATGGTACCGACAGAATACCGACCGACCAAAGTCTCTTCTTACCAGAAGTGGATTTAATAAGGACCAAAGATGTCACTAGAGCGCCATCTATGGTAAATGCTATTTAATAATAGGTACTGTAGTGTTCAACAAGATACCTTTTTCATTAAGGCAATGCTTGCTGAACCAGACCTCCCGCATAGCTACGACTGCGTGAAAGGCACGCTGATGAGAGCCAACCAGCTCGAAATCGCGATCCATGTCTGGTGGTTTCGATAGAATACTGACCGAAAACATATTTTGTTCTATTTAGGTATGCGTGCCTTTCACGCAGTCGTAGCTATGCGGGAGGTCTGGTTCAGCAAGCATTGCCTTAATGAAAAAGGTATCTTGTTGAACACTACAGTACCTGTTATTAAATAGCATTTACCATAGATGGCGCTCTAGTGACATCTTTGGTCCTTATTAAACACAAAATAAAAACAATTATAAATTTGAATTAATAAAAAGAGAACGCGCAACCTTCATTAACAGTGCATAAGTCATTCAAAACGACTCACCAACAATCTGATTTGTGACTCCAATAGTCAGGGTGGAAACTCCAGGACTCCGTCGTACTGCGGACGATTGGAATTCCAATTTAACCAAAAATGGTTAGAAGAAAAGACTCAATGATCTGGCGTTCTTCCAGTTGATCTTCAGTGAGAACTAAGTGCAACTTCAGCGACGATATACCAAAACTTCGTGATCCCGTTTTGTCTTTGACCATTGCACTTCGTATTTATTCCAGGATTAATGCGTAAAAGCAAAGATAACACTATCTTCTTGGAATCCTACCGACTGCACCAGTTAAACAACGATGTGACGAATTTTAAGTTTTATTAAAATTTAAACACAAAAGTTATTTTCTTAATGTAGGTATAGAAGGATACATGTCAAGCCTCGACAAAAGTTGGCTTAATTCTAATTATAATAAGGAACAAAAATCGCTCTGTTGAGTACAGTTGTTTATATTCCGCGAATTCGCGACACACAATTGTTTAATAATTAGTCACGGGAAGTAATAAATTTGATAGCCGGTTTCAATAGTAAAATCACCGCACACATACACGTGTAGCGTTGTGCCATACGTAACATACGTATACATGCTTCTTCAATGTGACGAGCTCTACAAAATACTCTTTCGGGTTTCCACAGCTAAAGTAAATAGAACGTACTAAATAGCTCAAACCCCAACGCCAAAACTTGGATCAAAATTGTCCGAAGCACTTTTCGATAACAAAGTTATCTTCTTCAGGGACTGAAGTGAACTAAATGCTAATGGTAATGTTTACATTATAAATACTAACTAATGTTATGGTTCAGTGAACGAAGCTCAATCATAAGATAACAATGTTCAGTGAACCTTACAAAATATCCTTAATTAGACTAAATAACGGAGAGCTGGGAATAGGACCTTTGTCACTGTTGAGGGAGTTCAATCTATTTTTATAAATATACATACTTTCAAAGCTGTCAAGCAGGTGACAACTTCTAATTTCCTTAACCAATTTAAGGTTGTCGATATTAATCCTATGGTTTTCGTGTAAAATATGTTGGGCAACACTGGACTTTTCAGTTCTTCCAAATCTAGCATGAGCCAAATGTTCTTTAAACCTTATATTAATCGTTCGTTTAGTTTGCCCAATATACTTCTTGTTACAGTCTTTGCAACCTATTTCATATATCCCCGACTTTTCCAGAAAAGGAATCTTGTCCTTCGGATTACCGAGAAGAGTTTGAAGTGAATTACTGTTTGAGGTATAGGCAATTTGGAAACCTAGTTTACGAAAAATGCCCTCCAAACCTCGGGTAAACCTTGGTTCGAATGGCATAGTTACAAACTTGGTTTTGGTTGTATCAGTCTGAAGAGTCGAGGATCTTGAAATAAGCTTCTTAAATTTAACCTTATTGACTATTTTATCAACAATGCTACTTTTATAACCGTTCTCTTTAGCAATATATTTTATAGTATTAAGCTCTTTTTTATACCTGTCTCTATTCAATGGGAAACTGAGTAATCTATGTACAAGAAAATTAAAACTAGCCATTTTATGTTGCATACAGTGATTAGAGTCATTGGTTATAAATCTACAAGTACTAGTGGGCTTTCTATAGACATCAAATTTTAAAGAATTCCCGTTTCTTATAACCAAAGTATCTAAAAACGGTATTTGTCCGTCGTTTTCTTTTTCCACGGTAAATTTAACAGAAGGGAAGTATGAATTTAATTTAATAAGGAAATCGTTGAGATTACCTGAGTTCAAATCAAAAACAGCAAAAATATCATCAACATATCTTAGCCATAGTCGAGGAAAATACTCCAGGTGACTCAAATTGCTTTCGAAACGACTCATGAAAAGATCAGCTATGAAGGGTGATAAGGAGTTCCCCATAGATGTTCCTTCCTTCTGCTCGTAGAAGCAACCATTTACCTGAAAATAATTTTGCCGCATGCACATTGAAGCTAGAGAAACGTACTCAGCTACAACATCAGCGGTGAAACCATTTTCTTTGAGTAAATCTTCTAGATATGTCAAGGTAAGCGGAATCGGTACACTTGGAAAAAGAGAACAGACATCAAATGAAATCAAAATCTCACTATCTTTTAATTTGATATCTTTGACTTTATTGATGAATTCGATAGAATTCTTTACAGAAAAGCTAGGCTGATGAATGGTGAGATTTTTAAATTCATTTGTAAGCCATTTAGCTAGTTTATAGGTCGGTGAGCCGACTGCTGAGACAATTGGTCGAACTGACTTTCCTGGCTTATGTATTTTCGGCAAACAGTACATGCGGGGCACTGTTGGGCCTGATACATGTAGTCTACGTTTTAAGTCAGGAGTGATAAGGTTGTGACATTGTTTTAAAACTTTATTGAATTCAGCAACCATTCGTGGTAAAGGATTTTTGTTTAGTTTGAGATAAGGACCATTACTAATAAGGTCCTCGACCCGTTCATAATAGTCCTTTTTGTCTAGTATCACTACCTTATTCCCCTTGTCCGCTTTTACATAAAAACAATCTTTTTCCTTCAGGCTTTTGAGTGCCTGTTTTTTGGCGTAACTAGTACGTGAGTTAGAACATTCTTTTATGTTCTTTTGGATTTTAAGTTTACATGCCTCTGATAAATCCTTTGGAATTTTCATCCAGACGTTGAATTGAGCTTTCAACATGAGCTATGATGAATGATGAATTCAACGTCTGGATGAAAATTCCAAAGGATTTATCAGAGAGGCATGTAAACTTAAAATCCAAAAGAACATAAAAGAATGTTCTAACTCACGTACTAGTTACGCCAAAAAACAGGCACTCAAAAGCCTGAAGGAAAAAGATTGTTTTTATGTAAAAGCGGACAAGGGGAATAAGGTAGTGATACTAGATAAAAAGGACTATTATGAACGGGTCGAGGACCTTATTAGTAATGGTCCTTATCTCAAACTAAACAAAAATCCTTTGCCACGAATGGTTGCTGAATTCAATAAAGTTTTAAAACAATGTCACAACCTTATCACTCCTGACTTAAAACGTAGACTACATGTATCAGGCCCAACAGTGCCCCGCATGTACTGTTTGCCGAAAATACATAAGCCAGGAAAGTCAGTTCGACCAATTGTCTCAGCAGTCGGCTCACCGACCTATAAACTAGCTAAATGGCTTACAAATGAATTTAAAAATCTCACCATTCATCAGCCTAGCTTTTCTGTAAAGAATTCTATCGAATTCATCAATAAAGTCAAAGATATCAAATTAAAAGATAGTGAGATTTTGATTTCATTTGATGTCTGTTCTCTTTTTCCAAGTGTACCGATTCCGCTTACCTTGACATATCTAGAAGATTTACTCAAAGAAAATGGTTTCACCGCTGATGTTGTAGCTGAGTACGTTTCTCTAGCTTCAATGTGCATGCGGCAAAATTATTTTCAGGTAAATGGTTGCTTCTACGAGCAGAAGGAAGGAACATCTATGGGGAACTCCTTATCACCCTTCATAGCTGATCTTTTCATGAGTCGTTTCGAAAGCAATTTGAGTCACCTGGAGTATTTTCCTCGACTATGGCTAAGATATGTTGATGATATTTTTGCTGTTTTTGATTTGAACTCAGGTAATCTCAACGATTTCCTTATTAAATTAAATTCATACTTCCCTTCTGTTAAATTTACCGTGGAAAAAGAAAACGACGGACAAATACCGTTTTTAGATACTTTGGTTATAAGAAACGGGAATTCTTTAGAATTTGATGTCTATTGTTCGATATTCATTTTATTTCTTTTTTTTTGTTGATTGGGGAGATTTGTTCTATTGGTCTTTCCCCATTTTTGCCTTTCCTCGCTGCTTAGTGCAGTTCCCTTTTCTCGCCTGTCCCATCGTTCTTTCCGAAAAACTCCGAACTGGAGCGGTGGTACAATGCATGGGCGTCATTGATGATTGAGAGCTCGATTGACATAGTAAACGGACATAGGTTCGCATTTTAGACTTGAGTGAAATATTGTGCAATAGTGCAACCACCTAAATCAAGATACATAATACAGTCCATTAGATGATTTCCTTTAATATATGTTACCTGGTCAGGGGGTAAGTCTATAAGAATTTTATCTCCTCCCGGTACATAACATTTTGGTCCTTTCGGCCCGGATATTGATCCATCATTCGAATATTGATTCGAATTCGTTTGAAATTTCTGATTTCATTTTCGTGGATTTTGAAATTTATTGTTCGTTTCGTTTTTTGTTTTGCGTTTTAGAACATTTAGTTACATTCACATACACGTTGGGTGTATGTGTGTGTGTTTTTGCGTGTATTTGAAACTAAAGTATACGTTATCTTTCGTCGAACTTTGTTTATCTTTTCATTTCCTGTACGGTGTTGATATTGTTCAACGGCGAACGGTCGGCGGGACGAGTTGGGCGACTTGTTGGAGTTGCAGGTGGTGACTTGTTCGGTTGGGTCATTGGTTTGCAATTGATATTCGTTTTTTGATAATGGCTTATACCATGGAAAGGACTGTTTTGTTTGCAAAACAATACATTGGTAGGCTTGAGCGTGTGAGAGATTTGGGACGCCAAGCGAGTGCTGCTGCCGATGCTGGTTTAAAGGCTTCTTTTCGGGCTGCCTACGACTCGGCAAAAAATATGTATGATACGTTTGAGAATATTAATAGGCAAACTTTGTTGGATGAATCGAATGCTGAATTATTGGATACTGTTTTTAAATTGTCCACTGAGGTAGATAGCTTGTATTTCGAGATAGGCGGGTATTATTCAACTTTATTCAGTAGTAGTTCCATGGCGAATGCAGAAGCGTCACCGAAGGAGGAAGCGACACCACCCTTGAGTCGTTCGGAATCGGTTCAGTCGGTACCGTCATCAGTGGTACAAAGTTCTCAGTCGGTTAAGTTGCCAAAAATCAATTTACCAAACTATTCGGGCGCATTAAAGGATTGGCCTCCTTACATAGATTTGTTTAACACTCTCATTCATAGGAATGAATCCCTTTCTTCAATAGAAAAGTATCAATACTTGATTTCGACTTTAAGGGGAGAACCCTTAAATATCATCAAACATCTTCCGCTTTTAGCAGACAATTATGAGGTTGCGTATCAAATGCTCGTTGATAGGTACCAGAATGAGCGAGTCTTGGTCTCATTCTACTGGCAGTCTTTGGCTAATTCAGCAAAGGCGGATTCTTCGTTGGCACAAACTCGCAATTTGTTAAACTTATTTTCGGAAAACACTCTCGCTTTGAGTCATTATGATGACATTGACCTTTGGAATTTTACTCTGGTTAGTTGGCTTTTGCAAAAGTTGGATCCATCACTTAGACAACGGTTTGAACTGGAATTTGCTTCGAACGAAGAAATTCCTAAGTTTGAGGTTTTACAAAAATTCCTGACCGATTATTGCAGAGCCTTAGAATCGACGGGTTTGACTGTTGCTTCGAAATCAAATGGGAGGGTGGACCCTCAGCCAAACGAAACAAAAAGATATTCTTTCAATATTCGGCAAGCTGACCATCAGTGTGGCGTATGTAGGCAAGATCATTCGCCCGTTAAATGTGAAGTCTTCAAATCTAAATCTCCCAAGGAAAGATACAAACTAGCTCGTGAAAAACAATTGTGTTTGAATTGTCTTAGTTCGGGGCATCGGGTAGTTGATTGTACTTCCAGAAACACTTGTTTTAACTGCCATGGGAAGCACAATACCCTATTACATTTTACCGCGTCAGCTGGTGGGGAGGGTGCTTCGTCCCCAGTAACTAAAAGTTCGTCCTAGCAATTACAGGGTCCCTTTGGGGTTTCTCAGAGTCGGGTGACTCTCGGTTCTTCTGGATCGGGGGTTTTATTGGCGACTGCTATGGTTGGTATATTAGATAAACATGGAAATACTCGGTTAGTTCGTGCTCTCGTTGATAGTGGTTCGGAAGTCAATTTGATATCTGGTAGATGTTTTGGTAAACTTGGACTGCCACGATCCTCGTTTAATTTGCCCATTTGTAGTATAGATAACCACACTCTCATTTCAAAAGGAATAGTCCAATTGGAAATTAGTTCGAGACTTTTACAGTCTTTCAAACTGCTCGTTGAAGCGATTATAGTCCCAACAATTTGTTCGAAACTCCCAAGATTCTTTGTAGACTTGAAACGGTTTCATCATTTAGATAGTTTAGAACTCGCGGACCCCTTAGCGGGTAACCCTGGGGAAATAGACCTATTGATAGGTGCGAGTATTTTCCCATACTTGATTGGTGACGAACGGCTTCTTGGGAGCCCCGGCGAACCTGTGGCGATCGGTTCTCCTTTGGGTTGGCTAGTGTTGGGTCCGGTTTTCGGTGGCTCTGAAACCCCGGATTTAGCCAATTCTTTTGGTTTGACAATAGACACTTCATTGAACTCTTCTTTAGATATAGTTCTAAAGAAATTTTGGGAAGTAGAACACGTTCCTGATTCTCATCAGCCTTCTCCTGCTGAGGTTCGATGTAACGAATTGTTCGCTGAATCTTATCGTAGAGATGAATCCGGTAGATTTGTAGTAAGGTTGCCGTTTATAGAAACGCCTCCTCCTGCTCTGGGGGACTCCTATAGTGGAGCCCTAAGACGTTTGTTGTCCTTAGAATACCGCTTGCGTAAAAATCCTCAACTGTATAAAGAGTACAGTGAAGTCCTTAGGGACTACCTAGATAGTGGACATATGGAACTAATTCCTTCGCCTGTCGATAGAAACAAACCTCACTACTATATACCGCATCATTGCGTGTTCAAATGCGATAGTACTACTACCAAGGTTCGGGTCGTCTTTGATGCCGGCGCAAAGACCTCCAATGGCCTGTCCCTTAATAGCACCCTACTCATAGGAGAAAAACTTCAAATAGATCTTGTCTCTATTCTATTGTCTTTTAGAAAACATTCTATAGTTTTGGTGGCGGACATTAAGCAAATGTACCGTCAAATTCTTATTAGCGAAGACCATCGCGACTTCCAGAGGATTCTGTGGCGCTTCGATCCCTCAGATCCTATATCGGAGTATAGACTCAATACGGTGACCTTTGGAGTGTCATCGGCCCCTTTCTTAGCTCTAAAATCTCTGAAGCAACTCGCTTCTATTGGGAAAGAAAGGTTTCCTTTAGCATCGGAAGTTTTGACTTCAGCTGTTTACATCGATGATGTGGTTACTGGAACCACTTCAGTGGAACAGGCTCTTCGTGTTCAGGGGGAGCTTAATTCACTTCTTTCGGAAGCGGGATTTGTCCTTAGGAAATGGGCTAGTAATCATCCGGACGTTTTATCCCCATTGACGGATGAAATTCGACAAAACGTAGCATTCGACTCGGATACCGAGCCCACCTTTATTAAGATTCTTGGTCTCCAATGGAATCCAGCACTCGACGTTTTCACTTATAGGGTGAAGTTCTCGGAGGGAGAGTGTACGAAGCGTGCTATTCTTTCTGGTGTAGCTCGCATTTTTGACCCTTTGGGGTTCTTATCACCTCTTACTCTGTTGGCTAAACGTCTCATTCAACAATTATGGACTTTGGGGATTGATTGGGATGCGACCCCGCCTGATCATATCATAGATACGTGGAAGAAGTATACTTCTCAGTTATACTTGCTTTCTGAATTGAAAATCCCTCGACAAATCATTGGCATAGGCATTTCGATTTGTCAACTGCACGGGTTCTGCGACGCATCGGAGTCGGGATACGCTGCAGTAGTGTACTTGAGACTAGAAATCCCGGAGGGAATTCGAACTTTCTTAGTATTGGCAAAGGGCAAGGTTGCCCCTTTGAAACGTCTATCGATACCTAAATTGGAATTACTAGCAGCCGTATTGTTGTCGGATCTTATTGAATTCATTCAAAACACTTATGATCGTTGTACCTTTTCTCGAGTCGTGGCTTGGTCGGACTCATTGGTGGCCTTGGCTTGGATTAAGTCGTCTCCTCATCGTTGGAAGACTTTTGTTAGTAATAGGGTTACCCTTATCCAGGAGAAGGTTGCTCCTGATTTGTGGCGCTATGTCCCATCCTCTGACAATCCTGCGGACTGTGCTTCTAGGGGTTTGTTACCCGGCGAACTACTGGATCATAAATTGTGGTTTGCTGGTCCTGGTTGGTTGGTGTTGGAAGGCGATTCATGGCCCGAGACGCCTCGTAGGGAAGTTTCCGTTTCACTCTTGGAATCAGAGAGGAGAGTGAACAACTTTGCTTGTTCGGTTTCACAACTTATTCTTGATCAACTCATTTCAAAATATTCTTCATTGAACAAAATTCTTCGTATAGTTGCATATTGCCTTAGATTTGCCCATAACCTTAGAAACCCTCTCAAACGTTTGGATCACCTTACTAGGACGGAACAGCACCAGGCCTTGTTGTGTATTGTTAAACATGTCCAGGTACAGGTTTTCGCAGATATTAGTGTAAAAATTCGGGGGAGCCAACCTCTCCCTAAGCAATTTCGTGGCTTGGTCCCGTTTATAGATTCGGATGGACTGCTTCGGGTAGGCGGACGACTATCGCGTGCCGAACTTCCTTTTGATACCAAACATCCCATTTTGCTTCCAAGTAGACATAGACTGACGGAACTCATTATCGATAATTGTCATGTAACCAATTTCCATCCTGGGTTACGTACTATGCATGGTCTACTTGCTCAAACCTTCTGGATTCTGTCGGCCAGACGGGCTATTCGATCGTATCTATCTAAATGCAATCGTTGTTTCAAAGTCAATCCTGTAGTTTTGCAACCCCCTATGGGAGAGTTGCCACCGACCCGTCTTTCGCAAGTTAAACCCTTCCTATGGTCGGGGGTCGATTTCGGCGGTCCTTTTAAGATCACTTTGTCCAAACATCGGGGTGTTAAAACCACCAAAGCTTATCTTTGTCTCTTTGTCTGCTTCACCACGAAGGCTGTCCACCTTGAGCTGGTTTCTGATTTGACTTCGGAAGCTTTTCTGGCCGCTCTGCGTCGATTCCTGGCGCGTCGAGGCCCTTGTTGTCGTTTGTTTAGTGATTGCGGTACCAATTTCGTAGGCGCAAATAAGGTTTTGGTGCGACTTTTCAAGGATGCTTGTCAGAATGAGAGAATGGAGTGGTCCTTCAACCCTCCGTCCGCGCCCCATTTTGGCGGGCTGTGGGAAGCCGGAATAAAATCGGTTAAGTCCCATCTAGTAAGAGTCATGGGCGAGCAAGTCCTGACTTTCGAAGAGTTTTATACTCTACTTACCCAGATAGAGGCTATGCTTAATTCCAGGCCTCTTTGTAGTGTTAGTTCGGATCCCAACGATCCCGCAGCGCTAACTCCTAGCCATTTTCTTTTGGGATGCCCCTCTACGGTGCTTCCGGATCCAGATCTATCACATATCCAATTGAATCGCCTAAATCGATGGCAACTGGTTCAAAATATGTTCCAAAGTTTGTGGAAACGATGGTCCCTTGAATATCTACATACATTGCAACAGCGCCAGAAATGGTTTAAGCCCGCGGGCGATTTACCTCTTGGTTCATTAGTTTTAATTAAAGATGAAAATTTACCACCACTTCGTTGGCAGCTGGGACGCGTTACTCAACTTTTCCCTGGCCGTGATGGTGTTGTGCGCGTCGCGGAGGTTAGTACGATTAATGGTGTTTTTCAACGACCATTGGTTAAGCTCTGTTTGCTTCCTAGTCAGTAATTCTGACTACAGTATACTTTAGTTTCTCGTTGTTATTTTATAATCATTTTTTAAATGCTTTTTGATGGAAAATGTACATTTCCGTTACATTTTGGTCGGCGGAATGTTCGATATTCATTTTATTTCTTTTTTTTTGTTGATTGGGGAGATTTGTTCTATTGGTCTTTCCCCATTTTTGCCTTTCCTCGCTGCTTAGTGCAGTTCCCTTTTCTCGCCTGTCCCATCGTTCTTTCCGAAAAACTCCGAACTGGAGCGGTGGTACAATGCATGGGCGTCATTGATGATTGAGAGCTCGATTGACATAGTAAACGGACATAGGTTCGCATTTTAGACTTGAGTGAAATATTGTGCAATAGTGCAACCACCTAAATCAAGATACATAATACAGTCCATTAGATGATTTCCTTTAATATATGTTACCTGGTCAGGGGGTAAGTCTATAAGAATTTTATCTCCTCCCGGTACATAACATCTATAGAAAGCCCACTAGTACTTGTAGATTTATAACCAATGACTCTAATCACTGTATGCAACATAAAATGGCTAGTTTTAATTTTCTTGTACATAGATTACTCAGTTTCCCATTGAATAGAGACAGGTATAAAAAAGAGCTTAATACTATAAAATATATTGCTAAAGAGAACGGTTATAAAAGTAGCATTGTTGATAAAATAGTCAATAAGGTTAAATTTAAGAAGCTTATTTCAAGATCCTCGACTCTTCAGACTGATACAACCAAAACCAAGTTTGTAACTATGCCATTCGAACCAAGGTTTACCCGAGGTTTGGAGGGCATTTTTCGTAAACTAGGTTTCCAAATTGCCTATACCTCAAACAGTAATTCACTTCAAACTCTTCTCGGTAATCCGAAGGACAAGATTCCTTTTCTGGAAAAGTCGGGGATATATGAAATAGGTTGCAAAGACTGTAACAAGAAGTATATTGGGCAAACTAAACGAACGATTAATATAAGGTTTAAAGAACATTTGGCTCATGCTAGATTTGGAAGAACTGAAAAGTCCAGTGTTGCCCAACATATTTTACACGAAAACCATAGGATTAATATCGACAACCTTAAATTGGTTAAGGAAATTAGAAGTTGTCACCTGCTTGACAGCTTTGAAAGTATGTATATTTATAAAAATAGATTGAACTCCCTCAACAGTGACAAAGGTCCTATTCCCAGCTCTCCGTTATTTAGTCTAATTAAGGATATTTTGTAAGGTTCACTGAACATTGTTATCTTATGATTGAGCTTCGTTCACTGAACCATAATATTAGTTAGTATTTATAATGTAAACATTACCATTAGCATTTAGTTCACTTCAGTCCCTGAAGAAGATAACTTTGTTATCGAAAAGTGCTTCGGACAATTTTGATCCAAGTTTTGGCGTTGGGGTTTGAGCTATTTAGTACGTTCTACAACACCGCCAAAGTTTTCTCCAGTTTCTGATTTTTCTGAGCTAAAGTAAATAATTACCAAAACGTTCATGGTCAAATTTTTTATAGTTTTATTGGCTATAAAGTTTAACGTAAAGCCAACCAGGCATTTTCGGTTTGGAAAACTTAAAAAATTATAGATGCTTTACTACCCTGGGAGTTTTCTTCTACAAAATCAACGATTTTGTCCTTTAAAGTAGAAGTATCGTTCAGCCAACAATGCCTACCGTCAAATATATTGTGCACATTGCCAATTTCTCGCAATGTGTACTGCATTAACAATATTTCTCGGATTTGGAAGTCGCTGTGGATATCTGTGGCTGTACAATTCGACCGTTGCATTGATACTGCTCAGACATTCGCCGTACATCATAACACATAATGCTTCTGCAGTAAACACTATTGTAACAACTGCTCTACATGTCGCAATTTTGAGTCTTCATGAGCCGGTGGTTACACAAAGAACGCGAGCGTAACTTTCCATTACCAATGTCAACGAACGATTTGGCAATCATTCGCCAAGGCTGGCAGCAGTTGTTTGTTTTTCTGCATATCGCACAACCACCGCCAAAACATAATAAACAAATCAAAATAATTTATTACAGCTCGTACTCCTATTCCAACAAAAGTAGCACATTAACCTATTGATAATTATTGTTATTGCTAGCTGCTAAATATCCAAGATAAATTAAAAAATAAAAATAAAATCGCATTGTTATGTTATCTATTATAATAATTATTAGAAAAAGATTTAAATTTACCTACGCTACCAGCCACAAACGTCGTACTAGCATGCGCCGTTGGAAGTAAAACTTACAAAATAAATAAGCAGATATTAGTGAAAATACAAATTGCAAATCATGAATATGAAATAGTAGCATTAGTTGTAAAGGGATTAACACACCCGTGTATCTTGGGCTGTAACTGGTTAACGGAATATGATATTAGGTTGATTTCTAGACCGAAAGAAATACTTTTGCAATTGCCTGAAAACGAAATTATTAACAAAATATGTTCTCGGTTAGCATTCCGTCGAAATTATTAAGTTAGGAAAAGGTATACCGCAAGAACGGTTGGAAATTAACGAGATTGTAATGAATAATGTAGAAAACGAAGTTATAGAAGAAACTAAAACTAATAGTGGTAACATCTTAGTGACGGAGGGAATGGAGAAATTTGAGGAAAAGGATAGGATCAAATTGAACGGGTTGTTAGAAAAATACCGAGAGTTTTTTTTCTGACGAACCAGGACGTATTAACGTTTACGAACACGAAATTAAATTGTATCAGGGATCGTATCCAATTCAATTTTCTTTGAGAAATTCTTTTAGAGAACAAATTAATGAAATGTTAAAATGGAATGTAATAGAGGCGGCATGTATAGACTATATAAATCCACTAGTGGTAGTAAAGAAAAAGACGGATCGGCAAGAGTTTGTTTGGACGCTAGGTTTTTAAATAAAAACAATGGCTACGGATTATATTGAACCACCTAATCCTGAAACGTTAATGTACGATTTTAAAAAGGACAAATTTTCAGAACTATTGATTTAGCAGCGGGTTATTGGCAAATACCATTAACTCAAAATTCTAGAAAGTATACCGGCTTCCTTTTTGAGGGTAACAGCTATGTATTTGCAGTTTTACCTTTCGGCTTGTCAACTTCTGTTGGAAGTTTAATAAGGGGCTTAGGTTACGTATTAGGACAAGAAATTGGTTCATTTGCTATACCATATGTGGATGACATTTTGATTCATTCGAAAAATATTGAAGAGCATCTTCTTCACTTGAATAAAATTTTAGGAAGTTGAAGGATGGGGAGTTACTATCAAGTTACGGAAATGTCGCTTTGCTCGTGAGGGGTTGTTTTTTTTGGGACATATTCTTTCTGCTGATGGGATTTATATAGATTCTGAAAGAGTTCGATCCATTAACGAATTTCCAAAGCCAAAAAATATTAAGCATTTGCTAGCATTTTTGGGTTTGTGTAACTATCATAGGCGCTTTTGTAAAGCTTACTCAGAATTAACGGTGCCTTTACTAAGATTTCTGAAGAAACGTAATGTCTGGAATTGGTCAGAGGAACATGATCAGTCTTTCGAAAACATCAAGGAGGCTTATTTAATAGTTTCATTTTTGTACCGCCCAAAGTTGGATGAACGATTCTATATTCAATGAGATTGTTCCGGATACGCTTTATGGGCAGTATTATCTCAAATTGACATTACCAATAAAAATAGAAATGTTATTGCATTCATGAGTAGAACGTTAAAACAAACTGAAGTGGGATATTGCGTAACAGAAGATATTGTTTATTGTAAAGGATCTGAGAACGTAGTGGCTGATTGTCTGTCCCGGTATCCGTTAGGGTTAAAAAATACGGAAGAACCTGTAAAGCCTGATGTGGTTCCTGTTGCGGCTTTCGTCTGTAAAAGTACGGATAAAATTATGACAAATATGGAAAATTTAGTCAAAGATCAAAGTAAAGATAATCGATGGAATAAAGTAATATTGGATATAAAACAAAATAAAACAGATTCTAAAATAAACAGATGGTTTTTTTCTTCACGAAGGAATTTTGTACCGTTGTGGTAATCAAGAGGATCCGAATCCTAAAATGTGTATTCCTAAGGAGCACATTAGAGATTTGGTACTATGGGAGCACGAAAGTAAAGGTCATTTTGGGGTAGAAAAATGTTATTTAGCTTTGCGAAGGTTCTATTATTGGAAAAAGTTAAGGGAAACCGTACGGAAAATTATAGTAGGTTGTCAATTATGTCAAATGAGTAAAATCTCCCATCGATTGAATGGACCTATGAGTAGTGTGATTCCAACTACTAAAAACGAACTAGTTTGTCTTGATTTAATGGGACCCTTACCTAGATCCCGTTTCGGTGCGATTAGTCTTCTGGTAGTTGTAGATGCTTTCAGTAAATTGGTCGCTTTGTATCCATTAAAACGCCCTACCACCCAATTGATTTTTAATAGATTGAAGCAAAATTATTTTCAAAAGGTCGGGAAACCGTGTGCTATATTAACAGATAATGGGACTCAGTTTTCGAAACGATGGCAAAATTTAATAGTAACGGAGGGTATAGAGGTAATCTTTACCACATTTTATTAAGGGCTTTGTGCTATCAGAATCATACTCGGAGGGCCTATGAATTATCTTACGTTGAAGAGTGTATAAATAATGCAATCCATGAATCCACTGGATTCGCGCCATTATGGAAGGAGTAGAAAGGAAATTACTTCAGAACAGATAAAGTACCCGGGAAAGTTGGGATTTGTCAAAGGAAATAATGAAATTTTGGTTTTGGTTAAAGAGAGATTACGGAAGCGGGCATTAAAAAGACAGAGTAGGGTTGAAACCTGGAAGGTTGAAAGGTTGAAAGTAGGCGACAAGGTCTGGGTACATGATCATCCTCCATCTTCGGGTGAAATGAAAAAAAGACAAAAAATTCCTTCTTCTATATAAAGGTCCTTACCTAGTTCATCAAGTATGTGGAGCTAATGCTTATAAATTAAAGGATGATGCGGGAAATATCGTGGGAAGATATAACATTTCCAATATAAAACGATGGATGATGGAATGTGTAGTGTAGTAACCACAACCCTAGCCTGATCAATCGTAGAAAAAAAGACCCTTATTGTAAACAAAATACTTCAAGATGCACCGGCGAGGGCGTTAGGTGGAAAGGTAGAATAGGTTCGGAGAACAAAACAAAAACACTATATGACTTGTGAAATGAAACAAATGTTTTATTAAACTTCCCTAATAATTTTGAACTGACGAAAGAAAACCAAAATAGAGTGACAGGCTCAGCCTAGAGCTACCGTGGAAAAAGAGCCATGACAGAGAAAACCACGATCTTTGCTCCGACATTTCCCTATTATACGAGCTCAGATCGATATTACAAAATTGGCCGAAAAGGAATGACAACTGAATGTATTTTGGATTCCCTTTGAAATGATATCACACTCAAACTCTCGAGTACAAACCAAACAAACGTGAGTCACCAAACTTTCAAAACTGAAGAGATTGTGTTAGTTATCCGGCGAACCAGAAGGTACTGAAGTTCCATACGGGAGGCAATTCAGCTATTAGTTGAAATTTAGGATGCAATCTAGGCCTCACTTTTAATATTCAAATCCAAGCCCGAAAGGGACACATAAATATAAAACAATTTCGTGAATACTCCCAGATTGGCCATCCTACACGGGATAAAATGTTAGTATCTTCAACAAGGCCAAAACATTTCGAATGTACCCGGTAGTTTGGGTGAATAGATAAAATTTAGACAGAGAAATTCTGTTCGTAATTTGATCGTCTCAATATTACTATGTTGAACGATCTTAGCATCGTATATAGGGGTTTGTTCTTCTAAAGGTTACACAAATACATACACAGAGAAACTCGGATTGCCGAGAAACATAAACATCTGGAATGCTACATATAAATTTGTGTGTGTGTGTGTAGAACACTTCACACTTGAAAAATGACGAAAATAATATTGTACATTCTTTCTAAACCAGTAAAACTTTTACAAATTAACAAGAAGTTCTGAGTATGAACAAAATGTTTTATAATTTCAAACTCAATCTTCAAATCAATAATTATTTTTGATAAAGAAATAAATATACAATCGATGATTGATAATTTACAATTATTTTGCAATAATATCAATTTCCCTTGACTTTAAATTTTTCATATCGGGAAATTGGCAATACAAAACATAAATTACTTATACAAACATAAATTAAGATTAGGTCTAGAGTTTTTTTTACCTTTGGTCGCACTAATGCACCCGCACACAAACACACTTAACACCCTACTACCCCGCAGAATCCCCGCAAATACACTTTTCGACTGTCACGCCACGGTAAACCGACGCACTAAAAAAAATTATCGTTGTAATTGACGTATCGATCTCTACTGGGTCTATTCCCAAAAAAAACAAATGTAGCGTTCAATCGCGATAGAGGGAGGAGGGTACTAGATTCTACAGTAAATTTCTGATGTAATGTAATTTTAAGTACGTATGTATTAAATTTTGTAAAACTTTTTGGTGAAAAGTTGTTCTTAAATTTAATAGGGGGGTAATAAAATTTTAAACATTGATACTAGCGCCTCGTAGTGGATTTAGTTGTCCATAATAGGTTCTCCAAACATCTTTAAAGGTATGTAGTGAAAGAACAATCTCTCTCAAATAAGTTTTACTTAAGACGTACCTTAGCGCTTGTTTCTGAAGTATAAACACCCTCCAAATTGCTTTATTACTTAGAACATTGGTCAAGAAGTCAAACCTCAATACAAGCATAGGCGAACTATATTTGCTTTTCTTTGTGCAGCCTTTTTTGACCGCTAACGACTACTCACTAACCGCAGCAAATTAACCTGCTAACCATTTACCAAAAATTGGGTCTGTTTTCCAACGAGCCGGTTAGCGTTAAGGATTTAAGCGAGGTTGGTCGTGGGTTCTATTCATGAAAATGCTACTAATTATTACATATATAGTAAACTAACTTAACAAATACTTGAGCCGATAGCTGAAATCTGAAATACGTCCGTTTAAAAGTGATTAAAAGTTACTGGGTAAAAAATAATAAAAACCATTGATCCGCCGCAAAAGTAAGATTTTTACTCCGTGGCACAGAAAGTAGGAAATTTCTACCGTTGCCCCATAGTGTGAGCGACTTGCATTAGTTACCTTATTATACGTACATTATAATCATTCTTCTAACTACTGAACTTCTGTATGTCATTTTAATATAGCAACAGTTATCCTGTCCGACCGTATCCTCACAGTGCAGATCATCCTTTTCTTTTATATGCAACATGGACACCACGTGGTCACAGTTTAGTAATGGTTTACAATTACGACATTTACTATCGGCCAACACCAACTTCACACAATGCCTATCGAATAACCAAAAATGCAGTTCCAGGTATTCTTACTAATGGAGTACCTGATTGGTTATACGAAGGTAGGTTTATTTGCTCTTTTTGCAAAAAAAACTCACTGAATATGAAATATATATTGTAGTACCGGAACGGCGAAAACTGTCAACTTTTCAACGTGTATTTATATACTTTTTTAATTGTAAGGAATAAAGGGGTGATATCCCAGACTTTCTTGCACAAAAACATATTCGGTTATATTACACTTCCAATTTACAATTAAATTAGTGCCTATTTATTGGTTCATCAGCATGACAGATAGCAAATTAATGCAAAATGCGCCGTTTTTTTTCTTAACTAAATTCTGCGGAACTTTATTTCGTTATTTAAATTCTGTTTCATTTTACCTGTTTTTGGCAAAACACAGAGGAAATACTCGGCACAAACAACGCAATTTGGATGTCAAAGGATGGACATATGATGGTTTTTGGATCGTTCAACGATAGTTTAGTTCAAGAAGTAAAATTTCCTTGGTATGGTTCTATCGATGAAAACCACCTCTATCCCGAGATACGATCACTCAGATATCCAAAACCGGGAACCAAGAATCCAGAAGTTACTCTTACAGTAGCTGATTTAGCTGATCCATCGAATATAAGAATGAAGGAAGTTAAGCCTCCCAAAGAAATTGCTCACTCGTAAGCCAGTTATTTTTTAGTTATCCGTTAATTCCCCTAATAAATTTGATTTTAAATTTTAGGGATTATTACTTTACTGCAGTTTCTTGGGTAACGCTAACTGAAATTTGTGTAGTTTGGTTAAATCGCCCTCAAAATATGTCTATAGTTTCTATTTGCAAGACTCCGACGTGGATTTGTCACGAGGTATGTAGGAATTTAATGTTATACTATATGCTATTTTAAACTATACTATACTATTGTTAAACCCATTAAAGTATGTAGTTACACAAAACACATGCTATTTTGAACTGATCTTAATTCATAAAATGAGAATCGCTTGAAAATTTCTATACAGAGGTTCTTCTGTGCTCTGAATGCAATTTGATAATGAAAATTACCGCAAATGCCCTAGGTTCTCCAAAATGTTAAGTATTCTAAAATCGAAAACTACAGATGAAGTCTCGTAAACAAGACAAAAATAAACTCTTTTGGTTCTTATAAAAAATTCGATATCTCATTTGGTTGCCGAGATATCGAACTATGAAGCTCTAAATTGTAGGTATGTATACATATATAATACCTACTATAATATAGAGACGGGTCCACGATAACCCGCTTGGTACAGTGGTTTGTAGGGGGTGAGCTGTTTTACCCATACAATCCCCACACTCTGTAACCAGCACTCCCTAAAACCCCTACCCCTACAACTGCTCACCAATCACTTTAACTGTATTCTTAAATGTTAAAAAAATACAAGGGTAGTAAGAGTAGATATATCTACATTTGTCCTCACACGCTCCCTTCTGTAACCTCTTCCAACCCTTGTATTCTTGAAAAAATTTAAGAATACAACAGAAGTGGGTGGTGAGGGGTTGTTGAGGGTTCGGGTTGCAGAGGGTAGTGGTAACAGAGTGTAGTGGTTACAGAGTGTGGGGGTTGTACGGGTACAAAAGCTTACCCCCTAAAAACCATTACACCAAGCGAGTTATTGTGGGTACGTCTGGTTGTTATACGTAGGTGTTATACCATACATATGTACGATTTAGTTTTAATCTTCGATATATCGGCAACCAAATGAGATTTCAACCATACGAAGTATATCGGAAGTCCATTGAGATTAATTCATTTTAAATTACTGTCACCAAAACAGTATACATAGGCAGTTTATATTCTGTGTAACAAAAATTTGTAATGTGCATACGAAACACTTTTACAAGACTTAATTAGGGGTAGGAGTAAAAAGTGATGATACCTACGCACCTGTAAGAAATGAATGTTTTAAAAAAAATTTGACAACAAAGAAAAATAAACAACTAAATATTTACCCAACAAAAATTATAAATTTCAACACACCACTGCATATTTAACTAACATCCACAACGCTTTGCTTTTGTCAATTTATTAATCTTATTTTATGTGTCGCATTGTTCTGTTTAAATGAATATTTCTCTCCTTTTTCCTTTCTATCGGTAGAGTTTTCAAAATTGTCATGTAACCGTCCATGCATATAATTTTGACCAAATACCGCACGCATAATTTTTGTCTTCAAGTCGAGATCGTGGGCAGTAATAAATGTAAATCAGAATGTAATTAAAATTTCATTTCGTATCGACTGAGTAGCAGTTCATCAATTCGTCGATCCAAGAAATCCTTAGGAAAAGCCGTTTGGTTTCCAAATAATTTGAATTATGGTTACCAATGAAAAATTAAGATTTCAGTAACTGATAAAATAAACCAGAAAACTTTTATGTATGCTGGTTGGAATTCAAAAGTTGAACCACATCATACATTGAAGCAGTATGGGCAATCGGAGTCCGGCCGTTACCATCGTCAGACCAAGCCTGCGCGCTGATTACGTAACCACCTATACTGTGCATGAGCCTACTATCATAGTAGGCTCACAATTAGCATAAGTGCTTACGTAATCAGCGCGCTGGCCTTGTCTCACGATGGTAATGTGGTGTATCTGGTTTCAGAAATCATGAACCCCGTTCTCCATATTCTTAAGTAGTAAATGAAAGACGCGAATTAAAATTTTTAATTTTGTTTTGAATCTTATCATCACCGAAAACTGCTGATTGCTGCCGAACCTATCGAAAACACTAAAAATATGACAGAGATGATAGACGTAGAGACTACACATTAAAAGTCAAATTCACCGAGCCATCAATACACAGTACTTCAAACAATGACCGAGCGATACTGAATGTTTGTTCGGTAGCCTTCGTGCGCAATGGCCGTATGAATTGAAATCATGAAGTGTTTCACTTTATTGCATAATTAAAATAATTTTCATAAATTATTGTTATTTACAGTATTATCTGAAAATATCTGTGAAATAGACTCACGGTCGGTGTTTTATCAAACAATAAGTATAATACTATACTTGTTTCAAATCGTTAGAGATTTGACCTTGAGAAAGGCTGCGCAAACATAGAAAGAATAAACACTAGGCGTAAGAAAGACAAGTACTTTAAATGACCAGAGCTTTCGATAGCCAGTCTTATTAGGGGATGACGAGAACTGTACATTACTGGACAGAATTGTTCAGCAATTTACTAGAATAGAAACTATTATGCAAGATAATAAAAATGTATACTATATAACAATAGAAAACAAAGAAAATGTTTCACTGGTGGTTTGAGGGTTAAATTAATTAAAACCTTGTTATTATTTGGCTAAATGGGTATTATTACTTGCCACGGCAGTATCAATTTTGAAAATCATGCTGTACAATCGGTCATCTCTTCGCTCGATGATCGGTGGCGAAATCAGCTCCTTGGAAAGCTTATGATTGTATGTGGAATTTTGTCATAGCGCACAGATAAAGGGAAGGAGCATACCTTTAACCATTTTCAGTGAGTAGTAGAGTAGAATTCATAACGTCGTCATGCTTAGTGGTTAAACTTTTAACTCCACATGCTTTATTTGGTTGTTGTCTCGGGTTCGAATCGCGGAGTGTGTTTTGCATTTTTTTCTGCATTTTTAACAAACAGCATGAAGTGAGATGAGGTTGTGGGTTGAGTTAGGTTCGTTAAATTGTTTGAAAATAAATTAATATCGCCTTATACTTGTGATGATTCCCACACACAAAAATGGTACTTATATAATGTAAAAACAGCAAACTCTTTGTAAATGTTTCAAATATTCTTTTGTTCGGTTACTATGACAGTAAGAATAAAAAGAGTTTCTCATGATTTTCCGAACTGTCGCAATTATTATTTTTGTAGTCAGATAATTTGTGAAAGAGTCAGATAATCTCCAAACACGCCTAAACATGTTGGCGGATACGCTAAATACTAAACGATCATACTCTAATTTACGCTTTATCTAATCGCATATTATTTGTGATATGTATACGTATTAGTTTTGTGATTCGTTCTTCAATTGGAATAATTAGCAAAAGTATACATTAATTGTGCAATAACAGGCAAGATATTATTTAATTTGAAATAATTCTTGACTCTAGAGCAAGAAAGCTATTTTAAACTTGGTGGTATACACAGCACACCCTCTTGCATTTGACTATTAATGTTCTGACATAGAGAATAGTGAGTGACAGGCTCCCAAACTTATACAAGGAAAAAGAGTATTCTGGGCCTGTGTGGAGCTTTGTGATATTATTTTGTATTAGCACCATTCTTTGATGCTGAACATTGTGTTGGAGTCAGTGTTTAAAATTCAGTGTTTTTGTAAATAGTGCTGTTAAATTTTAGTATTTTTTTGTTCAAACAATGGTGATGAGTTCTGCTTACAGCTGTAAAATTCGCAGAGCGAAAGAAATGAACTAGCAATCATGTTTTGCACGGAAAATAATTTTTGAGTATTAAGGTTAAATAGTGTAATTTACATTTTGTTTGTGTTTTGTAACTTAAAATATATTGTGAGAAAGAAGTTCAATATTTTCAATGGTTTAGAAGATAATTAGAAAGCACTTCAACGGTGTTACCACTCAACGTTTATTGATGAAAAAAGGTAGATTTAGCAAAAGAAAACGACGTTTCGATCGAAAATTTCCGATCCTTATCAAGTGACAAATTGAATTTAGTGAAGATTACAAATGAATTACAAACCTAAAATTAAATAGTACCTACATGTGATTATAAAATTTGAATAAGATAAATTAAGATACTGATAAATTTTGTTGTATATACTGACCTTGATGGTGATAGCAACCCATGTGTTTTAGTTGAGATGAGTAAATTAAAAATTACTTCCAAAAAACCATTCTGTTACAGTGGTTTACAGTTCGGAAAAAATCACGTGGGAAGCATGTGTTTACCACCAAATTATTATTGCCGTTAATTTTAGTTGAAAAACTATACAATACAAAAAACTGCTGATGAAAAAGTGCCCTTCCTAGTTTGCTTTCGTCAAATCGTGCTTTTGAGTCACATTAATGAGAAAATTTAAAAGAATGGAATATTTTATTTCTTTTCGGAAATTTTTTGTCCCAAAAGTAATCATTTCTTGGAAAGAAAATATGCGGCAACATGGTTAATATCTACCTTTTCTTCTACAAACCTGTGAAATGGGAGGCGTGATTAATCAGAATTGTAGAAAAAAATAGCTGCTGCCCATATTTGTTTTGTCGGCTCATCATCAGTTTTGCTTCCAGTTAGTATTTCTGAAGTTATAAAGGTTTCGTAAAGGGATGAGTCAGCTGCTGATCAGATAATGCATAATCAATTTTAAATAAATCTTTTTTACGTAAATCTCTTACAAAATGGTACTTCACTTCTGTGTGCTCAGGTTTATAATGAAATTCTGAATCTTTAATTAATTAATTGGATGGAACTTTAGTTGCCACAATACATTACTTTGCGTTTAGAACAGAAATAGTTCAACCTTTAAGTACACGCGTTGTTTAGGACATTCCGTCACGCGTGGGGTCCAGAAGTATCCCAATATAAATTTATATATATATATATATATTCAGATTTTTTTAATAATTTTTAAAAACCGTTTTAGATTATAAGAAAAGACATTATAATATTTATGAAAAGTATTTATTCATCATAAAAAAAACAGTCTTTAGACAGTAAGGAACATTTTTATCAAATTAACAATCTCGTACGTGGAATTTTTAAGGCACATGTTTAATGTACTAAAATTTAACAAAAGAGTCAACTTCTGACAAACTTACTATTTTTTTCTAATAAAATAAGAATCAAAAACAAGTTATTATAAGAATAATTAACAATAAACATTATAGAAAAAAAATGACAATTCTTGAAACTTAAACCCTAAATTAACAATAAAAATTATTCTTTGTGTAGGCATTATAAACAATAAGTAATTGCTACTGAATGAGGCTTGCAAATAGTTTTCTTGCAAGACTTACAGACAATAGTACTATTTTTATCCTTAGATCTGGGACAATAATAGCATCTTCGCTTCATTTTTGGAGCACTAGGACCAGCTTCATCTGAACCGGGCAATGGCTGCTCTTTGTCGATCAATTTGCACATTATTGCTCTTATATCTTTGGTCAAGTTAGGATTATTTTGTGCAATTTGATTATCGGTTAGTCGGCGACTCATTTTTTTTTCATTTACACAACACCAATTCTGAAAAAGAAACAAATAAAAACATAACCAAATTGAAAAAAGTAACTACGTTAAATCACGGGTGGGGTCTGCAGGTATCCCCACGTAAGCAAAAATGTAACTTACCTTAGCAGAAGAGCAACGAACGTCCACTCCCCGAAAGGCCTCGCGTCGCACTGAGATTAGCCGAGAAAACGCGATCGTAACTTGTTAATTTCAAAAAATACCGTTAAAAAAACAGCGCGTGGGATCTGCTTAGACCCCGCCCGTGACGTTAAAGGTTAAAGCTCGCGATAAAGCATCCTTCGCGGCACTCAGCGTTGATAGTTAAACGGGCTAAGCACTGTTGTCGTTAACTTTTCATACGAGAGCTGCGCGATTGAGAACACAAAGATCCCCCGATGTTGACCTTCGGGTTGAGATGCCTCCAGGCAATATGTTTACTGCACACGAAATGTCGGGTTTTGTTGCAGTTTGTAGAAATATAAAATTTCTAATGGTTTCGCGATAAGCTACACTTTTCGCACTTTCATTTAACAAGATATTTTATTCTAATTTAAATTTATAGGCCAAGTCACTACTTACTTCACGTAAATACCGAACCTCTTCATTATTTTTTCACTTTGTATGATAAAATGTATGATAAATGTTTTGAGAAGGACAAATTATGTTCTCAAGGAACTACCTCATAAAACTCACTCTTTAGGTCACGCAATAATTCTATTAATTTAGCTTTATGATAAGATATTTGGATTGATTATGAGTCATCACGTATCAGTTATGGGTCTAACAGTAAATGCATCAGTCAAAACGTTAATTATAGGAAATCATATTTAAGGTAGGCGAAGTCCTCTCTCTTCAAATTTCAGTATTTATAAAATTATCTTTGTAGCCTATTATTAGTTTTTTTAAACATTCAACAGCTTACTGATATACATAATTTGCGATTTGGGCTTTTCTATAAAAGACCACAATCGACCGATTTCTTCTGAAACCGAACTGTCTACCCAAACAGCTGAGGGGGGCATATACAATAGTACATTTCCTGATGTCGTGATTGGTACTACCGCAGACTGTCTTGCTTTTGCAGGTTTTCGACAGTTCCCGACAGCAGAAACATTGGAGGGGGGAAGACTTTTCCTTCTAGGCGGCACGAACTTCATCCTACCCTGAACCGCTTCCTTTGGAGGAGATCGTTCCCCCACTGCCCGTCGATATTAAGGGTCACACTTCTGCACATACACCTTCTGTATCCCCATTACCAAAGTCCAAAACCGATCAGTTTTCTGTTCCGCTATTTCCATTGAGAACCCTACCGACCTATTTCCGCTCCGGTTAGGAGCGGTCTGGCTATCACCACCACATACGCCTCTACATTGGCGATATCAGTTTCTGTTCTCAACTTCCTGAAGACTCGAAGGCCTCCCCCCTTTCAACATCGTCGAAACATTTGTTCTCCTTCTCCTGTATTCCCAACATTCTCGGTTGCCTTTGCTGACAGTCCCAATGCCGATAATGTAAATCTTGGTACCCTTCCTTCTGCCTATAAATTCTAACATTCTTTTAGCTTTTAGTAGAAGAGATGCTGAGAAGACCTGGGAACCCTCTTAATGGTCTTCCAGGTTTTGTCGTACCTACAACTGTCAGTTAAGGCGTTTAAAAATTCCGCTGTTTTAACAATAAAATATTGAGCAATATTTAGTAGTGGTGATTTTAAATACATTAATATAAAATTAAATCCTGGGACTATCTATAAATTACCTCAAATCAATGAGGAAAAATCTATTGCTGTCATCATCCCCCGCCGGGATTCAAACCCGGCTCTCTGGCTTTACGCGCCGTTGCCCTAACCACGAAGCTACGGAGACATAATGACAGCAATATCGACGAAACGCACTTACTAGGTCTCTGAATCGTCGAATTAATGTTTATTATTATTAATATCTGTCTTTAGAATAAAGGACGTGTTTTCTCGTTCCGTCTCATTTTCTTTCTGAAGATAACAGGTTTAGAAGCACTCCTTGGGCCACGTCTCTTCCTCATCCAAGATGAATAAGTCATCGTAGCTGCTGTCTATTGTATTTGGAGTATTATTGATCTTCTTTGCCTAAAAAGGTAATTGTTTTGCAATCGTCTACAAAGGAAGTGGCAATGGGATGGGAAATGATGTTTGAGGGGAAAAGAGGGCGTAAGATATTAATATAAATATCGCTCGATCGACCGAAAAAATATTTATAGTTTGTAATATAATATATAATACATCTAAGTGTAAACGGTACCCATTAGAAGTACGGTGGGTGATATCATATTATATCTCAAGATTTAATATTTTCTAATATATAAAATTCTCGTGTCACAGTGTTTGTTACCGTACTCCTCCAAAACGGCTTGATCTATTTTAATGAAATTTTATACGCATATTCAGTAGGTCTGAGAATCGGCTACTATCTATTTTTCATACCCCTAAGTGATAAGGGTTATCCACCCCTAACATTTTTTTTAAATTTTTTCAACACAAATTGTTTTTTTTAATTTTTTTATAATGTGCCATTAAAAAATACATACAACCCTAAATTTTCACCCTTTCATCACCAACCCCTATTTTTTAATAGTTGTTTTAGTAATTTAATCATTTAGGTGCGCACCAGCAAATCCTGCCCTTGGGAGGCGGGTACAATGTTGGAAGGAGCAGGCACTGTAGCTATTTCCTGCGCTCGATAACTGATCAATTAGGGATCCTTACTAATACCCGTGCGAAGCCGGGACGGGCCGCTAGTATATTATATTATATCTCATAGTGAAAAGCCGGCTTATTAGTCCACGAGCCGACCGCTGACAATGGCACCTGATAATACTAATATGGGTAAACCCTTAGCACCCTGCGAGTCACTTTAGTAGGCAACCATTTTTTGTATTTGTAAATTTTTGTGTAGGATTAGAAAATAATGGTTGCCAAACCTCAGGTAGTTAGTAATTTTGGCAGCCCACTTTTAAGGCGGGCAACCCGAGTGTATATAAGGTACTCTGTAAGAATGTTACCTTTTAATTTATGAACATTCTTTAAAGTTCTACGTTTTACCCACATTTATAATATTTTCAATATTTTATAAACAAATAACAAAATAAATTGTTTTCACAAACAATTTTCTCTTTATTATTCAATTACATGGAAATTAAGTTAGACTATTCTTTAATTGTAAGTATAAAATAGAGTAGATTTAATTATATTGTAGTGTTCGTGGGGTTTTTAAAAATTTATTTACAAGTCTAAAGTACAGGAACACAATTTATATATACTTATTTAATAATGACTACTTAAAAACACTATTAATTAATATGGAACTTAGCTTACTATTTATTTACAGCACTCACTTATTTACACTCTATTTATTTGACTGTTCACTTCTAACACTGTCGAATTATTTCGGATGTTACCACTGTCGCGGTCAACTTATTACTAACTCACTGTCGAACGTCTTTCCACTTTTATAGCATCATGGAACAATCCAGAAAAATCTGGAAGTTTGTAAGATTATTTACGTTTTCGGCGAACTGCTTAATTACTTTTTTGCAAGGCAGGTACGAGACACCCGCCTAAAAACACACGTATACACTGCTGAAAACAGCCCGCGGCTAGTTGAGCCGGCCGGCAACGCATACAAGCGTATCCGGTCGCACACAAGCACGCTCGCGTTCGCTACAATACTGCATATAATTTTTTTTTTATATTTCAGATTCATTTTATTAGAATATGTAATGAGTTATAATAACTTATTCTGATTACAAATTATTTATTTTCATTTTCTTCCGCTGCAACATCAATGTTATGCTGCTCATCAATTCCTTCATCATTATCACAGGGTACATTATTCATTAAAATATCTTCTATTGTAAGAGGTGTTGGATCAACTGCGAACCATATACGTGTTTGGAGATTATCTTACTATTCCACAAATTTTCGGACACCAAAAATAAATAATTGCGACAGCTCGGAAAATCGTGAGAAACTTTATTATTCTCTCTGTCATAGTAACAGAACAAAAGAATATTTGAAATATTTACAAAGAGTTCGCTGTATTTACATTAAATACAATTTTTTGTGTGTGGGAATCACCACAGTACCCCCCTGCCAGTGATGAAGTCACGAAAAACCGACTTGTAGGCGATCCGGGAATCGTACACGCCGTCCTGACCGGATTGTTCGCGAGCCCGCGAGCGATTGGATTGTCTGTGGTGGGGCGGCAGGCGTTTCTGGGATGACTGGGATTCCTGTGTTGGTTGATGTTCGTAGAATTGGCGGAAACCTTTGAACTTCGATGGTCCTTCCCAAGTTGGTCTCGTTTTCATCTAGGTCGGCGACGACGTATGCCAGTTTAAGCCTTTTGATTGAGATCTTGACGTCTTGTCCCTGAATGTCGACAGTGAAGATTTTCTCTGCTCGAGAGGCGATCTTGTATGGTCCGTCGTAGGATTGTTGGAGTGGTCCTTTTGGACCGTCGTAGCGTACAAAAGAGTAATCGGTCGTGGCGAAACCCTTGAAAATGAATGTCGCTTTTTCTCCGTGTCTCGTTCCATGTACCGATCGCAGCTATTGAACGTGTTGTCGCAAGTCTTTCACGAAGTTTGGTTGTTATATCCGCTAGCTGTGCTGTTTTCCCCAGAAACTTCCGGAAGTCGCAAAGGTTCACCGTCCACAATCTCTGCCGCTGTCGACTGCAAATCATCCTTTCAGGCCGTACAGATGCCTAGTAGCACTGTTGGAAGGGTTTCGGTCCATTTAGATAATCCGTGGCGTTTTATTGCGGCCTTTAGCTGTCGGTGAAGCCTTTCGGTCATCCATTCGCTTCCAGGCGGTAGGCTGTTGTTTTTAGATGAGTCGTACCTGTCAGGTTAGGTTAGGTTAGACGTTTTATGAGTTCTGTTTTTAGTAGCGCGTAAGAATTGTCATTTGGTGCCGCGAACACCAAATTGCGCACTTCCGATGCCACTCGCGATTCTAAACTTTGCGCAACGACCTCGAATTTTTTATTATTAGAGGTTACTCCGGCACTGGCGAACATTAGCTCTACTTGGGAAAACCACAGTTCTGAATCGGTATTATTGAAGAGTGGTCATGTCGATCACATCGGTCACGTCGATCACGTCAGGGTCACCAATTTAGCGTATGCGCTAACATGTTTAGGCGTGTTTGGAGATTGTTTTACTATTCCACAAATTTTCGGACACCAAAAATAAATAATTGCGACAGGTCGGAAAATCATGAGAAACTTTATTATTCTCTCTGTCATAGTAACCAGAACAAAAGAATATTTGAAATATTTACAAAGAGTTTGCTGTGTTTACATTACATACATTTTTTTGTGTTTGGGAATCACCGCAATATACTAAACTGTTCTCAGTATATTTTGTTTGAATGATTTTTAACGAAGCGGTATCGTACTCGAGGCAAAATGTTTAGCACTTCTACAAAGTTGAAATTTTAGACATAGTTATTTTAAAAATATATTTGTTTATAAAACATTGATTATATTATAAATGACTCGGTAAAGCTTATTGGAATGCTCATAAATTAAAAGGTAACATTCTTAGATAGTAAATGGAATACGTTTCAGTGTACACTGGGGTTGTCCGCCTTCAAACTGGGCTGCCAAAATTTCTAGGTATCTGGGGTTTGACATTCATTTTTTTCCTAAAACTAGAAATAGGAATGGAGTTGACGGTGAAAGTTGATTCCAGAGAGTCACTATTGCACTTGAAGGAATATATGACGGAACTAATTTTAAACTTTTGCAGTTTTTATTAAACCAAATGTGGTTAGAGCACTTCTTTATCCGTAGTAAAGTTTTCTTAGACAGAAACACCAATTGCGCTTTTAATAATAGGAATGGAGTTGACTGTGAAAGTTTGATGAAACATTATAGCAATAAAAACAAAGAGTAAATCGTTTCAGCACAATTTTATTAAAACAGTCGGCCATTATCAAGAGCAGGTACAATACTACCGGATGACCAGTTTTGGATATATTTGTATGTATACTTAATTATAAGGAAAACCTAAATATCTGCTAGTAATGAAGGTGTACTAGGGTTAACGATTCTATATGGTTATTTACTAAATTTTCGTTATTCTCTATAGCTGTTTTAATTTTTAAATGTTAAAGTAAATTTAATGTACTGCTTTTATGACAAGTGTGCAAAAAATTAATATTGTCAGGATCCAAAAAGTGGTTGTTGAGAATGTAGTGTTCCGAGAACCCAGATGAAATTATTTTGCTTTTTATAAAATAGTTATGCGTTTTTTAATTGCACGGCTAGATTTCCCGATTTAAACCGCATTACAATTCTTACAAAAGGACATCTTGTTTTTGTTTATTTTTTACCAACAATCTACCTAAATTATTTTTATTCACATCTATTGTACAGGTTCCTAATTTCTTTAAATTTTTTGAGATTTTTGGACTGATGTTTTAATTGCAATTTATCGAAGCAAACTGTAAATTTGTTTTAATAGAATCCCTCTCAGCTCAATGGTCTCCAACTTCTACAAGAAGTTTTTCGAACAAAAGGCTCTCAATTCAGCTCATCTCAAGCCTAAATGATAGTGATAATTTTTGTTTCAGTTTTCATGGGTATTATATTTGGATCGATTGAGTCGACAGGTATCAGTTAAGAATTTTACAGTGAATGCAATTAAAGTTTAAACCGACGTTGCGGAGTGCTTCTTAGGTGACGAGTTTTTGATTATGTCTTCGAAAATGCCCAAATCGCTAGTTATGTATATCAGTAATAAGTTCAATCTTATAAACAGTTAATAAAAGACTGCAACGATAATCCTATGAATACTGCAATTTGAAAGGAGAGTACTTGAATGGGATTCCCCTAGCATAAACGTAATATCATGTAACTAACGTTTTACGTGGTGTATTTACTGAGAAACTTATAACTGATATCATAATCTAACCTAACCAAACCAATCCAAATATCGTGTGCAGTAAAACTGATACAGAAATTAAAAGAATTTGTCGATTTGTTTTTTATGGCTCATCGTCAATACGTTTGGGATAGGTAAAAACGCCAAAAAATAACAAAATTCCGTTTATTTCAGAAACGGTTAGAGATAGAGCTAACATGTATTCGATAGATAATCAAATTCTGTATCTGCTGGTGCACAAAAAAGTATACCGTTCCGTATATGAAAATGAAGTTATTGATGAATAAGGATTTAATACTAGATAGTTTCTATTTCATCTTAATAAAGCAAATTGAAATAAATTTGGATATCAGACGATAAGCAATTTTTTGCTTAATAAAAGTAATGAAACCCAAATCTCCCAATCTTGTGTTGTTTTGGAGATAGGTTTTTTTTTGAGGGGCTGCAAACGTTCATTTCTCTTTAATGCTAAATTGTGCCAAAACGGTGTGTAGGTTATCAAGGCGGCATTTATTTTCAACTGGAAATTTAAAAATGCAATAATAAATACGGTGTTCCAATTCAAAAAATGAAATTAGGTAGTGCTTAGACGAAACATAACTGCCTGTACTATCGAAAATATTTTAGGGTATGAAGAAAGAGTTCATAGTGTGAATCTTTTATTTGAGTGATTTTTTCGTAAAAGCAATAATGAAGTAAAAATAAAACACACAAGAATTTTTACCCAAACTTTTTATTGATTCGACAATATTGTCTCAGCCGATACGGCTATTATCAAGAGTACATAAGGGTTACTAAAGTTAAAATGTCGATCCTTACATTTATACCTAAACTGTAAGAGGAAGAGAGGGATGTATACAGAAAAACTTATAGTAGGTGTAGGATGAGTGGAGAATTGTAGTAGCTCTAATTGATTATTTACTAAGTTGACATTTTTATGAATTGCTTTTTGATCTCTAGATTTTCCAATAAAAAAGGTTTGAATGTAAATTTTTTGATTTATTAATATCTATTGCATGATTTAGTTCGGAACAGTGTTCTGCAAATCCGGTGTTCTTATCTTTTTTATTTATCGAATATACGTGCTCAGAAATGCGTTTTTTAATATTTATACCACTCCTTCCTGTATAAGTGGCATCACAAGAACTGTAAAAAATATTCGGTAAATTCCATTTGTATACATAGGACCAACCTTTACACATTTATTATTTACTAAGTGTTTACCTAAATTTAACATATTTGTTTCAGCAATAATGCAATTGAAGTTTTTATGAAAGTAATTTTTGAATTTAAAACTAAAGTTATTTATAAATGTAATTTAATACTATTATTAGTGGAAGGTAGACTGTGCAATAATTTTCTCTCTTTTTTAATTTAGTTTTCAAAATTTTGTCTATTAAATGTAACTTATAATCGTTTCTTATAGCTATATGTTTAATCATGTTTAATATAAGAAAGATTTTCCAATTAGACCTGTCGTTTCCTATGTATCAGCCCCAGCCTACAAGTTAGGCAAATTTTTCAACAAATTACTTTTAAAAAACGTAAATTGTGTTTCCCAATATGCAGTTAAAAATTCATTAGATCTAGTGAGTAAATTTAAAAATTTCATTTTGCCAGACAAATGTGTTTTAATATAATCACTGTTGGCGGTGTAATCTTGATGAAACATTTTTAATAAAAGACGAAAAGAGTATTTGAAAGTTTCAACTGTTTATTTAATCACTCTGACAATTGTTTCGACCAGGCGGTCATTAACGAAGAGTAGTTTACAAATACAAATGTGTTTTAGTCTCGTTTGATGTTTCAATCTTTTTACTTCAATTCCTATTAATAAATTGTTAACTATTGTTCAACAAAGAATTTCAGAAAGCAGTCTTGATCTTACACAAAGTAATGATTTGTTTAGTTTAGTTAAATTATGTACAGAAAAGAATTACATCAAATTTGTAGATACCTTTTATAAACAATCAGATGGCCTCCCTATGGGGTCGCCCTTATCTCCTGTACTTTCTGAAATCTATCTTATTCTGAAGAATATCTATTTACACTAGAAAATCCAGTAATTAAAAATGTTGTTACTTGGCACAGGTATGTCGACGATATCCTTTGTGTTTGGAAGGGTACAAATCGGCAACTTGACTCATTTTATAACTTGTTAAATTCTTTGGACAAAAATATTCAGCTTACAGTAAAAAAAGAATTGGAAAATAAAATTAACTTTTTAGGCATAACACTTCTTATAGACAATAAACAATTTAAATTCAGCATATTTCGAAAAAATAGTACTACAGATGTTTGAATCCCAGCCGATTCGTACCATCCAAAACAAACTAAGATGGCAGTTTTTTATTCTTTAAAACATAGACTAGTTAGTAAACTACTTGATTTTGAAACCCTTAATAACTAATTAAACATCATTAAACATATAGCTATAAGATACGGTTATAAGTTACATTTAATTTTGAAAAATAAATTAAAAACGAACGTCAGAAAATTATTGTACAGTCCACCTTCCACTAATAATAGTATTAAATTTGGTAGTATTATACATATTTATAAATAACTTTAGTTTTAAATTCAAAAATTATTTTCATAAAAACATCAATTGCATTATTGCTGAAACAAATATGTTAAATTTAGGTAAACACTTAGTAAATAATAAATGTGTAAAGGTTGACCCTTTGGAATTTATCAAATATTTTGCAGTTCTTGTGATGCCACTTATATAGGAAGGAGTGGGAGAAATATTGCAGTGTTCGTGGGTTTATTAAATTTATTTTAAAGACTAAATGTCCAAGAATAACAATTTATATACACTAATTTAAATATTGAACTTAAACACTATTTAATTATTACTGACTTAAGATTACTATTTATTTACACTTTATTGACTTATATGCGCTTCTCAATCTATTTCTATTGTCACTACTATCACTGTCAATTTATTTCTTATGTCACTACTGCCACTGACTGTTTATTACTAACCCTTCGGCCATCGTCTCTTCAATTTAAGTTAAAGTCTAGATAAATCTAGAATACTCGAAACGTCGAAAGTTGTTTACTATTCTGCGAACCGTTTAATTGCTTACTTAGAAAGCAGGTATGAGATACACATTTACAAATACGACGCACACACTGTCGAAACCGGCCGCGACTAGTCGAGTTGGCCTGATGCGGGAATCTGCAGTTCTCGCCTTCACGACATCCGCTCCGGGAATCGAAGTAACAGTCCACGGTCTTCTTACGATTGGCCCGATTCGGGTTATTACAACAGACCAAAATGTCCACTTTAATATGGCCGAATAGGGCTTTGATCATGTTTCGTACGATCCTCCAATCCAGGTTATCCAGTCCACAACCTAGCTTTGGAATCGCCAGCTTCCGTACGTTATCCTCTAGAAAATGTTTGCGGAGTTTCATTACTGCGTCCCAGAGGTACCCATAAGTCGGTTTATCAGAGCATCTTCCTTTAGTCATTAGGTAATAGATGTTGCGTCGTGCGTCAGGCAGGCACAACAGCCTTCTTCCCTTTTATGCTTGATCTTCAAGATGTTCTAACCCGCCAAATCTGCGTCTGAACTCGAACGCGATACCACGGCTCATGCTGAGATCCTTTAAAACGCAATGAGCCAGAGAATATTCCTTAGATATAGCAAAATGATCTCGTCGGATTTCTAGCGGGAATTATTCGCTCTGCCTCTTCTTTCTTCGCCAGGGGCAGTGTAGGTCTTTGACGAATAGGCTGCGCATTACCGGTTTTGATCTTGTGTTTACGATGTTAGTTCTTCCCCTACCGTTCTTGTCGTCGACATTCTGACAATGTAGATGTTGCACTTTGTATTTCTGCTCACTGGTTAGATTCCTACCATATCTGTCAATCACACAACTTATATCGGCAGGTACTGTTTCAGAATTTACCTTTCGGGTTACCGCCTCCTGTCCTATGTTTTATGAGATAAAATTCTTCACCATTCAGTCTCACAACGCCTCTTCTTAAATTCATGTCAAAATCGTAGTTTTGTTAAATGTCCAATCCATGAATAACGTCGTCTTCAATATCTGCTACCAGCACTTGATGGCCAAAAAAGTCTTGCCAATTCCAAATGACACATTAACTTCGCCATGAACATTGAACAACCACTCTCCCTCCAGTAGCTGTACGCAGAGCCCACTTAGTCGACACAACCTGGTTAGGACCCTCAACTACGCTGGGTTTTGCAATGCTTCTAGTGGCCCCGGTGTCTAAAAGAAACACACTTCTTCGTCCATTTATTTTTCCACCTAAGAGTAGACTGTCTTGTTGGTCTTCGTAAATGTGATAAGTTCGGGGTCTCGTTGTCTATGGGTCAACGTTTGCCCCGTTACGTCGACCCCATCTAGCGGTTGAGGTCGGGTACTAGGGGAAAGATTAGTTTTCTTACACTGTCTCTTCGTATGACCTAGCTCGCCGCAGTTTCAACATCTTAGTTTTTAACTGTCTTTGTTGAACATGGAGATGATTCGGCAGACGGTTTCATCTAATGATTCTGACGAATCCGCTCCTTCACGTGGTAGCCGAACCTTTCCCTGTTTGCTATAGGCCCGTTTAACCGTTTCGTACCCCAACGCACGAGCCAATGCATCAGCTAGCGTCTTAGGTCCATCGAGGCGTATCCGTTGTTGAGTGTCATTGTCCCGAAGTCCATCAGTAAATGCTTCCACTGCCAACCTTTCCGTCAATTCTTCTAGGGCATTCGGATAGGCCAGTCGAGACAGTCTTGCAATATCGGCCTCGAATTCTTCTAGGGATTCCGTTGCCTTCTGTTGACGGGTTTTCATTGGATGTGATACACCGCCATTAAGTGAGCCTCACCGTAACGCAATTCCAACCGTTTTACCAATTGTTCATAATCCGCCAATTCTTCCGGAGATAGGGTGTTCAAAATGTCACATGCGTCTTCACGAAGCGCAACGGTCAACGCAATGGCTTTTTCTTCAGGCGCCCAGTTATTCGCCTTGGCAGCCGCCTCGAATTGCTTGTGGTATGTGGTCCACGAGGACTTTCCGTCAAGCTTTGGTGGTTTTACTCGTGTTCTTGACTCTATACCGCTTCCTTGGCTGATTTGGCTGGCTTCGTTAAGCGTACTAGATGCGCCAACATCCACTTCAATTGGTTTTATCTTGCTATTAAAAATCATTTCCTCCAACACTTTTATCTTTTCTTCTATTTCTTGAAATTTCTTATTAACTTTTTCTTCTAATTCACGTTTCAAACTTTTACAATTTTCTTCCAATTTGTTTTCCAGACTTTTACTGTTTTTTTTTCAAATTTGCTTTACAAACTTCTACTATTTTCTTCTAATTTTTCAAAGCTTTTGCTGTTTTCTTCTAATTTACTTTCCAAACTTTCACTGTTTTCATCCAATTCATGTTTTAAACTTTTCATCATTTGCGACAATTCGTCTTCGAAAGGGAGCGCCTCAGGATCGTAGCCATCCTTTTTCAACGCCTCCGTGAGCCGTCACTGAATCTTCGCCTTGTTGCCGCTTCTCGCTTCATCCCGTTTTTCCAATTCTCTTCATTACTCGGCAAATTTTAATTCGCACTACTTCTTTGCCATTGTACTGTTTTTTACTGAACCCGCACTAAAGTCTTCAACAGTTATGTTTCACCCCACACGTGACACCAGTTGTAGTGTTCATGGGTTTATTAAATTCATTTTATAGACTAAATGTGTAAGAATAACAATTTATATTCACTAATTTAAGTATTAAACTTAAACACTATTTAATTTCGATTACTATTTATTTACACTTATTCACTTATATGCGCTTTTCAATTTATTTGTATTGTCACTACTACCACTGTCGATTTATTTCCTATATCACTACTGCCACTGACTATTTATTACATACTCTTCGGCCATCGTCTCTTCAATTTATAGTTCTATGTCGTTAAAGTCTAGATAAATCTAGAATATTCTAAACGTTTACTATTCTGCGAACCGCTTAATTGCTTTCTTATAAGGCAAGTACGAGACACACATTTACAAATACGACGCACACACTGCCGAAACCGGCCGCGGCTAGTCGAGTCGGCCCGTGACACGTACAAGTGTACCTGACCGCACATTAGTATACTCGTGTTCGCTACAATATTAAAAAACGCATTTCTGAACACGACTATTCTATAAATAAGAAAGATAAGAACACACACACAATTTATTTCTGTTAAATCACAAAATTCATTGAGATTCGCAATAGTGATAAAATGGTATTGCTTTTTTATAATAACTGATTTTTGAAACATTCTGCCGGCTTATGAAATTAACGCATATCAAGCTCTTTTTGTTCGTATAACTAACTGTTAACCAACAATTTACATATAAAATTTTGAATTCCGCGATGACTATAGACAATGTAACTTCTTAAGGTCAATAAAAAGATGCAGTCAGCAAGTTTTATTGTTGGTCGTTACACACTATTCTAATAGGCTATAGATGAAATTTAATTCAATATGGTACTTTGTTAATATTGTTTTCATTTAATACGAGGTAAATTAATACAGCTTTATGACCTTTTTAACCACACAGACCCAAAAAATCATTTCGATTGGACAAGGGTGGGTAGATATGGGCACTTCACCACTGTTTGGTCGAGATACATCCAAGTACATAACAATAGCTCCTGTTCGTGATGGACCAGCAGGATTTTTTAAGCATGTAGTTTCCGTCAATATTCCAAAAGCACGGATTTTGCCATTAACGCATGGAAAATTTGAAGTGACCCGTATTTTAGCTTGGGATCATTTAAACGATGTAGTGTAAGTAATCATCTGGAATGGAGCCTTAACAACTACATTTTGGGACGATGTGCAATTTTTATATTTAGGAAAGGTACTAACTCTAAAAATGCTAAATATAATTAAACTGCATCTATTTCTAAAAAAGCCATTTATTATATACGTAATTAATGATAATAAACAATTCCGTGAATGTTTTGTTAACTATAAGAAATAATAACTTAAATAAGAAAAAATCGCTGATTATGCATAATGCTATATTTGTTAATCAGTAATTCTGTACGTACACCGTAACACGTAAAGATTTTAGTAGAACCCGTCAAAATTTAAACAGTGCTGCATAGCATTTAACAAATTTAATTAGAGGGAACACTTGCTAGCATAAGCAAGCAACACTTAAGTTAAGTTTTTTCTTATGGTTAACCAACCATTCACGGGATTGATTATCAGCATTTATCATGAACTAATGATAAGTAGCATTTTGAAAATATATGTAGTTTACGTTTTTCAATAAATATTATTTTAAATATAAAAATTGGAAATCGTCCTATTACACAGTGTTTAGACGTTTCAGGCAATAGCGGCGGGTAGATATGTATATTTAAATCTAAAAGTGTATATTTTCAATTATAGGAATCTGTCTGTTTATCTGTGTGTTTATTATAGAGTTACAAGAATTGAAAGCCTCTTCAATTAAATTCTTAAATAAGGGAATTTAATTTTTTTGACATGAATAAAATATTGTAAGATCAATAAAAGCTAATTTTTCCAACAACCAACGACTATTACCTAGTAATTAAGCAACGTTTTGACCATCAATTCCGGTCATCGTTAGACTAACATAAAGCATCATCAAACGTTACTTAATGACTTGTTAACAGTCGTTAGTTATTGGCTAGATTAGCTTACATTGATCTTACTAAGAGTGTAAATAGTTGATATATTAATTTTATTAACAACAATAACCAATAGAGGATCACTGTGCCAGTAACTGTAAAGACTCTAGCTGGATGGAGATCTTAAATCGGCCCTATCACTTATTTGGCTGAAATTTGGTCCATTTATTCGTCTTGTCAACAGACTAGGATCCCAAAGTTACAGACCCACAGACCAGTGGTTCTCAACCTTTTTGTTGTTGCGGCACACTAACAATTTAATATAATTTTTAAAAAATCGTCATGAAATTTCTTCACAATTTATTTATTTATTTATTATTTATTTATTACCAGTATATACATAGATATAATTCACATTGATTTACAAATCAAAGTAAATCCTTGGGCTGGTATACAAAAGTGAAAAAGAAACTGTGTCTAAACTAAAACTAACTTAAAAGTACATTAATAAATAAATTATTAATTCTAATTATTGCAAAAATAAAAAATAAACTGTTTGCCATATCTTTATATATTTTTTTTATGCATTTGCATATTTCTTTCTTTATCATTTTTTTGCTTTTATTTAGATTTTTTAATTCATTCGGCAATGCATTGAAAGTATTGATTGCCTCAATTATGCTCATTTTACTGCTCACTGCTTTATGAGTTGTTGGTAATTGTATCATTTTTTTTCTTGTGACACTGGCAGAGTTGAGAAATCTTTCTCTAAGTTTTTCATAGTGAAAACAGATTGATTCAAGACTAAAAATTTGTTTTAGATTGCATGGCGTTTTATCGATCTCAAAACAATTTTTATTAACACATTTCAATATACTGTTTTGCATTGATTGTAACAGTCCTAAATTATTATTATATGCACCTCCCCATGCAACTATTGCATATGATATAACACTATGGAAAAATGCATAATATATTATTGGCATGGTATGTATATTAGTAGTTGATTGTATTTTATTGAAAACATATAGTAAGTATTTGGTTCTGTTTAAAATATATGATATGTGGTTTAACCAAGTTAGTCTGTAGTCAATCATTATTCCTAAGTATTTTCAGTATTTAACTCTACGTAGTTCAACTTCTTTAATTTTTATCCTAGTTATATTTGGTACACTATCTATATAGTTGCTGTTTACTTTTTCATATTTTTTTCATAATCTACATAACAAAAAGAACAAATTGAAAAACCAAATTAATAGACATTTTTTTTAAATTAATTTATCATTGATAATACCTATTACCTAGTACCTACTCAATAATAGAAATTAAACAATTTGTTTCTAAATAATGCTTTATAAAATTGTTCCACGCTTTTTTTGGTGGTTCCAATGTGGATAGTGATGGAGGTGGAGATGCGGTTGAAGGTGGATGCCATCGAGATGAGGCAGGTGGTTTTGGGAGTAGGGGATGGTGTAAATTTTAAGAATGGTTTGACTTTACTTCGGAGGCGTAAATTTAAAAAAATCGTGAAGATTGGTCCATTTCTCGATTTTTTGCGGCCGAAAAACTAGGTTACCGTGACTATTTGATTACCGAATTAAAAGTTAATTACTGAGTTAATAGTTAACTTTTATTGATAGCATTTACAAAATTTGTCGGCACTTTTCAAAAATTTGACAACACACAAAAGTGCCGCGGCACAGTGGTTGAAAATCACTGCTCAAGACTATTGGTTTCCTAGTCACAAAAAATGTGTTTTTTTGTTATTTGGCTACAACTGTGCGATTTTTTAATGGATCATAAAAATTCTTACTACAGCTTAAAGAAAACAATAGGACTCATTAAATGCAATACCTATTATTCTTAATTAACCTAGCCTAAAAATAAATTTCAAAACTTCAATGTGGCTTCAAAATGAATGGCGTGAGCGCATTTTTCTCTCACTAGGCTTGGAAGTTTTTTTGTGGTTAATACTATTCAGATGTTTGGCAGGGGTGGAACTAACCTAAACGAAAAACTGAAAATTTTGACGATTTAGGGTTTCTATAACACCTCAAACAACAAAATAATCTAAAAAACGTATACAGTAACCCAGAAAACTTATAGGTATCAATACTCAGTTCGATTACAAGAACAAATACAAGAACAGTCTTTTTCGATTAAAAATGGTCTTTTTTGTATTAAATTTGATGCTCTTTATCGTTCTAGTTAAGATCGCGCAAGAAGTTTTAAGATTTATAATTATTCGCAAAGTTATAGCCAAAAAACAAAAGAACACGTTTTTTGAGGTTAGTAAACCAATTTTGAATCTAGGGGTCTAAAACTTTGGGGATCCTAGTCTCTTCACAAGACGAACAAATGGGTCAAATCGGTGGTATAGCCGATTTAACATACTTAGCTAACCTCTTTAGTGCGTGTACTAAAAAACAAATTAGTCCAAAATCACTGAAAAACAGAAACTTCAACTTCATGCCCTTTAGAACTTTTTCGGATATAAATGCTAGTCTCGAATGAGAAACAAAGATATTTAAGTAAATTTCTTGTTTTCAGATACTTTTTAGGAATTCCAGATAATAATCCGGGACAGCAGCATTTATACCGGGCTACTTCTGAACCACCAAGAAAAACGGGAGCATCGTTACTGCCTCCTTTTTGTATTACCTGTGTTAAAGAACCTCCAGCAACTTCAATGCCCTATATAGAGTATGGAAAATATGTCACTTTAAAAAGCCGGCATGTGGATGACGATTGGCTTTATGAAGACCTCACTATAACTACACCTCCGACAAAAAAGAAGAAATCCAAAAAAGATGCGAGTGAAATTGCAATTCCTCCATGTTTATATCATAATGTAATATTTAGCCCGGGTGCAACGTACTTCGTTATCGAATGTTTAGGTCCAAGTGTACCTTACAGTAAATTATACAAAACAAGCATTCCGAAACCTAAGTTACTAACGACGCTACAGGATAACGCCCAGTTAGTAAAACGAATTTCAAAAATGGCTCAGCCACAAATCAAAACCTTTCCCGTGCAAATATCTGGTGGTTATCAAGCACACGTTAGACTATTTTTACCACCGGGACTTCGTGAAGATGAAATAACAAGGTACCCATTAGTTGTTCAGGTGTATGGAGGTCCAGGAAGTCAATTAGTAACAGAACGTTGGCGAGTAGATTGGAATACGTATTTAGCTGGAAATAAGGATTTTATTATTGCTCAAATTGATGGAAGAGGATCAGGCGGACAGGGTCAGCAATTATTACATAAAGTATATTACAAATTGGGAACTATTGAAGTATCCGATCAACTGGAAGTAACAGAGTAAGTAATTCCGTTTTAAATTTTGAGATCAATTTAAAAAAATTGTAAGGAGAAAAGACTAAAGTAACACGTTGAAAGTTCATTAGAAATTGGTTGCAGATATTTAAGAGATACTCTTCATTTTATTGATAAAAAACGTGTAGCCGTTTGGGGATGGAGTTATGGAGGGTTTGTTGCTGCACTTGCCTTGGCAAATCCAAAAAATGTTTTCCAGTGTGCAATTGCCGTTTCACCAGTTACAAATTGGAAGCTTTACGGTATTTCTGTTGTAAATATGTATTTAAAGAAATAACTTTGATAAGTAAACTTAAACATCGTCATTCCGTCATAACCTTCTTAAGTATAAGGCCAAAAATTGCCTTGGTTGCAAAAAGATTTCAGTTTCGCGCCCAAAGTGATTTAACTTCAAAAAAAAATTGACAAATATATTCAATAAATAAAACACTAAGAAATTGATTTTCACAATTTTATTCAAACACGTCACGATCGTTTCGCTAATTATATTAGCTTCATCAGACAAGGAGTATTTACTACTAGTATATATAGTATATATACTAGTATATATAGTTATATAATTAGCGAAACGATCGTGACGTGTTTGAATACAATTGGGAAAATCAATTTCTTAGTGTTTTATTTATGATGTTCGATTTTCATCAAGTAAAGGTCGACTATATTCAAATATATTCAACTCGTAACAGTGCAACAATAGAGTGGATATGAAACTTTTGTTAGTTTTTATTTTACGATATTTTACAGATTCTGCATATACAGAGAGGTACATGGGTCTTCCAAATGTAACAGACAATTATAAAGGCTATGATGAGGCAGACGTTAGCAAGAAAGCTAGATTATTAAGGGATAAAATGTTTTTTCTTATTCACGGTACTGCAGATGATAATGTTCACTTACAGCAGTCGATGACGTTGATAAAGGCTTTGTCAGCTTCAGGGACCTTATTTAGACAACTGGTAATAATTATTAATAAGTTTGAATTAAAGCAATGTGTATTTAAAAATACTGCAAAAAAATTATCTTACTTTCCACAAATAGAAAATAAAAGTTGCACAAAGAAAGGAAAATCAAATGGTTACTGGTTTAAATTTTTCAGTTAGATTCCGGTTTTAGGCTGTCAGATAGCAGTAGATTTCACGCTTATTGCGCTGGCGCAGTCCCTTTATTACTCCGAATTGTAACTTGGTCTCAGTATGTGAAGAGATTCACCATCTACATGGGCTAACTATTTACAACTAAAATGTATCCATTCTCGCAGAAGAGCACGTTCGGTTCATTGGTAATTTCTGTGTGCAGCTGCTGTATGGAAATGGCGTTTCTGACGGCGAAATGTAGCAAAAATATCAGTGAACAAAGCAGCTGAGCTTTCTTTTTGCGGAATGATTTAATCGTCGCATTATGCGTAGAGGCGAATAACAGAACATTAACTTTCACGGCCGGAATCTGCAGGAGAAATAAATTAGTTTTTTTTAAACTAAAGGCGTTTTGCTAAAAATGTTCTTATAAAAATATCGTCTTTTATTCTGTTTAAATTTATTACAATGTAATCTAAAAAGACAGGTAAAATTCCTGTAACATCTAAACAATTAAGGATTACTAATCCCACATTTGGAACGCGTTCTATACAATAGCCACAACGAACCATAACCCATATCCTACAACCAGTTTCGACCTATTAGGCGCTGGCTTATGGTTCGTTGTGCCTATTGTATAGAACGCGTTCCAAATATGGGATTAGTAATCCTTAATTTTTTGGACGTTACAGGAATTTTACCTGTCTTTTTAGATTATTTTATCTGCGTCTAACATATGTCTTCAGATTCAATAGTGTAATTCAATGCCGGTAGGGGTATTAGTCCTCAGAGTAGTTCTTCCTTTTGTTTCTAGTCAGTCTTGTTATTACAATGTAGTTTTTTTAATGTTCTTTTAGTAATGTTCCATTTAGCCTGACGTTAAAAATAAAATTTTGTGGCACTATTTGAATTTCAGGTTCCGCAATTTCTATGCGACCTTCATCTAGCTTTTCGATTAATTTTTAATTTTTTTGTGATCGTTTGTTTTATTCTTTTACTGCATATTTAAAAAGTACGTGACTGATTGTGCAGGTTCGTTTTTAAGGCATTGAGTGAAAAAATGTCCATGTAAATATTGCTTTAATAATTCTCGATTATCAAATATAACTAGCAAAAATTGTGTAACAAATTAGCAACAAATTATGCCTCCAATCCGATCTACTTTTAACAATCGGATCAAAAGATTCAGAGGTGCCTACGCCAGCGTAAAGTTACGGTAGCGCAGCCAAGTTTCCTCGGAAGCGGTTACAGCAACAAATTTAAAAATAGTGTAATAAGTTAGCAGCCAAATACTTATTTCCCAATCCGATCTGCGTCTAACTGTTGGGTCAAAAGATACAGATGTGGCTGCGCCACCGTAATATTGCGGTAGCGACTGGATCAACAAATTTAAAAATAATGTAACAAATTAACAACAAATTAGTGACCAAGTTAAAATTCCGAGTAATAAAGTGACTGCTCCATCGAAATACTCGCAGATTGTGTAGATTGCGGTTCCTCATTTTCCCTCTATTACCGTTAAGGGAGTTGAGAAGCATACGATTGTAGACTACAATTATATGCAAATTACGGTTGGCTACAAACAGAAAATTGATTCTAAACATGTATTAAGTCATTCGATCCACCTTAATTTTCGCATCATTGTAGTGTATATCTACACACTTATCAACCTTAATAAAGATATAAGAGAGAAAATAAGGCACGTACGGTACCGAAATCTACAACTATCTGATGGACGGTTTAATTCTACATTTGACAGTTCAAACCTAACTCCAAGTAGGTACAATTCAAGACTGATATTTACCTTACCAAAAACTGCAAAGGAGGGGCTAGTCGATCAGCTGATGTTATCAATCATATTCCAAGCGATCTGCTGCGTTGCAATTGCAGTAATTGACAAAAATACTTTACAAGCAAATACGAACGAATGGCATAAAGAACGTTTGTAGTAATATGGTAAAGTCTTTTTAGTGGAATCAAAAATAAAATGTGTAATGCATTTTAGCCCATATTTTAACTTATTTATTATGAAAAAAGATTTTTACCGTTAAGTAAAATGGGTTATTTTAACTGAATTGTTAAGTTAGTGAAATTCACCAATTGCAATCTACTAAAGATAAAATCCTCTTAAATACTTTAAGGCATATTCGTTTACTCTACTAACTACTTTATGTCTATTTTTGAAGTGAAACTTTTTATAGGACACTAGAAATATCAGTATGAGATTTAACTCGTAGAGGTTACAAATTTGTCACACTCCTTGTCTTTTTCTTATTATCATTCTCTTAAGGAGAGTGAAAGAGGCGGAAAGAGAGGTTGTAGTTGCGCGCGAATTTTGGAATATATACATATATAATATAATATACATATAATTAACTGAACCTAAGTTTACATGATGGTAATTCATTGTAGAAATAGAAATAATCACTTGTAATCGCCGTAAAACTTTTATTGTACTTAACATATGTTCCACCACGATTTGGCTTCTTCAGAAGTTACATATATACTTAACCTTCCGTCAGGCGCAGGTGCTATTCATACTAGATCGGGCGCAGTGTATCTGAGAAGATCATTTTCCATATAAACTGTAGTGTTTGTGGGTTTATTAAAAATTTATTTGCACCTTTTTCGAACTCTGGGAAATGACCAGCCACATCGATTCCTATTTTCTTGGAAGGGTTCACCAACGTTGTATTGACGCATTTGGCGCCCTTGGCATTTTCTGCGGTCCATTACTTGCGGCACAAGTAGTACATTTCTCATACCAATTTTTGACATCTTCCTTACAATTCATTCAATAAGATCGCTCTCGAACCTTCCCAAGCGTCCTAGCCACTCCAAAATGGCCACCAGACTGTCCATAGTGAAGATACTGCAACACCTCTTTAACCCTGTTTAGAGGAATAACCCGTTGCTTCCTATCTTCCTCTCCATCTGTACTTTCAACAACACTCTTCAAGATGCCACCCTCTAAGACCATTGAGTCCCACTGAGCCCACAACAGTTTTAGTACTTGGGTACAGGAAGAAATTTGTTTCCACGTTGGTCGTTTTCCGTTTCTTTTCAATTTAAGTACCTTCTTCAAGTCCGGGTTGTTTTCTTGGTCTTGTCCTATCTTTTCAGGTAACCACACGTCATTAATTACCGTGACGCGTCGAATTGTCTCTTCGTTCTTTTCCATTCGATCACATTGTTTGCAATTTTCTTGACAGGACCTCCTGGAAAGAGCATCGGCATTCTTCTGTCCGGTTCCAGGCCGTTGCTCCACGTCAAAGTCATATTCCTGTAGCTTCTCAATCCATCTAGCTACTTGTCCATCCGAATTCTGCAAAGAACGACTCCCATTCCCACGTTGCTGGCGTCGGTGTCTAAAATAAACATTCCATTGGGCTGAGGATATACCAAGACGGGGCCTGTGATTAAAGCCTGCTTCAAAGTCTCAAATGCCGTTTAACAATCCGAATCCCAATAGAATTTTCGGTCACTTTAAACGTGTCAAAGGTTTGGCGACATTGGTGAGTCCATGAAAATAGCGACGATAATATGTGTACACACCCAAGAAACTTCTTATGTCGTGGACATCTTCAGGCACTAGCCATTCCTTCACGGCCTTTGTCTTCTCTGGATCCATGGCCACGCCCTTCGTTGATACAGCATGTCCCAGGTGAGAAACTTCTTCGCGGAAAAGGTAGCACTTTTTCGGAATGAGCTTCAAATTAGCTTCTCGTAATCGCTGGAATACTGCTTGCAAATTCTGTAGGTGTTCATTGAAGGTTCTTCCAATCACAATAATGTCATCCAAGTAAACCAAGCAGGTCTTTCCAACTTGATCGCTCAATATTTTCTCCAGCAACCTTTCGAATGTCGCCGGGGCATTGCATAATCCGAAAGGCATAACTATAAACTGCCAAAGGCCCGTGTCTATCGCAGATACGGTATTTTCCTTGTCGGCAACTTTCCAGTATCCGCTTTTCAAACCGAGCGTGGAAAGCATTTTCGGTTTAGCAAGGATATCCAAGGCGTCATCAATTCCTGGTAACGGGTAACTGTCCTTGTTGGTTGCGTTGTTGAGCTGTCGGTAATGCACACAAAAACGGGTTTTCCCATCCTTCTTCTTTACCAAAACTACCGGTGATGTCCACGGACTTGATGATGGTTCAATTATGCCGGTCCCATGCATTTCGTGGATTTTTCGCTTTGCTTCTTCCTTCTTCGCCAGGGGCAGTCGTATAGGTCTTTAATGAATGGGCTGCGCATTACCGGTGCTAATCTTCTTTTCTTCTAATTTTTTTTCCAATTTATTTTCCAAACTTTTACCTTTTTCTTCTAGTTTTTCCAAACGTTCACTATTTTCCTCTAATTTTTCCATCATTTGCGACAATTCATCTTCGAAAAGGAACGTCTCAGTATCATATACATCCTTTTTTACCGCTTCGTCGAGCCGCCACTGAAGCTCCGCCTTGTTGCCGCATGTGGCTTCATCCTGTTCTTCTAATTCTCTTCTTAACTCGACTACTTTTAATTCGCGCAACTTCTTTGCCATTGCAATGTCTTTTACTCAACCCGCACTAAAGTCGTCAATATGTTTCACCCCACACCTAACACCAATTGCAGTGTTCGTGGGTTTATTAAAAATTTATTTACAATACTAAAGTACACGAACACAATTTATATATACTGATATAATAATAACTATTTGAAAACACTATTATTTAATACGGACTTAGCTTATTATTTATTTACAACACTCACTTATATGCGCGTCTATATTTATTTCTCTTTTCACTTCTAACACTGTCGATTTATTTCGGATGTTACCACTATCACGGTCAATTTATTCCTAACTCCCTCGGCGAACGTCTCTGTCACCTTTATAGCATCATAGAACAGTCAGGAAAAAGTATGGAATATTCGAAAGGTTGTTTACATTTTCGGCGAATCGCTTAATTACTTTCTTGTAAGGCAGGTACGAGACACACGTCTACAAACACACGTATACACTGACGAAAACCGCCTGCGGCTGGTTGAGCCGCCGGCCTTTAACACATGCAAGTGTAACCGATCGCACAAAAGCATGCTCGTGTTCGCTAGAATACTTAATTAGTCTGGGTATTTGACTTTTTTTAAATTTAATTGTTTTATTGTAAATTTTAAAATCTAATCTTGCAAATTAAGTTCAAAAATTTGTTTTTAAATTTATTTTAAATTTTACAAAACAACAAAAGGTAATACATTAAATCATTTTTATACGAACTTTTTAATTTTGTAGTATAATATTAAGATAACAAAGATGCAGATAAATTTATTACCTAAATGATTGTATATTTTACATGTTTAGTTATATATTTTAACGCTCTTTATCTTGTTCAGTAGTATCCAAACATAAAGTACATACAAAATTTGCATAGAAGAAGATAAAATAAATAAACATTTGAAACATTTAAAAGTGGTTTATTTATTTCATTTTCTTCTATTCAAAAAATGTTTAATAAAGAACCGATCAAAACTACTGTTAATACTATACAAAATTTGCATGCTGTAAGCGGAGTGCTTTTTTACATTTCCTCACTCATACCTAGAAAGCCGTCTTATTCCAACTTCTGAGGTACATGGCAAACATCTTCGTTTCTTCCGAAGTGGTTCTTCTTCCACTTCTTGCTGCTTTTCTTATTGCATGTTGGGTCTAAATCTTTTTAGCCTTTCCTGCAGAGGCAGAGGAATGCCACTATTTTTCACCCTTTTTCTTGTCAGCTCGTCTAACACAAGCTCATGAGATAATTGTGCAATAAAAAGCCGTCTTCGAATCTCTTTGCAGCCGTTTCCCAGATAGACAATAATTTGTGAATTGATACTACTCATGTTTAGCATGGCAAAGAAAACCACCATAGGCCAACGCTTTATGTTCCTTGCTACATTAAATGATGCACACATTTTATCAACCGTATCTACACCACCTTTGGTCTGGTTGTAGAATGTGATTATATATGGTTCGGTTTTGTCACCGGTTTCTGGATCAATTAACTTGTGGTTATGTAAGGTAGAAATAAGTAACACAGTTTTGCCTTTTCTCGGTACATATGAAACTAAAGTTTAGATGAGTACACCTTTCGCCCTACCGAAGTCACAAATTCAGGAGGCAACTGCTATTTATTTTTTCTTAGAGTACCAACAAACGAAATTTTTTTTGTCGTAGCTCTTCCACCAGATTGAAATCGGTAAACCAATTTCAATTCAATTATCTGCTGTTAGGTTTCGTCCTGAGCCCTGTATCGGGTATATCATTCTTTTGATAATGTCCGGGGGTTTATTACTAACGTTGAACGGACCATCCGGATGCTTACCAGCGTAAATTTCTAAATTGTACAACACAACTTTGAATCCACAAGGGCAAATATTTTAATACCGTATTTTGCTGATTTTGACGTTATATATTGGCGAAAAATGAATCGCCCACGAAAACCTTCAAGTTTCTCATCTATAGTGACATTTTCTCCTAAGCAGTAACTTTTTTGACAATTTCCTACAAATTTAGTAAAAATATCTCACACAGCAGCCAACCGGTCAGTTCTTTTTCTATGAGCTCTTGTCAGGTGATCATCAAATCGGAGGCATCGTATTAAAAATTAAAATCGTTTGATGTTCATAACTAACCCAAACTTTTCAACGCCATCACCATCAGTTCCCCACAGATCTTCCAAACTTTGTCTGTTACTTTTATGAACCCCTGCTAAGAACAATTATCCTATAAAAGCCCTCAGTTCGATCAAATCTATGGGTTTAGCATCCCTTTCCCGGTCAAAATTTTCTTTTATTAATACAATGTATTGGTTTGTATGTGTAACTATTGGTTTTAGGATGTCATTAGTAAAAAAATTGATTGATTTTTCTTTAACGGTAATTGATAGATATAGGATACATACATATCAACCGATTCAGAATAAAATTCTGCTTTAGACTGTGGAAAAATATACATGGTATTCCATTTAAAATTATAAAGTTTTTGTTGTCTGGAGTTCCCAATATTCAGTATTATTTTTACCCTGTATAACTTTCGAAAATTTTTTTAGATGACATCAAAGATCAATAGTTGACTTAATAGTAAAAATTTGGTTAAATTATGAGCTATAAAATTATTTTTGAAACCCTGTTTCCTTAAAAGAAAATGAAGGAGGTCGTTTATTTCCTAAACGGTGGAGTTTTCGGGTAGGTTTATGTTATGAAACTTACCTTTAAATTAACTACCAATTTTAATGATAGGATAAAATACAGGGTGTTCTATTTAAAATAACAAAGTTAGTGCTTATTTCCCGTATTACAGGAAGTAAAGTCTACTTGAAAATATTTTAGATGGAAGGTTCCTATCAAATTACTACGAAAGCGAAATTTTTAAAATTAAATTCCGTTTGTTGGTACTCTAAGAAAAAATAAATAGCAGTTGCCTCCTGAATTTGTGACTTCGGTAGGGCGAAAGGTGTACTCATCTAAACTTTAGTTTCATATGTACCGAGAAAAGGCAAAACTGTGTTACTTATTTCTACCTTACATAACCACAAGTTAATTGATCCAGAAACCGGTGACAAAACCGAACCATATATAATCACATTCTACAACCAGACCAAAGGTGGTGTAGATACGGTTGATAAAATGTGTGCATCATTTAATGTAGCAAGGAACATAAAGCGTTGGCCTATGGTGGTTTTCTTTGCCATGCTAAACATGAGTAGTATCAATTCACAAATTATTGTCTATCTGGGAAACGGCTGCAAAGAGATTCGAAGACGGCTTTTTATTGCACAATTATCTCATGAGCTTGTGTTAGACGAGCTGACAAGAAAAAGGGTGAAAAATAGTGGCATTCCTCTGCCTCTGCAGGAAAGGCTAAAAAGATTTAGACCCAACATGCAATAAGAAAAGCAGCAAGAAGTGGAAGAAGAACCACTTCGGAAGAAACGAAGATGTTTGCCATGTACCTCAGAAGTTGGAATAAGACGGCTTTCTAGGTATGAGTGAGGAAATGTAAAAAAGCACTCCGCTTACAGCATGCAAATTTTGTATAGTATTAACAGTAGTTTTGATCGGTTCTTTATTAAACATTTTTTGAATAGAAGAAAATGAAATAAATAAACCACTTTTAAATGTTTCAAATGTTTATTTATTTTATCTTCTTCTATGCAAATTTTGTATGTACTTTATGTTTGGATACTACTGAACAAGATAAAGAGCGTTAAAATATATAACTAAACATGTAAAATATACAATCATTTAGGTAATAAATTTATCTGCATCTTTGTTATCTTAATATTATACTACAAAATTAAAAAGTTCGTATAAAAATGATTTAATGTATTACCTTTTGTTGTTTTGTAAAATTTAAAATAAATTTAAAAACAAATTTTTGAACTTAATTTGCAAGATTAGATTTTAAAATTTACAATAAAACAATTAAATTTAAAAAAAGTCAAATACCCAGACTAATTAAGTATTCTAGCGAACACGAGCATGCTTTTGTGCGATCGGTTACACTTGCATGTGTTAAAGGCCGGCGGCTCAACCAGCCGCAGGCGGTTTTCGTCAGTGTATACGTGTGTTTGTAGACGTGTGTCTCGTACCTGCCTTACAAGAAAGTAATTAAGCGATTCGCCGAAAATGTAAACAACCTTTCGAATATTCCATACTTTTTCCTGACTGTTCTATGATGCTATAAAGGTGACAGAGACGTTCGCCGAGGGAGTTAGGAATAAATTGACCGTGATAGTGGTAACATCCGAAATAAATCGACAGTGTTAGAAGTGAAAAGAGAAATAAATATAGACGCGCATATAAGTGAGTGTTGTAAATAAATAATAAGCTAAGTCCGTATTAAATAATAGTGTTTTCAAATAGTTATTATTATATCAGTATATATAAATTGTGTTCGTGTACTTTAGTATTGTAAATAAATTTTTAATAAACCCACGAACACTGCAATTGGTGTTAGGTGTGGGGTGAAACATATTGACGACTTTAGTGCGGGTTGAGTAAAAGACATTGCAATGGCAAAGAAGTTGCGCGAATTAAAAGTAGTCGAGTTAAGAAGAGAATTAGAAGAACAGGATGAAGCCACATGCGGCAACAAGGCGGAGCTTCAGTGGCGGCTCGACGAAGCGGTAAAAAAGGATGTATATGATACTGAGACGTTCCTTTTCGAAGATGAATTGTCGCAAATGATGGAAAAATTAGAGGAAAATAGTGAACGTTTGGAAAAACTAGAAGAAAAAGGTAAAAGTTTGGAAAATAAATTGGAAAAAAAATTAGAAGAAAAGAAGATTAGCACCGGTAATGCGCAGCCCATTCATTAAAGACCTATACGACTGCCCCTGGCGAAGAAGGAAGAAGCAAAGCGAAAAATCCACGAAATGCATGGGACCGGTATAATTGAACCATCATCAAGTCCGTGGACATCACCGGTAGTTTTGGTAAAGAAGAAGGATGGGAAAACCCGTTTTTGTGTGCATTACCGACAGCTCAACAACGCAACCAACAAGGACAGTTACCCGTTACCAGGAATTGATGACGCCTTGGATATCCTTGCTAAACCGAAAATGCTTTTCACGCTTTTACCTGTCTTTTTAGATTATTTTATCTACGTCTAACATGTATGTACCTTCAGATTCAATAGTGTAATTCAATGCCGGTAGGGGTATTAGCCCTCGGAGTAGTTGTTTCTGTTGTTTCTAGTCAGTCTTGTTTTTAATTTATAAGTTTGGGAAGTTGACATTAGTTTTCGGTATAACTGGATTAAGCCAATCGGTATTTGTTGCGCAAAGCCAAGGGCCCTACTTCGAACCCTGGCAAGGGTATGATAACAGCAACAAATTTTTTATAGAAAGCAGTTTTAGCTGCACGCTATAAAAGGATCCTTTCATACTTCGCTGGAATCAAACTGTTTGCTTTTTATTAATAAAAATAAGGAATTTGTTGCACGTTAATTTCCAAAAGAATATTTTTATTTTACTCACCTTGTGTTCAGAACTTCAACTTGATATTCATGTTTGCTGGCAGTTTTATGTTTTTTGATGTAATTAGGAGAAGCAAGCAATAATTTTAAATAGCGTAATGTCACCTTATTATATTATAATGAACATCACATTCAAAAAAATAAAAAGGAGTTATTCTTATTTTCCTCTGCTATTATTGTTTATAATATGGAATACCAAGAAAAAATATTCTGGTACAACAAGCCCCAAGGGAAAGTTTCAACTTTAGTAGATTTTGCATAGTTACAATGTTAAGAATTTAGGACATTACTTTGTTTATTTCGCCGTATTAACGGAGAAAGTCCAATTCAAAAACCTCCCAACCAGGCTGTTGTCAGAGGATTCAACTTTCAGTAGATGCTTTGCACCGACGAGTATTCTGCCATGCGAATCCAATTAAACGTTTTTTTAAATATTCGACACCCAAAAAATTGGTACCGTTTTTGGTCTACCGCGGCTAGCCACGAACAAGCGAAATTCTCGGACAAAGGATGAAGTAAAGAGTAAAAGAACGAGTTGTTAATGTACCGCTCAGTACACCACGAACGTGAATAAATAAATCCAAGAGTTTTTTACAAGTTTTTCAAAAGGTCCGCGTCTCCGACTATTAAATGGGAGCGGGATGTTTCGTATTTGCATGTTTTAGAATTTTGCCTTTTTGCGAAAGATACACTTTTCCGATAACATATCGGACACTCTGGCTTCATCCGAGGATTCAGTAGTTTTCACATAGCAGGCTCAGAAGTCCCTGGGCACCCACATGACACGATTTTTCATTCATTGTTACAGAATTAACCGATTGGCTATCGCGTGCTTTTCCGTTAGCGATATGTGATGACGAAAATCACACGCTGGTTTTCAGCTGTAGAATCCCGGACTCGTCCCTAAATGAGGGGACCGTATTTATCACGGATTATTTCTTGTAGTCATTTTTGCTTTATACCTCACATTATTAAACAATTAGGTAATGATTCGACCTTCAATTTTGGTCATCGTTGCTTAATTATTAATTAAAAGTTGTTGGTTATTGGCAAGATTAGATTTTATTGATCTTAAATATTTTGTTTATACCAACAAGATTAAATTCATTTAATAAAAAAAATGGAATTTTTGGAACATTTTGACTATAAAAATTAAAGCATAATTATCCATTATATTATGTTTACTTTACTAAATTCATATTCTTTATACCATACATTTATCCAATTTTATTTATGTTGAAGCGTTTCAGGTAGTTAATCTATGACTTACCCTTGAGAAAAAAATAATTAATACACTTGGATAATAGAGCAAAAGTCTTCTTACAGACAAATAACTATGTATTATCTATCCAAAAAATGTAATTCTTTCGTCATACGAATGGGATATAGTATTTTTTTACACTTATCCAAAAGGGCGGTCGTATCGTATAGATGTATATAAAGTAAAATTTATATATATATACACTGATACTAAAAGTTAGATACAGGGACAATACAGACTTTGTTAACCAATGTAAATACGTGAAATGAGCGGTTTCTGAAATAATTTTTATAGAAGAAAAATCGCTACCTCAACCGAAATTACAAAAAATCGTAACATTCACAAAATATGATTTAAAGCTAAGAATAATCTGAATTTCAATGAGATTGCCCTGATAAAATTAAATTTATAAATTATTGACGACGTTCAGAAAAGAATTCTACAATTTACACACTTCAAACACGAATAACCTCGTTTTTTTTTTCAAATGGCACATCTTATTTTTTTTTCATTCGATTCCTTTTCTTATTCTCTTTCTGTCCATATGAATATTTCTCACTATTTTATTTGTAACTCTTGAGCAATTTTGAACTTTTACTTAAAATAACTAATTGTAATGTTTTCATATAAAAAGGTATGTCTTGAACAAGTGACAACTAACGACAATCAAAGCAAAATCAAACCAGAAACAGTTCCTTTGATTAATTTATACAGGGTGTTACTGATATAACTGCGGATATTTAAGGAGGTGATAGGGCAGTAGAAAATAAGAAAATTAAGCAAAACTTCGCAGGTCCTAAAGTTTACCGTTTTCGAGAAAAACGTATGTGAAAATACAGGCAAAACCGAGTACGGTCCTGTGTAAGACGTGTCCTCGATTGACCTGGTCGTCTGTAGTGGCAACGCTGTCTTCAATCAGCTGACGGTGAATAAGGTTACTCGGTTACTGTAACGTAAACAAGTGTGTTCAAAAATGGCGTTTAGTTCATCAGAATTTTGTGACAGTTGCCAAATGTGTTGCTTAAGTCAAAGCGAAAACGCACAGGACCGTATTCAAATTAATTCATGTTAAGATGTTTTTCAAAAATTTTGAAAATTTTTTTGTTTCTTCACCGCGCTGCTGTAGTGACCATTCGATTACATATTGCATCTAGTTGACACCCTCCAAAAATCCGTATTTATATCAGAACCACCCTGTATAACATATGTACCAAAAAAGAAAATTCCAGTTGGCTTATTCATTATAAATTATAAATATTGTTTTCGAATTTCTCTGTAACTTCAATTTTTTTTTTAGTACGAATATTTAATTTAATACACATACGTAAATAATCAATGAAAACCAATAAGCAAAAATAAAGTTAAAATATAATTGCTGGATAAAATTCGAAATACACAGGAAGCACGCAAATGTATTACGCTTGGTGAACTAAAAATAACTAGAACAACTAATAAAAGTGAAAACGTTTTGCTTGCACGAGTGGCTAGCTTCACCAGAGGATCTTTTATCTTCGATGCTAGATATGGACAGTAGTACTTTCACTTTTAAGAAAAAGGCCGTAATACTCTAATCCACATGTTTTTGATGCCCTTCGTTCGTATGGTACTAGTAGCGTAGCAATTGTATCATATTGGAGTTGAAAAAGAATGTTTTAGTTTTAAGATCAGTAAAAGCCAATCTTGTCAATAACCCATGACTGTAAATGAATAATTACGTAACTTTTCGACAGTCGATTTCGGTCATCGTCAGGGTAATAAAATGACCGAAGTTAACTGTCAAAACCTTGCGTAATTATTCATTAACAGTCGTTGGTTATTGGTAAGATTAGTTATTATTGATCTCACAATATTTTATTCATACCAACCAAATTAAATTAATCTAATTGAAAATTGAATGTTTTAGTTGTATTTTAGTTAACTGAAATGAATATTTTTGTTTTTGTCTACTTATTTTTATTTCTATCATTAATCAGATACTTTGGATTTTAGAAAAATTGAGGCTCGGAATTTGGATTTTTTTAGTGGAGATTTAATATGTTCATTTGAATTACTTTAAACCATCCGGAAGTACCTTCAAATTAATGAGGAGAGATTCTTGTTGGTGCCACGCCTTCAACAAGAGTTTGACCCTGGCTATACAAGGTGGGCCAATTTGTACACGTTTACAGTGAAAGTACTTTAGTGTGAAGATGAGCAGAAACCGATCCCGGAGACTGCAGCTTAATTCTTATCAGAAGTTAATTGGTGTAAACAATGTCTCGTTATGTAATACCGCTTTAGAGATAGAGAGTCATTTTGGGAAATGTACGTTTTCGGAAAACCTCTATAGCGTTTTTCATAGCGAAAATTTTTATTTCTGTGAATACATTCCTAGAGCACTTTTTAACGTATAATTAATTCAACGGTGTTGGGCAAATAGTTGTGAAATTAACAGTTTAGTTGTAATTAACATAAACAATACCTTTCCAAATATATAAGACGCTTTATACTATCCTAAAACCATCTTCCAAATACAGCACTTTGTGGATTTAGTACTGCTTGATTTATCAAGTAGACAGATACAAACCACATACAAAAATATATCGCTAAAATAACAGCAGAGATATTGCTGCTATTTAATATTTACATTTAGTATAACAATTTCTCCGCGTCAAATCAGTTTAAACAAAAAGTTAGGAAAAAGATAGTACAACAGTAACATATACTGTGACCGGAGCAAGAGGGGTACCCCAAGTTCTCTTTAAAAATCAAGAAAGAAAAATAAATAATATTTAACTTTTCAAAAATCTTTATTTATTTATTTCAATCGAAGGGTGTGGCTGTGAATGTGAATCACATTCTTTTGTCGGACACGTCACGCTTAGTGAACATAGCCCTCTATATTTGTTTGGCGAGACACGTCACATTGGTGAACATAGCCTTTACTTTTCTTCGTTAGAAACACCATTTGCATACAGCATCTACTAATAGAATCTACCAACGAACCGAGCGTGCTCTTCTGCGGGAACGCATACATTTTAAAAGTAAGGAGCTAGCCCATCTAGATGATGAATGACTGTCTCTTTACTTACTGCTCGCTAACAAATTAAATCCAGAAGATTTCAATTCTATGACTATCAAGATGGTCACTAGTCTGCTAGAATTCTCCAATATGCCAAACTCCCGAAATCTAGTATTACCAGCAGAGAACGTTCTTTCCTGAAATTCTTAACAACAAGGACATCGTTATTCTCTCTGCAGACAACGGAAACGCTAAAGGTATTGTTGAACAGCAAAGACTATCAGCAGAAGATTTTGGATCTCCTACACCCATCGACATTCAGACAAATAAGAAGTGATCCGACCAATAAGGTCCTCAATAATACTAAGAGATTGATCAAGGATTCCTCACTACCGGCAGAGGACCTACAAACTCTGGTGATATCAGAAGCTCTGTCGCCTAGACTCTACGGTCTGCCAAAAATTCATAAACCAGGCATTTCACTTCGCCCCATTGTGAGTACCATTGGATCTTCTACCTATGAGCTTGCGAAGTTTCTCTGAAAACTTTTACAACCCCATTTTGCTTTGAGGAACTTTTATGTTAAGGACTCCTCCATTTCATTGAGAAGTCTCTGAATTTACAACCCAGAGACATGCTGGTCGGTTTTGATGTAGTGTCCCTCTTCACCATAGTCCCTATTAAGGATACTCTCGAGTACATTGAGCAGATTTTTCCTAAGGATATCATTACTCTCCTTTACCTCGTGCTCACTACCACCTATTTCATGTGGTATAACACCTTCTACGAACAAGCAGATGGGGTAGCTATGGGAAGCCCTCCCAGCCCGTTGGTCTCCAACTTTTACATAGAGTTTTTCGAACAAAAGGCCCTTAACTCAACACCTCTGAAGCCTAAGTGCTGGTTTTAATACATGGATGATACCTTCGTTGTATGGAGTCATGGTGATGAAGTCTTTCACAATTTTCTTCTCCACATCAATACTGTCCATCCCCGCATTCAGTTTACAATGGAAAAGGAAGGTAACGGAAAACTTGCCTTTCTAGACGTTCTTGTTACTAAGAAGTCCGATGGATCCCTAGGCCATACCGTGTATCGTAAGCCTACACACACTGATCGTTATCTCAATAAGGATTCTAATCGTCACCCTGGACAAAAACGAGCCATGATTCAGACCCTTATTCACCGCATCTGTAAACCTTCTCTTTTATAACAAGAGCTCTGCCATCTAAACCAAACTCTCCAATGCAACGGTTATACCCCACAAGAGATCAAACGTGCGCTCCTCCCCAAAAGAACTTCACCTAAAACACCCCACCACCGTGCACAGGATACGTGTTTCCTTACCCTACACAAAAAGGTTTCAGGTCGCATTGGGAAGTTGTTTAATAGTCACAACATTAGAACGGTCTTTAAACCAACGAATCATCTATGTAACCTCATCAGATCAGCTAAAGACCCTAGAAACTCTTTGGCATCCGCCGGTGTTAATAGAATTCCTTGTTCTTGTGGAGAAGTATACATTGGAACCACAAATCGCAGCATTAACGACAATAACTAACATAAACACTACTGCCGACTCCTATAACCTGAGAAATCTGCTTTAGCTGAACATATGTTAAACAACGACAACTATATTGTTAAGTACGACGAAACTTCTGTTTTGTCTACTACTTCGGAGTATTACCCCCGATTGCATAGGGAAGCCATCAAAATTCACAAACATCCTATGAATTTCAACAGACAAGGAGAAGGTTTTCATTTGAGTAAAGTATGGTATCCGGCTCTTGGGAGAACGACGCAGAAGGCGTCGAATCCACCTACGAACCATTTTGATACTCCTATATCAGCGGCTCGCCCACCGCCGCCCGGAATAGATATCAGCACGCAGCCAGCACTACACTCAGTCGCTGTGGAGACTTCGAGGTACAATCTCCGCTCTCGTCAGCACTTCCACTGAAGATTTCAGTTCCTATAGACCACGACCTATAAGCCTGAGCCCTAATTTTTCTATAGCCTTTACTTTTAAGATGGTTCGAAACACGCCACTCTTAGTGGACGTCGTCTCTATATTATGACAGTTCAGAACAACAGAGTATGTCAACTTACTCGACTTCCTTGTCTCCGAATAAGAGTTCTTCAATAAAGAATTTCGCCTTAATTTAGACAAACTTCCAATTTTGCTATCTCTTTAAACACATCTGTTTCCAAGACAAAACCTTGAAATGCTCAAAAATTGTTAGTGGTTCAAAGATCAAACCAAAACGGATACCTTCACCTGAAAGAATAGATACCGCCAAATTGATTAATTGATTTGTAGCGGATATTGCAGCGCTACATGAAAGTGCGTGTAGAGAGAGAGTGGTCCTAATAAGGACCGTTGTATTGGAAGGATATTTCAGCTTCCAATGAAATGCGAGTCAGGATTAGACTAATTTTATTACAAAAACTTACAGGTATTTATACAAAAAATATTTACATAAAGCTTATGGAGAATGCATGGTCAACCGTTTACACTTGTGTGTATATTTGCGGTTGACCTAATTTGTGGTTCAAAATGACATGTTCTCTGTCAGCAGAATTTGTATTTTGCTGTACAGAATGTAATAAGTAATATATTACGACCGATACTGAGCGTTCCCACAGATTTATACCACATGAATCCTGCATATCGCGAGCTTACTTACCTCTTTCTTTCCTTCATCCCTAACCTGCCTATCGAGCTACTCAAGGAGTGCGGATATCTCTGTTTTACTTCTAGATAATGCTCTCTCCTTCGTTCTTATTGAATATTTCTCTATTTTTTCTCTTAAAATATTTTTTTTGTATTTGGTATTACTGATCTTGTAACTTGCATCTCAGTAGTTGATTCGCTATTGATAATTATAATATTAATAATAATTGTAATATTTTTTTATTCATTTTAAAACTTAACTCACTTTATAATAACTATTTTCAATGTTTAATAAATCACTTTCACAATTCATTTTTTATTAGTAAAGTTCTCAGAATTTCATTCGAACAAGTTCACATACACGTAGCCACGTAGACACATACACACGTATACACAAATACTGCATACACATATACAGGTAGGTTGTATCTCGCATGCGGTAGTACCTATACAATACATATACCATTGAAAACACGTATATGCATTGATTGCATGTATGTCAACCAGATACACGTATATGGGAATTATTTCGTGACGATTTTAAGGGTGTGGGAACACTCCGTACATACCCAAATACGGAAGTTAGTACACTCTGTGCAGCAAAACCTAAATTCTGCTGACAGAGAACATCGGCAGTTCTGGCCACAAGCTAGGTCAGAACAAATACGCACACTAGCGTAGACCGCTGACGGCACATTATCCATATAATCAATGTAAATATTTTCTGTATAAATAGCTGTAGTTAATTTCAATAAAGTCTAGTCTAGTCTGATTTTGAATCACTTATCATTGGAATCTGAAATAGTCTTCCACGTCGCAACGGTTCTTATCAGAGCAACCTCTTGAACGCTCCTTCACATGTTAGTTACTTCAACGCGACATTGGTTACCCCGACGTGATCTACGTCCCGGCGTTAAACAGCGCTCCTGCAAGTGCGCCACATGGGTGACGTGCCCGACGACGTGATGCTACATTGGTGATGCCGTCACAGTCGACGCCGCCAGCGTCCCCGCCCGACGTGACGTTCCGGCGTGATCAACATGATCAACGTGGTGCAGCGCCCCTGCCGCCGTCAGCGCCTCCACCCGCCACCACCAACGTCGACCCCGTCATCACCCGCGGCCAAGCCCTCATTAAGCATGCCACCACCCGCCGCCAGCTCCTCATCAAACATGCCACCGCCCGCCGCCAGCTCCTCATCAAGCATGCCAGCAACCACCACCAACCCCTCATCGTCAGTGGACCAACTTGCCTTCAAGCTTCCCCTGCTTCGTTCAAACCGACCCGAACCGTCCAGAAGATCACCAACGACGACAATCTTCAAAGCGGACAGAATTACACGCCAGAAATTTTTGGTCAACACCATCCGAGTCAGCAGAACAGCACGCCAGCGCCTAAAGGATTGCAGTCTTACGGAATCTTGCTGATCCAAGCAAAATGCAAACTTGGCATTAAGGAAGTCTCTTTTCTGGGTTACTCGGCCACAGCAAATGAATTACGTCCTTTACCCAACCGAGTTACATCAATCAGCATCCACCCCAAGCCAAACACAGCAAAACAACTGATTTTCCCAGCGTCAATCGTCTGCATTAGAACGAGCCACAAGGAACTTCGTTCCAATAGCAGTAAATTATACGTGTTTTGTATGGTTTTGTATCCACGGTCTATTTGCCGAAATTAAGCAATATTAAATATACAAAGTGCTGTATTTTGAAGATGGTTTGGGAAAAATATACAGTGTGTTGTAAATTTGGAAAGGTAATTTTAAGCACTCCTAAAATGTGTTGAAATATAAAAAATTTCAATTTAAATAGTTATTGTTCATTTAGCTTGCAACTAAAATATTTATTTCACAAAAATTAACCTAACACTGTTCAATTTCACGTAAAAATTTGATTTAGGAATGTCTTCACCAGGAAAAAAGTATAAAGGTTATTCGAAAACGTTTATTTTCCCAAAACCCCTATGAAACGGTGATAGGTATCGAGACACGGTTTGCACTAATTAACTTGTCATAAGAATGAAGCTTCTGATACCGACATCGGTTTTTGTCTACCTCCTCTCTAAAGTACACTTTCCCTTTAAACGTGTCCAAATTTGGCTACGAGTCAATACTCTAAACACTGACAACAGCAATATCGGCAATCGTACTTAATAAATTTGAGAAAATTTAATATGGCGATATAGAGCTGTCTGTTAATTTTGAAAATCTGAAGTGGTTGTTGTATTGTTAAAAAGGTATCGTTTGTGCACACGAAGGGTGTTACGACAAATAGAATTAATTCTGAGTTAAAATCAGACAATTTGTGGCGCATTTACAATAATTACATCAAAAGAAACCATTTCATTATTGCATAATAAAATAATCTATTTATTTCAAGATTCAAGTAATGACAAAAAAAATCGAACCATTTTTACATTAATCTGCGGTTAATCTGTTACCGAAGTAACTTCTTGTATGTGAATCCTTTGACCGGACGAAGCGAAAGTATACCCTGGTTCTTGTCAAAATCTAAAGAAAACAAAGTTTAAATACCTTTATTAGTTTAAAGTTTTTGAAATTTACCAAATGTTATTATACTGAATTTCAAACAAGTATTAATAGACTCTACCTTACATATAAAACATAGTTTATATTTAAATTTGCAATTAATGTATTTAACTGGAAGAAATTGACAGTGAATGTGATCAGCGTAGTATAAGATAAGAATTCAGGCAACCTTTTATACACGCTATTGAATTATTGACAGTCTCTGGCAAAAGTTCTAGCAGCTATATCTAAAGCTAATACCCATACCCGGGTTCGACCTGCGCGGTAAACCGCTGTTCAAGTCGCTCGGTTAATCATCATTGCCTCGCAGCCACCTGGCCGCCCAATGCGCTCGTGCTTAGTTGTGCTACTGTATTTATACCAATCCCGCAGCGCGCTTGCGTTTGGTTGGCGCTGGTGCGAGGAGGGGGCGTGTCTGCACGTACTTTTCTATTCTGTAGTACTGGGAACCAAATTTTGGCCAGCTTAAGTCCTTCTTCCTTTTTATTGAAGTTATTTTGGTGTTTATAAAAATCCTATCCTTCCGTAGTTGGAAACGAAACGTCTAGAACATTTCAAAATAATCGACTACGGCCAACCAACCCGGAAAATACTACTCCATTAATTGACGCCGGACGTGAAAGCCTAAATTCTACATTCATAACACTTCGGCCTTTCTTGACATATTCTCGTCCTCGAGAGTTAGCCTTGCTAGATGTGTTTACAAATAGAACTAAGCTGGGGTACGCAAATACATCTTTAACGCAACATAATGACAGATAATACACTAGATACATCAGTAATACATTAAACATAACATACATTAGATATTGTGTAATTACTTACATGAAATATTTAACTATTTATTACATAAAACTATAGTAATAATAATATAACTGTTAAATATCTATCACTTACTGTACCAATTTATGTTTATCTACTGAAATAATCCCTTTGTCAAATTGCCTACTGTGTATTTCACCCTCAATATCTTGTAGACAATATTTATCGTTCTGTACTAATTTAGCGACCTTATAAGGGCCTTTATACTTGTAAAACAATTTCCGACTTTGGCCAGTTCCCGGCCTATAAATTCTATTCTATATATGCTTCTGCGTTCCTAATTCATTTTTAAGGAGTCTTATTTCTTCAGCTAAAGGAGTATTTATGAAGCCATCACCTTCGTAAGTGTGCAGTAAACTAAACGGCGTCCTATTAGTTACGGTATGTACTGCCTTATTAACAGTCCATTGTACGTAATGAATTTTTGAATCCCAATTACCACCGTCTAATTTATTAGTGCTGGAAGCTACACATGTCAAAATAACGTTGTTTAGTTTTTCTACCTGACCGTTTACCCTTGGTACAAAGGTTGATACCTTAATATGAATGATTTCATGAATTATACAAAAATCCTTAAACTTCTTAGCGGTAAATGTCGCTCTGCGATCAGTAATAATTTTATCTGGTCTTCCGTAATGCATTGTTAATTCTTTAATTAATTTTATGGTTGTCTTCGTGGTAACATCTGGCACCACAACTATGTTTTGTTCCCATTTTTAGTTGTAATGAATGATTTTATAATTTTTGTATTTGGTCTTCCGTGATGTATTATAAATACCTTAATTAATTCTATGGTTGTCTCCGTGGTCACATCTGGCACCGCAATTATTTTCTTGTTCCCATTTTTAGTTGTAATGAATGTACCTAAATGATCAAAATGGAAAAAGGTGTATTCCCCTTGCATAGGGGATGTAAAATCATGTCGATCCCTAAATGTGCTAATGCACCCTGCGTATCTGCAGGTACGTACAACCTCCACGTATCCGTTTTACTAATTTTATACATTCAATCCTTCTGCATGGTATATTTAACGCAGACTACTTCATTACCGTTCTCGAAGTTTCTTAGAAATATTCTTAACTTCCGAACATGTTCGCTGTAGTGCGCCAAACCAATCGCTATTAATTTCAAGTTCTAAAACTGGAAACCCACTAATTTCTTTAGCTTCTTCAACAGGATTTCTATTGAGGATATGCGCAGCTCTATTATTCTTGGCTTTATGGTATTCTATTTTATAATCAAACTGACAACTTTGCAAACTATCTTCCAATCCGTTGATTCATATCCTGCTTATTTGCTAATCGTTTCAAACTGTTGCAGCCTGTTTTAAGAACAAACGGTATTCCTAACAAATACACGCTGCATTTTTTAATGCTGCCACTATCGCTAAGCACTCTAATTCATACGAATAATATTTTGCGTCTTCGGTTGTTGTTTTTCTACTATGACACCGGTCGTAAAATTCCATCATTCTGCCTTTGTAATAATGCCGCTCCTAACCCTAAAGAACACGCGTCGGTATTAACTCCGTATAAACTGACCGATCGTAAACAGAGATAATCGGACTACTCATTAATTTCATTCTTATTTGTTCTTCGCCCCACATAAATTAACTCTGTGGTACGTCTGTAGGCGCCTTAGACAAAGCCTGTAATATTCCCTCTCCCGGAAGAATACCTTCAACTGGTACAGTAAATACAATATATCTAATACGTTCCTCAAAGAAATAATACTTAGTCAATTTTAATGCCAAATTTTCTGACCAAACCTATCAAATAATTCTCTTAGTTTACATAGATCACCGTCATCTGTTTAGTAAGGGATAACTATATCGTCTAAATAGGCTAAGCAGTATCATATCTTAAATGATTTAACCTAGATTAATTAGCCTTTGGAACACATTAGGTGCATGATACAAACCAAAGCTCATTCTTTTAAAACGATAGATACCATCAGGTGTAACAGAAGCTGTTTTACCTTTTGAATACCCACTGTTGAAGTCCACAGTTTTACAGTAACGTTTCGCCTAAGACGATCCAGCTAATCTTCGATGTTTGGCAATGTATAATGTTGTTTCACCGTAACTTTATTAAGCGCGCGATAGTCGACACACATTCCCACTTCCCCGTTTTTCTTACGCACTGACAACACTGGACTTGCGAATGGAGAAACGCACTCGTTGGTAATGTCGGCTTCTTTCAGATCTTTTAACATATTCCTCACCTGTTCACGTTCTTTTATGCCATTTTGTAGGGTCGATACAAAATTGCTTTGTCATCCGTCAACTGAATGTCCATCTCGATGACGTTCGTGCATCCTACTTGCCGAATATTTCTGGCAACGATATCCCGGTAGTCATTTAATAAATCAGTCACTTATTCTGTGTCAGTTCCATGTGGTTCCGTGCAAATCCGTGTCTAGTCTACTTCCTCTTCCTTAATCTGCTCCTTGTTAACGTCTGACTTTTTACGTTATTCATACGCACGAGCGAAGTGTCCCGTTTCGCCACAAATAAAACATGCCGAAGCCGTATCAGCAGTTTTCTTTGGGCAATCTTTCGAAAAATGGCCTTTTTCCCTACACATAAAATAGGTTATATCTATCGGTTCCCGTTTCCGCTCGTCACTTGTTTCTCGAACTGCCTCTGACACTAGACCGGTTTGACGTTTCTTTTACAATTATTTCGCGTTCTCATTCGTCGGAAAAGTCTTTCAGTCTAACTGTTTCGTTTCCTTATTGTGTCTTACAGACAACAGGGTCTTAGCTGTGTCTCTACCTTTCAATCTGCCAAGCACAGGATGCTTGCTCTCTTTGAAAGACAACTTCAATGACTTACATATCCTCATCTTGATATAAAAGTGATCTTGTACCAACTCATCCTTCTACTCAACTCTGGGTGATATTTATTGAAACCTTTCAGTTAACGTTCTTTGGTCCGAATAGTTTCTTTTGAACTTCTCTTCAAAATCTTGCCAACTGCAAATCTCAATTTGGTGATAATGATATCATTTCAATGCACTTCCTCTTAGGTATTTTCTTGCTTTCTCCAATAAAAGTGAATCACTCCAAAATTGTCGCTTGGCTGTAGCTTTTGAATCTTGCAATCAATTTTCTGCACCCTGGCACCCAATTCTGCTGTCGAACATTTTCAACCCTCTCTCTCTCAAAAAGTAGTTTACGGCTCAGGATGGGTGTATTTACATTTACATACCCCTCATCCATTCCCAAAAGTTGAATTCGTTAAACACTAAAAATAACCGCTTTCAAAGTTTAAACAAACAGGCAGTTTCATATATCACCTATAGATGAAGGCTATAATCTAATCTACTAAATAAGCAAACAGAACATGAACCGAATATTCGAATAATCAGCAAACCACTACTACTACTGCTAATCGCATTTTACAATAGACATGGAAGACAAATATACGAAATGAAGATGCTCAAAAACACCATGAAGGGGTGGTTTCCGCGCCTAACATATATATTGTCATGATAAAAGGATGCCTACAATGCAATTTAAAAAAAAATTAACAAATCTAGAAAATGAAATAAGTTCCAAAATGTTAAATAAGAATTCAGTAAAATAAATTAAAATTAAAATATTGTATTTGTGTTTGTATTTTAAAAAATAATATTGTATTCTATCATTACATATTTTTATTATCCCTACATATCACTACAAATTTTAAAATTTAAATATTAAATTTTTAAATATTAAAGAGCATGAATAACTTCTCAGTGTAAGTTCCAAAATATAAAATTTACAACTTTTTTTTAATTTAAAATAATATTACAAAAATTCCACTGTATAACTAAAACAAAATGAAATTTTAACTTGCTAAATGTCTATAGTTATTTTTTTAATTAAATTATGGAGACATGTTTAATTAACTCACTTTGTCAAGATATGAAGTATTCCTATATCCATATTAATCTTCCTTTCTTTTTATAAATTAACTTCACCTTCTTCTTGTTCTTGTGTTATTAAATTTACATTACTTTCTTAAAAATCTTCAATTTTTGATAAACTTGATTTTTCTTCATATTACTATTTGTTTACTTCTACACTTTAAATATCTTGTATTTTATTAATTACGTTTTCCTAATTTTAATTTATTTTCTTTTGATTTCAAAATTTCTGTTATTAATCTTTTTTATGTCTAATCTCATAATAACAAATTCTCCACTGTCTGGATCTTTCAAATAATCTTCTTCTTTTTTAATTCATGCAAGCATGATTAGTATTATAGTTTTGAAATGCTACAGTCATTTCAAAACATTTTTTTTGTTTTTGATTAATTAAAATTAAATTTTGTTACAACTTTAAAATTTTAATAAAGTACTAAACGTAAACTAATAATAATACATTTTTCTTTTTAATATTTTTTTTTGTTTAACATTTTGGAACTTTCATTTTCTAAATTTGTTAATTTTTTAAAATTGTATTGTAGTATCCTTCTATCATGACAATATATATATATATATATATAGTAAAATATGTAAACTGCCAAAAATTAACTTTTAGGCCCAAGTATTATGCTCAAATAAAATTAACTCTTACAAATATAAGTAAATAAATGATGTAAAAACTACCAGTCTTTTTCTTTCATAAAAAATTAATAATTACTGTTATATAGAAAAGAACAAGGAGACGTGGTAAAATTACAATAAAGTAAAAGTGAGAAACTCACCCCTAATTACCACACATTATTTAATTGCGGACACGTGTTTCGCCCACTTTTATGTGGGCATTATCAACGCGAGACTAATTCAAATTTGGTACATGCTGCTATATATATGAAAGGCGGGGGTTGAAGAGAGATAGCGGGAAAAAAGAAGTTAGGTTGGACGGGAACTTGAATACGTTCAATAACATCAGCTAAAAACTGAAAATGCATAAATATTGCATAAAATATGATCTTAACTGAAGCATGCTTCGACACTCAAGTGAAGGGAAGATGTAAAGTTAACGTAAGTGTTCAATAACCGTTATTCAAAAAGGTTGGAAGGCCTTTAAGGGCCAAAAAATATACCTTTAAGTAAAACGCATGCTTCACTAAACTTAACCAAACATCGAAAATGGTAGGAAACTCAAAGTCGTGAGCGTTCATATATATAGCAGCATGTACCAAATTTGAATTAGTCTCGCGTTGATAATGCCCACATAAAAGTGGGCGAAACACGTGTCCGCAATTAAATAATGTGTGGTAATTAGGGGCGAGTTTCTCATTTTTACTTTATTGTAATTTTACCACGTCTCCTTGTTCTATTGAATATGACTACCCGGTCAATGGAGTTAAACAAATTCAAAAATCTTAAATGTAAGATAAAATTGAAACAAGCTGTTATTAATTTTCTGAAGAAATGCCTCCGCAATAATGTTTCTCCTAAATTCATTTCCATTAGTGTTTCAAAAAAATTGTAAAAATCAAGATCTTATTTTAAGAACCGCACAACGCAAATGGATTTCTTCAGAAATTAAATACCATTATTTCCACCGTAATAAGTTAGAATTAGAAACATACCAACTTCATTTAAAACTTTCAAAAGGATTAGACGAAGTTGGAATGATAAATTGGGACAATTTTCAAAGACGTTTACAAAACTCTTTAAATTTCAAAAAAGTTATAAATTTAAATAAAAAATTCAAGAACCTCGTTAAAACAAAACCGCGTATTGATCCTAATCGGAATGTCTTTGAAAATGAAACCTTAGTCTATAATGAATCTTCCGAGACATTCACTAAAAATGAACTGGAACTTTTAGAAAAAGGTCTCAAATTTAATTTACCTTTTAGAAAACCTCCGGTAGAAGAGGTTATTGCTAGTATAGAAAGTGGCATCAAATATTTCCTCGATAATATCAAACATTACGTGAGGGAAACATCTAAACTCAAATTAGAAAAGAATTTGTTACGAAAGCAACCTCCTTCTAAAGATTCCAAAATATTTAAAACAGTGAAAAGCCTCAAGGAGAAAATTTGTTTTTACGTCAAAGCTGATAAAGGCAATTCCTTAGTAATTTTAGATAAACAAGAATACTATAACCGAACAAAACATATAATTGAAACCGGTCCGTATATCCCTATTAAGAAAAACCCATTACCAAAATTCACACGCGAAACAAACAACATTTTAAAATCGTGCCCACTTGTTATCTCTAAAGACATTAAATATAAATTAACAGTTAGTAATCCCATATTACCTCGGTTATATTGTTTACCTAAAATTCATAAGCCAGGTAAATCGATGAGACCAATAGTGTCGGGTATTAACTCACCTATTTACGAATTGTCAAAATTCTTAACGAAGGAATTTAATACTTTACCAGTCAATTTAGAATCTTTTTCGGTAAAAAATTCTTTAGAATTCATAAACAAAATTAAAAATTTAACATTAGAACCAACTGAAGTCTTAATATCCTTCGATGTTTGTTCCTTATTTCCTAGCGTTCCTATCACTGAATCATTAAAATATCTGGAAACTCATTTAATTAACAATAACATAAACAAAGAGAAAATTCAAGAATATTTAAGATTAACTTCGGTTTGCATTTCTAATACATTCTTTCAATTAGAACATGAATTTTATAAGCAAAACGAAGGCACAGCAATGGGCAATAGCTTATCCCCATTCATAGCAAATTTATTTATGAGTAAATTTGAAGTAGACTTCAAAAAAGTTTCCAAATATTTTCCTAGAGTATGGATTAGGTATGTCGACGATATTTTCGCTATTTTCGACACAAGCAAATATGACATTAATACCTTTTTAAATGAACTTAATTCTAGATTTAATAGCATAAAATTCACAATGGAGATAGAAAATAAGGATCAATTAGCTTTTTTGGACGTCTTAGTCATTAAGATAAATAATCACTTAGAGTTTGACGTTTTTAGAAAAGAAACCAACACCAATAGATTCATTACTTTTGATTCCAATCATTGCTTTCAACATAAATTAGCGACTCTTAACTTTCTTGTCCATAGGTTGATTAATTTTCCTTTAAATAACATTAGATACATAAAAGAGCTATCTTTTATCAAAGATATAGCTCATTACAATGGTTTCCCTTCTAAAATCGTAGATAGAATATTAAGAAAATTAGAATTTAGGGCCTATATTAAGAAGTCCACAACTATTTCGGGTTCCTTGCAAAACAAACAAAAATTTCTTAAATTACCTTTCCATCCTATCACTTCAGGGATCGATAAAGTTTTTAAAGAGTTTGATTTTTTAACAGTTTATAAAACAAACAACAGCCTTAAAAATTTTTTAGGAAACACTAAAGATAAATTAGAAAATGAACAAAAATCAGGAATTTACGAAATTAATTGTGAAGGTTGTGAACAGAAATATATTGGACAAACAAAACGGGCTATATCAACAAGATATAAAGAACACATTGCACATTTTAGATTTAATCGTTATGAAAAGTCAAGCGTAGCCCAACATATTTTTAATACAAGCCACCCTATAGGCCCTAAATGTCTAAAACTAATCAAAGAAGTCTCTTGCAAGTCAGAACTTGACATTTGGGAATGTTTACACATCCAAAAAAACAAACAACATTTAATGAATTCAGACTTAGGACCCATCCCGGATTCCGCTTTATTCAAACTCTTGCAAAAGACTTAATTGATAATAGTTCCTAGTTATTAAGCTTGTTTGCCCTCTTTGTGCGTGGAGTGAAGCATACGTAGTTTAAATCGGCCCTATAGGCCTCCTCAGCGGTATTGAACGCTCACGACTTTGAGTTTCCTACCATTTTCGATGTTTGGTTAAGTTTAGTGAAGCATGCGTTTTACTTAAAGGTATATTTTTACTTTACTGTTATATAGAATTTAATGAAAACATCACAGTAGAAGTGAGTTAAGCTTTGTTATGTAACTAGAAGATTGGCGTTTTATCGTCATTGGCTATTTGTTCATAAATTTAGTTATTTTTAGAGAGCTGCACATTGTAGGCTCCAACTGCAGATGTCGAGCCGTACGTACAGAGAATTTAACACATAAACAGATATTTTCACGTAAATGATATACGAGAATGCAACATTGCCATAATTTGCTAGATTAAACAGAAATTAACAATAAATTATTGAATTGCTACTTAATATATTTATTAAAAATTTTTGATTTTTTTTTTCAAATGTTGATGAACGTGCTGGTGTTTTGCCGATTGGTTTTCATCATTTGAGTACATATTTATTTTTCATACGTTACAGCACGTCGTTAACTTTGTTCACTTCACTGTTTATATTGACAATAGGTACCAATATTGATCGAAATAAATAAAAAGTAAATTGTGAAATTGCAGAAATGCTGTTTAATTTATGTTCACGTATTCCGAATGCTGAATACTGATTAAGGACAGGCCTTATGTACAATGTTGTCGCCAAAATGTCAACAAAACACGCGTGCGAGCGTTCGTTCTCGATTTAATAAAATATTCCCACCTAAGAAACAGTATGTGCATTATACTATCCGAGCGAGATAAGTATAATCAAGCTTCGATCCACTTCAATTGTTTCTTATGGGCCAATATTGTCACCACATTGGGAACTAATTGCGACTGTGACTGTGATTACTGACCGGTACTAAAATGTGGATGCTCCCTTTCTTACGGGCTCAGTAAAAGATGGATGGGGAAATCATCTAAAACGCGTAGTTCCGACTTCGGTGCACAAGCAGTCCATTTTACTCCATATGTTTCTCATACCCCGGGCCTTATATTGATTTTTAAGGAGTAAACTCCAATGAACTCCAGAAAGGAAATCATACTTTTTAAAACGTATTCTCGTTTAAATACAAGAAAACCAATACTTATTTAAAAAAATATTTCTATTATTTGTAGGCGAATTGGTATTTTTTTTTCTATGAGAATGTCATGTACATGTCATGTCCGTGGCGGTTTTAATAAGTTTGTCCATTGAAGGCTGATAAAATAAGAACTGTCAATTCAGGATATTAACAAGATTGTTAAGGCTCAATCCTGACTAGATAAAACTTATTAGGTCCGTGATGGTTTTAATAAGTTTATCCATTAAAAACTGGAATAAGGTCTATCAGTTCAGATATTATTACCTATGATTACCTAGACTCGTTCCTGACTTGACATAAAACTTACCAGGTCCGGATAAAATTCTACATGGACTGCCTTAATAGGATTAAGGTATTGTAGATGTTCCACAACAAACTGTGTTTGATTTTGACTCAGAATCAGTATTAATTTTTTGTGAAATAGACACGTGATAACGTGTAATTTATGATTCGTGTTTCCATTGTTGAACTGTTACTGATAATAGATTAATGGAAATAATATTTTCCACGTACGTTAAGTAGGTTCTTGGTTGAGGTTTGGTTCCTGAGACATTTGGATTTTATTTTGTTGTCAAACTATCTAAAGAACTAAACCCCATCCAACAACCCAACTTAACTTCAAAAGTTTAAACAGCCGAATTATTCTGACAATTTTTGAAGTTTCTATTATGATTTTCTTTTGACTTACTCATTGTTTTATTCCCAAAACATTCACCAATCGTCACTAGTAAATATAACATGTACTAAATTACAACGGCGAAAGCCCGCAAAATCGTCCCTTTTTCCTAAATACTTACTTTTACCAACTTATGTCGGTAAATCCCAACATTTACTGGTAAACCTGAGATTAACCAATACACGGACTTTTACAGTATTTACCGTTAAATTGCTATCAACTGGCACTATATAAAATAAGTAAACACACAAATACTTGTCGTGGTTGGTTTTCGGGTTTTCGGTTCTCATCCCAGATAGCCCGAAAACCAACCACGACATTCTTGTTGGCCGCGAAAGCTTGAACCAGTTTGTGACACAAATACTTAATTACTACAACGGTTACAAACACAAAATTTGTAATACAACTATTTGTATTAGGTACACGAAAGTTTATTTCACACGCTAAGTTATGCTACTTCGCACTGTTGTCTTTTGTCACCTAGATCGCTTCGAGCAGAACTGGATTGAATTAGTGGTTATTATTTTCATCTGGTTCCCGAAGATTCGAGAAAGTCAACCCCGATAATAGTAAATTCCTCTTAAACTCATTACAGTCTCATGTGCAAGAGTACCAGAGTAGAAGTTCTTGCTTTGTAGGCGTAACTTATGCGTACCATTAAACAGGAAGCAATTTTTAAATATTTATTTCTAACAGCTACAGTCACTTGTACACTGTACCATGCGACGGTAGAACGTTGCAAAATCAGACACATTTGAATTGTCCTTTGTGCATAAAGCTGTCTATACCTGTTTTAGGGCTCTTCAGTACGATATTCAGTGCAAATTTTCATCATTACTTTGATAATTACTACTTGAATAGACGACAATGAGTCCGCCAAGGGCTGTTTTGATTATTTTAAGAAGTAGAAGAATATTTCTAAAGTTGTTCATTTATATAAATTTATAGAGAAACAAACGGCAGTTGAATTAAATTTGTAGATTTGGCTGCCCAAACTATAAGAATCCTTAAGTACCCTCCTGAAGTTGAAGGTAAAAAATATTTTCTTTGGCCTGGAAACTCTGTTATCAGCACATGGGTCCGTTTTTGTAAATTGTGTTTGCGCTTTCATTTTTATGACCCAGACCGAATAATTTATTGCTGCATTTAGGAATAGAGCAACAGGTTATGATCATTCTACTGTCTTTTTTAGAAGTGTAATCACTTCTGTCTGTATACTTGAACCTCTTTTACACATTAATCAATTAATTTTTTTTTTTTATTAATATTTAACTCCGGAAATATTTTTCATCTTCTCTAAGAGAAAAAACATTATTATTATTGATGTTCTGATAATCGTCAAGCAAAATAATAATGATTTTGCACTGATTAAATAGATATGAGCACTATAGTGCACCGTAGAAAGTTAGAAGTTAGTCCGATTTTGTTATAATAACTTGACATCTGCTAATTTTGTCTTTTAAGATATACCCAGACGAAGGTCATGGTTTAAATGGAGTGAAAAAGCACCTATATAGAAGTATGGATCAATTCCTCGACGATTGTTTTAAAAAACAGGTGCCTACAGATTTAAACACTGGTTTAAGGAATGACGTGGAATAGTACACCTTGTACCCTTAATGTCGCTAAGATTTACTCATCATTTCTTTATTCCGTTAAGTTGACATGATTTGATTATACAATTTAAAAAGTGGTTTATATGCCACTCAACATTGCGGAAATATTCTAAATGAGAAAAAAAGAAGTACCTAAAAGGCGTTAATTTAAATATATTTAAATGTACGCGTTGAAAATATCGCGTAAAATCACTTATTTTCCCGACAATCTGCAAGTGTATGCAAAACAGCAAACGTTTATTTTAATGAAATACCTTATTTTAATAGTACCTACTGCAAAATGCATCAAGTACTTGTTATAAATCAGTATTGAGAGTAGGTTAAGAGATTTTGATTTAAGAGCAAAATTTGAAAAAGGTGCTTGGTCTCACTTTAGTAATTTCAAAGCTTAGCTGCGGGAAATCAATTTGCTCGAAAATGGAGTATATTGTAGAATTGGTCACGCTGAATAAATGTGTTGGGCGCGAAAATGAGATCTTCATACTGTTCTTGAGTTTCTAAAAATTCAAATAACTGTAGTAATTATTTGAATGCGTGTGCGGGAAATCCATGACGTGACATCATTAGTAGCTGAATTTTTGTATTTATTTTATTGCGACCACGTAATGTTAGTTATTTGTAGTTTGTTTATGTGTAAGTACTACGGTAGGAGGTGTGTGCGTAATTGTAAACACATATACCCCAACTTTTTTTAATCCATGTATAGGTACTTGAAGAAAATTAGGAATAATCGGTTATAAAGTTAAAACAATGAACTACTATTAGCGGAACATAAACACATTAGATCATACTTATTCTAATATATAAATAACAAACATTACATGGTCGCAATATTAAAATAACTACAATAATACAACTACTTATGATGTGAAGTGATCGAGTTCGCATATGCACCCGAAATAATTACTACAATTATTTGTGCCCTTTTACTCTCTTTTAAGCAAATCGATTTCCCGCAGCTAAATTAGACAATTACCTACTTTGTTTACCGCCAATATTCCTGTTACAAATAAGTTTTTCCGTATGTTGCGTTCCTTAGTTGTAGAATCTTGAAGGAACTTAAACACAACCTAAAATCAGTCGTATCACTTTTATTTAATTTCGTTATATTTAAGATTAGCAATCATGTTTAGAATTATATTTAAAATACAGGGTTGGACAATAGTATGGAAACAAACTAATATTTTTAAAATGAATGCGATGACAAAAATGGAGCTTTGCGCCCACGTGTAATAACACTGATTTTAAGTATTATTGTTAACGAGTTAATAATTATATATTATAGGGTTACCCTAAATGATTTTAAATGCTTAAACTATTCCGAGTAGCATGTTTTGTACGGTTAAGGACCTAATTTATTTTTCCGATTTCGAAATTTAGCTATTCCTGAAAGGCCCATATCAGAAATGTAACGCCTCAAATAACAAGGCCCTTATAAGGCAATATTGTTAGGTCCTTATTAATTACTAAGAGTAAAATATAAACTAAATATAACTACTATTTGTATTTCAGGTTTCGTTATTTCTGTGGGATATTCTTTCGATTCATTTATGATTTTACTAAAATTGCTTTTTCGGTTTCCTTTTCTGATTCTTTTATTGCTTCTTTAAAAAGTACACAACTGATTTTCAGGTTCGTATTTAACGCAGATGGTGAGAAAATATCTAAATGTTGTTTATTTCTCGAGTAAGTAATAATGCACTGGCTTCATCATGTATAATTGTATTGTCTAATTATTTAAATAAAGATCCAAATAAGAAACAGAACAATGAACAAAACACTTACAGTTCTTAGAAATTCGTTAATATTCTTAGTCATCCCACTAATCTTATTTATTCTCTTCTCTTCAATTGTACTGCCTCTTTTTTTTTAAGCACACAAGGGCACCGAGGGCGTCGAAATAACTAGGTCGTAAAGTTTTTATAGTCATTTACACGTCAGGTTCCGTTTGCTTGTTCTCATTTTTTCTCTTATTTTATTCTGGTTTTCAAAAAAGAGCCCAAACTCAATGTGTCTAATACCCCTGTATAACCAGAGACGGCCCAGCATCCATCTCAGTCACCTTGGGCCGACTGATCATTTATTGTTACTTCAAGCACCTCACATAAAGGGTATCATTTCGGCGTTTTTTACCACCGGTCGCCAAGCCGCACTCTCCCTTTGTTGCGTCACGCTGTCCCTTTATCGCATCACTCCGCCTATTATTAATGATAATTTGATAATTATTATATAAAACATTCATTATAAAATTAATCAGTACAATCAATCTTGTTATTCCCTCAAATTGGTCTCTCTAACCAGTAGGTATTTGTCCACTGCGTTTTGGTACTATTGTATTTCCTCATTTTTTTCTCTTCCGATATTCTTTACATCGTTCTGCATTAGTCGTTTTTACTGATCTTGTAATTTGTATCTCAGTGGTTGATTCGCCATTGATAATTTTAATACTATTAACACTTTTATTAATCTTTTATTCACATTAACATTTACCTGATTTCATTATAATTATTTTCAATATTTAATAGATCTCTTTCACAATTAATTTTTTATTACTAATGTCTTATCGGATCCTAATCAGTAAAACGGTTATCCGTAACTATTTACGTCTCAGGGCTCTCCGTTTAGGCAAGTTCTACAGTAGCGTTAAAAAAAAAACTTAATAAACTATGCACATTGGAATCATAAAGGTTCGCAAAAACAACTTTTTTTAACTTTTTTGGAACAAAGTTCCTTATGGAAATACTCGGAGACGTCGAAAATCGTAAAATCATAGTAGGGTCACACACAGCATAGATTGTTACGTAATCAGCGCGCAGGCTTTGTCTCACGATGGTAACGGCTGAGGCCGTCAACGGCGAGACATCGTCACCGCGCCGTAGCTGGAACGTTTTACGTGCCCTGTTCTTTCGTTGATCTTACACGTGATTTGTTTAATTGTAAGAATCACGCCACCATGGCAATTCATTCACATACATGTATGATTATTTTAAACTTAAAGGGTATAACAATGCTTATAGGTATTAAATAAAAAGACATTATCGCTGTACTAAATAAAATCATAAAACTTTTTAGTTGATATTAATGTTAGCCGAAGATTCAAAAAACCTTGTTAAATGAAGAAAAAATTAAAAAAAATAAACATTTATTAAGTCTTCCTTATATAATCTGGTAAAAAGGAGTTTAATTATAACTAGGCCATTAGCTGAATGGTATCGTTATCTCCCTATAAAATACAAAAAGCATGAGGTTACATATATAGTTCTTGGTTGAGTGAAGAACCGACAACTGTTTTAACAATTTTTAGTATTTTATTTTTATCTTTATTTTATTCCTTAATTTCATGAGTTTTAACAATTATAATTGTAGAAATTATAATGTACTAGTTTGTAAATGCACAGATTAATTGACGCCTTTTTGAAATGAGTCACCTTCCAGGTGGTAAAACATACATTTTAATTTGTGAATGATTAGGTAAATGTGAATTGTGGAGAAATAACCGTACTAAATCCGATAATACTATAAACGTTTTGCAGGGAGGTGTCGGATTATAGTGTACTGCCACAGACCACAGATTTAGAGCCCCGACACACGTGTCAGTGCAGCCGAGACGACTTAAATTCACACGAGGCGGGTTTACAGTTGGCAGCAGGGAGAAAAAATTACAAGGGTGCCCAATTTTGCTGAATTAAAAATGAAGAAAAAAAAAAGGGCGTTAAAGAAGATATTCCACTTCTGAGAATACAAAATTGCTTATTAATTTCTTCATTATCATAAGAGACGTAAAAAAAAAAACTAAATAACACATCCAACATTTGTCTTTTTGAGATAAATTTATCAATGTAATTAAAAGTTTGCTATAGTGTTTCGTTTTTGAGGTATAAACCAAAACTAAAATTGTTCGATTTTTAACTATACGCAAAAAAATTATTTCTAAGAAATCGTCTGTACAATCATCCTATATTACTATTAGTAATATTTCAACCTCTCAACTGTCGACTCGGCCGCGTCGCTACGTGTATCATGGCTCTTAGGCGGTCCAATGTATCACTTTTTCTCCAATTACTGTGAAGTTCAAACTGAAATAACACGCGTCTAGCACAAAAACGGTGGTGTGTACAAGTTACAACCTGCTCAATCAATCATTATATTAGAGAAGATTAGTCGAAATACATTTTATTTATAATGATCGGCATATCGGATTAGAGGGGGCGCCGGATTAGACAGAGCCGGATTACCGGGGTCCATACTATAGACAAATTGAGAAGAACGAGTTATAATCTGCAAAAATATATGGGTTATCTAATTTAAATTAAAAAAAATACATTAAGGGTACCATAAAAACAACATCAAGGCATGTTTTAAGAGCACCGAATGTGCTCATACGTTTTAAAAATATTTGCTTGGTTCCATTCTTTTAACCAATCCTGAATGTTTAAAACTACAATAAAATTGATAGATAGACTAAATCGAAATAAAATCATGAATTATAGCAAAGTTAGTTAAATTGTAGCCAAATATCATGTAAACGTTTTAGCAGCATTGTTTTCTACAGTAATATGAATTCGTAAAGCTTAGCATACTGAAATCACTCTTAAGAAGTTAAGCAATACCATTCAGGTCATTATTGTAATGTGAAATGATTTCAGTTTGTACATAATAGGATGTTTTCTTAGCTATTAATGAATTTCGCCTCCTCATCCTTAGTTAAGCCTTATAAAGTAGTGTAGAATGTCTTTATAGAAATTGATTTAAGTTACATGGTGGACTGCTTAAACTGAAATTTTCTAAAACCTTATTTGGAATTGACAAACAGAAACCCTCAAATCACCATTTTACAAAATTGTAATTCTAAACAAAAAGAAATTATTATTGATAATAGACTTAAGTAGATGAACGGAATATTTGTCGAACGCCGAACTATTTTATTCCTCTAGGGACACCCTCTAGTGGGCTGGTGAGTGATTTAAGTGCCAAAATATTGAAAAATTCCGCAAAAATATTTACAATTGGTGTGAATTTTATCTTAACTAACTAGAATACCAACCACTTTATCTTTAAGCCTTGTGATACTATTGGAAAAGTAGAGAAAGTTTAAATGTATTAATTAAAAAATATTTCGGTAGTAAACCAGAATTAGTAAACGTTAACACTTCTGATGAAATAGGTCGTTTGATTAAAAGATAGCACAGGAGATGTAATAATTTTTACGTAGAATAAATACGATTTATAAAAAAATTACTTTAACCTAGTTAAGCATTAAAAATTTAACTGATTGATAAACAATGCATATGTAATAACACATTATGCTTAAAAGATTATTCCGTGTCTTCAATACATATATTCGTTGTCACCAAATAGTATTTACTGGGTGTAAAGATTACATACTACGACTAAATGATTTCCTTTTCATTACTAAAATCAATTGGCAATCATGCATTTTTGCTGATTCCCTCTCGATTTTTTTGTAAAAGTAGTATGTTGAAGAGTTCATCTTGTTGAACAGGAGTTTATATTGTTTTTGCATATTTGTTAGGAATGTAAATGAGTTTATGGCGTTTTTTTAACCTTCTGAAATTTCAAAAGACTGAAGAGTCGTTTCAATGTGTAAGTATGCGAACGCTTTAGGCAAAGTCCGAAACAACAAACAATTTCGGACATAACCTGCGCTGTGGTACGGCAATGCTAGGTTTGCCAAATATGTGTCAAGAAAATCCCGAAATAAACTGCGAGTCGCAAATTACTATCACTGACATGGCTATCCTATTAAACGTACGAGTGTAAGAAGAAAACCAATTTGTAATAACATAATTTGGTATCACGTTTATAAACATATTCGCAAATAAACTTTCCCCTAATGAAACTGATTATGTTCTATGCAATACGATCATGCAATTTGATGTAGACGCTATGGTAAGAAAAGGTAATCCAAATGATTTTTTTCTAATGTTACTCCCGTCTAAAAGTTTAGTTTACCTACTAGTATAGTCCGTTTAAATTTGTAAGAGTTCAAAGAAATAAAAAATAATAATTAGGAATACCTTGTTATACCGTAACCACTTCACATTGTGAATATGATTGCAATTTGTGACTGACAGATTACTTCGGACTTTTCCTGACACGCATTTGAAAAAAATAGGATTACCGTACCGCAGCGCAGGTAAAGTCCGAAAAGGTTCGTTGTTTCGGACTTTTTCTAAAGCGAGCCGACAATCCGCACTTTGACTGCGAAAACCTAAAGGTTTAACTGACGTTGCCGGTAACATATATACATATTATTAAAAATTTAATATATAAATTAAATAAAATAATTTAAATTTAAAAAATTGTATCTTACATAATTACATAATTTTGACGCCCAACGTGGGGCAATACATATTTGAGTTGCGCGATACGTATTTTCACCTCAATTACCAATATCATTGCATATTTTTTTGGTCAAAATTTTGGATAAAAAATTTTCTCTAACTTCTTATACATTTTCTAAATCTTTTATTTTTAAACTTTACTCTTTTTCTTATTAAAAATTTTTGTATTGTTATTTTTCCTAGACTTTCTAATTTAAATTTTAATTTTTTCCTTATTGAAAACATCTGCACAGCTTTTAAATTCAGAATAGAATCGTAATAGTTATTATTAAACTGACTTTTTCTACGTTCCTTTCTTTTACTCCATTTCTAACATAGGTGTCGTGTTGTCAGCGCCGTGCAGTTCGCGCCGCGACCCTTTTTCGTGCAGGTATCGTCCCGAAAGGGACAGGTAAAATTATATCGTGCATTTAGCGACGCGAGTATGCCATTGGTATATAGGCCTATGTACAATGCTTTTATTTAAAATTGTATGTTAAATTTATGCATTCTGTTTTCGTACGATATTTTAAACACAAATTTGTACTTTCCTTCACACTTCAACCCAGGCTTAGGACTGGCCATTTTGTTTAACAAAATTGGCGTGTTTAAAAGTATAAAGATTATAAACCGTCGTTATACTATGTACAAAAAACTTTAAAATCTAATTAACAAAGTGATTACATTTATGTCATTTTTATACTTATATCTACTAATTCCACTTATTCTAATTTTTAAGCATATGCTAAAGCTCGCACATAATCCTGTCCTTGACAAAATAAAAATTTTCTAAAATAGTGGCTATCTTTTTATCGATTTTTAGTTATTTAATTTTTCTTATTTTTTTTAATTGTCCAATTTCCGCTAGTAAAAGTCCTTCGCACGATTTTTGTGTTTATTTTTTTTTTAGTGTTTCTATTAATATTATTATATATGATATTAATACGAACCCGATCATAACAACTGTTTATTTAAACCAAACGTATTTCGGTTTTGGTAATAATTATTACTTTTGAAATGACGATTTAACGATGGATAATCCCCGAATATTAACATAATTGTTTTTGTGAAACTTAGAACGTATTATTAAAATTTAGGAATATGGCATGAATGAAATCACATTGCATTTGAGTTTCCTGTACATATTTACATTATAATACTTACACCTTTTAACTTGCCTGTTTTGGTAAAAAAAAAACGCCTGGGTTAAAATGTAAAGGGAAGTTAAAATTTTTGTTTCAAATATACGATAACAGAATTCGTAAACTTAATATAAAATATTATAAACTTAATATAAAATATTATATGAAGGCATGATACATAGGCTTATATACTGATGGTATACTCGCGGCGATAAATGCACGATATAATTTTACCTGCACTTTTTGGGGCGATACCTGCACGCAAAAGGGTCGCGGCGTTAACTGCACGGCTCTAACAACACGGACTCCTAACATAATCTGGACATTTTATTGTTTTAGGTACTATATTATCATTATAATTATTATTTTCTTCTATATATCTCTTCTCATTATATCTTCATCATTATTGATATTATTTTCTTTAATATCCTCATTTGTCATTATTATATTCTCATTATTAATATTAAATTCCTTTAATCTAGGATTGTCTTCTCGAAGATTTTGTCTATTCTTCTCTTTAAAACTTTCTCGAATTTCTTCTATTATTTCTTGTTATATATTATATTTTATTTTCCATAATTGCAATCTTCTCACTGATTATTCTGATATTTTCATACATTTCAATTGTTTTATTTAACTTTTTTTAATTGTCATCCATTTTTTCGTTCAGTTCCATAATATTATTATTACTTTCGTCCATCTTTTTATTATTTTCATCTAACTTTTCATTGATGTTTTTATTCATTTCTTCTAGTTTTTTAAGTAACATTTCTGTCGGATCCCTGTCTCCTGATTCCATTCCTGATTATAAGAACATCAACCTATTTTCTATCTAATAATTTGTTTATAAAGTATTTAAATGTCTATACCTTATTGATTTCAGAGTTTAATAAACTACCTTATTTTTTAAATAACTAACATCAATAGAAACCCTTTTACACAAAAGGGAGCCCCAAGTTTGGCGCCTAAAAATGTAATGATTTTGGTAATTGTAGACCAAAATATGTATCGCAATGGAAATGTATGGCCCAAATCAATATATATGTAATGATAAGTTGGGATACAAAACAATTTTTTAATTGCAAATTATTTTATTAATTTAAATATTAAATTTTTAATAATATAGAGCATCAATAATTTTACTCAGTGTAAGTTCCAAAAATTGAATTTACTTAAATAATATTCCAAAATTCAAATCAAAAATAAAAACTAATTACATATTTTAATTTTGGTAGTAAGCAAAAACACACTTGTAACTTTCACAACTGTGTGTTTTTTATGTCTGAACCCGGGTTCATTGTATGAGTTAGGGTTATGCCTAAATATTTTATTTCTTGTTGAAGTGTTAGACGTTCGTTAAAGAGTTTTACGGTGATGTTGGTTGGTGATAGGTTGCGTCTCCTTGTCAGGTTAGGATGTTTGAAGAGGATAAGTTGTGATTTATTTGGATTTGGTTTTAGGCGCCATTTGCTAGGCCATAGTTCTAGTTTTTTGATTTGCCTATTTAAATGTAGGTTGCAGGAATGTGCGTTTTTGCAGTTGACCCAATAGGCCGTATCATCTGCGTATTGTGCTAGGCTTATGGAATTGTTGATGGGTTGTGGGATATCGTGGCAATAGATATTATATAGAAGAGGGGCTAGAACAGTTCCCTGGGGAACACCTGCAGATAAGGTAATTGTTCGGGAGAGCGTATTACCGATTTTGACTTGAGAGGGTCTGTTTGATAGGAATGAGTAGATTAGTTTTACGAAACAAGGTGGGAGGTCTATTTGACTTAATTTTGAAAGGAGCCCGTTGTGCAAGACCGTGTCGAAGGCTCTTTCGAAGTCTAGGAAGACTGCCAGGGTACAACCACCCGAGTTTATAGCGGATACCGCTTCGGTTTGTAATTTGAGAACCCGGTCAAGGGCACTGAGTCCCTTGCGGAACCCGGTTTGAGTGTCTGGGATAATGTTGTTATCCTTGCAGTAAGCTGAGAGGCGTGAGGTAATGATGCGCTCAAGAATTTTGCCCGTGTTGTTGACAAGGGAGATTGGGCGGTAGGATTTTGGGTCTGTGTGGTCTTTACCGGATTTGGGGATCATTACAACTTGTGCATGTTTCCAGCTCGGGGGATAGTGTCCCGTTTTTAGGATGCCGTTGTATATAGAGGTGAGAAAATCTATGGCAGACGGAGGCAGGTTTTTGATGATGTTGTTGGTGATGCCATCTTCACCAGGTGAGTTATTTTTTAGTTTTTGGAACGTATCCGTTATCTCGTCTGGGGTAATCTCGCGAGTGATGTAACTATGTGTGAACTGTGCGCTTTGAATAATTTGTGTGACGGTATTATATATGTGTGCGGTGTGTATCGCGTCGTGGTAAGGACCTGTGTATGTTACATGCAAATTTTCCATTGTGTCCGCAAACGCGTTGGCTTTTTCTTCCGGTGTGTTATATATTCTGTCGTTGACTTAAAGGTGACTTTCTGGTACGCGTTTCTGGCCGGTAATTGTTTTAAATTTATTCCAAAATTTGAATCCGTCGTGAAAGTTTAATTTTGAGCAAGTATTTTGCCAGCGTTCTTCGTGATGATTATTTATTTTGAGCCGATCAAGCGCGTTGAGTCTATTCCATTCTGTTTTAATAAGCGGATTTCTGGTTCTCGAATAAAGTCTATATAATTGACGTTTTCTTTTGATTAGGTCGATTATCTCACGTGGGAGGGGTTTACGACCAATGCTGATTTTCCTGAGGGTAACGGTTTCATTTATCGCGTTCTTTACGGTAGAGTTATAGGTGTCGATAGCTGTGTCTATATCTTCCGGATTATTTATTACCGGTGGGAGTAAGTTAGTTTTTGTAATATGTTCGCGAAGAGTGTCGAAGTTGATTTTCTTATAGTCGCGAATTTCTTTGTATAACGGACGAGATATGTTACGCGTTTGAATTGATAAAGTAGCGGAAAGTGGCAGATGGTCGCTAGTGATTGGTGTGCCGATTTCACACCTTAATGGAATAAGAGGCGCGACACGTGATGTACAGATTATGTGGTCGGGGATGGAAGATCCTAAGTGACTTAAAAAGGTGACATTTGTGTTTCTGACTCGGAATAAATCTAGCGAAAGTAGAGCGTTGGATAGAATACGACCATTTGCGTTTGTAGTGGTATCGCCGAAGGAGGTATGTCGTGCATTAAAGTCGCCTAGAACTATGGCCCTTGGCAGAGTGGAAACGTAGGATAGAAACTCAATTGGTAGTTTGCAGGTGGGCCTGTTGTAGAACGAAAAGACTATTATTTCGCCTGTTAAAATGCAGTGTAGCTGCGCAGCAATCGAGTTCCTGAAAATCGGGCGGTGGGTAAAAACGGCTAGAAGCGATAGTATTATGTACTAATAGGGCTGTACCTCTACGATCAAGTAGTTTGTCGTTGCGGTATATCTTGTACTGTGCGACGTGGTATCGTTCTTTGCGCGAGGCTAACGTTTCTTGTAGCGCCAATACGTGAATAGCAATTTTCTTAAAAACAACAATATAAAAGTATCCTACAAAACCAACAATAACCTTAAATTATACATTAAGAATAATAAAGACAAAACAGATAAGTGAGAAAAATCTGGCATTTACCAACTCAATCGTGGCTCTTGCCCAAAACTTTATATAAGTAGGTCAGACGGGAAGAAATTTTAGAATTCGCTTAATCGAACATTTAAGATCATATAAAAATAGAAAAATTGATTACAACTACTCCAAAAATGTGTTAGAACAAAAGCATATATTTAATTTAGACCTAAAAATTTTGCATGAGAAAATAAGGGCATAAAATTAACACTATGAGAATGTAAATAAATAAATAAATAAATATAAGAAAACAGACAAATTACTCATTGATCAAGTAGATATAAACCATTCACCATTGTTAAATCTATTTCCGCTTCCCACCCTTCTCTCACCATCGTAAAAACAATATTTATAGAAATGTAGCCTAGGTGTCGGCAACCTTTTGAGTCAGAAGTGTCAAAAATTACAATTTACAAAATTTCAAAGTCTTTACAGAGCCAGAAAATTTTTCCTTGCCACCAATGAATAGCACTCGTATAAATATTGTTTTTTGATAAACAAAAAACCAATCTATTTATTCATAAGAAAAATATATATTTATTCGGTGCCGTAGAGCCCCTACCTTTTTGCGTGGCCGTAGCGCCACGATAATTAAGTAAAAATGTTAACCTATGTACACGCAATAGCAATGTTTTAGTTTAGTTTTTCTATTCTAATTTTGTCCAAACAAACCTGGCCTGTCTAGAATTATAAAAGTTGAAAAAATTCATCATAATTTGTAGAAGATCACCTATATGTTTTGACAGCTTCCCGAAAGCTGTTATCTCCGAACAAATTTTAATCAACTTTTGAACAAACAAGTTTTTCATTTGTTACAATAGTGTTAAAACTAGAGAGCCGATATCACGTGAAGCATTTTTACCGAGTAAAATTAGTCATTTGCAAAAAAAAAGAAGAATTAAATAGGTTAAGAAAGAAGAAAGAGTAAAAATTATTTTAGAAAAGTTTGAAGTTAACAAAGAATTGGGAAAATGTTTGAGAGCATTAGCACCTAGCACCTTTGTAAATAATATAATGAGTCAAATGCAATTCCGCATTAAGCTTCTTAATATTATTGTATTATGAGGAGGATTTCTTACCAATACTTTTAAACACGCCCGTTTAATTTACACAAAATTGCCAGTCCTAAGCCTGGGTAAAGTGTGAACCAAAGTTAAAATTTAAGTTGAAAATATTCAATTGAATGCATAAACCAAATAAGCAATTTTGAAAAAATCGATTGCAAATAGGATCAATATTTATTATACAGGGTGTTAGGTCTATAAGTAAAAAAAAAAGAATCATGGATTCCTTGCACAATAAATAACAAAAGTCTAAAAGCATTTTTCAATCGAGTGACAATTAAGTACGCAATTCGTGTTCGAAAATTTGACCCTGAAATTCGGTTTAATACGGGCCTGGCGAAATACGAATTCTCGTAACTGATAATTTTTAATTTTTTTTTTTATTTCAAGTCAAAAAGTGTATAAATTCATGTTTGAAATGCAACAGGGAACATGTGGTTCTTTTTTTTGTACTTATAGACCAAACACCCTGTATACATATAGTCGCGGCGCTACAGGAACGTTCAAATTTTACCTGCTATTATGGCGGGCTACGGCCAGCCAAAAAGATCGCGGCGCTACGGGTACGATGCGACAGGCACTCACTCATTTATTCATACATAAGTAGCGTTCTTCACAAAAAATTAGACAATATGTATATATTTACGGCATTATTATCTAATTACGAATTATTTAAGTAAAAAATTAAAACAATTAAACATTTAGTAATAATAAATAATATTTGCGTATGCAACTAAAGAGCCGCAGCTTCTCACCCAAAGAGCCGCATGCAGGTCCGCGAGCCGCAGGTAGCCGACCCCTATCCTAGGTAGTTTAAAGTACAAGAAGCCACAGTGTTGGCGAAACACGTGTCAAGTTAGACAATAAAGTTGTGAAAGTTACAAGAGTGTTTTTGTTTACTACCAATATGTTAGACTTTCACCAAGTACAAGTACAAACATATTTTAATAATTAAATAAACTACTAAAGGTCTATATAGTTTTTCTATAGGTACTATGATGACATGTTTAAATTCACTCACTTCGGTTTTATTATCAATCAATGTGAATCGAAAAAAGCATTTACAAAAATATGAAGTGTATCCATATCCATAATAATTTTTCTTCTTTAACTTCTTCTTTTTCTTCTTGTATTATTAAATTGACATTGCTTTCTTAAAAATCTTGAATTATTCATAAACTTTATTGTTTCTTCAAAATATCATTTGTTTTTTTCACGACTAAATATGTTCGATTTTATTAGTTATATTGTTCTAATTTTTATTTATTTTCTTTTCAGTGCAGAACTCTGTTTTTTAGTTTCTATATCTAATATAAAAACATTCTCCACTGCCTGGATCTCAAATAAAATTTATTGTTTTAAATTTTTAATATTAAAGACCATGAATAATTTTCTCAATGTGAGTTCCAAAAAATTAAATCTACAATTTTTTTTTTATTTAGATAAATAATATCTAAAATTCAAATCTAAAATAGAAACTAATTAAATACTATTAACAAAATTTTAATAATTTGATTCTAAACTACTAAGTCTTTCTATTAAATTATGATTGTCATGTTTAAATTCACTCACTTCGGTTTTTATCAGTCAATGTCAATTAAAAAAACATTTACCAAAATATGAAGTCATTCCATATCCATATATATTAACTTTTCTTTTCTATTACTTTATTAACTTCATATATTAAAATTGTCCCAGCATACCATTGATTAACTTCTTTTCTTCTTGCTCATTTTTTAAATTTTTATTGCTCTCATAATATCTTGAATTATTCCATATTATTTTCTTAAATATCACTTGTGTTTCAGATATCATTATTTCATATTTTATTTTATTATGTATATTTTTCAATGTTATTTTCTTTTCTTTTACTTCAAAAGCTCAGTTACTGATTTTTATATCTAATATAAACAAATTCTCCACTATAGGGATCTTTCAAAAATATATTTTTTTTAAATTTAAATTAAATTTTATTTGTCAGAAGTTTAAAATTTTAGTACTCTTCTTAACGTAAATATTTAATTATATTAATATCGGACGTTTTAAAAGTACCGAAACGGTAGAACAACTCGTCAGGAGTGAGTTCTTTGAAAAAAAAAAAAGGTAAACATATAAGTTGTAGGATATTTCTGTGGCTATTCAATGGGTACTTTGAATTAAACCTTTACACTTTCCTTAAATTTAGAAATCTTAAATGCAGGTGTATATTTTTGACACCGGTAATGGAAATAGTGAAAAATTCTAAATGTATATGACCTTGGAGTTGAAGACAATACAACCACTAAATACGTAAAGAAAAATCCCACATTTTTATACATCTATTTCGTAAAAAAACTCGCTTTTAGCTTGTTTCTATGCTTTTTCCCACTTTGACCTCAAGAGGCCACTGTGTTGCTGTAATGATGTCATTTGAATGTAAAAGTTTTCGCTCTTTTCATTTCTGGTCTCAAAAATATGCAGTTGTATATATGATTTTCCAATGGACCTTCCAAAGACCTTCAAGTCCATTGTTAAGTTAAAATTTAATGTGCCCATTAAATAGTCAGAGAAAAATCCTGTAACTTTTTTAGTTACCATATTCTTAAAATAACTCCTGACGAGTTACTCTGCTGTTCCGGTACTTTTAAAACACCCAGTATATTCTTGATCAGCATGACGAACTCTACAACCTACTGCATTTTCAAGAAAATGGAGAAGGGATCAGCTCGATTGCATAATTACCATTCAATTCAAATAGTTTAATCGTGTTTCCGTTTATAGTGACTAAATTGAAAAAGTTGTAGTTGTTTTTTTTGTAACAAAAATGAAGCAGTTATTAGGAAAGTATTGACATTTAACCATATAGGTACATTGTTTTATTTTGACAAACCTGCTGTATAAACCAGGCTATTAAAGAGAACCACTAATTGTAAGGTTAATACGAAGTTATGATGATCTATCGTGTGTTAAACAATGTAATGCTTAACTTACATTGAGTTCGTCGTAATATTTGTTTATTTAATAAAAAGTTAACAGAATTATTATAATTATAACAACTATTATAATTGAACATTTTATTTACGATTATATAAAATGTAACATAAGTAGTGTGTGAATCTGATGTTACTGTGAACATACAGTCACGTAGCAAGAGAAAATTATAGTAATATCTTTACATGATTGAATCAAAAAGAAACAAGCGACTAAATATTAAAAAATTGGGAGCAATATGTTTACTGCATTTTTGGTTGGTTGTATTTTAATTACCACTGCTTAATGTAGTCTTGAGGTTGTACGTAGATTTATCGCAATCAACCTGCAGAACAGCCATTCCAATAAAAATTAAAATTATCAATTGCTGTTCTTAGGAAAAGTTAACAAACACTTATTGTATTTTCAGTTTGTAAACCAGAAATAAGGTAATATTAATTTAAAATTTACACAATTCCAAAATTTATCCAAATAAAATGGGACGGGGCTTGTAAACAATTGCGAATGTAATGAAATAAGTATAAGTAATTCAGTTATTTAGTTACTATCGTTAAATTATTATTCTAACTACGTGCCTGTACAGATAGTACAAAATTTTAGTATCCAACAGACTTTTGAAGTCTGTTACAGTTTATCATTCGTAAGTTTTTTGTAGATCTTATTTATCATTTATTTTCAGGTTTATGCCCAGTAACATAAAAAAAAGTAAACCGGTACAGTCCTTCCTTTTGAGTATTGCCAAAATTCCATTACCCATTTTTAAAAACAATTTTTAAGCAATCGCCATTTCTTCATTAATTCTTGTTACCACTTTTGCGGAAAGGTGACAACTTAATACTAAGTCACCATGTAATGAATAGTAAATAATTACTTTTTAATTTTTTTTAGATTGGTAGATTTTAAACTGGAGTGCGTTTCATGTTTTGTGTGTTGATCTACCCATTAAATCCTTAGTTTCGAATACAGCTGAACTTAAGATTCTCTAGCTTGTTCTACTTACGTTAATACTAGAAGTAACACCTCCTCTTTTTACACGTATTTTTGCATTTCAATACGAAGACGGATATTTTAAATCAAAAACCTGAGGCAATCCACCTCGGTAAAAACAAATTATAAAAAGTCACTGTTGTACAATTGATTTTTGTACATTTCTTATCTACTGGAAACTCTTTGTAGAATCTTATAAAGATGTGGTATACATGTCTCACGAACTTAAATAATTGAATGTTCGCATTCTTATTTTCATTTTAAATTTCGAGGGGAAACTTAATTTAATTAACATTCATAACATAATTTAACAACATCACAACGAATAAATAAATGGCTGCGCTTATATCTCCCCTGAAGCACATCTTGACTCCTGCATCAAGCAAGCAAGCATTCCGAATCACAATTAATGTTGTTTGGGGATCATAATTTTATTTATCTTTTCAACCTGGTTTACTAATGAATTAAAATAAAATAAATAAAATAGTACTTAAAAAATTGTCAATAAAAACTGGAAGCTCAGTAGATATGAAAATTTTTACAACGATTGCATAAGACTTACAATATCGGGGCAATCTGCGTGTGATAATCTTCTAAGCGCATGGCAGATAAAAGATGTAAACCATATAATTTCGAATTCAAAAGCATTAATATAAGAAATCGGAGAGAGCCCCGGTTAATATACAATTTAACGCAGTAACTAGTGCAGACTCAATTCAAAGTGTCAAAAGGTTCTCTGACTTCTTAGTTCTGTGTATACGAAAAGCAACGTTAATGGACGAGACCTCATTCTGTAACCGAAAAAGAATGTCTATCTTTTGATACATTCGGGTTTTTTAATGACATCGATAAACCTAAAAGTAAATGTGATCCTAATCCAGACTCAAACTAGTCACTTTAGCTCCTTTGGTCCGACAGGGGAGAAGAAGTGCGTCGGAGCGATTTTCTACCGTCTGCCACGAACATATACCGTTTTGTGGTATTTTTAACAAGAAAAAATATATGTTATAGTTGGCACGCTTGCAGAACGCGAGTAGTACCCTTCTAAAAAAAAAGATTTATTGAGAAACGATGAAACGATTTTCTCCTGTCTGCAAATAGTAACGGAAAATACCCACTCACTAGTTAATCCGACATGTACAGGGTGGTCAAAATTGGGCTGTTTTGACAGAAAACCCCTATTTCCCGATTTGATAGAGCAAAATCGACTTGTATGACACGGGCTGGACTTTCGAAAAAAATTTAGTGGAAAAAACCGCATTACATTATCTTCTCTGTCAACCGAGATATATTTTTCGGCCATGTTAAAAATTGTCGGTAACTATTTTATTTCGAGAAGTATCATAATTCTTGAAGCAATTTTTGAATAACCTTTTCAATAATATGAGGTTCAGATGATTCTTATCAAAAATGGCGGAAAAATTAGCTGTTTGTTCTCTACAAAGAGGTAGGTCTTGAAACAAATGCACGCGACACATATTGTTGTCGGATTCCTATTATCAGATATAATTAAACATCTGTTTAATTATGTTTAAAGTAAAATTAGGCTATTAAATTTAAATATATATGAATATTTTGAAAAATACGATACGCTAAAACGTTATATTGAAGCAAAAGAAAATGAATGAAAATGTAAATTCTGTAGCAGCTAATGAATTATATTTTAATACATATCCCGAACTGCGTCATCTATACTGTAGAATTTTCCGAACCTTAAAAAGTAATTTAGTGAAACATGGAAGCTTTACAAAGCCGAAAGCAAGACTTTATAATATAAATGAACAAAATGGATTGCAACAATTGAACGTAATTGAAGAGGTGTTAGATTATTTTCCATTAAACATTATTTAGAGTGACGAAGATAGAATAGATACTTCTGGACATCTAGTAGGTATAATTCATACAACTGGTGCACTCAAAATCCACACGTGATTGCTGCACAGAATCGACAAGGTCGAAGTGAATTCAATGTGTAGGTAGGACTATTTTGACGAAGATTTTTGGGATCCCATATTTATGTTGAAAATTTAACTGCAAATAATTTCTCAAACATTTTACGAATACCTACAGTGGCGGAAAAAAGTCTGCATACAAAAAGCGCCTAATAGATATGAAGCTATAAATTGTTTTTTCAATAGATTTTAGGGTTACAAATGCTCAAATATAAATAAGAAACGTTTGTTGAAGATTTTTTTGGCTTATTAATACAATGCGAATAGAAATTAGAACAAACGAATGCAAAACTCAAAACAATACAGAAAATTTATGAAAAAATGTCTACATACAGAACACAATATGAATTAATATTAAAGAAATATGGAATAAACTTATAACGGGTTGGTCCTCCCTTTTTAGAAATGACTTCCCTTAATCGATTTGGCATTGAGTTGACTAACCTAGACGTCTCTTCTGCCGTTATTTTCTCCCACTCCTCAACCAAGTTAGTTTTTAGAATATCTTTTGACGTTATTTGATGTTTTCGAATTCTCCGTCCCAATAACTCCCATAAATGTTCTATAGGGTTGAGGTCGGGTGACTGTGATGGCGAGTGTAATTGTTTCGGGACATGGTATAACAACCATTCCTTCACAATATGGGAAGAATGCTTAGGGCCACTATCCTGCTGAAAAATAAAATCATTTTCCAATGATAATTTTTCCGCTGATAACTGTAAATTGTTCTTTAAAATGTCCGACTAACTAAATCGATCCATGGTTGATTCTATAAAATGTAACTGGCCGACGCCATTTGCAGCCATGGACCCCCAAACCATGACGTTACCACCTCCATGTTTCAGAGTTAGCTGTTAATTTTTGGCATCCATTTCTGTTTTTTTCTGTTTTTCTTTTTTTCTCCAGACAATTGTCATTCCATCAGAGCCCCACACATTGAATTTACTTTCATCAGTAAAGATAACTTTCTTCCAAAAGTCCAATGGTTCATTAATATGCTTTTTCGCGAAATCTAAACGTTTTTTCTTATTTACTTCGGAGATGAAAGGTTTTCTTCTTGCTACGCTTGCATCTAAACGTTTTTTCTTATTTACTTCGGAGATGAAAGGTTTTCTTCTTGCTACGCTTGCATCTAAACGTTTTTTCTTATTTACTTCGGAGATTAAAGGTTTTCTTCTTGCTACGCAGCCTCGGTATCCGGCCAGTCTGAGGATGTGTTGCACTGTTTTTGATGTAATGTCTTTGTTAAAGTCACTATTAACCACTGAAGCAAGTTTTGTTGCACTCATTTTTGGGTCTTTCTTTACTAATTGAATAATTTTCCGTTCTTCTCTTTTGTTTAAAGTTTTAGGTCGGCCTGCACGAACTTTTGTAAAAACATTTCCCCGCTCATTAAAATTTTTAATAACTCTCTGCACAGTTGCATGGGACTTTCCGATTGTATCCGCTATTCTTCGCATACTATGCCCTTCATTTCGCAACTTTATAATTAATTGTCGCAGTTCTATAGACAACTCTTTACCTTTCTCACTCATTCTTATTTTTTTTAGTTTGCACTTTAAAAAAACCCTGTATATGTAAATTTTAATTACCTTCTTCACCCACACTTAAATAACTAATGAGAGAAATGACGTTTAGTAACCAACAACCAGCACAGACAACTTTAATTTCATTTATACATAAATAAATAATTTGTGTATGCAGACTATTTTCTGCCAATTGTTTGTATTGTTTTGATTGTTGCTTCGATTGATCCTAATAACTATCGCCTGTGAATTCTCAAAAACATGCATTTGATAAGTGAACTTTTTACTTGGTTTTTGAGAATTTACAGCCGAAAATACATATTATTCTCAAACTTAATGCCGCATATCTGCTTCAGCATTCTTTGTATGCAGACTTTTTTCCGCCACTGTATATGTTGTCCCCTTTGTGGAAGATCTGCCACTAGCTGCTACTATGGATACATATTATTAGCAAGGCGGCTGTCCTCCTTACAACGCCAGAATAATAACTGGTTTTTTTAATTAATACTTTGAACAAAGATGCTAGGTCCTATGATCTAACTCCTTTAGATTTCTTTTTATGGGAAAGGCTTAAGGATCCTATATTTAAGGAAAGAATGTTTAGCACAAGAGAAGAATTACAGGAAGCTACGGGGCAAGTGTTTGCAGAAATTAGGTCCATTAAATTACTTAATAGTTGTAACTTTGTCCGTAAAAGATGTTAAATATGTATTCAACAACTTTGAACATCTTCTCTGAAATCCTTAGATATATAGAATTGCCTTTTCGTTCACTGCCCCTTCTCTATTATTTTTTTTAGCTAGATATACCTAATGGTTTAGACGATAAATATCGATGTAATTTCTCTTTTGTAACCCATTTGATAAATACTTAATGTTAAATTACAACAATTAATAAATAATTAAATAAAACAGTCAACAGAAAGTCAACGCGGCAAGGCCCACTGCGATCTAAACTAAGAAAATCTAATATTTTCGCCATTTTTGAAAATATGTACCTAAAGTCTTATATTGTTAAAAAGGGCTAAATGTGAGCTATCTCATACATCCAAAGCCAACTATGGGTTCCATTTAAAAAAAATGAATGTCCATTCAATTCTGATAAAACTAGAAATTGTAGATAAACTCCGAGTACGCCGCTAAATTGTACTAAAGACAATGCCTTCAGGATGTGTTTACAGAATTATGATATGACCGAAAAATGAAACACGCCCTGTATCTCGGTTCATACAGAAGATAATGTAATGCGGATATTTCCATTAAACATTTCTCAAAAAATCAAGCCCATGACATGCAAGTCGATTTTGCTATATCAAGTCGGAAATAGGATTTCCTGTCAAAACAGCCCAATATGGACCACCCTGTATAACGTGGATTTTAACTTTTGTAAAATATCGCAAATTTACGGAATAATTCTCTACTGTCTGCTAGAAACATTTTTACAATACATTGTGTGTATAAGTGTATAGTAAAAAACAATGAAGTTATAATATGGAATTTTTAGATATAGGAATTACCAACACTTTGGAAAGAAATTAGTACTGTTTTGCAGTGCGTAGATAATTGTGGAATGTTAGTGGTATTTATGGCGAAGTGCTGTCACATGATCACATGTGTTACTCACGCAGAAAGTTCTGTTGTGTGAGTTGTTTGTCTATGTCTTTTTTTTTTGAACATATGTGGTTGTTTGGTTAGATTAGATTAGGTTAGGCTTTTTTAAATGTGCAGGTAAATATTTTACAAAATTTTCGGACTTTTATTCTCATTGGGTTTAATAATCTTTCTTTTAAAAGTTCCCTTTTCTATACTTTTTCTTACATGATATGATAAATGAAGCTCTAATATTTTCTTGTTTTTTTTCTTTTTCTTTTTTTTTTCTGCGTGGTACCTAGAATTATCTAAATTAACTGATTTACGTAAATAAAAATTCAATCAGTAGAAAATCATATCATAATTACCGAAAATTTAACGAAATATGATTTGTGAAAAAAACTCACTTGTACATATCAGATATGTCTGCCAACTAGTGAGTGGATACTTTTGTTTCATACATAATCATTTGGTACTAGATATTTGCAGGCAGGAGAAAATTGCTCCGCTATTAAGCTATTTTAGAAGGGTGCTACACGCGTTGTGCAAGTCTGCCAACTATAAGATATATTTTTCTTCTTCAAAAAACCCCAAAAAAAGATATATATTTATGACTCGTCGTTTTGCTATTAAATATACAAAATACGAATTGGATGTTTATAAGACTACCACAATAAAGAATAAAAGAATAAAAGAACACAAAAAAAAGTTTTGACAACCGTAACACAAATTCAATTTTTGCTGAACATTTAATAAAAAATAATCATAGTTTTAACGACAATTATAAAATCTTGCATTGTGAAGATATAGGTTACAAATTAAATTTATAGAAATAAACAAATTAAATAAAAAAGATATTACATTAAATGATCAACTAGACTTAAATAAATCACCACTATTAATTTTTAGTATCCTGCCCTTAACACCGTACACAGCTTTAATTTTGTAAACATGTTTGGTCTTTTGTATTTTGTTATGTTGATAATAATTGCTGGGCCACTCACGAATGGACCAGAATTGTATTTGTTATACGCTTGATTATGTGTTTGAGATGCTAACACATTATGTTAATGGGTGGAAGCTCGTATGTTTGATTGAATAAATTAAACAAGTGCTACAAGGAAAACGTACTCCAGTCCTGACAATACCCTTCTTAATAATCAGGTTTACATTGTACTCTTACCATGTATGTATAATACAGTAATCGTAGATAATAAAATTTCTATACTTAGATACAAACACACAATTGAAGAACTATTTATATGTATTATAATACCTTAAAAGCTTAAATTTTTTTGAACAAATGTAAATTACATGTATAACGCGCTTCGATGAAAATTCGATTTTAAGGTATTGATTTATTACTGAATCTTACAGATTTTGAGATAACCGATAACCCGAAAAATTAAAATCTTCCAGATTCAGTTGTTAGAACGAAGAAGAATGAAAAATAGAAAAATGCTGTCTTCATTGTTTGTTTGTTTTCTTAGGAAAATAGTAATTCAATTATGTAGTAAGAACAACGGGTCCAACTCCACTTTCGTTCCGTTGACGAGTAAATATGCAGAACTGTGCTTTAGTAAAGAAGAAAAGGAATCGTAAGTCGATTAAATATTATAATACCTCCCACAAAGTTCTTTATCTTAAGCAATAATAGGTATCAAATAGTTAAAGTTTTTAGTATTCATAGCATTTCATTGTACGTCACTCTTGCGCCATAGATTTGCTTATAAATACAATAAAATGTGATATTAATGAAAATATTGTATATAATTAAAAAATACTTAATAAAAAATTAAAGTTATTAGTTTATTATTTTGTTATATAAATAAAAAAAGTGTAAATTATGATGATTTTTCTTTACACCACGGCCCTCTAGCGCGGAAAATCATCACAATTTACATTACGCCGGCCGTGAAAGCCTACATACTACAATTAATAAAAAAGAGGTTTGTGTATTTTTGGTTGTCTTCACAGGAGCATTGAACTAAACTTTAAATGTCCTTCTAATTTCTTTCTTCATTAGAAGTAGCACATGATTTACTAGGAACTTCGCAAAACTTAAAAATTAGATATCACTCATTTGTAGTAAAGTAGTTGTGCGCTATTAAAAATTGAATTAGTAGATACTTACAAAAAAAAAAATTCCTGTTTTAATTTAAATAAATGAATTAAAAACAGCTTTTTAATTTTTAATCCCACGTTGAAAATAAATTGGGATTTATTTATTTCTAATAGGTACCTACTGTTAGCATGAGTAAGTGAAATAACGTCTTCGTTGAAAGTTGCGATTTTAACAAAGTGATAGTTACATTATATTGCATTTAGAAATAAAATCTGTATTTGCAATAAACAAATAGCGCTGCGAACAGGATGTTAAAGGGTGAAGATCTTCAGTAAGTTTCCATTAGCATCCGGGAAAATTACATCCAACCTTTTTGGTTCGAATAGGTTATTGTCCTGTGGAGCCTGTTATAAGTGGTAAGACGGGATCATCGTGTGACTACGAAGGCAACACCGAAAACGACATCTCACCCAGAATACCCAAAAATCCTGAGAAACTAAAAAAAAAATTAAAAATGGAAAAGGCCTATTCAAAAATATGAAGAGAAATCAAAGTAAGTGTATAATTTGTTTTGTTCTACCTAGAAAAATTGCACAATTATCAGATTCGATATCTTCTCTTATGGTTAATGCATTACTAAGGTTGTAATGGCGATGACATTGATATTTATTATTGAACTTTTAAGTCTGCTGTACAGTACATACGGGACAAATTTTCTAAAGAACAAAAGAGTTAGAGAAAATAACTTTTTCAAAGTTAGAAGGCATTGTTTTGATAGCTACAGTAAATCGTGCATTTACTGGAATCGATGACTTAGTTTTCGATTCCATTTATATGAAAGCAAAGTATGGGAAATGTGCAATGTAAATGGTTCTAGTTTTAAAAGTGTAAATTATTTGTATAACAAGATTGCACCTCTTAGAACCTAGAAATTGGCCAGCTAGATCTCCTGACCTGGCAAAGTGCGATTATTTCTTGTAGAGCTATGTAAAAGATAAAGTTTATGTTTTACCACCTGCTACCGCAGAAGACATGAACAACCGAATATTTGAAGCTTTTAGAGACATCACGCCTGAAATGCTTACAAATGTAGACGAGTGTTTTAAAAAACGAGTCATACTATGTGCCGATTACAATGGAAAACAACATTTTGAGCATTTAATATAAAATCTCTTTGGGTTATCTAGTTAGCTTTGTTCTACAATTTATTGGTTCATTTAGTTATAAATAAAGCTGAATTTGTTGATTTGAAATAGTTTTTTACAATTTGTGATGCGCTCTTCATGAATACCAGTAAGCTGTCAGTTCTTTGGTCAGTCCTAAGCCTGCTTAAATGCGAGGGGCAAAACAATTCCACAAGCTAAAGTAGAAGAACAGATGCTGTTTTTTTATTTGATTTAAGACTAAAACACCAAAAATTGCATAAATGCTGGAATATCTTGAAAACTACCAAGAATAATCGACAAAGTACCTCTACAAAATCGATTTATATTTTACACTGGATTATGCAAAAATTTGTATATCGTTCCATTTAGAAAAATCAAGTTGTCGTTGATTTCAATTTCAAAAATCGCACGATTGTATTTGTTGATTTTTCAAAAACACTAATGAAAATTTTCGAATGATGTGAAAAAATTATCTCTTCTTAAGCGTATGTAAAAGGCGCGACATTTTATTCAATTTGCTTTCGGAGATACTGGGGATTTTAGACAGCCCCGCAAGCGTAATATTTTTTCAAAATGATGGAATAACTCCCAAACTGCAACAGTAAGATACAATGTATGGTTATCGAACTACCCTTTAAATTTATCGTTTAATTCAAAAGGTGTTCCATTTAAAAAAACAGAGTTTGGTAACAACTAGCCGTAATGGAACACCCTGTATTTATTTATTATTGTTTCAACAGTGCAAGCCCCATACAAAAATATAAATTTTAAATAGTTGTGTAGCTTAAAAAATGTAATAAAAAGATTAAAATATAAGTAATTAAATGAGAAGTATTATAAAAATACTTTAAAAAATAATATAACAGTTTATTCATGTATTAGTAAATTCTTTGATTTGCTTTTAACTTGAAAAATGGATGAACAATATAAATCCAAGCAGGTAGCATTAACATTGCACAGTTCAGATAATCTATGCACTACACTCTTTTTTTGACGATCACCCAATGTTGGATTCAGAAAATAATAATTATTTGACCTCAGTCTTCTAGGAGAAATATAAAAATTAAATCTGTACAATAATTCTGAACAATCAATCACACCAGAAAATATCTTAAAAGCAAATAATATGTCTGCTCTATCTCTGGCTGATTCCAATGTACTAATATTAAACATTTTATAAATTAAAGAAAAGTCATGGTCGATATAGTGCATAGCATTACCCGTTTTAAACGCAGCATATCTAAGGTACAAAGTATTTAATGATCTTTTTAATTAGGCCTTTCTCATGAGGTCTCCAAACAGTTGAAGCGTACATAAGTTTTGAAAAAATAAATGAGTAATAAAATGTACGAAAAGTAAGCATAGACTTAAATTTAAATGAAAATCTTTTTATAAAGTAAAATTAATTAAAAATAATTTTATGAAGTGAAGAGATAAATTCGATGAAACTTTGATTTAAACGTTTTTTGCGTATTTATAATATTAAGCCAGCTATGAAAGAAATACACCTAAGTGGAACACCTTGTAGTCATTGGAAAGTGAAAATGTTAATCTTATACTGTAAGGTCAATAATGTTTAATCTTGCCAAAAACAAAAAAAAAGGTAAGGAAAGAAAACACACTTTAATTTGGATTCGAGGTAGTGTTACTCACGAGAAGCTGTTCTCCTATACTCTACTCGTACAACGAAACGACTGACCTGATTGGGTGACTTGGGGTTTTACCATAATGCTTCCGTCCCAAACTTCCAAACAATCGACTTTGGGATTTCAAAAATACTCTTCCCAACTATTTGAAGTTCAGGGCTAGTATTTGCAAGAAGAGAATATAAAAACTGCTATGCTTTCCACTACGTTTCATAACTACGCAAATCTCAGTCTTCCTGAACACTTCACAATTGTAAGATTTTGTCCACGCTCGATTTGAAAAGCGGAAACTGGCAAGTGCCTTAGATGCTACAGACAAGAAAAAAAATACTGCGTTTTCGATCGGCACGGCCCTGTGGCAGTTTACGGTTATGCCTTTCGGGTTATGCAATGCCCCGGCAACGTTCGAAAGGTTGATGGATAAAATATTGAGCGATCAAATTGGAAAGACCTGCTTGATTTACTTGGATGACTTTATTGTGATTGGAAGAACCTTCAATGAACACCTACAGAATTTGCAAGCAGTATTCCAGCGATTACGAGAAGCTAATTTGAAGCTCAGTCCGAAAAAGTGCCACCTTTTCCGCGAAGAAGTTTCTTACTTGGGACATGTTGTATCAGCGAAGGGCGTGGCCATGGATCCAGAGAAGATAAAGGCCGTGAAGGAATGACCAGTGCCTGAAGATGTCAACGACATAAGAAGCTTGCGCACGTATTATCGTCGCTATGTTCATGGATTCGCCAATATCGCCAAACAGTCGATACGATTAAGCTTCTTAGGTTTGTGCACGTATTATCGTCGCTATGTTCATGGATTCGCCAATATCGCCAAACAGTAGACACGATTAACCGAAAGTGACCGAAAATTTCATTGGGATTCGGATTGTCAAACGGCATTTGAGACTTTGAAGCAGGCTTTAATGACAGCCCCCGTCTTGGTATATCCTCGGCCCAATGGAATGTTTATTATAGACACCGATGCCAGCAATGTGGGAATGGGAGCCGTTCTTTCGCAGTTACAAGATGGCCAAAAGAAGGTAATCGGCTATTTTAACAAGACCTTGTCAAAAGCCGAAAGGAACTACTGTGTCACTAGGCGAGAGATGCTGGCTGTAGTCAAAGGTGTCGAACACTTTTACAAATACCTATATGGACAGAAATTTACCTCACAAACCGATCATGCAGCTTTAAAATGGCTTCTGAATTTTAAGAATCCGGAGGAACAGGTAGCTAGATGGATTGAGAAGCTACAGGAATATGACTTTGACGTACAACACCGGCCCGGAACAGGGCACAAAAATGCCGATGCACTTTCCAGAAGATCATGTCAAGCAAATTGCAAAAAATGTGATCGAATGGAAAAAATGACGAGTGGTTACCTGAAAACATAAGACAAGACCAAGAAAACGACCCGGACTTGAAGAAGGTACTGAAATGGAAAAGGGACGGAAAACGACCAACGTGGCAACAAATTTCTTCCTGTACTCAAGTACTAAAATCGTTGTGGGCTCAGTGGGACTCAATGATCTTGGTAGATGGCATCCTGAAGCGTGTTGTTGAAAGCACAGATGGAGAGGAATATAGGAAGCAACTGGTTATCCCTCGAAACAGGGTGAAAGAGGTGTTGTGTTGTCACGATGGATCATCTGGTGACCACTTTGGAGTGGCTAAGACGCTCGGGAAGGTTCGAGAGCGATTTTATTGGGTGAATTGTAAGGAAGATGTCAAGAATTGGTGTAAGAAATGTACCACATGTGCCGCAAGTAATGGACCGCAAAAAAGGCCACGGGCCCCAATGCGTCAATACAACGTTGGTGGGCTCTTCGAAAGAATAGCAATCGGTGTGGCAGGTCCCTTCCCAGAGTCCGAAAAAGGTAACAAGTACATTGTGGTCGTTATGGACTATGCCCTCCAGAACCAGGAGTCATAAACCATAATTGAGGAGCTAGTGAAGGAGTTAATCAGTCGTTTTGTAGTACCCTTGGAGTTGCACTCAGACCAAGGGAGGAATTTTGAGTCAACTCATCATCAAACAGCCTGTCTCGTCCACTGCTGAACATAGGCCTCCGTTAACGATTTCCATTTATTTCGATCCTGGGCATCCTGGATCCAATTTGGTGTTACTCTTTTTATGTCATCCGTTCACCGGGTCGGCGGGCGACCTCTGTTCCTGAACGCATCTTGCCTAGGTCTCCACTCCATGATCTTTTTGGTCCATCTTTCGTTGGTCATTCTTGCGACATGTCCAGCCCAGTTCCACTTTAGATATGTTATTCGCTGGATTGCATCGGTAACCCCTGTTCTCTGAGTCAACTATATTCCGTGGAATATGCGAGCTCCTAGGGACAAAGAAAACTCGAACTACTCCACTCCATACACAATCGGACGGCATGGTTGCACGAATGAACCGGACCTTAATTAAATATCTCTCCAAGGTAGTGTCTGATCACCAAAGGGACTGGGACCGCCATTTGCCTTTATTTTTAATGGCATACCGTTTGTCTGTCCATGAAACGACTGGCCAAATACCAACCAGTGTCCTTTTTGAAAGGGAGCTACAACTACCTTGCGATTTCAAATTCGGCTGTAGACCAAGAGATGACTTAGCTGAAGAAGATTATGTTACCAACCTCCGAAGAAAGCTTAACGATATCGACGAGTCGGTTCGCCGGCATACTCAAATTGCTAGCGACAGGATTAAAGAAAACTACGACAACAAGGCTAAAGTAGGTGGTTACCAAGCTGGAGATCGTGTTTGGTTGTTGAATCCTCGTTGTCGCGTGGATTATCACCTAAAGCTTGAACAAAATTGGGAAGGACCCTACGAAATAGTGAAGAGGTTTAACGACGTGAACTACCAAATTAAGAGAACTCCAAATGGGAAGCCAAAGGTAGTCCATTTTAATCGCTTGGCTCCATTCGCTGGAGCGAATGAAGAAGAGGCGCAGGTCAGATTATTAAAGACTATCCCTTTTGAGCGCATATTCTAAGAGTTCATGAAGGAAGGCCCCCATGTCAAAAGAAGATTTGGAGGGACAGGAAATCCGACGAGACCTTTTTAGTATCTCCAAGGAATATTCTCTGGCCCATTGCGTTTCAAAGGACCTCAGTATGAGCCGTGGTATGGCGTTTGAATTCAAACGCAGATTTGGCGGGTCGGAGCATCTTGAAGAGCAAGTACAAAAGGGAAGAAGGCTGTTGTTCCTGACTGAGGGACGACGCAACATCTACTACCTAGTGACTAAGGAAAGATGTCCTGATAAACCGAGTTATAGGAACCTCTGGGACGCAGTAATGGAACTCGGGTCGAAACATCCTTAAGGAGGGGGTAGTGTAGCGAACGCGAGCGTGCTTGTGTGCGACCGGGTACGCTTGTATGCGTTGCCGGCCGGCTCGACTAGCCAAGGCCGGTATCGGCAGTGTGCGTTGTATTTGTGTACGTGTGTTCCGTACCTGCCTTCCAGGAAAGTAATTAAGCGGTTCGCTGAAAACGTAAACAATGTACAAAAAAACTTCCGGACCTTTCTGGATTGTTTAATGATGCTATAAAAGTGGAAAGACGTTCGACAGTGAGTTAGTAATAAATTGACCGCGACAGTGGTATAGTCGAAATCAGATAATAGTGTCTTTATGGCTTTGACTTATCTAAGTAGGTAATAAGATTATTGCCCTGAACAAAAGACCCTTAACGGCTACCAATAAATCATATACCCACCGTTTTGCTGTAGTAAATATGCTTCAGAGGTAAGTATACAAGGACCGAACTTTAGAAATTCAATGCATAGGTACTGAATTTTGAAAAAGAATAAAAATAAAAGTACTGATATTTTTCAAACATAAATATGAATTTATAAGAGCACATTAATACCACGTAAAAGTGTTAGGATTATTGGCAAATGCTTCTTTTATTTATCTTAGTTAATTATTATTAATAACTGAACACATACATATGTATAAGTAGATTCATTTATTTCACTATAAATGTTAACATGATTCTTATACAATTCTTGACACGTATATCTGTACATACTGTATAGGTACCTATTAATTAAAGACTTAAATATATATATATTCACGGCAGAGATAAAAAAATGATGAAAGAAAATTAACTCAAGGTAATACATACATACATAGGTATATAAAATATTTAAAGATGAATGTGACGCTAATTTAATAAAATATAAATTTAAACTAAATCAATATAAATTTCTAACAAAAAGTCTATACACTGCTCAATTAACAATAAATCTTATATATATTATATAATATTATTCACTATCACTCTCTTCTTCACTACTACCACTGTCTTCAACATTTACAATTAATTCTGGCAGAGGTGACTTTGTTAAGTAACTGTCTTCTACTTTTATTACATGACGAACACAATTAGACCACAATTGTTTATCTATTTTGTCATTTTTTTCCCGCACTAATTTTAGTACAGAACTACTTAATCCGGGAGTATGGTTAGATTTTCGTATGTTGTGTTTTAAATTACTCCATACCAATTCGATTGGATTAAAAATACAATAGTAAGGTGGAAGCCTTAATACCTTATGCCCATTTTTTAGAGCTATGTTATCGGTAACATATCTCTTTTCAAAATCAATATCACTTTCCTTCATTTTCTTCAATAAAACTTCTTTTGTTGCTTTAGGGGGAGTATCAATATTGTATTTTTCCATAAAATTTATTATCTGGTTTTTTTTACACCTTTTTGTAGGAATTTTCTCCAGAATTCTCGAATGGTAAGAAGCATTATCCATAACGATGACAGAATTTATAGGTAGGGCAGGCAACAATCTATTTTCGAACCATTTTTCAAACATTTCTGAGTTCATGTCTTGATGGTAATCAGCTGAAGAGTCTGCAATGTTTTTAGCTGAAATAAGAAGTACTCCTGGTATTACCCAGCCATTTTCGTTTCCAGCATTTAAAATAATGATTCTTTTGCCTCTGGATGGTGGAAGATCTATTGTACATTTTCCTGAACTGTCAGTCCAACCCTTTGAAACTGTATCATGGGTATCATACCACGTTTCATCTAAGTATACAATATTACGCCCCTCCTCTCTGAACTTGCGAATTTCATTAATATACTTTATACGGCGCAGTCGTAATCGTTCAGTCTCCATGATATACATCCTTTTATCTATATTTTTAAATCTAAAATTAATTTTATGAAGGAGCCTTCTGAATGATACCAAACTATAATTAAATGGAAATTCCGATAATCTCAACTTATGTAAAATGTATTCCGCAGTTGGTACTTGTTTTTCTTTATATATTTGATAAATTGTGGATTTAATGAAATTAATTTCATTTTCGTCAAAATTCTCATCGAATGTTTTTTTGCGTTTTTTTTGTTTTCTTCATCCGTTTTGACGATTTTCCTTACTGTTGATAGAGGAATCTCGCATAATTCTGATGTCAGTATTATTGGTGTTTCTACTTCTCTTTTGCTCAAATTTTTGAAGACATTTCTAATTATTTCTTTCGCTTCCATTGGAAGATGTTTCCTTTTGCGTATACCTACAAAAAAGATACAGTTTATTAGTAAATTTGTTTTACATTAATAAAACTTAAAGTTTGTAAAAAAACTCACCTCCTCCTGGCTCATCATCATTTTCAACAAGTTCTTCCCTTTCTTCTCTTATATTTTCGCAATTCCACGGTCTCCACATGTTTACAAATAACTTCTCACAACAACTAACAAACTTCATATAATGCAAACATTAAATTTAATACTCATCTTATAGGATAGGTTTTAATTCTACAGTAAAGTTGCACCCCACCTATTTGTGCCATTATGGTTATACGGTTTATCAGAATTGAGCAAATTACTTTCAAACAGTAATTAACTACAAATTAAAAAGTACTCTCGTCCACAATCATAATGACGTTGCAACACAAAAACAAGCCACTTATTGAAATTAATTTATCATAATAGACTAAGAAATTAAACTTAAAGGGACTGCATTTTCATGAATATATTTAAACGTTAATTCATTTCTACATTAATATACATATACTATAATAAATAATTAATATAAGGTAAACTACAAAAGTGTATTTATTACACATTAGGGTGCTTCATTTTTGGACAACATTTTTTTTCTTCAAGTCCCACCAGAAAATCTTGTAATGTATAGAAAAACGAAAATTTTCAGCATTTGTTGAGTATTTTGTGTTTTTTGCATTTTTTGGCTAAACTATTTAAGATAAAAAAACATTAAATGACAATTTTGTAGTTCGTCTGAGGCACTATAAAAAAGTCCTCAACGAATTTGCCGTATCATTAATAACTGCAATTTTACAGGCTCACAAACAATATCGTCTTTTTTTAGCACACCCTAATGTATAAATACAATATCTAACTGTAAGCTTAAACTTTTTTTTCGCAATTCATAATAAATGTTATATTCTTAAAATCCGATCCTGCTTATCTTTGTTCAGCATGTCTGCCAAAGGAAACAGGTAGTGATATATTTATTGGTAGCCGTTAAGGGTCTTTTGTTCAGGGCAATAATCTTATTACCTACTTAGATAAGTCAAAGCCATAAAGACACTATTATCTGATTTCGACTATAACATCCGAAATAAATCGACAGTGTTAGAAGTGAACAGACAAATAAATAGAGACGCGCATATAAGTGAGTGTTGTAAATAAATAGTAAGCTAAGTTCTGTATTAATTAATAGTGTTGTTAAGTAGTTAATTAAATCAGTGTAAATAAATTGTATTCCTGTACTTTTAAATAAAAACTTAATAAACCCACGAACACTACAATATCACTACTTTTATCGGTTTGAAAACCGAAAATAATGAAGCGAGGTTTCTCTAACTGTGATGTCGTTTTCAGCCCAATTGTGCGAATGTGATTTATTTTGTAAGGGATATTCATGCAGTTCCCAACTACGAAGCGAAAGTTCCATGTTAAAATTGCGACCAACGTGACGCAATAGGTTATTTCAAACGTTGAGCTTCAGCAACAGATACATGAGGAATTTTCCTACATATCTGATCCAATTGTACAACTACCTCTTCAACAGGCTTTGTTGAGCAATAGAGAGCATTATTGTCAGTGCTACTGCGAAATAGAACAAATTCTTGTCGTATGTTAAGTATTATTTTTCGAAAGTCTTCTCCAAATACTAATATCTTGCGAAGAGGAATACAAACGATGGAGTAACCGTTTGTACCAATTAGTTTTCCGGTATAAAGGGTAACTTCCTATACAGCGCCTAAATTAAGAGACAACTATCCACTATTAGTGAGATGTTTACTTATTTTAATTTTCTTTGTAGGACGTGTAACATTTCAGTGTTGTAGTCATACGAGGATTACGGACTCGGTCAATAACTTTTTCACCCAAATCGTATCGAACTTCATCCAAAAGGTTCAAAATTCCATTATTTACAAGCTTGGTATTGATAGGTAGAGTTCTACTTTTTTCAACAAACGTCCCTCTACATATACGAAACTATTGCAAGGTAAGGTGTAAACGTCTACATTTGCTATTGGAATGAGAATGGGTTCGTCGTTTTTAAAGTTAAATTCGCATAAAGTTAATGAGTATGTCTACCAGCGTTAACAATAGCGTTGTCAAAGACCGCTTTCTCGGTGACATTAAGCATTTCTACAACCATTTTAACGTTTCGCCTATTTCAACTGCAATCTCAAGTATTTAAGGAACTGTTTATTATTGAAGGTGTTATATTGTTATATATATTATCGTGTTTGCAGTGGCGGTGTGAGTGAGTGAGTGTGGGTGTGGGATGATAAGTTTATGTATTATAGTGTTTGTGTTGGTAAATAAATTTATAGAATCTATACTATATAATAATGTTCTAGTGTATGGATGTCTGTCAAACACTCAGTTAGCCATGGAAAAGTAGCGAAAATTGCACTTTTCTATTAACGATTGTCGAAAAACTGCAAAAGACTCGCAAAATGCCGTAAACGATATCGATTAAGATTAAAACGAAGTAGGGTCTTGCAAAATTTTATACAGATTTATTAAGCGGTTTAAAAGATATTAGCAAATGAAAATGGGAAAAAAACGCGTTGTTGGTTAAAAGTCATAACTTTCAGATCTATCTCGTCCGAAGATAGGATTATTTGGAATTTGTCGACAATTAAAACGTCCAAGTTAAGGACCAAACAGCTGAATAGGCCTATTTTCGAATCGGAAGGTGGTGTCGTTCAATTAGAATTTGTAATTAAAAATCGTTAATTTTGACATATCCGGATTCTAAGGAAACAACTGCTCAGAGGGATGGGCGGGGCTTATATTGTTATTACTTGTATACGTGTAGATTCTAACTTAAATAAAAAACTAAGAGATAGTTCATTTAAACTTATTTTTCCTCATGTTAAAACAAAACCTGTTAATTTTAATTGTCTTACATATTTAGGTAATATTTCCATTCAAATAGGAAAAAGTTTACAAAAAATCAATAATAGTTTCATGTCTTATAAAACAGATAATTCCCTAGGTAAATTAATTTTAAATAACAGATGTAAAACACCGCATAATTCTAAATCAGGTGTTTATTTATTAAGTTGTTCCGATTGTAATAAAGTTTATATAGGGCAAACGGGTCGTACTTTTGATATTCGAATAAATGAACATTTACATAGTTTTTTAAATAAAAAATCCGACTCGGCTTATGCAGAACATTTACTTCATAATATTCACAATTTTGATTCAAAGTTCAAAATTTTACATATTTAAAATAAAGGTAGAAAATTAGATTTACTTGAAGGATTAGAAATTAACAGATATTATAGAAAAAACATAATTTTAAACGACCAGCTATATGTAAGGAACTCTCCTTTACTTAATGTTATGTGCCCCCACTTTTGTAATAATAATAATATGTAAGCAGGTATATAAATTTGCTCATTGTTCTGTTTTCGTTATATCTTCACCTGAAGAAGCTTATGTTAAGCGAAAAAATTGTAGTGATTATATTATACGTCTTGAAACTTTTTGTGTGTTTTTTTCAATTTGATTAAGTATGAATCAGTTTCAACAAGTGAAAGCTTCCACAATCAACAAAATATTAGTATGTTGTAGTATTCATCGCCCCTAGCAAGATTATGTCGCAAAGCGTTGCGACCTGGTGACAATAAAATGATATATATTTAAAATTAACACTTTATTCATTAAACTACATTGAAAGAGTAAAAACTGAACATACATCATGTAACAAAAAAGGTGTGCTTAATCTGTGAATGCTGGGACCGGACTGTATTGAACCTGTGACTGTTTTGTTTAATGTTTATTAAAAGCAGTCGCTACTGTGTCGCGGGAACTATGAAATCTGAGACTCTAAATTTATTGTTTATAAATGATAACTTTAAAGATTATAATATTATCGTTGCTATTGTTCTCAATATCCAACACCCCCCTTTAACGATAATCGTCCCTCAATCAGTTAATCCGCCCTTATTTCTTAAATAGCCTAATTTTACTTTACTCAAAGGTTTTGTCAACATATCTGCTATCATATCCTGAGTAGGACAGTAATCGAATTCTACAGTATTCGTATTATAAAGGTCCCTTATGTAACCAGTTGTAGGGGGGTACCCTCACTTTCTAGTTAAAATCGAGGAAAAGAAAAATAAACAAAATCAACTTTTCAAAAAAAATCTTTATTTATTTAATTAAATCGAAGAATTTGGCTGTGAATGTGAATCGTCTAGTGTTAGGACCTTTTAATTACGTTGTGTTGATTGAATGTAGTAACTTAGATTCTTTTATGAGTTCCGTACAAGTTGTATGTGCTAACAAAGAAAACACAAGAAATTTGAACCACAAGATTTATTTACAAATATACATATTTACAATTGCCCTTGGTATCGGTTCGGGAAGACAAGCACCTTTTTATTTTAACATAGAATTTAGGGTTGGGACAGATGTGCTATCAAAGACATTTAATAGCCAAAGTTATGTGTTGGTACAAAGTTCGAACATCGTCAAACAGTGCAACAACGAATTGTGTAGGAAAAACCCTCGCATGTTCGTCTTGAACTGGGAGAAGGAAAGTCGTGCAGATCGTGAACTTTAACCGTCGAAAAAGCCACAACCGCTGTAAGCCCATGGGCTACCTTGGTAGGCCATGTTAGAATACCTGTTGTCTGAATATGCCATGTCACGGGAATTTGTGTATATATAGTTTGTTTGGTGTGAGGAATCGGGCACACATGGTAACCACGAAACCTTTTATATTTTTTTTTGTCGGACACGTCACACTTGGTGAACATAGCCCTTTTTTGTGTTTGGCGAGACACGTCACCTTGGTGAACGTAGTCTCTATTTATAAGGTGGTTCGAAACACGCCACTCTTAGTGGACGTCGTCTCTATTTTATGACAGTTTAGAACAACAAAGTATGTCAACTTACTCGACTTCCTTCTCTCTGATTAAGAGTTCTTCAATTAAGAGTTTCGCCTAAATTTAGACAACTGCAAATCTGCTATCTTTTAAACACATCTGTTACCAAGGCAAAAACCTTGAGATGCTCAAACAGTGTTAGTGGTTCAAAATCAAACCAAAACGGATACCTTCAACTGAAAGAATAGATTCCGCCAAATTGGTCTAATTACGGTAGCTACACGTTCACCTGAATTAATCATAGGAGCGTAAACCGTAGGTAGATCCTTCTAAACTCCTGCCGCCTACAGCTTCAGGCCAATTTAGTCAACAGCTACGTTTACGTAATTTTGTAGGTAAATATACCCAAAATTAAAATGAACCCATTCTAAAACAACTGATCAAACTTCTCAAGTTATACTAATTTAATAAACCAAATTAAAGTGCTTGTCATACCTTCCTATTACCCAGGGTCATCACATTAATCAGGGACAACTGTAAGAGATATTAACATACCAAAATAGAGACATATATACATATAAAGAAATATGAATTATAAACATAACGAACAATTCAATAGAAATTAAACCGAAGTAATAATAATTGGTAAGAACGATAAAATAAAAACTAATCAAATTTAAAGAATAAACATACTAAAAAAAAAGGATTATGTAAATATAAACGACTGAAAGAAAATAAAACCTAAACGTTAACTATACTGAAATTTAATCCTAAAGATGGTAAAGTTCAAGGAACGGTCAAAAACCACAAGTTGTAAACACGGGTAGCAATGCAAAGAACGAAAGTGACACAAAATACCGAAAAACCATAAATTTCAACTGGTGACAGAGAACACAATTTACGACCCAAATATCGGTCAGCGGTTATAACGCACCTTGACTTTGTGTGTCGTCGGCTTCGACAGCATCTGGCTCGGGGTTGTCGGACATGGTGTCGTCTATGGGGCGTCTACGGTTCCGGGTAGATCTCAGGGATGACAGTCTCACACGACCAGTGGCGGGGAGTGCGGGAAACAGGCACGGCTTCCTCAGGGCGTCGGGGGACGGCAAGAAGTAATTCCAAAATTACTGTATACGGTGGTTGGTACACCAGGTGGTAGACAAACAGGGACGGCGGGGGTGTCACCAAATCAGTGTCGAACGTGGACCAATTTCCCTTAGACTCGTCGTGGGACGGCGGCTCGACACAAACCGGACTGTCGGGGGCAGCAGACGGACAGGGGGTGGACTTCGACTGGTAACCAAGTAAGGGTTCGCTCTCTGAACGCTAGGTAACTTCAGCATCCAATCAAGCTAGGGGGGAATTCGCTCTCTGAACGCTAGGTAACTTCAGCATCCAATCAAGCTAGGGGGAATTCGCTCTCTGAACGCTAGGTAACTTCAGCATCCAATCAAGCTAGGGAGGAATTCGCTCTCTGAACGCTAGGTAACTTCAGCATCCAATCAAGCTAGGGAGGAATTCGCTCTCTGAACGCTAGGTAACTTCAGCATCCAATCAAGCTAGGGGGAATTCGCTCTCTGAACGCTAGGTAACTTCAGCATCCAATCAAGCTAGGGAGGAATTCGCTCTCTGAACGCTAGGTAACTTCAGCATCCAATCAAGCTAGGGGGAATTCGCTCTCTGAACGCTAGGTAACTTCAGCATCCAATCAAGCTAGGGAGGAATTCGCTCTCTGAACGCTAGGTAACTTCAGCATCCAATCAAGCTAGGGAGGAATTCGCTCTCTGAACGCTAGGTAACTTCAGCATCCAATCAAGCTAGGGAGGAATTCGCTCTCTGAACGCTAGGTAACTTCAGCATCCAATCAAGCTAGGGGGAAATTCGCTCTCTGAACGCTAGGTAACTTCAGCATCCAATCAAGCTAGGGAAGATAAAGAGCCAACAATATTCCAGCTCTCTATGAAAATCCTATTGAAACCCGCAGCTATTTATACCTAAATTTTACCCTCACCACCACGCGATTTCTGCATCTCGCGAGCTTCCCCTTGCTTTCCTTCATCCCTAACATACCTCTCGTTCGAAACTAGGGCAAGGATCTTTCTGTCTCGCTTTACTACAGCTTTATCTCTCTTACTCATATCGAAACGTGATTTCTCGTGGTCTACAAAAACACCCTCTTTCCTCCCTCGGATATCACATACCTACGACATAGACGTGCAGCTCCTTCATTTTCCTTCTTACTCTTTCAATCGGATTCCCTATACTATTCTCTCCCTCGTTATCTAACGATAAACAGATGGCTGGCAACACATACTCCGAGGCACGAAGTTGACGCAAGATGCGGACCTTTAGGGCGAATTCTATCTTTCTTTAAATTATTATTCGAAAAATTATGTATTATTTATCATTTGATATGAACCTATTTTATTTATTAAACTATCGTCTTGCCCAAAGGACAATAATTAGAAATTTTTCTATTTATTTTACCTGCAATATCTGAATTCAATAATATATATATAATTATAGGTAATTTATAAATCCGAAAAATAAGTACCGATCAAAGCGTGAAATCTTAATTTGCTAGTTGTTCGAGTCAAAGTCTATAATAAATGGAAAATAGAGCAGCCATATAATTAACTGTTAAACAAACAAACAACCAAATAGGGAAATTTATTAAAATATTTTAGTACCCGGGTGCGGGTGATTACAGACGCCCCTGCGTTTTGTGATCTTTTATTCGGCACGGAGAAAAGGAACAAAACGATTTCATAATACTGGTTAGTTACATACTTAGATACGTGGTTACTGGTGTGGTGTAAGACTGATTTGAGACCAAGAAGAAAATTATGACCTATCTGATACGCCAAGACATCAGCTAAGATTTGATCCGTTGTTCCTGAGAAGATTTTTCTTTGACACAAAACGTTATGTGGAGATTAGAGAAATTAATTAGAATTAGTAAATAATTTGTCAACGCACCTACCTTGGCAGCTAGTGAGAAAAAATTTTATTATGGCCGAACAATAAGATGAGAGAAAAAGAAAATTTCTGTTAGGATATATTTTTTTTTTAAACTCACAACTATGTGAAAACACGAATAAAAGCAACACGAAATAAGTAAATGGTCACACACCCAAGTCACACATTGGTCATTTGCCCGGCACCAACACTTCTCCTGATCCTCCGTGCACGTCGACGTTGGTTTCGAGTACCGTGTTTTCCTCGGGAGGGTCGGTCCTGAGAGATGGCGTACGGCGCAAGTCGCTCCAATTCCATTACCGGACGGGGAGAAATAGGTCTTGGTGTGGTGGTCTCGGATCCTTCGGCTTGTGCTTTACTAAGGCAAATAACTCTTCGAGATCCCTCCCTGGAGTAGGCGGCCTGTCGGGTAGTCCAGAACGGGTATCCTCAAGCGCCGGCAGCGTACTCCTGCACAACTCAGTACCTGTCACCTTTGGGTTGACCTGGGGGGTGGACTCGCTCGGGGCTAAGGGGAACACGTTTGAACGCGGGGTGTCCGACTCGTCGTCCAAATCGGACAATGAGCTGCCGAAAAGTTCTAGATATATATTCTTTAATTTGGAACGCTTCTTCAATACGGTTTTTCTAAACGTTGGGGTTGCCGGCTCGTCCTCTAGGTCAGATAACGTGTTGCCAAACAACTTTACACACATCAACCTTTCATTTTGATTTTTATCACGCACCTTTAACGTGGGTTTCATGCTTTCTACGTTGCGTACTGTATTTTTTTCAACTTCACTCACTGGAGCTCACTTCCAAACTGACACAAAATCTAAAATAATGTTAACTCTAGGGAATACCTAATCTATCCCTGCGAAATTCGAAACTTTTTTGGAAACAAGCTGGACCTAATAAATAAGTCTTGCTGTGCTGCTAAGTAACCGAAGTGACACCCTGGGAACACGGACCGACAGGGTCTGTTTAACATCTTTAGTTGTTTATGACGGGATTAACTAGTTTTTGTTTCGGCCTGATAATAAGGTACTAAGTTCGCAACGTTGAAGTTTCCGTAAGGTTTAGATGTTTGTGTGTGAGAAATCTGGTAAACATTAGGATGAGGGACGCCGGTTATCTTATACGGTCCAGCATATAATAGAGAGAATTTTGAAGCGGTTTTCTCGGACGCACATGACTTCGGATTGCCTCGGAGTAAAACCAGATCACCTATATGGAATGAATACGTCCGTACCTTTTGTTGATTAATGCGCTTTAAGGCCATCTTTGCTAAAAACGCCCTAACCCTATCTTTTAATAACGGAGTGGCCAAAGGTGGAACGGCAGGTAAAAAACGGCGGATGTAAGGATCTAAGGCAAATTTTGGACGTCGGCCCGTGACTAACTCAATGGGGATCGCACCTGTACTGAAATGCGGAGCACTATTAAAACAGTTTTCCATATTTTTAAGATAATTTGCCCAAAGAGTATGTTGATGAAAGCAATAGGCCCTACAGAATCGTCCTAATTCACGCATGTACCGTTCCGAAGGATTTGATGCGGGGTGACGAATAGAAGAATAGGTGGGAGTAATACCTTCGGCTTTTAACCCTTCTGTCCAAATACGAGAAGTAAATTGCGAACCGTGGTCACTGAGGATCACTTTTGGTTTTAAAATTGGCACTACATCTTGAAGAATACGTTTCAATGCGGCTCGGGCGGTAGCCTTCCTCAAAGCAAACAGCTTGACATATTTCGAGAATATATCAACGACGACCAGAACATAACAAACGCCCCCACGCCCGGGTGGTACTGGACCCCAAAAGTCGACGGCTACTAGATCACCCACCTCGTTCGCTAATACTGGATTTAAAGGACCTTCCAAATGTCTATTCCTTTGTTTTGTCTTCTGACATAAATCGCACGCCTTGACGGTGTTAAAAATATCCTTCTTCATCGAAACCCAATAGAAACTCTGTCTGATGATGCCTAATACCTTCCCCGCAGAAAAGTGTCCCATTTCCTTGTGATAGTGCCAAATAATGTCCTTCTGTAGACTGACTGGAAGAGCAAGAACCTTACTGGAATTCGAAAAAAAATAGAGGATATTATTCTCCAAAACATATTGAGCAACAACACGTTCTTCACGAGGACTGGCGGCCTTTTCTTGTCCTGTTTTGATTTTAATAACTCGACCTAGAAAACTATCTGAAGACTGTAAATCAGTTAAGTTCTTTAATTTCTGTATTAATTTTGGTGCGTCCTCTACTAAAAAAGTGGCTATGATGGGATCCTGGGTTACTACTTCGCCGTTAGAGTCACATGGAAATCGAGAAAGCAAATCCGCTGTCTTATTTTCTCTACCTGGAATATGTTCTATCTCAAAATTGAAGGACTGTAAAAATAAAACATAACGAGTGAGTCGCTCGTTAAGAAAACGACATTTCTTTATGAAGACAAGAGCATTGTGATCGGTCCTAATAACGACTTTGGCACCTGTTAGATAAAGGCGGCACTTTTGTAACGCGTAGACTATGGCAAGAAGTTCCTTCTCAGTGACAGTATAGAACAATTCCGGGCCCCTCAAACTCCGACTGTGGAAAGCGACAACGCCACGTTCCCCGTTCTCTAAAATTTGGAAAAGTACTGCACCAATACCATACCCTGAACTATCAGCTTCTAAGTAATAGGTTTTGGAAGGGTCAGGGTGAATCAAAATGACGGTATCTAAAAAGGCTGATTTAATTTCTCGAAAACATTCCTCTTTCTCGTCGCCCCATTGCCAAATATTCCCCTTTTTTAATAAATGCCGCAACCCAAACGTGGCGTCACTGAACCTCTCGGCAAAACGTCTATAAAAATTGCAGAACCCTAAAAATCCCCTCAATTGCTTAAGTTTTTTCGGAGCTGGAAAATCCTGGATAGCTTTGATTTTATCTGGGTCCGGCAAGATACCAGTAGGTGTCAAAATGTGCCCTAGAAATTTTACCTGATTCCGCACAAAAATGGATTTGTCTAAATTGACGGTGAAATTTGCCTGTTCTAATTTTTGGAAGACTGCCTGTAAATGCTCCAAGTGCTCATCGAAAGTTGTCGAAGCGATTAAAAGGTCGTCTATGTAGTTATGGGTGAACGAACGGACTTCGGGCCCTAATATTAAGTCCATACATCTAGAGAAACTTGCGACAGCGGTCTTTAAACCAAAGGGTAACCTGCAATATACATAACTGCGACCGTTATAAAGGAATGCTGTGTATTTCTGACTGCCTTCGTCTAAAGGAATTTGCCAGTAAGATGACACTAAATCAATAGTAGACAAATAACGACAATTATAGAACTGTTGTAACGTTTCCTCAATACCAGGCGGACTTTCATGGTCAGACACCATCCTTTCATTCAGGGCGCGCGCATCGAGACAGATCCTTACCGTACCATCCTTTTTGCGGACAACGGTCATCGGGCTAGAATAAGGGGAAGCCGCTCTTCTAATGACACCTAAGGATTCCATCTCCTTTAATTTCTCTTCAACGGCAGGTCGGAGAGCGAACGGGACAGGGTAACTCTTTCGGACAAAAGGTTCGAAATTGTGCAGCAGGATGCGATGTTGGTATAGGTCGGTGACTCCGGGTTGATTGCGAAAGAGACGTTTAAATGTTTGTAGGACCTGTTCTAGAGGCCGTCCTTGTGATAGCGGTAAGTTCGCCTCGGAAACTTTTCGGGAAAGCTGCTCCAATAATGTGGGTGGATTCTGCAGAGCGTTGATCCTTATCGGCACGCCTTCAGATATTTCGCAAACATTTAGAATAGGAGTTTCAGACTCGGTGTACGAGAAAGGGACATAAAGAGTCTGTTCGTCGCACGGAATAACAAGTTCGCGACGTGAAAAAGAAACAGTACACTGTTGACTTACTAGCCAGTCTATGCCGATAATCATGGGTTTCACTAACTGGGGAATAATCAGACAACAAAGGTGGAAAACATAACCACCAATCGTTGCTGCTAAATAAGTTTGTTTGGACACCCGCTTACTACGGCTGTTAAACGCGCCTTGCACTTGAACAGCTCGCATGGGGAGAACAGGGATGTCCGGGTTCGCGGTAAATAGTAAGTCCCACAGGTCCTGGGAAATACAGGAGACTTCACTTCCAGAGTCGATGAGGGCTTTGGTAGGGTGTCCGTAGAGTGTCAGGGAAATTTCGGGAAGAGGATTACAACCCTCACGGCGGACGGAGTTCACGGAGGCCGTAGTGCCATTGTAGTACCGGCTCCCGTAACCTAACCCAATAAAATCTTTCGTTGCACGTCCTGTAGCTAATATGGGCTCCTTAATCCCTTGGGAGAAACGCCCTAGTCCCATACCGGCTGACCATCCCATTTTCTGCATAATCTTCCAGGCAACGCAGGACTGAGGGAGTAATTGAATTACCTGTAGTGGCCGTATTAGAGGTCCCCGAGTCGAATTACCGGCCGTTCCTAATTCGTGGGGAGAAAGTTTTCCGGGTTCTGACGTGATCTTTTCTGGGTCGCATTGGGCGGTGGGACAGCGCGATAACCGTTGACCTTGTTGTAAGGTGTAGTAGTAGGGGTTGAAGATCGAGCGAGGGGAGACTGGGCTATCAGTGGGTTCCTTTTCGTAGCGGGGACCGTGGGAAAAATATCCTCCTGTTGTCGCAGGAAATCGGCAGCTCCGGCGATGGATTTAACCTCCTTCAGTGCCCACAGGGATTGGATGTTTGGGGGAAAATGGCGGATAATTTCCTGTATCAGCGAACGGTCCGACATAGGGGGGGTTAAACGGCGAGCAAGACCAACATAGCGGGTGAAATGGTTGACCATGGTGGATTCGCCAGCGCTCCATTTGTCGGAAGAGATTTGATGCCGTAATTTGTTCTGTTCTACTTCAGACCAATATGTCCGGAGAAAGTCGGCCCTAAAATCGTCATAGGAATCCCACGAGACCCGATAGATCACTGCCCAATCTTTAGCGGGACCTTGTAGAGCTTCCAGTGCATTCTCCAACCTATCCGCCCCTGAAACGCTCATTCGCTTAAAATAATTTTCCATCTCCTCTAGGAATTGTACAGGATGTTTGGAAATGCCGTCACGAAACCTTGGTAAGGAAATAGCTTGGGTGAAAACGAGTGGACCAGGAAGATTATTTTGGTTCCTCGGGCAGTTACAACCACAGCCAGATGGCGGAGCCGAACTCGGGGATTGGGAGCTAACGGAGGGAGTAACTAATAAACCTTTAATCTCACTGTGCATTGCTACCATGCTTTTTCCGATATTACGCAGTGTTTTCCGTTGCTCCTCCAAAGTGTCTCCAAAAGACTTGATGGCACGTGTGAGGGTGGATTCTTCACGATCTTTCTCGTTGTCACGTTCCTCGGACCAAGCATCAAAAAGTCGGCGTAGGGAAACGGGATCGTCATCTAGGCAGATCTCTGATGGTAGCGGTTCACCTTGACATAAAGCAGCATCAAAATTTTACACATGTATATAGAACAATGGTTTTCCTTAATTAGCACGGACTTGTACGGATTGAATGACTCATTATCCTGGTCACGGCACCACTGTAACCAGTCGTAGGGGGGTACCCTCACTTTCTAGTTAAAATCGAGGAAAAGAAAAATAAACAAAATCAACTTTTCAAAAAAAATCTTTATTTATTTAATTAAATCGAAGAATTTGGCTGTGAATGTGAATCGTCTAGTGTTAGGACCTTTTAATTACGTTGTGTTGATTGAATGTAGTAACTTAGATTCTTTTATGAGTTCCGTACAAGTTGTATGTGCTAACAAAGAAAACACAAGAAATTTGAACCACAAGATTTATTTACAAATATACATATTTACAATTGCCCTTGGTATCGGTTCGGGAAGACAAGCACCTTTTTATTTTAACATAGAATTTAGGGTTGGGACAGATGTGCTATCAAAGACATTTAATAGCCAAAGTTATGTGTTGGTACAAAGTTCGAACATCGTCAAACAGTGCAACAACGAATTGTGTAGGAAAAACCCTCGCATGTTCGTCTTGAACTGGGAGAAGGAAAGTCGTGCAGATCGTGAACTTTAACCGTCGAAAAAGCCACAACCGCTGTAAGCCCATGGGCTACCTTGGTAGGCCATGTTAGAATACCTGTTGTCTGAATATGCCATGTCACGGGAATTTGTGTATATATAGTTTGTTTGGTGTGAGGAATCGGGCACACATGGTAACCACGAAACCTTTTATATTTTTTTTTGTCGGACACGTCACACTTGGTGAACATAGCCCTTTTTTGTGTTTGGCGAGACACGTCACCTTGGTGAACGTAGTCTCTATTTATAAGGTGGTTCGAAACACGCCACTCTTAGTGGACGTCGTCTCTATTTTATGACAGTTTAGAACAACAAAGTATGTCAACTTACTCGACTTCCTTCTCTCTGATTAAGAGTTCTTCAATTAAGAGTTTCGCCTAAATTTAGACAACTGCAAATCTGCTATCTTTTAAACACATCTGTTACCAAGGCAAAAACCTTGAGATGCTCAAACAGTGTTAGTGGTTCAAAATCAAACCAAAACGGATACCTTCAACTGAAAGAATAGATTCCGCCAAATTGGTCTAATTACGGTAGCTACACGTTCACCTGAATTAATCATAGGAGCGTAAACCGTAGGTAGATCCTTCTAAACTCCTGCCGCCTACAGCTTCAGGCCAATTTAGTCAACAGCTACGTTTACGTAATTTTGTAGGTAAATATACCCAAAATTAAAATGAACCCATTCTAAAACAACTGATCAAACTTCTCAAGTTATACTAATTTAATAAACCAAATTAAAGTGCTTGTCATACCTTCCTATTACCCAGGGTCATCACATTAATCAGGGACAACTGTAAGAGATATTAACATACCAAAATAGAGACATATATACATATAAAGAAATATGAATTATAAACATAACGAACAATTCAATAGAAATTAAACCGAAGTAATAATAATTGGTAAGAACGATAAAATAAAAACTAATCAAATTTAAAGAATAAACATACTAAAAAAAAAGGATTATGTAAATATAAACGACTGAAAGAAAATAAAACCTAAACGTTAACTATACTGAAATTTAATCCTAAAGATGGTAAAGTTCAAGGAACGGTCAAAAACCACAAGTTGTAAACACGGGTAGCAATGCAAAGAACGAAAGTGACACAAAATACCGAAAAACCATAAATTTCAACTGGTGACAGAGAACACAATTTACGACCCAAATATCGGTCAGCGGTTATAACGCACCTTGACTTTGTGTGTCGTAGGCTTCGACAGCATCTGGCTCGGGGTTGTCGGACATGGTGTCGTCTATGGGGCGTCTACGGTTCCGGGTAGATCTCAGGGATGACAGTCTCACACGACCAGTGGCGGGGAGTGCGGGAAACAGGCACGGCTTCCTCAGGGCGTCGGGGGACGGCAAGAAGTAATTCCAAAATTACTGTATACGGTGGTTAGTACACCAGGTGGTAGACAAACAGGGACGGCGGGGGTGTCACCAAATCAGTGTCGAACGTGGACCAATTTCCCTTAGACTCGTCGTGGGACGGCGGCTCGACACAAACCGGACTGTCGGGGGCAGCAGACGGACAGGGGGTGGACTTCGACTGGTAACCAAGTAAGGGTTCGCTCTCTGAACGCTAGGTAACTTCAGCATCCAATCAAGCTAGGGGGGAATTCGCTCTCTGAACGCTAGGTAACTTCAGCATCCAATCAAGCTAGGGGGAATTCGCTCTCTGAACGCTAGGTAACTTCAGCATCCAATCAAGCTAGGGAGGAATTCGCTCTCTGAACGCTAGGTAACTTCAACATCGAATCAAGCTAGGGAGGAATTCGCTCTCTGAACGCTAGGTAACTTCAGCATCCAATCAAGCTAGGGGGAATTCGCTCTCTGAACGCTAGGTAACTTCAGCATCCAATCAAGCTAGGGAGGAATTCGCTCTCTGAACGCTAGGTAACTTCAGCATCCAATCAAGCTAGGGGGAATTCGCTCTCTGAACGCTAGGTAACTTCAGCATCCAATCAAGCTAGGGAGGAATTCGCTCTCTGAACGCTAGGTAACTTCAGCATCCAATCAAGCTAGGGAGGAATTCGCTCTCTGAACGCTAGGTAACTTCAGCATCCAATCAAGCTAGGGAGGAATTCGCTCTCTGAACGCTAGGTAACTTCAGCATCCAATCAAGCTAGGGGGAAATTCGCTCTCTGAACGCTAGGTAACTTCAGCATCCAATCAAGCTAGGGAAGATAAAGAGCCAACAATATTCCAGCTCTCTATGAAAATCCTATTGAAACCCGCAGCTATTTATACCTAAATTTTACCCTCACCACCACGCGATTTCTGCATCTCGCGAGCTTCCCCTTGCTTTCCTTCATCCCTAACATACCTCTCGTTCGAAACTAGGGCAAGGATCTTTCTGTCTCGCTTTACTACAGCTTTATCTCTCTTACTCATATCGAAACGTGATTTCTCGTGGTCTACAAAAACACCCTCTTTCCTCCCTCGGATATCACATACCTACGACATAGACGTGCAGCTCCTTCATTTTCCTTCTTACTCTTTCAATCGGATTCCCTATACTATTCTCTCCCTCGTTATCTAACGATAAACAGATGGCTGGCAACACATACTCCGAGGCACGAAGTTGACGCAAGATGCGGACCTTTAGGGCGAATTCTATCTTTCTTTAAATTATTATTCGAAAAATTATGTATTATTTATCATTTGATATGAACCTATTTTATTTATTAAACTATCGTCTTGCCCAAAGGACAATAATTAGAAATTTTTCTATTTATTTTACCTGCAATATCTGAATTCAATAATATATATATAATTATAGGTAATTTATAAATCCGAAAAATAAGTACCGATCAAAGCGTGAAATCTTAATTTGCTAGTTGTTCGAGTCAAAGTCTATAATAAATGGAAAATAGAGCAGCCATATAATTAACTGTTAAACAAACAAACAACCAAATAGGGAAATTTATTAAAATATTTTAGTACCCGGGTGCGGGTGATTACACTTACAAAATGATGCTTTGTATCGATATGTTTTGTGAGATTGTTGAATTTCTGGTTCAATATTTGTTTCAAACAACTTTGATTGTCCTCAAAAATTATTGGTTTTGGCTCCCTTCCCAAAAAGTCTTTTATTAATCTTTTTAACCAAATTGCCTCTTGACATGCCTCTGCGAGTGCAACATACTCCGCCTCTGTTGAAGATAATGAAACGCACGTTTGCTTTCGACATGCCCAACTTATGGGAGCTCCAAAAAATTTAAACAAAAATCCACTGTGTGATTTCCTATCATGTCTGTTTTCCGCCCAATCCGCGTCCGCATACCCGTACAACGCATCATTATTATCGCTAAAATCTCCAAGTACAAGACGCTTATGTTTTGTCCCTTTTAAATATTTCAGTATCCGTTTAGCCTCGTCCCAGTCAGCCTCAGTAGGTTCTTTATTGTGCTGACTTAAAATCGTTACGCTTGCCATGATATCAGGTCTTGAATTTACCCCTAAATATAGCAAAGCTCCTATCAGCTGTTGATACTTTTCACTATTTTTCATAATTTTTGTCTTTTGTCTGTCTAATTTCTGATGACCTGGATCAAGCGGTATCGATGAATCCTTTGCGTCCCGAATCCCGAATTTTTCTAATAATTTTTCAATATATCGCGCCTGATTTAGACTATATACCCCGTCATTGTTTCTTTTAACATTGATACTCAAATAATTTTGTAATTCACCCAAATCCAAAATTTCAAAAAACTCCCCCAGTAATTTTTTAACCTGATTGATTTTATTTATGTCCCTAGATGCGACTAAAAAAATATCGACATAAACTACAAGATAAACTTTTTCATTATTCATGTGTTTTATATAAAGGCAAGGGTCCGCCTCGCTTTTATGAAAATTGTAATTCGTTAATACTTCGTCTATTCTTTCATTCCATATTCTTGCGGACTGTTTAAGATAAGACCGTAAATACTCTTGTTTAGTTTGTAGACTAGATGTTCTTTGCCTTTAACTTTGAAACCTTCCGGTTGTTCCATATAAACCTCCTCTTTAAGTTCACCATTAAGGAACGCTGTTTTAGCATCGAAATGCTTAATAATCATTTTTTCTTTTCCTGCTATTGCCATTAACGTCTTTAACGTAGCTTGTCGAACTACGGGTGCAAAAAACTCATCGTAGTCAACCCCGTATTTTTGTACGAAACCCCTTGCGACAAGCCGTGCCTTGTATTTGTTTGAACCATCCGCGTTTGTTTTTATTTTAAATACCCACTTACACGGTACGATCCTTCGATCTTTTGGTGGAGATACCAATGTCCAAGTGCCGTTGTTTTCTATGGAGTCAATTTCTCCTTTCATGGTTTCCATCCATATTTTTTAATCTATTCTGGAAAAAGCCTCCCCTACATCTTTTGGTTCTGTTTCTTGTACTTCCGCTAGTTTTGTTGTTGCCATATAACGGTCAGGTGGTACTCCCTTGTTTGTTGTTTCTGATCGTCTGTTTACATGTTCCATATCGTGCTCATCAAGTTCGATGTCGCTTGGTTCGTAATTAGAATCATTGTCGGTAGATTCTTCCGCACTTGAACTTTCGAGCCGTTATTTTCTTCTGTTTCATTTTCCGAATGTACACGATCTTTTTCAAATAAAACTGACGCTTCTTTTGTTGACGTTTTTTCAATTCCTCCTTCTTTACAAAAAATGACATCCCGACTAATTTTTATTCGCTCTGTATTTAAATCTAATAACCTATACGCTTTTTATTCTTCCGAATATCCCATAAATATTAATTTTTCAGCCTTCTTATCGAATTTATCACCTTGCCGTTCTTTTGGAATATGACTATAAACCCTACTTCCAAAAATATGTAAGTTTGAAACGTTTGGGATTTTCTTGTACCATAATTCGAAAGGTGTTTTTGTTTTTGCCCTTGTCGGTAACCGGTTTTGCAAATAATTAGCCGTCATGATTGCTTCGCCCCAAAATTTTTTTGGTAAATTAGCATCTAAAAGCATGCACCTAGCCATCTCTACTAATGATCTATTTGTTCTTTCAGCTACCCCATTTTGTTCAGGAGTATATCCTGCTGTATATTGAACTTTTATCCCTTTTTCTTTTAAATAACTTCTTAAAGAATTATTTACATATTCTCCCCCTCGGTCAGATCTAACAAATTTTGGTTTTTTATTAAACTGATTTTCCATTAACTGAATAAATTCCCTAATAAATTTGCCTGTCTCACTTTTGTGACTCATTAAATAGACTTTAGTGAACCTTAAAAAATCATCAATTAATGTTAGTATGTACCTTTTATTTCCCGGAGTCACAGTTTTCATAGGCCCGCACACATCAGTGTGAATTAAATCCAATACTTCAACTGTATTGCTAGTTGAATGTTTTGGAAAACTTTTACGTGTAAGCTTACCTTTTATGCAACAGTCACAAGTCATCCGTATCCCGCAATTCGTTAATGTTATCGCAGTTGCCAGTTTTTTCTTTTCCAAGTGCCTTATTGCTTCCATGTCCCGATGTCCAAAACGACGATGCCATGAATGTTGACAGTTTTCACCATGTTTTTCACTAACCGTCATTGCCCGCTCGACTTTTTTTAGTTTATATAATTCTGGTGATAACTTCGCGACAGCCACTATTTTTCCATCTCTGAAAATGTCACATTCACCTTCGTTAAACTTGATTTTATAACCCGCACTTGTTAGTTTTTTGACTGATATTAAATTGCATTCCAATTGTGGAGCAAACAGAACATTGTCCAACCTTAAACTTATTATTTCCGTTCCACTGGAGCACCTAATTTCAACGGACCCCATTCCCGCGACTTTGGTAAATTTTCCTTTTTCCGCTAAGCGTACGAATCCACTTCTTTTCTCGTTGAAGTCGGTGAAAAAATCCCTACAATTTGTCATATGACTCGTTGCGCCAGAATCTATGATCCACGAAGTAGAATGTCCCCTGATTTCCTTAGAGCTTAGACATATTTCATCAGCTGTAAAACATTTATCACTTTCAGTATTTTTTCTTTCATCAGTGACACTGTTTGCCTTTTCCTTGCTATTTTTGAACGCCTTATATTTGAAGCATTCCCTTTTAAAATGACCTTTCTTCTTACAAAAATAGTAATGTTTTGGTTCTCTTTCGTCCGACACTTATGATTTTTCTTCTTTTTGTGTCATTTTCATCACTGATTCGTCTTGTCCCTTTGTTGTTTCTTGACGTCTTCTTATATGCACAAGCTGATTGGTTTCAACAAGTAAAGAAATCGTTGACAACGCTTTATCATTCTTTTTCTTCCAATTATTATCTCGTTGTTGTTCTGAAGGCACTTGTTCTGTTACGATGTCCCATAATTCTGCATTGATTAGTTACATTTTCACCAGGTAGCTCCATGATTGATAATTTTGCTCATTTAATTTTTCAACACTAAATTTGCCGCTTTCCGCCATTTTTAACTTCACAAATAATACGCACGTACCTTAGACCCGTAATTTCGCTTTATTGTCACCTGGGCCCATAACCTGTCGCAAAGCGTTGCGACCTGGTGACAATAAAATGATATATATTTGAAATTAACACTTTATTCATAAAACTACACTGAAAGAGTAAAAACTGTACATATATCATGTAACAAAAAAGGTGTGCTTAATGTGTATTGAACCTGTGACTGTTTTGTTTAATGTTTATTAAAAGCAGTCGCCACTGTGTCGCGGGACCCATGAAATCTGAGACTCTAAATTTATTGTTTATAAATGATAACTTTAAAGATTGTTATAATATTATCGTTGCTATTGTTCTCAATATCCAACAGATTATACATGTGTGCTGGGCGCAGAAACCACCCTTTCACATGTTTTTTCCACTTTGAGAATTCAAAATACAAACACTCTGAGAACTTCTTGCAGGATAATAGAGGATGAAGGTGGTGTCAGAGGAGGGGCTGCTGTAGGAGGTAGTGTGATGGGGGGTTGGGGGTTGTGTAGAGGGTGGTAAGGGAAGGGGGTGGTAAATATTGTAGATAAAATAATAGTTTGGGATGGGTTCGAGGGTGTGGTACGGGAACAGTTATTGACCTTCTTAAAAACCCCAACCCCTATAACCGCTACCCTTTGTAACTACCACCTAGAGCGAACTCACTACTACCCCCACCACCTACCACAACATCATTCTTAAATTTTTTCAAGATGACAAGGGAGAAACGGTTATGATAGGGTGTGTATGTGTGTGTGTATCTCCGAGCATATTTTTTGAGAGGCGGGGATATTGTCAAAGATGGGAATCAAATTATGTGAGGGTTGAAGGAAGTTACGGAAGTGGGTGGGTGTACGCGTAAATATACATAGCATTCATTACAGCTTTCATGTTAGACATAAAAACGTAAATATGTAAATCAAATGATTTATACACAGTAAAATGCTAAATATTATTAACGCGCAAATAATTGAATAATAAAAAATATTTGAAGCAATAGAATGGTAAATGCATTATGTAGAATACGTTTTGGTAGTTAAGGGCCTTCTTTGAAATAATAAGATGTGCTCTACGTATTAAATACTAAAAGTTAGGTTAATGTATTTTACGATTTTTAGATAAAACTAAATTAAAAAAAAACATATGATTTTCGCCATGAACCGCCGATAGGTGCTATGCACTAATAGGGTAAGTGCAATGCACTAATAGGAGAAGTGCTATGCACCAGTAAGATAAGGGCTATGCACCACCGTGAGGTTACGGTACAAAGAGGACCCTCTGATTAAGTTTATTACAGTGCTATGCACCATCGTCCAAGCTTTGACGAATAGTATTGATAACAGTTAAAAATGGTGAAGGGAAGCAACAACTTCCAGAGATATGTAACTTTTCTCAAAACAGCATAATTATTATATAGACGATTTAGAAAAAAGTTTGCAAAAAAGCAACTGAGGTCATGGTACTAAATTGTCTACCGGCGATAGGTTACGGTAAATTCAATAAATGCTAAGCACCACCTTCCAAGTTTTGACTGGTAGTACTATAACAGTAGAATATGAGGTGTGTTATTAAGGTTATCGATCAAGTTATGGTTATTGTACGCGTTTATAGCAAGATTATACATGTATGCTGGGCGCAGAAATCACCCCTTCACATGGTTTTCTGCTTTGAGAATTCAAATTCCAAATACTGAAAATTGACTATCATCTGGAAAACGTTTAAGAATACTGTTGTGGTGGGTGGTGGGGGTAGTAGTGAGTGTGTTTCAGGTGGTAGTTACAGAGGGTAGTGGTTGTAGTTGTTGAGGGTTTCAAAGGTGTCAAGAACTCCCCTACGACACCCTTGAACCAATCCCAAACTTTTATTTCATCCGTCATATTTTCCACCTCCTTCCCGTACCACACCCTACACAACCCCCAACCCCCCATCACACTACCTCCTACAGCAACCCCGCCTCTGACGCCACCTTCATCCTCTTTTATCCTGCTAGAAGTTCGCCATAAACCGCCGATAGGTACCATGCACTAATAGAAGTGCTATGCACCAGTAAGGTAAATGCTATGCACCATTAGGGTAAGTGCTACGCACCACCGTGAGGTTACGGTACAAAGCGGCCCCTCTGATTAAATTTGTTACAGTGCTATGCACCACCGTACAAACTTTTAACGGATGCTATTCACAACAGTTAAAAATTGGATGTGTGGTGAAGAGAAGCAATCAGTTTAAATAGAAACTTTTACAACAATTTTCAGAGATGTGTAACTTTTCTTAAAACAGCATAATTATTGTATAGACGATTTAGAAAAAAGTTTGCAAAAAGCAACTGTGGTCTTGATACTAAATAGTCAACCTGTTTATGATTTCTTAAAAGCTATGCACCACCGTCTAATGCTGGACGGGTTCAACTAGTCGGTAATAATTGAGAAACTGATGAGCAAAAACTTAATAGACTCTCCTTTCCACATCGGAAGTTAAAGACACATAATATAAAAAAAATCGGAAAAAGATAATGTATCCATTTTACTGGTACACTAACGTATTTTATAAAAATAGTGATTATAAAAGTTAATTCACATGTTGCTAGATCCTTTTGTGGTCTAATAAATCTTTTTGCGGGAAGATTTAAATTTGAACAAGTAGTATTACAGGCTCGTGGATCCCGTAGTCGTAATAAATGTTGAACGTTGTGTTAGTTCAATTAGTTTATTTTATCAGCACGCCCATGTCGGCTATTTTACTATACTTACGTTACGCCTATGGCAATTTTGGTTCAAGTTGTCATCGTTAGTGGCACTATAAAAAAATCAATATCACTTTTATTTTTCATGTAGTACAGTTGGGTAGAACGAAATTTTTTCTGTTCCATTTTGATATGTATTGTTTGTTGAGTAAAGTTTTATTAAATGATGTTAATTAAAAAATGCTTCATTGACATCATCAACATCATCACGTTCAAGAAAAAATACAGTCCACTAAATAATTAAATATCAATCCAACAACCAACATGGTCCTTCGAGCCGGATTCAATCAACATGGCAGCATCAAAAACTGTGGGTTCGTTCCTTTTATTACATTTCCTTTAACAATTTTCTCGATTTCGCTCGCAACAGTATTAAACTTAATATTGATCACGTCACACGATTTATTAATTTTTTATTAGTCAAGTTGCTAATTACAATTGTCTTACAAACAAAACATCACAATGAGTAAAAACGGTGAGTCTAGACAATCTAATGAAGAAAAAATAAAACTTCTAATTAACAGGCGCGGACATTTAAAAAGTCAAATGACAAGATTTATTACATTCGTGGATAAATTTGATAACAAGAAATCACTTTCCGAATTAGAAGGTCGTCTAGAAAAAAATGAAGCGTTATGGAAAGATTTTAATGTTATTCAGCAACAAATCGAGTCAATTGATGGCGCAGATGAACAAATAGAATATCGCGAAGAGTTTGAAAATATCTTTTTTGAAATTAATTCACGTGCCAAAGATATTATATTGTCCAAAAAAGCATCAGTGAACAATATTCCGTCAAACGGTGATATTTCAACAAGTAATATTCTCAATATTCCTAGTAACTATCCAACATTTGTAAAGTTACCGTCAATAAGCTTACCGAATTTCGACGGTCAATATGATAAATGGCTGCCATTTAAAGATTCATTTGAAGCTTTAGTTAATCGAAATGAAAACATAAGCACCGTTCAAAAATTCCTTTATCTACAATTGTCATTAACAGGTGCCGCAGCAAAGGTAATATCAGAGTTAGAAGCCACCGAGAGCAATTACGATATCGCGTGGAAATTACTCAAGGATCGTTTCGAAAATAAAAAGATCATGTCATTCACACGTTAAAGCTCTTTTTGAACTGCAAAATTTAAGCAAGGAATCGCCTCAAGATTTACGAAAATTAGTAGATGATTATAATAAGCACATCAGAGCGTTAAAAAATTTAGGCGAACCAACAGATCATTGGAGCACTTTATTAATGTACCTTATATAAGTATTCTAAATTGGACAGAAATTGTCAAAAAGATTGGAACAAAGAATCGTCAAAATTAGAGAAAGTTACAATCGATGATCTTATACAATTTTTATCCAACCGTTGTATTTTCTTTGAAACACTAGAAACTAACAATAAACCTTTCTTTAAAAATTCATCCTCTCATTCAAATGAAAAATTTCGCGATAAGACTTTAGCACACATATCTCAAAACATGACTTGTTATTACTGCAAAGGTCCCCATTACATTTATAATTGCAGTAACTTTCAAAGGCTTCCTGTCAAGTCGCGATATGACGAAATAAAGAAAATCGGATTATGTACGAATTGTTTTAAACAGGGACATTCCTCAATCACATATCGCTCATCTAGCTGCAAAAAATGTCAAAACAAGCATAACACTCCTTCATTTTGAAAGTGATAAAATAAACAATTTAATAAAAGTAACCAACAGACAATTTTAGACAATTCACAAATTAGCGAGAATAATTCAAACAAAAATACACACAATGCAAATTCAAACGCAACGACGTCGTCAGCTAATAAAGCAGAAACTGACTCAAAAAATTCGACACTCATGATGCATAATAAAACGCATTTTCGTTCACCTACAAATACATACGTACTACTATCGACTGCTATCATAAACATTTTAGATAGTCAAGGTCACCCCGTACAAGCTCGTGCAATTCTTGATTCAGGCTCAATGAGCTCTTTCATGTCCCGAGATCTTTTACAAAAATTAAATTTGCCACAGCAATCCATTAATACAACTATTCTAGCTTTAAATGACTCATCTTCTACCACTACTGTAAGAACTACAGCTACTATTCAGTCAAACTTTAGTAATTTCAAGAAACAAATATCTTTTCTAGTGGTCAATGAAGTAACCAAAAATGTTCCTCTCGTCTCGTTCGATATAACAAATTTAAGCATTCCAGAATCGATCACATTAGCCGATTCAAATTTTAATATCCCGGACACGGTCGATATTTTAATCGGAGCCGAGATTTATTATGATCTTTTATGCATAGGACAAGTCAAATTAGGCTCAAATAAGCCAATTTTGCAAAAAAAAAATTCGGATGGCTAGTTTCAGGACCAATTCTTGTTAATAAATTCAACAATAACGTTTCGAACTGTAATGTCTCCACGAACCAAATCATCCAAAATAAACTTGAAAACTTTTGGCGCATCGAAGAAATAAATATTCCCAAAATTAATAACAAACAAGATTTAGAATGTGAACGCATTTTCAATGAAACTGTCGAAACCAATAAACATTCAGGTCGCTTTATAGTAACACTGCCTATGGTTAATCCCGTGCCAGAACTTGGAGATTCTCGTGATGCAGCAATAAGCAAATTTTTATCACTCGAACGTAAATTAATTAAGAATCCTGAATTACAACGGCAAAACAACGATTTCATGTTAGAATATGAATTACTTGGTCATATGACTAAAATAGATGATACGCATATTATTCCAAGCAACAACGAATTGATTTACTATTTGCCACATCACGGCGTTGTACGCGAAGATAGTTTGACAACGAAACTCAGGGTTGTTTTCAATGGATCATTCGAAACTACTAACGGCAGATCTCTTAATGATATATTATTGGTAGGTCCTTCATTACAGAAAGATCTATTCAGTATAATCACTCGTTTTAGAAAACACACTTACGCCATGATTGCAGACATTGAAAAAATGTATCGGATGGTCGAGGTTACCGAATCTCAACGTAATCTTCAACGAATTATTTGGCGTTATAAAACAACTGAACCCTTAAATCATTATCGTCTTAACACATTAACATATGGAACAGGGCCAGCAAGCTTTCTTGCTATCAGATGTTTACATCAGTGTGCCCTTGAAAACAAAGATAAATTCCCGAACGCATCACGTACAATATTAACTGATTTTTACGTTGATGATTTAATAACAGGCTCGAATTCGATAGAAAGTGCCATTCAATTGAGGCAAGACGTTTCTAATATTTTAAAAGGTCACGGATTTAATTTACGCAAATGGGCATCAAATGCACCCCAAATTTTAACCAACGAATCAGATTCTAACAATGTTTCTCGGTATTTAATAACTGATGACACGAATCATAAAACTTTAGGATTACAGTGGCAATCAAACACAGACACATTAAAATTTATCATTAACTCAAATTCCAACGTCATTCAAAAAATTACAAAAAGGCATATCCTTTCTACTATTAGTCAACTTTTCGATCCAATGGGCTTAATAGGGCCAGTTATAATCAAAGCAAAAATAATTTTACAGCATTTATGGCAATCAAAGGTAGAATGGGATGATGAAGTTCCGTCCTCGTTAGCAATAGAATTTATCCATCTTAAAAATCAATTACCTCATCTCACTAAAATTTCGATTCCAAGACATTCAATTTTACCTAACCCCATTTTAATAGAAGCACACGGTTTTTGCGACGCTTCCCAGCGCGCATATGGAGCATGCATATATGTTCTCTCACATGACTCATTAGGTAATCGGTCAGCAAAACTTCTTTGCGCAAAGTCTCGGGTAGACCCATTAAAGGCATAAAGGTCATATCATTACCAAGACTAGAACTTTGCGGAGCTCTTCTTTTAGCTCAATTGATGAACAAGACCAAAAACGCATTGAAAATTGACTTATATGATAAAAGATTGTGGTGTGATTCAAGCATTGTATTAAATTGGTTACATTCAGAACCCTCAAACTGGCGAGTATTCGTCGCAAATCGCATATCGGAAGTACAAAAGTTAACTTCTACTGAAGAGTGGCATCATGTCAGTAGTGAAGATAACCCGGCTGATGTCATTTCGAGAGGTCTATGTCCCGATAAATTGGTAGACTGCGAATTATGGTGGTCAGGACCACAATGGCTTTTGTTTGATAAAAATTTATGGCCCACAACAACTATCAAATTTAATTTAAATATTATTCCCGAAAAACGAAAAACGCTTTCATTATTAACCCCGACACAAGACACAAGCGAAAATGATTTAATTACTAGGTACTCAAGTTTAACAAAATTACAGCGAATCGTCGCCCTTTGCATACGATTTATTAAAAATTGCTCCAAAAGACAAAAAAATATTTCAAGAAATTTAACTTTAAATGAATTAGATCATTCTTTAATCGTCATCCTTAGGATAATTCAATCAAAAGAATTCTGTCAAGAATTAAAGTCACTCAAATCAGAAAAATCAGTATCCCCAAGCAGTAAATTATCATCACTGAATCCGTTTTTAGACAAAAATAATTTGATTCGCGTTGGAGGTAGAATTTCCCGAGCTACAGTTAGCTACGACATGAAATTTCCAATTGTATTACCATCACACAATCATTTTACCGATCTAGTTATAAGACATGTACACGTAATTAATTTACACGCAGGCACGCAAACTACTTTGGCTGCCATCAGGCATAAATTTTGGCCACTGAATGGAAAGTCAACAGTCAAAAAGGTTTTAAGAAAATGTTTAACTTGTTGTCGTGCCAATCCCACAAATGCTTCTCAGAAAATGGCAGATTTGCCTAAGTGTAGAATAACCCCTACTCGACCGTTTTTGGTGTGTGGCACTGATTTCGCGCGTCCCTTTCTTATAAAGGACGGTAAAACTCGTAACAGAAAGATAAAGCATATCTCTGCATATTCGTGTGTTTTTCAAGTAAAGCAGTTCATTTTGAACTTGTTAGAGATTTGACTAGTGATGGCTTTTTGAATTGTTTTAAGCGATTCGTCGCTAGACGAGGGCTGTGCACTGATGTGTTTTCTGACAATGGCACAAATTACGTTGGTGCAAATAATGATTTAAAAGAAGTCTATACACGTTTGTCAAATTTATCTAAAGATGCAAAAATTAAACCAGGTGAGATGATTCACACAGATGTTTGCAGACCCATGCAAGTGGAATCACCAAGATGCTCGCGATTTTTGTAATTTTTAAAGATAACTGGTGAGTATAGATTGGTTTTCTTCATGCGACACAAGTCGGAAGTTTTCAGCAAGTTCAGAGAATGTAAAGCGCTTGTTGAAAAGCAAACTGACAACATGATCAAAATATTGAAAAGTGATAATGGTCGAGAATATGTCAACAAAGAATTTCAAGACTATTTAAAAGAAAATGGAATAATCCATGAATGTTCTGCACCATACACTCCGCAGCAGAACGGGCGTATTGAGAGGGAAATAAGAACAGTTGTGGAAAGTGCACGTACAATGATGATAAACAGAAAAAAAAACCTCCAACGGGCGTGTCTGCAATTGACAATAATTGGGTTTTTCGTTTAAAAACTGACTAGTGGAAACGTAACTAAATACAAAGCGCGACTTGTGGCTCGAGGATTTTCCCAAAAGAAAGGGTTGCATTATACCGAAACGTTTTCACCGGTCGTTCGTTATGACTCCGTCCGTGTTGTGCTTGCTTTGGCTGCCGAGAAAGATCTTGAATTAAAACATTTCGACGTTCAAACGGCGTTTCTGTATGGAGATCTAAATGAGTGTATATATGTGAGATTTAAGATTTCTTTAATAATAAGTCAATGAAACGTGCGATGGTTAACTATAATGTGCGTGTATTGTCACTCCGGAAAAATACAGTGTTCTTTCTATAACAGTGGCTTGGTCAAGAATGCCAGAACAAGGGAACAATTGAACATGATTGAATTTGTATTATTATTTTTAATGTAATGCGTCACTGGACTTGTTGGGTTCCCAGGAAATCACCATCATATCAGTTCGGCTGGTCGGCGCCAAAACCATAACAAAATCGGGAGGCTGCGTTGCCAGATAGCGCGCGCTCACATATATATGAAGCAACCCCATGGTTTCGAAGACAAGGAACATCCCGATTACGTTTGTAAGTTAGTGAAAAGTTTGTATGGTTTAAAACAGTCTTAGCGTTGCTGGAATCAGAAGTTTGTAAATTTTCTGAACATGTATAACTTCAAACAACTTAAAAGTGACGAGTGCGTGTTTATCGGAAAAGACAATGGCGAAATTATTTACCTGGCTTTATACGTGGATGACGGACTAGCATCATCGTCGCAGTTAGTGATAAATAATTTAATCGATAATTTAAAGAAACAGTTTCATATTACGGTAGCTGATGCAGAACAGTTTGTCGGAATAAATATCGTGAGAAACCGCGAAAATGGGCCAATTGCGATCCACTAAGTGCTATATATTAAAAATATCTTACATAAGTTCAGAATGTCCGATGCAAAACCATCAAGCACACCAGCTGATCCAGTGCTGCAAATGTACCTTATCGTGAGGCAGTAGGCTCCCTTATTTTTCTTGCAACAGTGAGTCGCCCTGATATTGCGTACGCCGTTAACCAGATGAGTCGTTTTTTAAATAACTGGAGCGCTGAACATTGGACTGCCGTGAAACGCATCATGCGTTATTTAAAACAAACTATAAACTACGAGGTTGTGTATAGACCTAAAGACAATGTGCAATTAATTGGCTATTCCGACGCCGATTACGCGGTTTGTGTTGAAAGTCGTAAGTCAACAAGTGGATATATGTTTCTAATAAATGGTTCACCTGTAACTTGGTCCACTCAAAGGCAAAGTGTCGTGGCCCAATCTACTACGGAAGCCGAGTATATAGCGTTAGTGATGGCGACCAAAGAAGTTCTAAGGCTACGAGGGTTACTTGAGAAATATTATTAGGTGCCCCTCAAGCGTCGACTCCAATCAAGGTAGACAATCAGTCGGCAATTAAATTAATGAAGAATCCAGAGTTCCACAAGCGAACAAAACACATAGAAGTGCGTTTTCATTTTGTACGCGACGTTTATAAGCGCGGTCAAATCGAAGTGTCGTACATTGAATCGAAAAACCAAGTGGCGGATTTTCTAACTAAACCATTGTCCAAAAATTTGTTTTTAACTTTGATTAACAATTTGTTTTGTATAACCAATTACGATTAGGTGGGAGTGTTGAATTTCTATGTACATATTTCTTTTGTAATCGTAATTATGTGCACTAGTTATGTAATCAATATAAATGCATAACGTTTATGTAGCACTAGAGATAACTTAGCATGTAGGAGTTTTTCGATGAATTGTTATATTTAGATTTGTAAGAGTTAGCATTTAAAAAGATATAAGTAGAAGTAAAACCATTGTTCGAGTCAGAGTACGCAGAGTAATCATTAACTACTTGTTTTAACCGATCGTTTACGTACATAGTATATTGCCTTGGTAAAACAAAGTGTACTCTCCGTTTTGTATCTTTGGATAAGAATTAAATTAAATAAATAATTTTTGAATTTAAATTGTTTTTAAAAAGTAATTCTCCGAAGTACAAACGTTAACTGGCGCAGTCGGAGCGGATTTTTCGCAGAACTTTCCCCAACAAAATAGTGCAAGCACCCCGTCGCTAACCCCGATACGTGAGTGCGTCCTAGGTAAAACCCTAGATAAGTGCGAGGGTGAAAGTAGAAAAATCAGTGAATCAACGTGGCCTGAATTCAGGAGGTCTCCCGACAACAGATCGCAACGAGGAGCAACCCCCTAATCATAGGACACCCCACATCAGTACAGCCCTGACATTCAGGAGGTCTCCCGACAACAATTGCAACGAGGAGCAACCCCCTAATCGTAGGGCGTGGACACCAAAAATTGGATACCACCACTTCAAAGTAAGTGAAAGTAGTGCTTTTGTGTGTGAAATTTCGTACGTCAACACGTCAACACCCAAAATTTAGATTTAGGAAACAAGGAAACTAATTTTTGAAACAAAGAAAACATATGTAACCATTAATAAGAATTAAAATTTATCTTAATTAAAATAAGGTACATGAGTAACCTTAATAGTAATAATAAGCTAGAAAGAATTGAAGAAGAGAGAGTAGATATAGTAAACATAGAAGACTTAAATCAGTCGATAGGTTCAGTCAGATTAGGTGACGTATTTCCAGTAATTACTCAAAATCCAATAAATATGACTAATCTTGCTCCAAGTACCGAACAATTAATTTCTACTGCCAAAAACTATGGCGATATTCTGCCTAAATTTGAAGGTAAAAATAACACTTTAGAATCTTTCATAATAAAAGTGGATAAATATTACGAGAAATACGGCGCAACAGCTGATAATACTTTAAATGAGTATGTATTTTGTTTAATTAGTAGTAAGTTAATAGGTGAGGCAAATGACTTTGTAACCTGCAGATCCGATATCAATAATTGGCCATCCCTTAAAACGGCTTTGAGGAATAAATTCGGTGACTTTACAGATAGAAAACTATTATCATATCAATTTAAAACATTGAAATTAAAACCTAACGAAAATCTTAATGAGTTCATAGAGAGGATTAAGGCAACACAAATTCAATTAGATACTAAAATCCAAGCTGATGAAAATATAACCGCGGCACAGAAAGTTGTATATAAGGAAATACATGAACAAACGGCACTCGAGGTATTGTATAACAATTGTCCCCCAATGCTTCAAACAATTTTAGATGTTAAAGAATTCACCACTTTAACAGCAGCAACTAACACAGTTCTAAATTTCGTGACTAAACACCCACATGAAAAACCAAAGTCTTTTAATAAGTTCGATGTCGTTAACCCCCAAAAACAACAATTTAAACCATCTTTTAATCCAAAAGACCTAGTACAATCTTTCAACCAAATGCGAATACGAAGACCTTTTCCAAATCTTTCCAGACCACCTAACCCGCAGCCAAGATTCCCGCAGAATTTAGCGCAGCCTTATAGACAACAAAATGTAAATACACCAAATTTTTCTCAAAATTATCCCCAAAAACCTAAAACACCCGAAAATACTAACCCCAATAATAATAGACCAAGTACATCTAATTCATCAGGAATGATCCGACCTTTCTATAACCAACAAAACACAAATTCTCAAAGAACAAATAATTCAAATAACTATCAAAGAACAGCTTTTAGACAATGGAGACAACCTCAAATTAATTGTACGGAAGTCGAACAGCAAGAAGATTTTGATAATCCACATTATCAATACGACGATTATTACTCAGATAATCAAGTTGGACAAGAACAGGATTTTATGAACTATAACGAAAACTTTGAACCTTTAAACGAGTACTTTCAGACAAATACGTGTGAAAACGATAATTATGACCTAGATCAAAATTTTCAGGACATCACAAATTTTCAATTACCTGCCTCGGAAAAGAACTAGATATAGTAAGCTCAAAAAATTTTAATTCATTACCAGCTTTAATATTCAATATAGATGTAGATAAAACGTTAAAAATTTTAATCGACACTGGCGCGACGAATTCATTAATAAACCCCAAAATAGCCCATCATTATTTTCCAAATAATATTCAAGAAGAACATTTTGTTCTTAAAACAATCACGACTCAGACGTTACATAACGAACGGCTTCAGATAGATCTTTTTCAACAAAATCAAGATCTAAAATTTTTCTTAGTACCATTTCACAAAAATTTTGATATTCTATTAGGATCGGATAATTTGGAAATTATGAATGCTAAAATTGATTATGAAACTGGTTATATTATACTGAATGGTATGATGTATCCTTTAGTTAGATATGACACCGAAATTGCGACGAAATTAGAAAGGCATAAATTTGAAGTACCAATTAAAAAAGGACCAATTTTAGTACCGCAACAACAAGTAAATGGAATAATGATCCCCGAAACTATCACAACAGCGGATAATTATCATTGTGAGGTTACAATCATGTCGAAATTACCCAAAAACTTTAAAATTAAAGATACCAAAATTAAAGCTAGACATATCGACCAGGCTAGAGTAGATGTTTGTAATATATACGTTAATAATTCACCAGAAACCCTAATGGAAACGCTACCACTTGAACTTAATCATTTACCCGAAAAGAAAAAAATAATAGTTAGGAAATTATGCGAACAGTATAGAAACATATTTTATAGAGAAAACGATGTATTAACCTTTACCAATTCAATTAGACACAAAATCCCATTAAATTCAGAAACACCAGTTTATGCTAAACCATATAGATTTCCGAAAACACAACGGGACGAAATAGACAGACAGGTCGAAGAACTTAGGGAACAAAACATAATTACAGAGAGTGAATCACCATACAATTCACCCATATTTTTAGTACCAAAGAAGCCCGATAAAAACGGTAAAGTTAATTGGCGTATGGTAGTGGATTTTAGGAAGCTAAACCAAATTACAGTAGAGGACAAATACCCAATACCAAATATTAGTAACATACTTGATTTATTAGGAAATTCTAATTATTTCTCGAAACTAGATTTGAAAAGCGGTTACCATCAGATCGAGATCGAACCGAAGGACAGGGCGAAAACAGCTTTTTCCACTGAACGTGGACACTGGCAATTTTTGAGAATGCCTCTTGGTCTCAGGAATGCACCGGCATGTTTTGCCAGAGTCATGAACAATGTTTTGCAGGGCAACAAAATTTGCTTAGTATATCTTGATGATATAATTATTTTAGGAAAAAATTTCACGGAACATCTTCAAAATTTAGAGACAGTCTTCAGCCGACTAAAGCAACATAACTTTAAGGTTCAGCTAGAAAAGTCAGAGTTTTGTTTACGCGAAATAGAATATTTAGGACATCTTATAACCACGGACGGAATCAAACCAAATCCCAAATTAGTCGAAAAAATCAAAAAGATTCCTTTACCAACTACTATGAAACAAATAAAATCTTTTCTCGGACTTTCAGGATACTATAGGCGGTTTATCAAAAATTATGCAACTATAACCAAACCTTTAACATCTTGTTTAAAAAAGAATTCCAAAATTGAACATACACCAGAGTTCGTTACCTCATTCAATGTAATCAAAAGAATAATTAGTAATCCACCTATATTAGCCTACCCAGACTTCGACAAACCATTTAATGTGACTTGCGACGCCTCTAATGTAGGTTTGGGCGCAATATTATCACAGGGTCCAATCGGGAAAGACAGACCTATAATGTACATAAGCCGAACCCTTAATGGTGCCGAATTAAACTACGCGACTATCGAAAAAGAGTGTTTAGCGATAATATGGGCAACAAAACAATTTAGACCATACATTTACGGGCACAAATTTAATATCATAACGGACCACAAGCCACTTCAATGGCTTTTTAATTTAAAAGAACCCAATTCAAAATTGGTTAGATGGCGATTGCGACTCGAAGAGTTTGACTATACAATTATGTATAAAAAGGACAAACATAACACCAATGCCGATTTTCTATCTCGAATCGAAGCGCATCCTTTAGAAACAAAAGACGATCTATTATCGATGTTCAACAACCCCGGAGACGTTTCAGAGAGAGAACCCCTGGACATAACAGATATAGACGAATATTTAGGGTTTGATCATAGAAAAACAAATGACAGAAATCAAAATTTAATTCCTGACAGTAAGAACAAACAAAATAAAAGTAAATCGGAAAACAGAACTAAAATTAAAATATTATCTGATATTAAAGTAATGCCACCTAGGAATGAACAACCAGAAAATATTTCAACAGAACCTATTTTACCTAAGTCTCCACAGAATTCGGAAACCATTACTCAGCATTCCCAGACAGAGAATGTGAATGCAACATTGCCAATAACAGAAAAACCCCTTAACCATTTTAAAATTCAATTTATATTTTCATTCTTTAGTAGACCAACCTTAAACGTCATATTACCATTTGGAAAAACACGATATTTGATACAAATTACTCGAGAGAATTATGCTAATGAAATTATTAATGTTCTAACCACCTACGGCAATCCAAAATTAATAAATGCTATTTATACCAAAAACAAAGATTTATATGAGGAAATTGCAACTATTATAAATCAAACTTTCGACAATACTATTAAATTTGTATTTTGCAATACAATGTTAAAGGACATTACTGATATTAAGGTCCAACAAGAAATCCTAAAAGATACACATTACCCCGATCATCGCGGATCCCAAGAATTAACAGCGGAAATAAATAGAAACTATTATTGGCCAGAAATAGCAAAAGGCGCACAAAGATATGTGGACGAGTGTAACATCTGTCAACAAGCAAAATTTGGCAAATTTCCACGAACCAGACGAGTATTATTCCTATGATAACGTACTTTTCACCCAAACGATATCTATAGATTTTTACATAACCTCTGAACATATTGTTTTCCTACTGCATGTTCCTATTATCGATAAAACAGAATTCAATCTATACCATCTATATTCGATACCAACAAGCCTAAATACTACTGTGATACCACCCACATCCTACGTAACAATCGCAGACGAAAGTATTTATTATTTAAAAAAATAAATGCAAGTATTTTCAACAACAGTACTTCTGTTCTATACAAGACATACAAAGAAACTATCAGCAAGATACCTGCATAAGACAATTGCTACAAGTTCAACAACATCCAAAATGCAAACAAATACCTGTGAACATTAACGATTCTCTGGTAGAAACAATAAATAGCGAAAAATATCTCATAATAATGCCCGAGTATACCTTAGTTCATGTTAAATGCGGAACCGAAGAAGTTCATAATTTAAAAGGAGTTTTTCTTATCATTTTGCCTTACGCCTGCTCTTTTATCACCAAAGATTTTACTTATATAAATTTAGAAGAAACTATTACAGAAGAACCAGTCTATTTACCACCCTTAATTGACGAAATTGCTAATGTTAAACCAATCCAATTAAATTTAAAATCCATTGATTTAGATCAACTTTCAAAATTGACTTTACAGGACAACGACCCAATTGTTTATCTAACAGACGAATCTCCAGGTTACAATGTAGCATATGTTATAGGTATAATAAGTATAATATTATTAATAATTGTAATAGCGATTGTAATCCATCATAATAAAATAAATGTATGCATGCAGAAGTTCAGAAATAGGAACTCGAATTGTAAGGAACCAGGTGAATTGACCGAAGCAAAGGCTTTTCCGGTTCCACCCAGAAGACAGGAAAATTAGTATAAAAAAGTTGGTGAAATTTTAAGTTTTTGAAAAGAAAAACGTTAAAATTTCAACTACAGGAGGGAGGAGTTATGTAATCAATATAAATGCATAACGTTTATGTAGCACTAGAGATAACTTAGCATGTAGGAGTTTTTCGATGAATTGTTATATTTAGATTTGTAAGAGTTAGCATTTAAAAAGATATAAGTAGAAGTAAAACCATTGTTCGAGTCAGAGTACGCAGAGTAATCATTAACTACTTGTTTTAACCGATCGTTTACGTACATAGTATATTGCCTTGGTAAAACAAAGTGTACTCTCCGTTTTGTATCTTTGGATAAGAATTAAATTAAATAAATAATTTTTGAATTTAAATTGTTTTTAAAAAGTAATTCTCCGAAGTACAAACGTTAACTCACTTTAGTTGTAAGCTTTTGTATTTCTTTTTGGGTCGATACGTTCGCATGTGTTTTGTCTGAGGGTGGTCGTTTCCGGGGTTGGCGTCGATGAGGCGCAGTTTGTCACTGAAGTCTTTTGACTAATGGGCAGTTTGAAGATGACCGTGATAAATAGAAACCGTAATTCAGTAGAAATGGGATCATATTTCATACATGCGAACGTACATGTTATTTAAGGTAGTTATAAGCTTTGTTGGTATTGGGCAATTTGAGTTTTTTGGTTAGGCTGTTTAAATTTCATTGGTTAAATAGTAGATTGTGGGGGTAGCTTTTGTAGCTGTAAGATAGTTTTAGTTTTTGTAAAGTTAAGTCTCATTAGAACTTTTGTCTGCGACACATCCTTGTTCTTTTCATCATTACTTTACTTATATTATAATTAATAAATACATTAAACACAATCACGTGTCTTTCACTAAACAAAAATACTCAAAAGTCAACAACGACAATCCAACAAATAAGTCCTCCGATTGTTTCAAGGGATGATGAAGAATATCAAATAGCATTATTATGGCACGCCGTTAGTATTTTTAATTGTCAAAATATTAATAGTTTAAATAAAAATAAAATCACTGAAATAAAATGGATTTAAATTCATGGTAACTATTTTGATTATTATAAAAAGAAACAGAAATAGTTTCTATTATACTTTAAGATAATATTAAATGTTTTGTACATAGAGGATAGGGCCTTTCACCTATTTATTATTATAGTAAAAATCATTGTGTGTAATTTAAATTATTACAGCATAAAAAAAAACACATTACAGTGCAATAGAATTTTAATTTGTACAATTGCAATTACTTTGAATAAAAATGAATATTGCCGCATGTTTATTTAGGTTATTTAATACGGAGCAAATTTTCATTATTATGCAGCTAACTAAAAAGACAAACCTTCCTGTATCATAAGAATTTGCACAATTAAAATTATTACGGCAATACAAATAAAAAATTTATAATTATCTATAACGTAATTTTTATACACTAATTTACATTGTCATAAAAATTGCTTCAAATAAATTTCAGTTGGATATCGAGGTAAAATATATGTCTCTAAGCTAGTGGTATGTAATTTAAAAAAGTACAATTAAAATAGTTTATAAAAAAAAAGTAAAGGACCTGGCAGACAAAATTCATGTATAATTCGAATTCAGTGAATTTCCATTAAGTACATAATTTTATGTCCAGCTATTTTCATTATATTGTGTTTTTAAATTGTTGTAAGTTACATGTTATTTAAAATGAATTAAAATCATCTATAAAGATAATTAAAATTCAGGAATTAAAATTATCTATAATGATAATAAAAATTCAGGAATTAAAATTATCTATATTAGATAATAAAAAACCATACTAAAAATACACCCCCTAAAAAAACCACCCCCCAAGAAAACCACCTCCCAAAAAACACCATTACAAAAACTAAAAAAAACCCAAAAAACCACCCTCAAAAAAACCACCTCCTAAAAAAACACCCCCTAAAAACAACCCCCAAAAAACACCCTCGAAAAAAACACCCCCTAAAAAAACAACCCCCAAAAAAGTCAAGCTCCAAAAAACAACCCCCAAAAAACACCCTACACCCCCTTCCCCAAAAAAACACCCCCAAAAAAAACAACCCCCAAAAAACCATTCCTTAAAAAACAACAACCAAAAAAAACACCCTCAAAAAACCACCCCCTAAAAACTCACCCCCTAAAATTTTACCTACAACCTAACCCTGGATCAAAACCTCGACCTCAACACCAATCTATCTATTTAGATAATTTTAATTCCAGAATTTTTATTATCATTATAGATAATTTTAATTCCTGAATTTTTATTATCTTTATAGATAATTTTAATTACTGAATTTCTATTATCATTATAGATAATTTTAATTCAAGAATTTTTATTGTTAATGCAGTTAATCGATCCAAAGAGTAATGTTTGAATTACATTAAAATTCTAAATAACTTTTGTAGTTAAAACGACCAACATAGTGATAATAATTCGACTAATTTAATTTATTTAGAAAGTGACGGTAGAAATTCGCTGCAATAATCAAAAATAAATTATTTTTCATTGTGAAGAAATATTATGGTAAGGTGACCAACTATTTTTTGTTTAAAAAGAGTACACTGCAAGTATTTCATAGGTGAAAAAAAAGAAGAAAAAACGATAAAAACTTTATTTTCTTTTAAAAACATATTTTTCTTCGGAGTGGATTTTTTTGCTAAATGAGGATGTTCGTCTAATAATGTAGCCACATCCGAACAACTTTCATTTTGCATATTAAATTTGACTGTTAAGACGGCAGATAATGTTTTTACAGCAAGTTGCGACTTCTCACTCAATTGTTGGTTTTCTCCAACCTCAAATTAATTAAACAGAAAGGGAATTCCCATAAAACCTTGCCGTACATACTACGCATGCGTCAAGACTGTCAAGCATGCCGAACATACTGCACATCAAAGATCAGCCTAGGGATTACGTACACAAATATTGGAGAGATAGATATATCCATCTTTTTTCACAAATGTAATTTTGACGTTAGAAAAAGAGGTCTGTAGTATCTATCTATCTCTCCTGGTACATAATACGGCCTCTCAATTATGCCAGAAACGGCAGCCATATGTGCGCGCCAAATTCAAATCACTGTCCAACTCGTGTCTGGTGTTTGCCCTGTCCTCTGACGTGCCGGAAACGGCAAGCATATGCGCGCGTGAAATTCAAATCACTGTCAAAAATAATTTTAAATATTTAATTAATAAAATTGAAATAAAATAATCTACAAAAATGTTTTAGAAATACAAATAAGTATAAAATTATACAAATGAGTACTTTCAGAGTACAGGATTTGGAAAGAGTACGGTTTGCGAAAAAAGAGTACAAAACTCAGTAAATGAGTACAGTTGGTCACCTTAATTATGGTGAAGAATTTTTTTGATACTTGAGAATAAATCACCTTATTTTTTTTCTTCTTATGATGCACATAAATATTAAACTACAATTTTATTACGATCGAATCGAAAATTTTCTTTTAAAATTATACGTACAATAATACTTGGGTTCACTTTTAGTTGTCCTACCATAAAATACATTTCAATCGTAAGTATTATACACAATTTTATTAATGTATCATTATAATTCGATGAATTATCATGACTGTTAGAATAAGTTTATTTAATTTCCATGATATACAATTTTTATGGTGCTAATTTTTATTATACATTTATTTGGTTCTGATTAATTCAATGTATGTTAGCGACATTGGATTGAACCCTCTGTATAGGGGCCATGTGGTGGTAGATAAGCTACGTCAGGACAGACGAGCGAAGGGAAGAGGGCGAAATGGGGTGCGCTTTGTGCAACAGAGTATCGCGAAGCTTCTCAAGCAACACACATATGTTCGATAAGCCGCTCGATCACTTGTAGCTATGATAAATAGAGTGTTTTCAAAATAATATTGACTTTTCTTTAAAGACTAAATAAATTAACAGCTAACATCAGGAGTGGGATTGTGCCCCATGTTCAGTGTTTAATAAACAATAAAAACAGTTAAATAGTTTATAGTGTTGTGACAATGGCGGAAGAAGGTCGTCCACATTGCGATAGCGAAGTGTCCGATGTCGATGGTGAGCCAAGTATGGAATCACCGAATCCCAAACGTCCGAAGATACAGTGGCAGGAGACACTAATTAATTTAATTGCCGCACAGCAACAACAACTCGCCGAATTAACCAGACAATCCAAAATGGCTACCCCAACGCCCAGTCTTGCAGGGACAGAAGGATCTAACACGCAGGTGCCAACTACCACGTCATTCAAATTGACAAGCTACGATCCAGATCAAAGTGCATACTCTATCGAAGAATGGCTAAATGACGCTACTAAACTCAAAAATGAACTAAACGTGAGTGATAATTTAATGATCGTGAAAGCTTGTGAAGCATTAAAAAACCGTGCCTACCGCTATTGCTGCGATTGGAGGCCCCTGTGTAGAAATTGGGAAAACTTTTGTATTGATTTGAGCATCGCGTTTCCCGACCAAGAAACACCAGGCGCACGCGCTTTCAAAGCCGCCACACTTCGAAGTCTGGACTGCCCTTCCTTAATTGATTACGGCAATGACAAGTTACGTAGCATAAACAGATTTTGTGATAAATTACCATGGGCTACGATTTTAAGCATGGTGGAATATGGTTTGAACAACGTAGAAGCTCGTTCCGCAGTGCAAATCCAAAAGCCCAATTGTGAGCGTGAACTACTAAAACTTTTTAGTGAATTCGACGCACGTCGTACTGCACCACTGAAACCTTCAAAACACGTGGATGTGGTGAGAACGTCAGGTACGTCCAGGTGGAGACCCGAACGGCACATATGGAAACACTCAGAGGTCCAGTATAAACCAATGAAGGCAACGTGTTTCAAATGTGGTCGTCAAGGACATCATCAGAACGTTTGCCGTCAACCTTCGAAGGAAATGTCGCTCATGGTTAGCGATAAAAGGGAGCATACGCATTCCACAGTCCCGTCTTGCAGTCACTGCAAAAAACCAGGACACCACGAAAGTACCTGTTGGTATAAACATGGCAAACCCAATAAAGCCCTTGTGTTAAAGAAATGACGCCGTCTGACTGCAACGCCCATAGCCACATTATTGTGTCGCGAAGAAGCGCCCTCGTTCTCGTACCTTATCGACAGTGGTGCTGACATATCAATCGCCAAACAGTCCGTGGTAAAAACACTAAACGCCGCTGTCAGAACAGATAAGAGTTCAAGTGTTTTTTCGGGCCTCGGAAACCGAGTTGTTCATACTATGGGTGTTTGTGAACTGTTAGTTATTTTACCCTCCGTGACATTAGAAATAAGTTTTACGATCGTACCCGACCATGTCATACCAGGCGATATAGACATTATTATCGGATGGGATGTTATAAAACGACCTAGTTTACGCGTTAACAAAACTGTTGATGGACTTGATTTACAATATAACCTTTTTAATTTAAGAAACGTGTTGACTATAAAAAGTGTTAGTGAGATAAAAATAACCCAGGCAGGACTGGACGCCAATTTAAAATCACAAGTTGAAAACTTATTAACTTTTTATAAAAATAAAACACCAGACCATATTACGACAGGAAAACTCACAATCAAGTTAAAAGATAATACCCCAGTGGCGTATCATCCCCGAAGACTGGCCTATCAAGAAAAAATTAAACTTAAAAAAATTATTGATGAACTTTTAAGCACGGGAATCATCCGTAAGAGTCGTTCTGAATATGCTAGCCCTATTGTGCTTGTGAAGAAGAAGAACGACGAAATAAGAATGTGTGTGGACTACCGTGATGTCAATAGAAGAGTTTTCAAAGATAGACATCCACTACCTTTAATTGAAGACCAAATCAATGCCCTCTGCCATGCAAAATATTTTAGCTCATTAGACATGAAATCAGGCTTTTATCAAATGGAGATTGATGAAGACTCCAAACATATCACAGCGTTTGTAACTCCAGATGGGCAATACGAGTTTAATCGAATGCCATTTGGATTCATTAATTCACCAGCGACATATCAACGCGCCATGGATGAAGCTTTAGGCGATTTAAAAGGCAAAAAGGCATTTGTTTATCCGGATGACGTTCTGATTCCATCAGCGACAATTCAGGAAGGATTAGAAAACTTAAATGAAGTCCTAAACGCATTATCGACAAGTGGTTTTACTCTGAATTATGAGAAATGCGCATTTTTCAAGTTGGAGATTGAATATCTCGGTATTGTGTTGCGTGAAGGAACAATACGACCCAGTACCCGAAAAGTTGATGCTTTAGCTCACTCAGCGCCTCCCATGGATGTTAAAAGTGTGCGTCAATTTATGGGACTTGCCGGTTATTTTCGTCGGTTCATAAAAGGATTTTCTCTGTTAACTGCTCCGATAACAGCTTTGCTAAAAAAGGATTCTGTGTTCGAATGGACGCAAGAGTGCGAAAATATTAGACAATTCCTTATAAGTAAATTAACGGATGCGCCTGTGCTACGAATGTACAATCCTGACTTAAGTTGTGAACTTCACACAGACGCAAGTTCGATAGGTATCGGGGCTGTTCTTCTTCAAAAAGAAAATGGTGTTTCTCGACCTGTCGCGTATTACAGCCGGCGGACTACCGATTACGAATCAAGATATCATTCGTACGATCTAGAGACGCTTGCAATTGTAGAAGCAGTAGAACATTTCCGCGTTTATTTGTACGGAGTGCATTTTACGGTATATACCGATTGCAATTCAGTTCGAGCAAGTGCTTTAAAGAAAAATTTACATCCTCGTGTGGCACGCTGGTGGGTAAAACTTCAAGATTATGATTTTTTATTGAATACCGACCCGGAAGTAAGATGTCCCATGTGGATTATTTAAGCAGAAACCCTGTCCAAGAAGAAAGTACATTAAAGGTATGTGCTCTAAAAACGTTATTTATCAACAAAATAACAAAGATTGAAACACTACGCGAGTTTCAAAAAAATGATTCCTTCTGCCGTGAACTATTGAATAACCCCAATTGTGACCCGAACTATACAGTTATAAATAATGTGGTTGTCACCAAAACAACGCCGTTTAAATACTTGGTGCCAAAAGCCGCGAGACTTCTAGCCATGCGACTATACCATGATGAGTCATCGCATATCGGTTGGGGCAAAGGTATTGCAAAAATGCGAGAAGACATTTATTGGCCAAAAATGGGACAATGCTTAAAGAAATACATCAAAAATTGCAGAGCATGTGTCTTAGGAAAATCACACACCGGTCGTAAGGCAGGAATGTGGCAACATGGCGAAAAGGCTGATGACATACTGCATACATGGCATATCGATTATGCCGGGCCGTTAGCAAAATCTAACGGCTGCACTCAAATTTTAGTGATCATTGACGCTTTTTCTAAATTCTGTCGATTTCAACCCATCCCCAAGAAAACTTCTGAAAACTCAATACACGCGTTATTCCAAGTTTTTGAAGAATTGGGAAGACCAAAACGTATTATCGCTGATCGCGCAGCCGCATTCACTTCAGTGACATTTAAAAACTTTCTTTACGAACAAAATGTCGAATTACATCATATCGCAACTGGAATGCCTCGAGGAAATGGCCAAGTTGAGCGTGTCATGCGAACGTTATTTAATTTATTGCGAGCAACGTTAACGGCAGAAAAAGAACATAAGTGGACATCTGTGTTACCCGCGATAGAAGACAATTTAAATTCGACAGTTCATTCTGTGACTGGTTACGCACCGAAAGTGCTACATTTGGGAAGTAATTCGAGACTTGCCGCTACTCATCTGTTTTTAGAAGACACACCACCTAATGACAACTTTGTCGACCCCGACAAGGCCGTTGCCGAAGCCCGGCTTAAAATAAGTCATAACGCCTCTAGACGAGCTGCAAAGTTCAACGCCACGCGTTATCGCAGCACTTTGTTTAGGGTAGGCGACCTCGTCGCAACCGAAGATTCCCAGCTGGCTGGCGGAGGGAAGCTGAAACCTAAGTATCAAGGGCCTTATACCGTTCGAACTATATTACCTAATGAAAGATACGTTCTTCAAAAGCATGGACGGCGAACGACAGTGGCTGCCCATGAGCAATTGAGGCGCTAGCCTACAACAGAATAATAACTAAATGTAAGTAGAAATGATATTTCCTTTCCAATGATCTAAATAAAAAAAAAAAAATAATAATAAAAAAAAGAATTATAATAATAATAATGAGTTACGGCTAGTGGCAGCCCCACTATGCTAAAGGAGTGGCATCCCCACTCGAAATAAAGAAAAAAAAAAAAGAAAAAAAAAATTATACTTAATAATAATAATGAGTTACGGCTAGTGGCAGCCCCACTATGCTAAAGGAGTGGCATCCCCACTCGAAATAAAGAAAAAGAAAAAAAAAGAAAAAAAAAATTATACTTAATAATAATAATGAGTTACGGCTAGTGGCAGCTCCACTATGCTAAAGGAGTGGCATCCCCACTCGAAAAAAAAAAAATAATAATAATAATAATAATAATAATAATAATAATGAGTTACGGCTAGTGGCAGCCCCACTATGCTAAAGGAGTGGCATCCCCACTCGAAAACAAAAAAAAAATTTAGGTGATTAGAGTAAGTTGTAAAAACAAAAATACTGCCGCCGAATATTGTAATTACAGATATGGAAAACACAACGAACTTGAGGTGCGAGGACGCTCCTTTACAGGATGGCCGTGTTAGCGACATTGGATTGAACCCTCTATATAGGGGCCATGTGGTGGTAGATAAGCTACGTCAGGACAGACGAGCGAAGGGAAGAGGGCGAAATGGGGTGCGCTTTGTGCAACAGAGTATCGCGAAGCTTCTCAAGCAACACACATATGTTCGATAAGCCACTCGATCACTAGCTATGATAAATAGAGTGTTTTCAAAATAATATTGACTTTTCTTTAAAGACTAAATAAATTAACAGCTAACATGTATGTATTAAAAACACTAACGGCGTGCCATAGATTCTCCTGCAAAGATATTGTGTTTTGAAAATAAGCTTCTACCAACGATTGAAGAGGTGTCCGCTCACGTAGCTGACATTTTCAAGGTTAACGCAATTTTAGTAATGTGTAACCTTGTATCTCACTCCTACATACATACTCATGATGGTGCTAAAGGACAAGATGGGCATATACTACATCAATTCTTTCCCAATGTACCTCCCGGATTTAAACTTGTAGATAATCCCACAAGTCTTATATATTTATCTATCAACACTCACGTCATCGATTACATTTCGTTTAAAGTAGTTGATTAAGGCGGTGATTTTGTTAGTTTCCGTGGAGGGCGTTATACAGTAAGGCTTCACATACAAAAACTATAACATGGTTGTGCGATATAACTGTGCCCAAAGATATTCAAACAAGACAACCACTATAAAACGATTACCACGCTCTCAGACATTATTTCCCGTACATTAATTAAGCGAATATCAACCTCCAATTAACACTTCCTGAAAATCCTTTGGATTGCGGTTGAAAAAGACGAAACGTTAAAATGGTTGTAGAAATGCTTTATGTCACCGAGAAAGAGGTCTTCGACAACGCTATTGTTAACGCAGATAAACATATTCATCAGCCATATGCAAATTTAACTTTCAAAAATAACGATACCATTACGTATTCCCAAAGAAAATGAAGACGTTTACACCTTACCTTGCAACAGTTTCGTATACATAGAAGGAAGTTTGTTGAAAAAAGAAGGAACTGTACCTACGAGTACTATTATATAAATAAATTATATAATATATTATATAAATCTTAAAATGAAAATGAATGTACACGTCTTGTTAATAGTGGATGGTTGCCTGTTAATGTAGGCGCTGTATAGGAAGTTACCCTTTATACCGGAAAACTAATTGTTACAAACGGTTACTTCAACGTTTGTATTCCTCTTCGTAAGATTTTAGGATTTGGAGGTTAATATCGAAAAATAATAATTAACATACGACAAGAATTAATTCCAGTTCGCAGTAGCACTGACAATAATACTAATAGTATGATAATTTGAATTTAGATTTTGATATTTCCAGATGTGCTGTTTTGTATGAAATGTATATTAACTTTTAGTAATCGTACTACGGAAATGTGAGTGAACTCTTATTTAAAACAGATCTTGAACCGTGGTTATAAAAATGTTCTACTATTAAAATATTAGCTATCCTTACTCTCATAAATGCATTGTATTTTTTATTTAAATCAATAAAACATAATAAAAAATTGGTTTTTATTCCTTTAAACAAGACTATATATTTTACACATGTATTTAAATTTCAGCTGATTTTCCCACAAATCCTTTGAGACGGGTCAATGGTTGACCCACTTGTTATTTTACCATTTATATCCTCGCTCTCTGTATCTGTGAAAGCTTCTGCGTGTCTGCAATCGAAGAAATATAACGAAGTCATACAAATCGGTTAACAGACGTGGTCCCCATTTTGTATTCACCTTTTTAAAGCGTTGCACGGGATATGTTTGATTCAGTTCCAATGATTTCAGGGAACCTTTTTTTTCATAACCCACCCGCACACTATTAAACTTTTCAATAAAGGTTTCCATGTTCTACTTACTTAAACGCAACCAACTGCTAAACATCTACCGCTCATTCGCTCGTTCGCATAACTTATGTAAAATCCCCTTATACTAAACAGGTGTCTGTGGAGGGGGCTGTGCAATAAGAATACGCTACACGTTTTCGTCATCTCAGTTGATGTGGAAAAACTAATCATGATCAGTGTATCGACGTTAGTGATTTTAACATATTTGTATAACGATATTACGGTTGGTGACCAAGCCTATGTTTGTAAAAATTCTACTAGAGATGTTGATGTGCCCTGTGTATGGATGAAAAATTGGGAATCCTTCATTTTTAAAAATGTTAATAGAACAAATGCCTTTACTATAGAAAACGTGCAGAACCTTCACTCTGTAAAGTTAATGTTTGTTGAAATAGATGGACAATCACGAAAACACATCGAAAGCCGATGGATACATCTTCGTTGAGATCAAAACAGAGAAGACATTGTTACAACGGGTAACATGACAGATTGTTTCCAATTTCTACAAATTGTTAGCACTATTAATGTAATCCTATTATTCAATATTTTCTTGTAGCACTTACATACTTTATTTACATCAAAATAAAGAATCGTTAACTTTAACGGCGTTTCCATTAAATTCTAACATCTCAAGTGGTAAATAAGTATTATGCTTCTGATTTCTCTGTAAAAGTTCTTCCTACTAATAAAGGTACATCTTGCAATGAATTGGGTACTACATTAACATACGTACTACATCAAATTATAGAATTACCGCAACCCTTAATTGACGCCGTTTTAGTTTTATCTACTTTAAATTAGCGCATGAACCGCCAGTGTCAATATACATTTTAATTGGAGCTATATTAATTAAGCCTTCTTTAAAATATTGTAGAATTCTTAACAGGTTATTCACTCTTCTATTTAGCAAGACAACAATCTTCGCGGTGCCATTTTTTTTGGAAAACCCACAAGTTTACTCATTTATTTTGCAATCATAAGACTTATGGTCTATTTTTCTCACTTAAAACAGTTCATCTCCTTTGATTTTTTGGTAGCGAACATATGATTCAGGACTTTTTCTTAGGGCGCATCATTTCGTCCTTAGTGCATTGTTGATGGAAAAGCTCTTTGAAGTTTATCCTTCCACTAGGACCAAAAAATAATTTATAGTTTTAAGTCTATTATACCATGTCCCAGCCAAACCCATCAACTGTGACAAAGCATGATAAATTGTAGCTTATTCAGAGCAATTAAACACACTCCTCAATTCTATAGTACCAAACCACGATGTCTTGCTTACCGCCTTCCAGATGCAGATGTTCTTGGCTCAATAATGCTTGAAAAACACCTCGCACTACATTAGCAAGCTGTTCAATTGCAGTTGAGATTTCACAACATCTACTCTCCGTATCGCTAACAGAAGTTAATTTTGCGGACGAATTAGGTTTAAAAATGAATTATTCCTTGATTAATTGAATAGATTCGACCATTTCTTAATGAAAATCCATATCACCATAACAACAAGACTTAAGATTTTCACAATTTTATTTAAACAAGTAACAATTGTTTCGCCAAACATTGGCTTCCTCAGACTTGAGGACTTACTACTAATGTTACGATATAAAGAAGACGTTTATATATTACTGGAGGTCGTCAGTTCAGAACAAGTTTAGAAGTGGGGAATTATTACATTATGTTCCATCATTTAATGAATTGCCTAATTTTTTGTATTTATTTATTTCTAAATTTTTTAATAAGGTTAGTTTGTATCCCTTATTTTTTAAATGTAATATGTCGAAACTATTATTAAAATTGTGTCCTTCTTCATTACTGTGATTTGCGTAGGTGGATTTGTGTCGTTTTTGTTGTAACTGTTTTTGTGTTCTAATAGACGTTCCTTTAAACTCCAACCGATCTGTTCAACAAACTTTTTGGCAAGATCCACAAGTTAACGTATAAACTCCAGATTGATATTCTTTATTTAATATATTATTATAATTTAAATGAGTTTGTGTAAGGAAAAAATCATTTTATAAGGAATATTCAGTCCACTTCTTTGTAAATATTTGACCAATTTACTAGTTAGAGATCCTAAATACGTTATGCAATTGTATTTGCAGTCGCTGTTTAATAAAATTGAAGGATAAACTAATTTTGAGGCTATTTTTTGATGTTTTTTATAGATTAAATTTTCTATTAACTTAGCGTTATAGACATTATTGTAAGCTATCTGCTTTATGATGTTTAATTCTTCAAAGTAATTATTTTTGGACATAGGGACCCTTAGGAGTCTATGTATCGTACTACTTATTATATATACTTCCCATCTACCGTATGGTGTAGGGATTTTCATTTTAGAGTTTTATGTATTAGGAATATACAAATGAACTCCACATTTTTTGTCACTTGTCATTTCTTTTGCTTCGGACCACGTTTTTCCTTTTCTACTTAATATTTTTCCTATTGTCTTATCCCATGTTTCATGCTGTCGACCCCTTTTTCTTGTTCCTAACACTTTTGCTTGCCATATTCTTTTAACTGTTCTGTCATTCTTCATCCTATGTAGATGTCCCCACCAGCTGAGTTGTCTCTTTTCTATGAAGTCAGTCAGTCGGTTTATTTCCAGTTCTTCTCTTATTTGGCTACTACGGATTCGGTCTTTCAGCGTAATACCTTTTACTCTTCTTAGGTATTTCATTTCCATTGCTTCTAGTCTTCTTTTCATTTTATTTGTTAATACCCAAGTTTCGCAGCCATATGTCAGTACAGGTCTATAAATTACCTTATGTATCTTTATTTTGGTACTCTGGGATATTTCTTTCTTATTGATGAAGGTCTTGTTTATTGAGTAATATAATTTATTGCTTTTTTCTATTCTTTCTGTTATATCGATTTCTTGTTTTCCCACGATTGATGGCGGGCGACGAGGTGGTAGATAAATGTGCGAAGTGTTTAGAGGAGTTTGATGGTGATACAATCATAGGGTGTGAAGGATTATGTAAAGGATGGTATCATTTAGACTGTGGGGAGATGAATGTAAAGCAGTATAATGTTATTAAAAAATGTAGAGGTGTAAAATGGTTCTGTACAGGCTGCTACAATAAGAGTGAGGTTATAACAGAAAATATTGGAGCGAAAATATTGAAGGAGGTTCTCAAAACACAAGAAGAAATTGAAAGTCTGTCAAAGACCAGGGAAGAATCAAATAAAAAAAATTATGGTAACCCTAAGAGTTATGCTAGTGGAGTTAAATTAATGCAAAATGAACGTAAACATCCTCAAGAGTGTACATTAATATTGGAATCAAAAACTGGAACGAGTAATCCAAAAGAATTACAGGGAAAAGTTGTAGAGTTAATAAAGCCTGAAGAATTAAAAGTAGGTGTAAATAAATTAAGGACAATTAGTAAAGGACGAGTTGCAATAACATGTGATAACAAGTTTGATAGAAGCAAATTGAAAAGTGAAATGGAAATAAAATTAGGGGAGAAATATAAAATCACGGAAACCAAAATACAAAATCCACATATGAAAATAGTAGGGCTGAGTGAAAAGGTAGAAGAAGATAAATTAATAAAACAGATAATAAATCAAAATGGACTTGAAAATAATGAAGATAAAATAAAGATTTCCATTAAAGCTAATTATAATACAAAAAACAGCTATTCGGTTATCATAGCAACAAATACCTATACATTCCAGGAGATCATGAAAAGGGAAACTCTAAAAATAGGGTGGTCTCAGTGTAAGGTATATGAACATTACAATATAATGCGATGCTTTAAATGTAATGGATATAATCACAAGATGAGCCATTGTACAAATAAACCAAGTTGTGGTAAATGTGGAGTTGAAAATCATGATACCAAAGAATGTGATGCCAAAAATAATTGCTGCATTAACTGTCTAACAGCAAATAAGAAATTAAATTTAAAATTGGATGTACATCACACAGTATATGACAGAAACTGCAAAGTGTATCAAAAAAAGATAGAGCAATACAAAAGAAGAACTGAATATGAAGAGCCGGAATAGCAACTACAGCAAGTTACGGAGAGAATATATGTACAAAATGCGCAGAGTCTAATAGCTAACTTCGACGAACTATCAAATTTTATAATCAGTTATAAACCAGTATGCATGTGTCTAACTGAAACTCTCTTAACTCAAAACATTGAGGACTCTGAAATCTATATAAGAGGGTATAATATTTGCAGAGTGGACTCGACATCTCGTTCAACTGGAGGTGTACTGGTATATGTGAGGAATGACATAAAGTTTAGTGTGTTGGGTAGTTGGACCTTACAAATGAACTATTGGCTAGTGATAATAGAAGTAAGAATAAACAAAAGTGCAATTATATTAGGTTGTCTATATCGTTCCCCAAGTGCATCTTGTGCAACTTTTCTGGAGTTCGGAGGAGTGGTTTGAAGAATTTACTGAGGGTGCAAAACATCCGCTAATTTTAGTTGGGGACTTTAATATAAATTATAACTTAGAAGAAACTTATTCCAGAAAACTAAATACAATAGTACAGAATAATGGATGTAAACAATTAGTCAAAAACTATACACATATCTCGCCAAATGGAAGCCAAACTATAATAGATTTAGTTATAAGTAATTATAAGTCTTGTATAAATGTTAAAACCTTGGAAAAACCAAATTTTAATAATCATTTATTAATTAGTATTGAACTAGAGTCAAATAAAAAAGTAGGGGATAGTTTAAAAACCATACGTAGAAAAATGACTAATTCAAATCTAAATCAATTTAGACAGTTAGTTAGTAACCTGCAATTTAATTTTAGAGTAAGTAATTTAGATATTAAACTTCAAATGTTCTGTGATAATATTACTAAGCAAATTAATGACGTAATGCCAAAGAGGACAATAAAGATTAAAGACAGTAAAAAACCTTGGATAGGTGAAGAGCAATTAAAAGCGATTAAAGAAAGGGATGAACAATTTAGGAGATTTCTTTATACTAGAGACAAAGAAGACTGGGAAAAGTACAAATTATATAGAAATAAAACAGTTACAGTATTAAGAAATGGGAAAATAAAGTATTATAATGAAACCATAGATAATAATAGGAGTGATTCTAGAAAGATGTGGAAAACACTAAAGGCAATAGTTAGTGGAAATGCCCAAGAAGAATACAATGAAATTCAATTAAATGGAGAATCAGTAACAGATAAGAATATAATAGTGGAGAAATTTAACCAATACTTCATAGAAAGCATTGAAGACATAGTCAATAGTATCCCCAACAGTTCACAACACATGGGAGTGGTCCCAAGTGCTGTGGAACCAACAAACTCACAGTTCGAATGTTTTAAATTGCTGGAATTAACAGAATTAAGGGAGATTGTATTTTCCCTACCAAATAAAAGCAGTCCAGATGATATTTCAATGGAAGTTATAAAGTTAGTCATTGAGGAAATTGGGCTTATATTATTAAATATAATAAATAGCTCGTTAGAAACTGGAAGGGTGCCGCAAAAACTTAAATTATCAACAATAGTACCGATAAGAAAAGTAAGAAACACAAAAAAATATAGAAGAATTTAGACCCATTAATATGCTAACAGCGCTAAGTAAGATACTCGAAAAAGTAGTGTACAATCAGCTTACCAAATACGTTGAAAAATCAAACATACTCACTGAATATCAGTCTGGGTTTCGAACAGGTTACAGTTGTGAAACTGCATTCCAATACGTCTTAAACGATTGGCAAAAAAGAAACCGTAGATAGAGTTATACTAATAAAAAAACTAGAAAATTATGGTATAAAGGGAATGGTGTTAAAATGGTTTGAAAGCTACCTAACAGATAGGAGACAAAATGTTAAGTGTGGAGAATTTATATCCAAAAGTAGATACATAAACTATGGAGTCCCACAAGGTAGCATCCTAGGACCGCTACTGTTTATATTATATATTAATGACATGGTACAAATATTGAAAACGAGCAAAATACACTTATTTGCGGATGACACTATTATATATAATGAAAGTAATAATATAGTAGAACTACAAGAATCACTGAATGAAGAAATGAAGAGCATAAATCATTGGCTCCATAGCAATAAACTAAAGCTAAATTTGAATAAAACTAAAGCAATGATTCTAGGTCCAAATAAAAACAAATTTGAAAATGAAATTCTAATTCAAGTGGAAAATGTTAATTTAGAAATAGTTGAAATGATAAAATACTTGGGAATAGTGGTTGATAATAAATTAAAATTCCAAGAACATATTAAGTATATATCTAACAAAATATCAAAAAAACTGGGGATCTTGAAGAGATGCAGTACTTATCGCAGTGGGCAAAGATTACGGTCTATAATACTATTATTTTACCACTTTTTACTTTGCTGGAACAGTACTATATCTAGGCAATAAAACAGATGTTAATAGATTACAAAAACTACAAAATAGGGCAATGAGAACTATTCTCAAATATGATAGGTATAGTAATGTTAATCATATGTTGACTGAATTGGGATGGTTAAATATTAATGAACATATAGAATTTTTATCATTAATATTTATACATAAAATAAAGATGAAATTAATGCCTAAGTACTTCGACAATGTCTTAACCTCGTTTCAGCAAATACATGATTATAATACTAGAAGAAAAGAAAATTTTGTATTATATCAAACTAATCAGAAAAAAACACAAAATTCTATTTTTTTTAAAGCAGTGAGTAAGTACAATAGTTTGGATGAGGGTTTAAAGAAAACGAACTTGAAAATATTTAAAAGAGAATTAAAATTGAAATACATTAATAGTAGAAATTATTAATTAAGTATAACTTTCACTTATTTTTCCTTGTATTTTTGTATTTGTATTTCGATTTTTGTTATTTTTTAACACACATAATATTATATTGCATATATTAATTTTTTTTTCTTTTCCTTGTATTTTTATATTCTTATATTTGTATTTTAATTTTGTTATTTTTTATTTGTAATTTTGACTCTTAGGTAGTTAAGTAATAATGGATTAGTACATACATTATATATCGCATATATTTTTTTTTTTTCTCCTTGTATTTTATATTTTTATATTTGTATCTCTATTTTTCTGTTATTTTTTATTGTATAGCATTCTTTGCTAAATAAATCTATTATTATTATTATTATTATTATTTCGTCTATTGTTACACCTAAATAATTGAACTGTTGCACCTGCTCAACCAATATTCCATCAAGTTCTATTTGTATTTGCTGTTTTTCATTACCTACTACCATTACTTTGGTTTTGTCCACATTTATTTTCATGCCAAATTCTTGTAGTGTTTCATTCCAAATTTTCATGTTAGTTTGTAAGCCACTTTCACTTCCAGCCATAATTACAACATCATCAGCAAAAGCACATTCGGAAATGAACACTGGTTGTAGATGTCTATAACCCATATGTAACTTTTTAATTCCGTTTTGACATTTTTTCATTATATCATCCATGAATATTGTGAAAAGTACTGGACTCATAACTCCTCCTTGTCTTAATCCTTCTGTTGTTATAAATTCTTCTGATTGGCTATTATGACTTATTACGTAGTTTCTATTGTGTTTATATAAGCTTTCTATTGCTTTTCTTAATTTTGGATCTACTCCTCTATTTTTCCAAGCTTTTCCATATTCTCCCTCGTGGTACTTTGTCGAACGCTTTCTCTAAATCAATAAATGCCAAAAATGCTTTCTTATTTACTTCTTGTAATTTGGCCGTTATTTGTTTAAGCGTAAATATATGATCTTGTACGCTACGCCCTTTACGAAATCCACACTGTGCTTCTGATAATGTCGGTTCTACAATTTTTCTTAATTTGTTTTCCAGGATTTGTTCGTAAATTTTTAGTGGTACACTTAGCAGTGTTATTCCTCTGTAGTTATTACATTGCTTGCTGTCCCCTTTTTTATATATTGGTATTATTTGGCCTATTTCCCAGTCTTTCGGTATTTTTTCTTCTTGCCAGATCTTGTTGTACAACATCAGTAACATTTCTTTACCATCTTCTCCCATTTTCTTAATCATTTCCGCTGTTATTTTGTCGTGTCCTGGTGCTTTACCGTTCTTCAATTTTCTAATAGCTTCATTCATCTCTTCTTCTGTTATATTTATTTCCTGTTCATTCATTTGATTCTTCCTCATTTCTGTCTGTTCGTTTGCATTGTCATCTTGATTTCCTATATTGTCGATTTCTTGTCCACCTAATAGTTCTTGAAAGTGTTCTTTCCATCTTCGCAGTATATCATTTGTGCTGGTAAGTATTGTTCCTGTACTACTTTTTATTGTCTGTGTTGCTTTCGTTTTGTTATTTCTCAGCTTTTTTAACACATTGTAAAAGAGTTTCTGATTTTCTTTACTGCTAGTTTCTAATTTTTCACCAAATTATTTCCATGATTTTTCTTTCGCTTCATTTATCAATTGTTTCACCTTTATTCTTTGGAGTTTATATTCTTCATATTTATTTTGTGTTTTATTTGTTAAATATTTCTGCCATAATTGTTTTTTCAGTTTCACTTCTTCTCTTATTGTTTCATTCCACCATGCTGTTCTTTTATTACTTTTACCTATTATATTGGTTCCACAAGCTTCTTTCGTCGCATTTATTATTAATGCCTTTACATTTTCCCACATCTCTTCTGCTGTCATTTTATTCCATTGCCATTTTATATGTTGTATTTTATTTCTTACTATTATTTCATATTTCCTGGTTACTTTTTCATCTTGTAGTCTGTATGTTTTTATAACTTCTTTTTTATTTATTCTTTCTGTATTTCTTTCTTCTTGGACTGTATTTATTGTTTTTATTTTACCCAGGAGTAAAAAATGATCACTGTAGATTTCGGCACCTCTTCTCACTCTAACGTCCTTCACTGCTTTTCTATCTTCTTTTTCAACTAATATGTAGTGTATTATTGATCTTTCTTCTCTACTTGGCACTACTCTGGTATACTTGTGTATGTCTTTATGCTTATAGAATGTATTAGTTACTATAAGATTATTTACTGTACAGTAGTCGATTAGTCTGTCACCGTTGTTATTTCTCTCTACTTCTCTATATTTTCCTATTACTGATTCCCCTATGTTTTTTCGTATACCCACTCTACTGTTGAAGTCTCCAGCCACAATAATTTTCCCTTTACTTATTTCTGTAACTAATGAAAGATCGTTCCAGAATTTATCTTTCATTTCTTTTGTCTCATTTTCGTTTGGTCCATAAACAGCTATCAGCGTGATCATTTCAGTGTTAATCATCAATTCTAGCGTTAGTATTCTTTCTGTCCATCCCTTCCAATTTATGATATTTCTTATATGTTTCCTGTTTATTATACATCCTACCCCCTCTGCTGCTCTACTATTTTCGGATACCCCAGTATATATTAGTAAATGGCCCTCACTTAATTCCATTTCCCCTTGTCCTCTTTTCTTTGTTTCCGCTATTACCAATACGTCTATTCCTATATTGTTTATTTCATAGATGATTTCATTTTCTTTTCCATTTAAGCTCCTAATATTCCATACCCCTAGTTTCCATATATTGTCATCTTTTTTCTTTTTTCCTGTATCTAATTTCCAAAGTCTCGTGAGCTCCTTTTCGTTCCTTTTCGTCATCTGTTTTCCGTTCAGCTTATTTAACAAGGTTAGTTTTTTGATTCTTCTTGTGAAGTTGCTTTTTTTAAATCTTGAGATTCGTTGCACCACGTACATTTTTCATTATCGATTATTAAGTATTTGTAACCAATTTTCGTTTTTCTTCCGTTTTTCCGAACGGTTCTCTCTCTGAAGGTGAGATCGCTGGAGATGTAGACTTTTCTATCTTTAATATTGTTTAGGATGGACTTAGCTTTCATTATGTTAATTTTTTGTTCTAGCGTTTCTAGGGTTGCCATACATAAGTTGTTGTTGATTTTTTTGGCCATTGTAAGTTTCACATGTAGTTTTAAATGCGTTTTTAAAAATTCTTCAACCTTTATTTTGATATTCTTTTCGTTGATTATTTGTAGATTTAGTCCAGCCACAATGATATTATTCTTTTTTTTTTGCTTTCTCTTCATTTTCTAATCTCCATTCAATGTTTTCTAGCGCTTTAATTTTATTTCCCATGGTTGCAATTTCTGCTTTTAAATTGTGATTTTCTTGTCTCAGAGCTTTTAGTTCGTTCCTGTACTCGGTGTTTTCTTTCCTTAATTCTTTTATGTCCCCCATCACTTCTAACAGCATTTTATGCAATTCTTCCATTTCCGTTGGAATCCTACTCTTCTTCTTGCTTCTCTTGATGGGCGATTCTTCCTCACTTCTTTTCCTCTTTGTATCGTCTGTAGAGTATCCGTCCGCACTTGTATAGCTCATTCATACAGTTTTTAAAAATACAATAGGTAATTAGGTCAATTGTCTATATTTTCGCCGTGTCGTTATTTGCACAAAACTCACGTGTTACTCGGGTCAATAACTCGCGGAAACTACACGTGGCTATTTACTGTGTCTCAACTGGTTTTGTTTAACAATAAGATTATGTATTCATTTAATTAATTTTATCAAATAACTTCGGTTTTATCGGAACTGTTTTAATTGTCACTTTGGCTTTGAATTTTGTAATTTGTCGATAGTGTATGTTTTACTCGTGTTGATCCAAATTTGGATTTTCAATACGGAGCTACTTCACACACGTCTATACCGTACCACAGTCACGCTCGAACTCGGAGGAGTCTGAGCTGGTTTAGATCTGCCATGGTGACGCATTCCACATTTTGGTTACAAGTCGAAGTCCACCCCTGCCGCCCCGGTACACTGTTGATCGATCCCCTTATTGCCACCCCGACAGTCCGGAAAGCCGAATCTCCCACAAATTTGGTACTGGTTACCAGCTGAACTGTGAGTTGCCCCCGCTGCCGATTTCCACTGGTTGGAAGGTGTGAGTCCACCCCCGTCCGCCGGCCGCCCTCGACAGGTCAGGATTTGGTCAATCCGTCGCCCGACGAGTCCAAGGGTAATTGGTCCACGTTCCCCACCGCTTTTGGGGACATCACCGCCGTACCTGTTCGCCTACCACCCAGTGTCACCCCTACGTCTACGATAATTTGGAGTTACCTATTGCCGTCCCCGACGCCCCGAGTAAGCCGTGCCAATTTCCCGCACACCACGCCACTGGTCGCGTGAGACCGTCATCCCCGAGATTTGTCCAGAACCGCAACCGCCCCATAGGCGATACCATGTCCGACAACCCCGAACCAGATGCCGCCGAAGGCGGCGACACACAAAACCAAGGTGCTTTATAACCGCTGACCGATATTTGGGTCGTAATTTGTGTTCTCTGTTACTATTTGAAATTTATGGTTTTAATATTTACAGAAAACAAACCGTTTCATAAACTATGTGCCAAAGATATCCGATAAAATCTGCAGTAGGTTAAAAAAACTAAACTTGTCTCCCATATCCGCCAATAAAAACAATTTGGGAATAATACTACTGAATAATAAACAAAGAACAAATATTTTAGATAAAAATGGTCTGTATCGATCAATTGTAAAAACTGCGATGCCTTCTATATTGGCCAAACAGTTAGAGCTCTTAAAAAACGCATTGAAGAACACGAAATATCTATAAAGAATAGTAAAAAATGTACAGGGATAGCAGACCATTGTATAAATTTTGACCATTCAGTAGATTCCCAAAATGTAAAACTTCTACATTTTCAAAATAAAGGTAAACGTCTTAATTTCCTTGAAACAGCAGAAATAAATATGGCTCTATTAAAGGGTCTGCCCATCACAAATGATCAAACAGAATTTGGAAATTCCCCCCTTTTAAAATTACAAGGTTCTTATAAATTTTCTTACCTGAAATATGTACCTTAGTCGATAAATATCTACTCTTTGAAAATGGTGTAAAACCCGAAACAATTGTAAGAGAAATCATTAAATATATTGAGAAACAGTACCAAGTGTTTTTCTATCGTTTTGACTTAACTTATTACTGCACAGCACTTATCCCAATATGTAGTGCACAGCACCTATGGACGGTTAATGTCGAAATTCATATGTATTCTTTCATTTCGATTGACCTAACAATCATACAATAATACGAGTAAATCAACATTACCTTTACTGTCTATTATGTACAGTGTACAGCACATCTTATTCTTTCAAAGAAACTCACCCCTGAATATCACAACGATTTTTGCACACCGCATTTACCATTCCATTGCTTCAAATATGTAGTTATTACTTAAGTATTTCCGCAGAAGTTATTAATATTTAGCATTTAACTGCTTATATATTATTTGATTTACATATTTATTTGTTTTTATGTTTAGCATGAAAGCTACAACGAATATTAGTGCATATTTAATTTTGTCATGTCGTTTTTTTTTTATAAACGTCAAACTAAACGTCAATATTGGAGGGTTTCAGTTTAGATGTCCAAGTAATAACTTAGGCAATCCATAATATCCCAGATGTTCAACTTTTTTGTTAAAACCTGTACCTACCTGTTACAAATTCTAATTAATCGATATCACCCTGCGCGTCGAAAGTATACGCAAGGAGCCTTTTGGTCCTTGGACGTTTTAATTGTCGGCAAATTCCAGATTATCCTATCTTCGGAAGAGATAAATCTGTACGATATGACTTTTAACCAAAAACGCGTTAAGCTGTTATGAAAACAATTACACACCTCTCCGGGAAATTTTGTGATCGTTTCTAAGTAATTGTACGACTTTTACCCCCACCTTTCCGATTCGATTCAAATCATATAATATGTATGTAGCTTAGACTATGAAAGAGATGGGATGTATAATCGTCGACTGTAAATTGTTATGCAATCAGCGCTCAGTGTCGCAACATATAATGCTAAAAGGGAGTTAGTTTTGTTACCATTATTCGTACAATTATAATTCCATACAGAGTATCAATTGTTTATTTGATAAAATAAATAATTATTAAGAACTGTTGTTTTGCGTCATAGGTTACTAAGAAAAATATTATTTATTTTCTGTCAAGTATACATGTTCAATGAAATTAAATGCAAGGAATTATTTCATTAACGTTAATTAACATGATATGGCGGAACTAAACTTTAAGAAGAATTTTTTTATATTAATTAATTTTATTTCTTAGATTTTTATAACTAAAAGAGACGCCACCTATGGTAATATTGTGGTAAATACATGCTTCTTACAACTTTGAAAGTATTTTTTGTTTCTTACACTATCGGTAAAGAATTCCAACAAAAAAAATATTTGAAAAACAAGACTAACTAGAAACAACAGAAACAACTACTCCGAGGGCTAATACCCCTACCGGCATTGAATTACACTATTGAATCTGAAGGTACATACATGTTAGACGTAGATAAAATAATCTAAAAAGACAGGTAAATTCTTGTTACGTCTAAATAATTAAGGATTACTAATCCCACACTTGGAACGCGTCCTATACAATAGGTACAACGAACCACAAGCCAATTCTGCGACCGGTTTCGACCTATTGGGTCTCTTCAGGCAGAAGCAGGCAAAACACAAACTGTAAAGTTCACTTGAAAAACAAGACTAACTAGAAACAACAGAAACAACTCCTCCGAGGGCTAATACCCCTACCGGCATTGAATTACACTATTGAATCTGAAGGTACATACATGTTAGACGTAGATAAAATAATCTAAAAAGACAGGTAAATTCCTGTTACGTCTAAATAATTAAGGATTACTAATCCCACACTTGGAACGCGTCCTATACAATAGGTACAACGAATCACAAGCCAATTCTGCGACCGGTTTCGACCTATTGGGTCTCTTCAGGCAGAAGCAGGCAAAACACAAAATCTTACATATATATTCTAACTTTAGAATATTGACGTTTATCAAAAAACGTTTATAAAGGTACAAAATGAGAAAATAATTTATAAATAATCGTACATTAATATTCATAATACTTTTGCGGAAATAATTGATTAATAACTACATATTTGAAGGAACACAATTTTAAATGCGTTGTATGAAGATATTTGTGGCGTAGCTACTATAAGGCAAGGCGATGCGATACACCGGGGCCCAACGCGCTTAGGGGGCCCTCCGTTCCGGAAAAAAAATGTTTAACAAGTGAATAAATACAAATCAACTAACAATAAGTTAAGAATGCACATAGGTTCATCTTTTTAATTTGAAATTGCTAGAAAATACAAAGTTCTTTGTTCGAAGCTGAAAAAGGCTATAAAGCGTAAACAATAAAACAGCTGCACATTACTTTCAGTTTATGGAAGTCTCGGTGGTAGTGAACAATGGATTGTTGTAATATTGTAGGGTGGTGGCCTTCGCAACCTAAAATTCCTTCTTTGAAGGAAAAGGAACCGATGACAATTTTGTTACTTTTACTACAAACTTCTTTAACAGAGTCGGTCGCCTGAATGGGTCAAGTGGATTCGAAAGAAATACGCTTGTCTGAGAAATAAAATAAGTTGAACCTTAAATTGAAAACAAAAACACCTAATATACTTATTACTTGAGACCCATAGTTAATTTTCAAGAAATTTAAAAGCAACTTTGATGAATAATTGTCAATTATTTCCTCGTATATGTATACAAGAAATTGAACAGTCTCATCAAATTTTACACCAGAAAAATATTTATTCCTTTAATTAATATTCTTTACTTAAATTTCATTTATTCTTAATTTACGCCATAGCTAGATATACTTTTGTTCACGACTTCCTACAATTTTATGGTTTTAATTCTCTTTTACAAAATTGACGCTGTTCTTACAGATATCCGAAGACGTCTGTTTTAGAATACTCGAAGCGGATATTAAAAAATAAAAAGAATTTTCCAACATTGTAAACATTTAGAAGTAAAATCATTTGTTTTTATAATATTTTGTATAAGTACACACATTTTTAATCAATTAGTTTGATTTGGAGCTGTTAAAATAGTATACAGGAAAATCCAAATAAATCAAATTCAAAATACTTAAAGTATTCAAACAGTCCACAACTATTAACTATGTATTCAGGAACGTCTCTAGCTGTGCAGGGGCCCCTGCGCATATTGAGTTTGGGGCCCTTTTAGAAAACCAGAAAAGAATGAGAGAAAATATAAAAACAAGCAACCTAACTTAACCTTACTTAAAAATGACCATAAAGATTTTACAACCACTCTAAACAATGTTGGGATCCTCGGTATTTAAAAAAAATGCGAAAAATCTTTTTTCCTTAAAAGCTTAAACCAATAATCACTTTTTTTGTTTGATTGGGGCCCCAAAAGTATTTTGCACCGGGGCCCCTGATGATCTAGCTACGGGTTCAACTAGAATATAATATGTTCTAGTGTATGAAGGTTTGTATGTTTGACGGACACTCAGTCAGCCGGAAAACAGCAAAAGATGCGCACAATGCTGTAAACGATATCGATTAAGATTATAATGAAGCAGGTTTTTACAAAATTTCATAGCAATTTAAAAGATATCAGCAAATGAAACCTGGAAAAACGCTTCTTTGGCTAAAAAGTGAAATCGCGTGCATCAAACTCCTCCGAAGATCGAATAACCCGCTATTTGCCAACTATTAAAACGTTTAAGTAGTATAGATTCGCCGGTTCTATGACACTGAGGAGGAGGAGGGAAGTCGTTGACCTCGAACGAGTTCAAACTTGTTGAGTTTATGCCTATGACCTTAATTGGAGTACTGAACTTGTTCATTGAACGAGCGTGAGACTGCCTCGATAATCGTTTTAGGTTCATGTGAGGCATTGGGCGGTAATTAGGTCCTACAGCACATACTTATGTAAACAACAAGGCTATTTAGAATAGCGGATGAGAACGTTGTTGACCGATTAGGAGGTTCATTACCGAAAATTTGATAATTAAACTATTATTTCGTCGAATGGTTGTGGGGAGGGTGAAGTATCACGGGTCGGCCCTATGCAGTAATGTGAGTGGGGGTAGAGTATTTAGAGGCGAGAACCTTTACCTTCTTACTAAAGCCTGTGTAGTCAGCTGAAGAAAGGTGTTCATTGTAAGTAAACATGGTTGTTGTAATTCTCCCGCCGGGAAATAAATTTAAAGTATTAAGTATTTACGAAATAATTCAGTTGGGGGATGTACTTAAGCAAACACAGAATTTGGAAGAATCGCTACATATTTTGGAGTCGTATTGGATGCGAGCAACTGATGTGTTTGATATGGATCTGATTAGTTTGGCTGCTGCACCCATGACGGAATTTTTGACACATCGCTTAGAAGAACAGAAATGTCATCAGTTAGCCAAAAAATTTCAAGAAGAAAGGACGAAACAAGAGAAAATACTGCAAAAGAGGGAGTCGTCTATAAAACAAAACTACGAAGAATGTCGTTTGTCAATAAAGGTGCAGAAGGAAGAAGTTAATAAGCATTTAACGTTGGCATTAAACGACAAGAAGGGTAAAAAGCGAGCAGCTCCTGCCGAAAGTAGGGCGGGATTGGATTTTGCTCGAAGTAAGGAAAACGTCAAACGAAGGTTTACGAAAAAATCATCGAAACAATGTGCTACACAAAGCGTTATAGAAGAAAAACCGTGTACTTCCTTACCAAACCCTAATAAAAATGCTAATGAAATAAGTAGAGGGGAATGTGTAACGGAAACAGCTCAAGATATATTAGAGGAATTTCTTAAACCAGTATAGAAGCCGCTCTCAAAAGCCTTCACGCAAAACGCTCAAGGAGATTAGGAATGGGAAGAGATGTTTCAAGCAATGGAAGGGCAGAAAGCAAGTCAGCAGCAGCTAAATAAAGTAATTATGCTGGATGGCGATGATGACGTTTTTAATAGCATAGTTTTAAACAATCGTTAGTTGAAGACCTTGTAATATACGCATAATGTAATGCAGAATACTGTATTATTTCTGTAGTTTAAGCGATATTTACCAAAATGCAATCCAATTATTTTAAAATTTAATCTTACTGAACAATTGTGTAAACAAAACCCTGTGAACAAATTAAAGATATTTATCGATCAACGGTAATTTATAAATATATATTTACTCGTTTATATAAAGTTTTAAGGTCACTGACAAGGTGTTTGGCCGTTCATGGCCGTATGAACATCTAAAAGCTATAAAAAACACCCTCTTTCCCCCCGATTCCCAAGCACCAAATTAGACCTCCAGATGCGATAAAATGGGGTCAAAACCCCCCTGTGACCCCAAAATTGCCCCCCCCCCCGCCCTTATTTCTACGGGTGTCCCGGTGAATACAATAAAATAATGCATGTTGTAGGTTCAGCCCCCAATATTGACTGTGTCACCGCAGCTTAACAATCTAGATAGCGTCCCTATCATAATTTGCTTAGAGCTCGATTTAATACCATTGTCATAATTAAATTATTCCTAATTTGCTTAATATCATAAAAAAGATAATAATATACTAAAACATGCAAACATACAAGGTGTTCAGTGAATAACTCACCTAATTTCAACAGTTCCTTGATTTTCAATGAACTCGCGATTCACGTTTTGTTCGCTACAATAATCACATACAGAATGGTAAAAGAATATTGACACCTTACAAAGTTGCACTTGTTTCGCCAACGAGAGGAAATCTTCTGCTGAACGAACGAAATCTGAGGGTGTTTATATGATTCGGAGGAGGAGGACATAAGCAGACAACATTGTATTTCGTTTGTAGAATATCATGGTTCGATAACCATTCATTATCGAGATTGTTTAGTTAATGACAAGACATGTGAAAACAGCGAAAGTAGGTTAATTGTTTTGTATCGCAGACTTCGCCTCGATCATAATCTTAACGATCAGGTGTAATTATTGATAACATTATAATTATTGGTAACATTATTTTTTATCAGTTAATGGCAAGACATGCGAGAACAGCGAGAGTAGGTAATTTGTTTTTGTATCAAGCAGAGGACTGGTCAATCATAATTTTGACGATCAGGTGTAATTATTGGTAACATTATAATCATGGTTCGATAACCATTCATTATCGAGATTGTTTAAGTAATGACAAGACATGTGAAAACAGCGAAAGTACGTAATTTGTTTTGTGTATCGCAGACTTCGAAGCATTGGACTGGTCAGTCATAATCTTAACGATCAGATGTAAAGTGACTGTAAAAGAATTCGGTTAAGGCAGACCCGTAAAGCGCGACATTCGAATAATAATGGTGCAAGTTTGAATCTAGAAATTGTCTGTGGTAAAACTAAAAACCGGGTTATGTTAATGTTGTTGAATATTTTAATTATTAAACAGTTACAGGTAAACATACACTAGTTGGTTAGGTAACACACACTAATAGAATATACGAGAGAAATGCACATTATTCATGAAATACTTAATAAATTAAATAAACAACCGAATCGTTTCGAATAATTAAATATTATAGCGCAATTTACTTAATTTTTTTCTTCTAAATGCAATAAACGACAAGTTTAATTTCCTGACATTGCCTGACATATATAAACCATAGAATATGTTATAACTATCACTTATATGTTTGGGTACGTTCATTTATACTGAATCTATTTACAGCGTTATTTCTAAACTGATCTAAAGGAAATAAGATATTTAAGCCTTTCAAATATTTAATTGTGTCGGCGTATACTTTGTGGTAATTCATTAACATGATTAACTTTGTTAAAATAAAATAAAACAACAAGAATTCCACTTTTAATCACATACATTGCTATACTTCTTCTGAAGATGCTTATGTATAAGCGAAACAATATACACATTTAATGAAAGTATACAACTTGGTTAAACAGTTACAGGTAAACATACACTAGTTAGGTTATGAACCTTTTGACCTTCTAATTGAATTCAAGCGTAAATGCTAGGAAAGGGAGAGGGAATAGGAGGAGTGAGGCTGGGGGTTATTGAGAAGGGATACACTACTTTTGTATATAAGTTAACGCAGCTACCAGCGTCAATGCGTTCGTTTCTACGTTTCACATAAATTAACCAACTTCAACACGTTTGCACCATGAGTAGTAACCAGTATCCATCAATCCAGTTTATCGGGCTATTTACACCCATCGCGTCGCGAATAATATATGATGTGTTAGACGATTTAATATTAAATTTTGAAATCGAATCAGAGACTTTTCTCGATTTTATGACCGGTATTCGAATGGTTTTTAACAAAAATGTGCCTATTGAATGTTTACATTATGTTAAGTGTCAGTTCATCATGATTGGTATGTATCAATTCGTCTAATTTGTAATAAATTCTGCATTAAATTGAGAATTTTGTGTTAGTTCGCTTTTTTTAAAGTGCATGCAGTGCAACTTTTACCCATTTACTTAGCAGTAACTGAAGTGTTTGTTATCATGGTCTACCAATGTAATCAGTGTCAGAAGAAGTCCACTAGGATAGATAATCTTCGAAGGCATCAAAAGCATTCCTGCAGAATTTCCAATACCCCGAACGCGGTTGGTTAGCCTAATAGAAAAATACGTAAAGCAGACGGTGCAGCCTTTAAAAGTGATGCGCAAGCAAGTACGTCGGACGCTAAGTTCTGCAAGGAGTGTAATGTTTTTGTACCAAAGCATGCCCAGCAGGGGCATTCCCGGTCTCTGCAGCATAAAAGTAAATGCGCTGTCAACGTATGCGATGGAGTTCAAACTATAAGATCAGCATTTCGACAAAAAGTTTCGACGTATAGAATATGGCCAAAACAAAATTATATCGACCACGATGATTTTTTTATGGAAATTAAAGAAAATATTTTCGACCTTCTGAATAGCCAAATTCAAAAACTTAAAAGTGTCAAAATGTGCATGGAACTGTTTGCTCTTTTTATTCATGCTCGAACTGAAGAAATTGATTTAAAATCATTTAATAGTCCAAATGCTGTTCTGTCGGAGTCATCCGATCTTTTGGCCGACTACGAGAATTTCATCGATATTTTGAAAACTAAAGCAGTGGAATTCCAAGAGAGAGATTCCGGTAAGATTGTATTATATATTATATTATATTAAATACCTCGAATCATATGCGCACATTTTTTAAGCTAAAATAGCAAAAAATTATTTTTCTTAATTTTTATTAAATTAATGGTAGTAATAATTTATTTTGCAGGATGGGTCCTTGTCAGTATTGAGTTTCTCGAAATAAACTTCGGGAAGTTCAATCCTATGCGGGCAAACTCCTTCATTCCATTACCTAAATTTATCGCATTGAAGAAAGCTGTCGTGAATATAAAGAACAGCGATGACCACTGCTTTGCGTGGTCCGTAGTATCAGCTCTCTACCCGCCTTCAGGAAACCCTGCTAGAACATCACCTTATCCCCATTATTCAACAGTGCTTAAACTGCAAGGTATCGATTTTCCAGTTAAACTTAAACAAATTTCTTTATTTGAAGAACTTAATAACGTTTCGTTGAACGTATACGGGTTGGAAAACTCTTTTTCTAACGGTAAATACTCAACAGAAATTGTTGGGCCTTTGTATTATACAAAAAATAGGAAACAGGTGCATATTAATTTATTAATCATAAGTGATCTTGCTGGTAATCAGCATTACGCCTGGATAAAAAATTTCTCCCGTTTAATTTCAACCCAGATTAATAAAACCAATCATAAAAAATATTTTTGTGACGGATGTCATCAATATTTTTCGAACAGTCGAAGTATTTTAGAACATCAAGCTAGAGATTGTAATCACATTGTAACAGTTACCCCTTCAGCAAATTTAAAAACTGATGTTAATGGTAGTTTAGTTCCTGAAAATATTTTAAAATTCGAAAATTTTTCAAAACAAATCGATTTACCCTTTGTTATTTATGCAGACTTTGAGTGCATTTTGAAACCAATTTTAACATATCTTCCCGAGAGCCGAGACAAACCTTTCACTGTGGATACGCGTGATCATGTACCCTATTCCTTCGGTTATTACTTGAAATGCAACTTTGATGATTCCTTATCGAAATTAAATATTTACAGAGGTGAAAATTGTGTACAGAAATTTGTGAACGATTTAGAAGTGTTAACCATAGATATATATCATCATTATTTAAAGTTAACTCTACCTATCGAACGACTAAGTAAAGAACAAGAAATTCAGTTCCAAAATTGCAGGCAATGCCATATTCGTTGTAAGGAAATTTCGGAAAGTGACGAGAAAGTGAGAGATCATTGTCATATAACAGGTCATTTTAGGGGTGCTGCCCATTCTATTTGTAATTTAAATTATCAGCTCCCGCATTTTATACCAGTAATTTTTCATAATCTAAGTGGGTATGATGCGCATGTTTTCTTTAAGACGCTTTGCACATTAGGAAGTAAAATAGATGTGATAGCTTTAAATAAAGAAAAGTACATCACTTTTTCTAAAAGCATACATGTTAAAAACAAAACTGAAAACGGTAAAATTAAAAAAAAAAATTTTCTTAAAATTGCGATTTATTGATTCTTTTAGATTTTTGGAGTGCTCTTTAGAATCATTAGCTTCGAAAATGAGCGACAGTGACCTAGTATCTGTAAGACGATTTTTTCCCAAACAAGATGAATTTCAATTGATGAGAAGAAAAGGGGTATTTCCTTATTCTTACTTGGATTCGTGTAAAAAATTATTAGAAACAAAACTGCCAAATAAAGAAATGTTTTTTGATGATTTAACAAAAACTAATATTAGTTCAATACAATATAAGCATGCGCAAACGGTATGGGAGAAATTTAAATGTCAAACATTGGGAGAATATTCGGATCTATATTTGAAAACAGATGTATTGTTACTAGCAGACATTTTTGAGAATTTTCGCAAAATCTGTCATAAAACCTACAAGCTAGATCCCTGTCAATATATAACAGCGCCATCTTTATCGTGGGACAGTTTTTTACGTTACACAAATGCGCAACTTGAGCTTCTTACCGATATTTCAATGCTTCATTATTTTAAAAAAGGGATAAGAGGTGGTATATGTCAGTGTATAGAAAGAAAGCATATTGCTAATAATAAATACTTATCTGATTATAATCCCAATGAAAGATCGTCTTTTATAATGTATTTTGACGCTACAAATTTATACGGGTATGCTATGAGTAAGAAACTTCCAATTTCTGAATTCGTGTGGCTCACAGAATCCGAAATAAGCGTATTTCATTTAGATAATATTGGAACGGATTCACCTTTTGGCTATATTTTAGAAGTTGATATTCATTATCCGAATTCATTACATGAGTTTCATTCAGATTTTCCATTTTTTTCCGAAAATATTATACCTCCTAGCAGCAAAATCAAACAAACCAAACTAATTACAACCTAAAATAATAAAGAAAAGTATGTAAGCCACTATCTTAATTTGAAACAGGGTATGAGGCATGGTATAAAAATCGCCAAAATCCACAGGGTGCTAAATTTAAACAAGAAGCGTTCATGAAGCCTTATATTCAGCTAAATACCGAAATGAGAAATAAATCATTAGTAAAATCGGATAAAGATTTCTTCAAAAAAATGGTCAATTCAATTTTTGGAAAGACCCTGGAAAATGTTGACAAACGAAGCGATATACGAATTTCTACGCGGTGGGAAAATGCTGGTAAAAGTTTGGGAGCTGAAACGTTAATCGCGCGACCGAATTTCAAAAACTATAGCATTTTCTCAGAAAATTGTGTTGCAATTCAAATGGAAAAAGTTAAAGTTGTTTATAATAAGCCGATTTATCTCGGTTTCTCCATTTTAGAATTATCAAAAACTGTTCTATATGGATTTTATTATGATTTTCTCAAAAGAGAATACAAAGATAATGTATCTCTTTTATACATGGATACTGATTATTTAGTGTTAAAAATCTATCATGATGATTTCTACGGTGAAATAAAGAAACATCTGCAAAAATTTGATACTTCCAAAAATCCGGAAGGTAATATTTACGACATTCCTAAAACTGAATCAATTCTTGGTAAAATGAAAGATGAATTCGCTGGCGTTCCTATTAAAAGCTTTTATGGTACTGGCGCGAAAGCGTGTTAAATTGGACGATTCAACAATTATAAAGAAAGCAAAAGGTGTGACACGTTCCGTAATTCAAAACTGCCTAGATGAAAAACAGTATGTTTCCGTTGTAAATGAGCAAAAACAGATAATGGAGCAGATGTTAGTTTTTACTTCTCGATTGCATCAAATGTATAGCCAATTAAAATATAAGGTAGCTTTAAGCCCTAGCGACGATAAGCGTTTCATAATTCCAAGCACTACTAAAACTTTAGCTTGGGGTCATGACGACATCCCTAAAATAATTTCATTACATAAAGCTATTGAATATGGCAATGAACTAATTAACAAAGAAGAAGAGGAAGAATTATTGGTTTCGCAATTAAATAATCTTTTTGAAAGTAATAATGTTTCTGAAGAATATTTAAATGAAGTTTATTTTCTATTAACTGATGCCGAATTATAAACTGGTTTAAGTGGTATTTATTTCTTACATTCTTTATTTTACTTTTTTCATTATTGTTAATATTAATATTTTATTACCATTAGGACGTTGTTACCATTGTAAACAGATTGTAAAATAAAATGAAAATTAAAAAATGTAAAAAGCTGCTTAACAGAAGGAATATGATTATTATGGATACTAAACTAAAAGCGTATTTTATTTCTGAACAGAGAGGGGTGATGTAGAATATTAAAAGAAGCAGCTCATATGTTTAACAATCAGTATACTTGAGGATATCATCATGCGCATCAAAACAGCTATAATAGTTTTATCGTATTTTTTTCAATAACTCGTTACATATTTCACGACCGAAAAATAGTAATGGTGATATAGCCTACGCTTGTGTTAAATTTGAAAATGAGTTTAAGGGTTTTTGTGAGTGGCCGAAAGAGTGAATTCGTTTAATTTTAATACCAGTCAACAACAGCAACGTATTTTTTTTATACATAACACGCCAAATGAGTTCGGTGAATGTAAGATTTTCTATAGCAAAGGATAAAAATTTGGAATATATTGACACCGAATGGCTGTCGGCAACTGAATTATTGGAAAAGAGTACTCCAGGATACGTATGGGATTCAATGCTATTCCTTCAAGTTGTATCGTGCATAAGTTTTGTTGTATTTCTATGCATATTTATATCTATTATGGCTTATTTGGTGTATATAAGTAGACGCTGGTGTTGCTAATAAAATTTAAATAAAGCATTTTATCATTTTTTACCGAGCTGTTTTATTTATTTATAATAAATACATTACATTAAAGAGTGCAGTAATTTTAAAGTGTGTGTGTAGTCTTCAACTTTGATGGAAGGCCACTTTGCCGAATCAGGCCCTGTTTGCCATCCTGCTCGCTCTCCCCTTCGCGCTTTGAATAAATTTCCAAGAATCCACTGATAAACTGCTTTTTGTTTTCCAGCTTGAAGCGGGTTGTAGTTATAGACCATGTTGTATACTTCCATTAGATGTATAACATTTGATAAAATATGGAGTTGAGCGTAGTAAGATGTCTCCAATATGATATCTTCTAAGCAGCATTTCATATTTTTGTAGTTTTTTGCAACATTTCTGAAAAGAAATTGATCACAACTTGTTACGTCGTTGTTTGTGAGAAGCTCTTGAACAAAGAATATATCATTCCGGCAGACAATATCTTTTGTATCAATAATGATACTCATAACATCAAAAACAGTTAAATATTGTTTTTTAGCTGCTTGTTCCACAAATTTTGATATAAAGTCATCACATAATAGCTGTCTATGAAAAAGCAAACTGAGCAAAGGCAGAGGTGGGTCTACTCCTTCAGTTATCCAAGTAAATGCTTCGAACGGTACTTGAAATCCCAAACGTATAAATACATCTTTTGCATCAGCTTCGTTGCTGTTGCGGAGCGCATTTCTCAGATGCCTTTTCAAGATATCTGTTTCACTTTTGTAACACTCGTATGAGATAGGATCCATTTAGTTAAATGAATGCTTCGGATTCAGAATCGCTTTTATCACTGTTATCAGAGCAGTCAATATCGGGGTTGAAATAATAACCGCAGATTTCAATATGGTCGCACTCAAACACGTTTAACTTTTCACAGACTTGTTTAAACTCTTTAGATTCGATTGTTTTGTACTTCACAAGAGTATCATTTTTGTAAATTTTCACCACGATCCAATAAGAGCTTACCATCTTACCATGTTTACATGGTGCAAGAATGTTTGTTACTATAAACAAGTTTTTTTTTTTTTTTTTTTATTATTTTTTTTTTCTGGTCTCCCTTCAGGTCGAATAAATCTTTCGCCGTTTACTAAAGATAAATTCAAGTAGTAAAATGTTTCATTTATAACTGCAATGTAACAGCATGCGCTGTGATATTATCGAAGAGCTTCTCCCCTCCACCGTTTACGAGAGGGGAGAAGCCTTAGCATTAAAGCACGGAGCAAGCATCCTTTGGCAGTAGTAGTAGTAGTATCACCTACCCTGAATAATAGTACTATCGTTAATATTGGTATGGATAGTTTTGTATCGGTTTTGAGGAAAAGGAAACGCGTTCAATAAAATCGTTAAACATTGGAGAAAAGTATCCAGTTCAGCGTGTGAAAATTATGCACACTAAGTGGGGGCCACGACTTTTAACAGATTTAAAAGACTTCGTCGTGTTCCTACCTCGTCGGTATGCTGATGCGCTTACTGATTCGCAAGTAGAAGAAATTAACAAAGAACTCCGTCAACATTCTCAAGCAGCATTCATTCGCGTAAAGGGGTTTGTTGGAAAGGCTGCAGACAAACAATTTATCAAGGATGAGCTATCCGCAGTACCTGAACTCGCTGCAAATGTTTAATCAAAAGTTGGATAAACTGGATGAAGATGCAGAGCTCTTATATATTCGGCAGACTTTATCAAATACTGATTTAACTGATAGTGTTGAGATAAATGATAGTAATTTAAATTCTCTTAAATGTATTTTTAGTAGAATTAAGATTTTGAGAGGAATGTTCCCCTCTTTAAACTACGTTAAAATGAAATGTGACTACAGAAATAAATAAAACCCTTTAATGTAAATGTGTATTTTTATTAAAAAATCATTAATATTTACAAAATAACATTTGTTTTAGAAATCCAACTATTATGACTTTTATCAAATCCAAGCCATTTAACATAAATCTTGTTACCTTTTCTGCGCAATACCTTTCCGATTAAATAAACATTTGGATGTTTCACTGTTTGTAGCTCCATAGCGTAAAATCCTCCCTTTATCTCGTTACCTGCTAAGTCCTGCAGATAATACATTAATGGATTGGAAAATTTAATTTTGGAAACCTTAAAAACTTCAGTAGACCAATTTGGGGCCCTTTGCGAAAACCTCACGATGTTTGCTAATTCTTACAAAATCTCCAACAGAAAATTTCTTTTTTTTTAAATCAACCGTTTTAATATGGGAATAAGCTGTATTTAATAAATGCTTCTCACTAGCTCTTTTCACCGCACTTGGTTTCATGCCGATAGTTCTATGCATCGTATTATTATAAACATGAACCAATTGAGGTAGTAAGTCTAACCACTTATACGTTCCTTGCAAACTAAACTTTTTCCACATCATACCTTTTAATGTTCTATTGGCTCGTTCTACTATAGAAGCCTTCTTACTGCTATAGGTCGAATAATGATTAATACTATACTTTTTCATTAAATTTTGAAACCATTTATTATAAAACTCTTTCCCCATATCGGTTTGCAGATTTGCCGGTATGCGATTACTTTTCCGAAGTATTTCTTCAAACGCTTCCGAAACATTCTCTCCATTTTTCCGTAATACCGGCAACGCCCATACAAATTTAGAAAATGCGACTATTACTACAAGAATATATCGATACCCTTTATTTTATTTTGCGTAGGGTAACATTTCAACTAGATCAGCTTGAAACAGATCATTCAAGCCTTTAACAATTGTTCTTCGTCTAGTAAAATTTTTTTCGAGCAGGTTTGTGTAATTCAGCTACCACTTCTTCCTTAATGGTGCTCGCAGTTTTCTCAGTTTTTCTCATTTTCACCATTATAAATTGCCAGTTGTAGTAGGGGTGGTTGTTGTGGAGATGGCTGAGGTAGGTGATTCGCTCGAAGAAAACGGTTTGATTATTACAGAATTCTTCTCTAAACCAATATGCTTGAAGATTGCATCAATGTACAAATTATTTATACGAATATTTGCGTTAAGTGAATCAGCGTTAGACTTGAGAGAGTTTAGTAACACTAATACTTCGTTTCGAAGACTATCACGTTTTTTATCCCCTGCAGCCATTGCATCCCTTTTAACTTTTTCACATTCTGTTCTAATCTGCTCCTTAGTTACTACGTCTTTATTGTCCACGTATGCTTTTGTTGCAGCATGCCAAGAAGCTGTAGGTAGTGCTAAACGAGTTACACGTTTGTTATCAAAATCAAAAAAATAGTTAATTTTTTTAATGTCCTCAGATGTCGCCAATGTATCCAATAATGCATCTAGGTATTTTTTTGTAACAACCTCATCTTCATCCCCCTCATTAACTCGACTTATGCCTTTCGTTCAGCGTCATAATCCACTTCGAACCTTCGTTTAACTGCCGATGGCAATGCTCGACCGAATTTATCGACAACCATTTTACAACTAAGTGTGGATATGGATTATTTACTCTATTATACCACACTCTCGAAGTTCTTCAACAATGGATGCGATTTCATTAGCATGATTACTATTACCAGCAGTTTGTGATGAAATGAGTAATTTTAAACGATCACATAATTCGTTGACATCATTAAAATAAACATATTCTATGGGTTTCTTATTTAAATCCATCCATACACCTCGACCCGATGGGTTTCTAATCGGTAACGGTAGCGGAGGTTACGGCTGTGGATGGAAATAGAGGTCCAGTCATGAGTTTCTTGATTAAACGATATTTTTTTCCTTTGTTTCCAGCTATTGGGGCCGAGCTCCTGTAGCCAATTTTATGAGCATTAGTTCTGTAAACTATATCTTTATATTTTGGCAAATCGGATTTTTTGTAATCTATAGGCTCTTTTTTAAACAAAAGCTCTAACAATCCGTGAGTTATTGTATAACGCATAGTTTTGACGGTTAATTTATCAGCCGCAAACTTTATTTCAGAATCTCCGATGAAATACTTATTTTTATCCGGATTAAATCTTACGCCATATTGGTTATCAAAAATTCCTTTAGTATTATGATTCAGAGCTGTTAAGTAAGTTTGAGGGTTATCTAATCGAACGAGCTCCATTATATCCCTATAGGCATCCAAATCTTTTCTCTTTTCTCCGGCGGGTTTCGCTTTGAATAATAATTCATAAAGTCCAGGTGTTTCGGCAAATTTACGCCCCATTATTTCTAAATCTTTACCATCCACCTTCATTTCTTCATTGCCAATGTATAATTTGTTCTGAAGCCAGTCGTATCGAACATCATTTCTGTTGTCATATTCTCCTTGAGTATCACTCAATATCCTTTCAATATAATACCTCGGCAATGGGTCATAATCATCTAATTTATCTTTAAAAACGGGATCATTCACGATCTTCTGTATTTCCTGTTTAGTGTACTAAAATAATTTATCCTCCTCTTCTTCAGTCATTGGAAGCATAGTACTAAGGTCGGCAGCAGATGTGGTTGATGGTGTTAATGAAGATGGTGCGATGAATGAGCTAGATTGTGGTGGTAAGAAAGAATGCTCAGCATATTCTTCTTCTTCTTCCCCCTCTTTTTTAATTTCTTGTTTAATTGACGGTTTGGAAAACTGAATTTCTTTTTTTAGTTGCATTAAAGGCTCAACCAAAGGTTTATATGATTTCCGCAGTAAATCTTCTTCTTCCATCGCTCTTTCCTTTAAAGCTTGCAGTTTACGTTTGACAGCATTTCTCACATTTACAAGCTCTCGTTTAATTTTCGGATCCATGTTTACTCGTTTACTGCTCTTATATAACTAATATGATTTGATAAACTATAGATATATTGTCATGATATAGAGATGGCTACAATACAATTTTAAAAATATTAACAAATTTAGAAAATGAAACAAAAGTTCCTAAATATAAAAAAAAAAAGTATATTAAAAAAAAAATGTATTATTATTATTAGTTATGTTTAGTTGTTTATTTAAAGTCTAAAGTTGTAACAAATAAAATTTATTTTTAAAATGTTTTGAAATGACTGAAGCATTTCAAAATTTTGATACTACTCTTCATTGCTTAAAAAAAAAAAAAGAAAATTAAATTTTATTTGAAAGATCAAGAAACTAGAGATTTTGTTGTTGTTACGAAGGGTTGAGACTTATAAAAGAGATTGAAAAAACAGAAATTTTTAAATTTAAAGAAAATAAATTTAATTAAAAGAACATTATTAATTTAAATTGAAGATATTTGAAATGATGAAGTATTACATGTGTTAATATAAAGAAAATCAAAGTTTATTGAAAATTAGAAATTTTAAGAAAAGCAGCTCCAATTTAATCATACAAGAAGAAGAATAAGTAGAAGAAGAAGATGAAGATGAAGTTAATCCGAAAGGAAAAATAGAAAAATTAACGTGGATGTGGAATTGTTTTGGTAAAAGCTGATTTACGATTGACATTGTGACAGTGAGTGAATAATATGTCTCCATAATTTAATAGAAAACTTTTGACTTCTTTAATTTAAAATTTTCATTTTTTTTTATAATTGTTTATAGTTCTTAATTAGTTTTAATTATACAGGGTGTTACTGATATAACTGCGGATATTTAAGGAGGTGATAGGGCAGTAGAAAATAAGAAAATTAAGCAAAACTTCGCAGGTCCTAAAGTTTACCGTTTTCGAGAAAAACGTATGTGAAAATACAGGCAAAACCGAGTACGGTCCTGTGTAAGACGTGTCCTCGATTGACCTGGTCGTGTGTAGTGGCAACGCTGTCTTCAATCAGCTGACCGTGAATGAGGTTACTCGGTTACTGTAACCACTGTAACGTAAACAAGTGTGTTCGAAAATGGCGTTTAGTTCATCAGAATTTTGTGACAGTTGCCAAATGTGTTGCTTAAGTCAAAGCGAAAACGCACAGGACCGTATTCAAATTAATTCATGTTAAGATGTTTTTCAAAAATTTTGAAAATTTTTTTGTTTCTTCACCGCGCTGCTGTAGTGACCATTCGATTACATATTGCATCTAGTTGACACCCTCCAAAAATCCGTATTTATATCAGAACCACCCTATATAGTAGTATCTGAATTTAATTTAGTTTTAAAGGTAATTGTAATTATTTTTATATTTTGGAACTCACTCCGTGTTAAGAGATATTCATGCTCTTAGATATTTAAAATTTAATTTTGAATTGAATTAAAATTTTATTTTAAAATTGTTTTGTATATGATCTCATCCCATCATAAAATATTTAATTAGCCCCAAACAATCATATCATAACAATATATATCGATCGAATCCTATACGATAGCGTCCGCTTTTAGGATCGCTGTCCTTAAGAATACTTAAAAAACCATATTTCTCATCCCAACAAAGTTTGCAAATGATTTTAAACTTTTCAAATGACATGTCAGTATTAATATGGTCTGAATAAACATGCTTGAGATTTAGCTCATCCTGCTTGAATAATATAATTAGATTTGCATTATCTCGAATTAGATGTTTTGGAATATGTGTGTATGTTTGACAAAGGTAAAAACAATCGATGTTGTTATGACGCCCCATACTAAAATAATCTCTAATTACATTCTGATTTTAGCAAACAACATCATCAAATATAAATATTGAATTAGATTTCGCATGTGATGTAGAGATAATATTCTCAGAATCCTTATACGGATAGTAGCCAATGCCATTGATTGGTTTGAAAAGCTTCTCTAAGTATTCGTACTTAGGCTGATTTAAAGATTTGGAATATACATATACATTTTCAAAACGCAGGCCATTAGGGTGTTCTAAAAGTGAAATAATAACGTTCATCTTTCCGCAATTAGAAGGACCTGCTACAATTGATCTTATTGTTGGCGGTAGTAGAGGTCCATGCCGATTCGCCTTCGGCGCGTCGTTGAAATCGCGGTTGGTAATGGGTAGCACCGCTTTTTGTTGAACTATGCGCATGTTAATAGCCCAATGAAACATTTCAGATGATGTGTTCTATTTTATAAGCCGCTAACTCGGCATGAATTGGTTCATTTGTTAAGACGACTAGAAGAAGAATCCACGTGCTGCTTGAGAAAGAAATGAGGAAAGTGCGGCAAGGCGGTGGTCTACTAAATAGACTTATTAATTCCCTACCGTATGAACTACATTTACCAGGTTATCGTTTTTGCGGGCCAGGCACTCGACTAAAGGAGAGGTTGGCAAGAGGGGATAAACGAGTAAACCCGTTAGATGAATCATGCACAGCTCATGATATTGCGTACTCTAATTCAAAAAATCTAGAGCAGCGACATGTGGCTGATAGTATTTTAGCAAAAGCAGCACTTAAACGAGCTCATTCATCAGACACGAGCTTTGGAGAACGTTTAGCAGCGCGAGCAGTTGCTTCCGCTATGAATGTCAAAACAAAGTTAGGTATGGGAGTTCAAAGAAGAAAACGAATAAGTAAAAAATATTTTAAAAAAAGAAGGAGTGGTGGAAGAATACCATTTCGAAAATTTATAAGACGAACGGCAAATGTTCTGAAGAAGAAGAAACCAGAAAATGTTATTCGAGCAGCGCGTTTAGCGATGTCGCAATTAAAAGGAAATAAAAAACAATTAATTAACTCTCCCAGGATGATACCCGTTCCAAAAACTGGAGGATTTTTACCATTAATACCACTATTCGCTGGATTGTCAGCCTTAGGTGCGTGGAATATTCATGCGGGATAGTTTACCCAAGAAAGTGCGCGCCATCGAATGCGGAGTTGTTAATCACGATAAGAAAACGGGGAAAGGTGCTCGTTGGACGGCATACAAAATAGAACATGGCAGAGCAGCTTATTTTGATAGTTTCGGAAATTTGCGACCGCCTCCGGAAGTGGTGAAATATTTAAATTCCTCTCAACCATGTAAAATTCATTATAATTACGATCGCAAACAAAAGTATAACTCATTCAACTGCGGTCATCTAGTACTAGAATTTTTATTCAATACTACACCGTCCCTCCACTTTTAAAGGCAAGTTTAAGTTAGTAACCCCATTTGACATAACGTTAACAGACCATCAACATGTATACTTTAACTGGTGTTACATCAATTTTGCAAGCTAATATTAGTCCTCCGATTGTTTTGGATGACAATTTTGAGTGTTCATTAGGTCTAGTCAACTTTGAAACGTAATATTCTATTCCAAATATAGATCAAAGCAATAATAAATTTGACGTTGGTGATAAAATAATACCTATACCGGTAGGATCGTATGAGCTTGACGATATAAATCGTTATCTATCCATACAATTACGCGACCCGAGAGTAAGAGGTACTAAAGATGTGACATTTCTAAATATAACTGGCAACAACAATACTTTACTTTCGGAAATTAAATGTACAGAGCAAGTTGATTTCACAAAACCGGATTCTATAGGACAACTGCTAGGATTCAAACCGAGAATTATTAAAGCTAATGGTCATGAAGTGTCTGATTATCCTGCGAATATTTTTAAAGTAAATGCAATATGTATTCACTGCAATCTTGTCTCTGGTTCGTATAGCAACAACGAAGAAGCTCATATTATTCATTAGCTTTTTCCAAACGTTCCGCCAGGCTACAAACTCGTAGAAAATCCCACCAATGTTATTTACTTGCCTATAAATACGAAAATAATCGACTCTCTCGTCATTAAAATAGTTGATCAGGATGGTGAACTGATTAATTTTCGTGGAGAGGCCGTAACAGTAAGACTTCATCTGAAACGTCTCCAGTAAAGTATAATGGTCTGCCGTTATAAAAACTTTAGCAAGTGTAGGGTGATTTATAGGAAACCTGCATTATCTCGGTCCGTCAGTACTAAGGCAGAATTGAAACGGTTAACACTTACAAACGCTCGCTTTTTGGAAAGTTTAGGATACCGAGTTAAACGAAAGCTAAGCTGAAACCATGCATTCTGAAATTTTGAATGTTACGGAGCGCGCGATGTTTGATTCATCTATAACCAATGCGGAACGACATACACATCAACCGTATACGGATACAACCTTTAAAAACAATGATGAAATTCGCATTCCAATTGAAAATGAAGACGTGTACATTTTACCGTGGGATAGTATTCTATACGTTGAAGGAAAATTGGTAAAAACCGATGGTACAGCATCAGCAAACTGCCAAATTTGTAAACAATGGGATTGCCCATCTGTTCGATGAAATTCGTTACGAAATCGGTGGAAAAACTGTTGATCGTGTTCGAAATCCCGGAATAACCAGAACCATAAATGTTACGCATCCTATAACGTAAATGAGAGCCTACGGCTTCAGAATGCTGGTTGGGCTCCTAATGATGACTCTTTTTCGGCAATTGATCAAAGTGGGAATTTTAACGTATGCATCCCATTGCGAATGCTTTTAGGTTTTGCTGAAGATTTTCGAAAAATTCTTCTCAACATAAAACAAGAACTTATACTAATAAGAGGTAGCGTCGATACAAACGCTGTAGGGAATACAACTGCTGGCGAAACAGTAAAAGTTGTGGTTAATAAAATTTCTTGGAAAATCTCACATATATCTGTTACAGATATAGAACGCCTGAACCTTCTAAAACACTTGCAAAGAAATCAACAGATGGAAATTAATTTCCGCAGTTGGGAGTTGCATGAATATCCACTACTACCTCAAACAAATATTCATACATGGGCTGTTAAAACAACATCACAACTTGAAAAACCTCGCTTTGTGATAGTTGCATTTCAAACGGATAGAAATAATAAACCAGAAAAAATAAAGCCCTCTTTGACCATTGTGAAATTAATAATATTAAATAGTATTTAGGTTCTTCTATGTATCCTTATGACAATCTCCATCTTGATTTCAAAAACAACAAATTCTCTATATTATGGGAGATGTATTCTCAATTCCAACAGTCTTATTACGGAACCGTTAGCGAACCTGTGTTAAAACCGTCAGAATTTAAGAAAGTTGCTCCATTATTTGTAATCGACTGTTCACACCAGAACGAAATTATAAAATCCGGGGCGATAGATGTACGCTTGGATTTTGAAACTAATGAGGCGATTCCAGCAAATACAGCTGCTTACTGCTTAATTTTGAACGATCGAATGGTTCGTTACAACCCTTCCACCAACATTGTCCAAGTATTAAAATTCCATGGAGTTCGTAGTGGATGTTCAAGGTTTCAAAACTGAGGGAAATATCTTCCTTTTTAAAGAATTCGCTTTCAGTAGAATAAATTGCGACGAGAAAACATCATGGTATTTACTATCTCCACCATTTCCTTGGTCGCAACTTACAGCCCGATATAAGAGCCAGAATGGGTGGCTTACTAGAAACTATCACGGGTTAGGGTGGAATAGTGGGCATCACGATTATCAAGAGACTGTCACTGATATAGGTAAAATTTTAAGTATTCGACTGCTGTATACGTTAAAGGATTGGAGAAACGGGTGTGGATATCGAAAGAATTTCCACATTTAGAGAACATTATCAATCTGGAGGATTTGGAGTGTCCATCTTTAACAAAACTCCTCGCAAGTTATAAAACCACTCCAGTTTGCACTTACCACCCCTTCTTTCAAGATTCGTACTATAATTGCGCATTAGAAAATGTCTTTGTCCTTAAAAATTGGTTACAGATGTATCTTCAAAATGATAAAATAATTTTTTTTTTACACTTGCATTTTTTATTTTTAGTAATAGAAAATACTATAAACATTCGAGCATGAGAATAAATTGAAACAGTAGCTAGTTGACAGTAACTTAGTAAGCATCGACATATCTTAATATGAACCGCGGCTGTAGAATTTTCATAAACTTCTACAATGACAATATTGTGCCACAAAAAAACGAAAATTTAGAACTTTTAGAATTTGAAGACTTTTTTTCTGAATACAATATAGCTAACTACAAGCAGATTTCGGTTGGTGAAGTTTTTTATAGCAACAACAACATCGCCGACGTTGAGAATTATATTGTAGCAAAGTTCTACGACCGTAATGGTAATTACTATACAAGAAATATAAGCAGAAGGTATTTCGAGGGCCTGCCAAACGAAGAAGATTTAGAATTCTTCAACGTCGAAAATTATGACATTCTGCAGATGACAGGTGAACTCATTGGAGCTGGCGAAGGAGTCGGGAGCGATTACTGCAGCAGCAGTTATGAGGATAGTGATGATGAAATCATGGAAGGATAAATTATAATAAGTATAGCCCGTTCAATTTAATTTTTCCGGTTTTGTATTATAAAGTCAAAATTGTAAATCTTTTACTTTATTATTTATTACTGGCGCAATAAATTAACTAGCTCCTATACTTACTACAAGAAAGAGAAGGATACCCTTGTCCTTCTTGGCGAGTCGGAGGTAATCATTTTTGATGAGGGTGAGATACAAGTGATGCAGAGGTAGTATTTCAATTCTGCTCATTTCTGTTCTACTTCACAAATTACAGTGGCGTTCATAATTTCTTATTCGGATAGCATAAGTTTTTCTTTTATTAGAAAACTAAAGTTACACATATGACTACTTTTGTAATATTTTTCTTGTTTTGGCGATTAACTGTTTATTTAGAATTGTTAAGTATGTACCTAGATACCTGAAACTTTTTCCTCTGCACAGTAGGTATTAATGGGTATTGAGTACATTATTAAAAATCAATTACGTTGTCATAGACATAACTGCAGTATAATAGATCTTCTTCGTATTTGTATCATTATGTCGTTAAAATTACGTTATCGTTACATTAGAAAATTCGGTAATTTAAAACTAATCAAGAGATCTAATCTTAGAGGTCGATTAAAACTTTTACTTGCAAATATATTTCATTCTAAATCTGCCTTTCGAGTGTTCACATGTGTTTCTGCTGCGTTATAAGAAATTATTGTTGTTATTTATCGTTATTGTTATTGTTGTTCTCTTTGTTATTGTTTGCATATTTTCTTGTTACTTTTTTGAAGTTGAGAAATGCCACATTCAAATAAAAAAGCACAACAGATCGTCTTGAAGCTGATCGATTATTTTACACAAGAAAAAAATAACGGTGGACCTCTGCTTCCAGTTAGCAGTGTTCAAGAAAGGGTTGCTGCAGCTATCGGTATTACAGCGAGAACAGTGAGAAACATTGTGATAAAAAATAAGTGCGGAAATATAAAAAATGAATCCCGAGTTCGTATAAAGAAAAAAACTGTTGATTTAGATGATAACATTAAACATGAGGTGAGGGAAGTGATTTATAATATGTACGAGAAAAAAGAAGCGTTAACTCTGAAAACTTTACAGAGTAATTTAAGTGAGAGGCATATTTTAGAGGCGTCAACTGGTTTTTAATGTGTTTTACTTAAAGAAATCGGGTTCAAATTTAAAAAAAGTTGTAACAGGCGGGCTTTGTGTGAAATGAGAAATGTAAGACTGAAAGGAGTGTTTTTTTTTTAAGAAAATTTATGAACAATCGAAATTCCCACATTCCTAAGAAGTGTGTTTACATAGACAAAAGATGGATATTTGCAAGGGGTGCCAGCAAACGCACATGGCAAGACGGCACTGTAAAAAGTGTACGAAATACAATCAAACAATCACGGCAGAGACGTGGAAAAAATGTGTTACTAAAACAGAAACGCTCATTAGTGAAAATTTTGCAAGAGAATTTCGCTTCGAATGTGAACCTTTAATTTTAAATATTGACGAATCGTCAGATTCTGAAGATGATGAATTTTGAGAATTAGGAATTATCAAAATATTATATTATATCAGTTATTTTTATCACACTACAATTTTAATTTTTTTATATATTTATATATTTTTTGTATACTTGTCGTTATACTTTAACCAAACTATGTCTGTTAATGATATTGTCTTTTGTAAAAGGTGCATACTTGTGTAGTAAATAAATAAATAGACAACTTCCTATGAAAATAAATAAATGTATAAATAACTGTCAATTAAAATTTTGTACTTTCCTGTGTTTGTTTTTTATTATGACTATCTTTTAATATTCTAATTACGTACGGATGAGAAATTAAAATAACTTTAATTACTTATTGTAATGAACACAAATATTTTTTAGAAACTCTGTGGCTGTGGGTTTTACCTAAAAGATAAAAAAATCAAACAGAAATGGTTGTAGTATCACTGAATTTAATTTAACTAATTGTAAGCGAAAAAAATGAAGCATATTTTTTAAATTGAATATTATGTGAGTAAAAACTTGTGAACGCCACTGTAGTTTATAAAGGTTATTCATGCAACAGTAGTACAGAAAAATAATAAGAGACAACTCTACAAATTTCAAACATAGAAGAGAAAGATACGAAACACTATAAATGGTACCTGCAGTGCTTATTACCTCCGACTCGCCAAGAAGGACAAGGGTATCCTCTCTTTCTTGTAGTAAGTATAGGGGCTAGTTAATTTATTGCACCAGTAATAAATAATAAAGTAAAAGATTTACAATTTTGACTTTATAATACAAAACCGGAAAAATTAAATTGAACGGGCTATAGCCACTTCTAACGTACAAATGATTGTAGACTAAATTATTAATAAAGAACCTTAAATCTCTTTTTCTTGTTATGGTGTAAGTAAGAAAAATAAAGTTCACTTAAGGGCATTGACTCATTCAGAAATTGAACATGTTTAAACTTGCTAGAGGTAAACAACTTCCCTCCTCCTCCTCAGTGTCATAGAACCGGCGAATCTATACTACTCGTTTAATATAAGGACCGAAGGATTACATAAGCCTATTGTCTACAACCATGATGGGTTCGTTTAATTAGAATTTGTTATTAGAAGTCGTTAATTTTGACAGGTACAGGTCTTAACAACACAGTTGAACATCTTCGATATTATGGGTTATATTATTATTACTTGGACATGTACACTGCAACCCTACAATTTTCACGTTTATAAAGAAAACGACATAACAAAATGAAATGTGCACTAATATTCGTTGTATCTTTCATACAAATTTTTGAATCAATAGAATGGTAAATGCACTGTGCAGAAATCGTTGTGATATTTAGGGATGAGTCTCTTTGAAATAATAAGATGTGCTTTACGCTGTACATAATAAATTGTAAAAGTTACGTTATTTTAGTCGAGTTATTGCATGACTTTTAGGTCAACCGAAATACAAAAAATACATATGAATTTCGCCATGAACCGTCCATAGGTGCTATGCACTAATAGGGTAGATGCAATGTACTAATGGGATAAGTGCTATTCAAAAATGAGGTACAGCAAGCGACGATTTATGATATTCAAAAGCCATAAATTATAAGATGCGCAGTGGCAAAATGCAGCCCACTCGGGGCCGGCGTTATCAGCCAGGAGGTGGAGGTGGAGGGTAGTTTCAAATAGTTGCAAATTAATAGGGGTGAGACGTGGTTATTTATGATTTGGTCCAACAATATTATTCTCTCTTCTATTCATTACTGTCCTAAATGTTTCCGCCTCTTACCTGTCAATCTGACCGTCACTGAGTGTCTTTACACGCCGCTGGCGTAAATGCTATGAATCAATGGGGTAAGTGCTATGGACCACCGTGAGGTTATGGTACAAAGAGGTCCCTCTGATTAAATTGCCTTCTTTTGATTTATGGCTCCAATAAGTTGTGCTTGCCCTGCAGGTCTAAGGGCACCGCCGCCGAAATAGAACGCTTTAAACTTCTAAAATACTTGCAAAAAATGGAAATTAGTTTCCCTATTTGGGAGTTGTATGAATATATCTGTCGAGTTATCGACCACGGCCGAAATGCAGGAACCTTAGTTTTTCTATGAATTCAGACTGTGAGTCTACTTTCTTATATTACTATATCACAACTTAAGAAATACCGTTTTGCTATAGTTTCATTACAAACGGATCGAAATAATAAATCTTCGCTATGTACCTATATAAACTTCATCTTGACTGCAAAAATAATTAATTTTCTAAATTATACAAAATATATTGAAGGAATCGCACCTCTTTAATTTATTTTCAAACGATTTCACAAGAAGGAAAATATTATTATTTTTCCCCTGTGTCTAAAATTTTAAAAAAAAATCATTTATTCGTGTTACTAGTTTGAAGCCAGTGGTTTCTAATTTGGGGTGGAATGTTTACATAAGTGGTTCTGGAGACGACGTTATCGCTCTCACATGTGGTAGGTTCGCAGGGTATGGGTTTCGATGTATTCGTGGTTCCAGTGGGAATGTTTATGTTAGAAATTCTTTCTTTTTACGAATAACTAAAGACGCGAAGAAGAGGGCATTCGAGACGCAGTGTTAAGAGAGTGAGCAGTGTAAAGTTTTGTACGTTTTTTTTAAGAGTGTGTAAAGTTATTTCTTGTAGGTGAGTTATTTGTATATAATATTTTATTAGTGGTAAGAAAACGAATTTGATCGATACGTTTGATTTTTATATGTTTCTGAATTTTATATTTCAATTTCTTTAATTTTGTTGTGATGTGTTTTGTGGAATTCTTTTTTTTTTGTTATACGATATTTGATGATTTTGTTTATATTTTATTTTCAACGTGTATATAATTCTGAGTTTTTGTCTTTCTAAATTTATTTCTTGTTGTCAATTGTGGGGTGCAGTCATATAACGTTCGTAATTTTCGAATCTATACTGTGTGTTGTTTTTTTTTTTTGTCGCGTTGAAATCCGTCTTCGGTTTATGTTTCATTATAACGTACGGAACGATCTGACTTGTTGAATTTGACTAACATTTTTCTCCCGTGTAGGGTAACAGATCTGAGGAGTATTCACGAAACTGTTTATTTATGTGTCCATTTCGAATTACTGATTTGAATTAGAATATTTAAAGTGAGGCCCAGATCGTACCCTAAATTTCAACTCTAGCCGTGAATCCCGTAGCCCAGGGTCATGTGTACCTACTGGCGGCGTCCAGTTAACTAACATAAATTTTTCTTCACTTATGTTTGTTTTGTGTAAAAGGAACGAAGGGGATTAGAGGCGCGGAATGGTAGTGGGACGTTATAATGTTACTTTAATTCCGATAGGCGGCTTTCTCTATCTTATTTTATGTTTGTTTTTTTCATTTGTTTACATCTCACCATTTTGACTTTTAAGGACTGAGATTGGGGTTTTTCTTTGTCATGTTCTTTTCCCTGGGAGTCCTAGTGAACATGACAATTTAATTTTTTTCATCGTAACATTTATTTGACTTAACTTTTTTAATAAATACGATTTATTTTTCACATTATTTTGGATAGTTTTATTTTTTTGTTTTGTTTGTCCTGTTCCACCATAGTACTTTCTTGCATTTTGGTTACTTCCTTTTGAAGCATAACGAACCACCCCTCTGACCACTACAATATGCTCAATTCCAATAGCCTTGCCTTTTAGCGAACCGATATTAAAACCTTCAGATTTTAAGAATGCTGCTCCTTTATTTGTAATTAACTTATTACACCAGAACGAAATTGTAAAAGTAGGGACAGTAGATGTGCGCTTAGATTTTAAGATTAATAAGCCAATTGCATCAAATATTACAGTATATTATTTACTTCTACACGATTTAATGATTCGCTATCACCCTTCCACCAACATCGTCCAAATATTGTAATTCGGTGAAGTTTATAGCGGATGTGCAAGGATTTAGGACAGAGGGCAATGTTTTTTTTATTACGGAGTTTGCCTTCAACAAAATAGGCAGGGATGAAGAAAAGTGGTATTTACCATACCGACAATTTCCTTGGTCGCAACTTATAGCCCGCTATCGGAGTCGGAATGGGTGGCTTGATAACCTCATTACTGCTCCGTGATACTCTCCTCCATTTGTCCAATTCAACGTCAAATAAATTTTAAAATAATTTTTGTACCTAATGAGTGAAAGAGAACTTAAAACTTCGTAAAAGCTAGCATTTTGACATCGACTTAGCAACCAGGAATGTTTCGTCTAGACACCCATGTCCGGTCAGCCACGAGTGAGAGAGACAGGTTTCATAGGTTGTCCACATATAGAAGTGAGTTAGGTATACCATTTCACCCCTGAGTCAGTTCGTAGGGTGGCTTAGGTTGGAATGTGGTAAAGAGGAGACCACGCGGTATGCAAACTACGTTTGAACTAACATAATCTAGGTAAGCAAGAGAGATAGGAATTTGTAAATATGCGCGCTTAAACCCCGCGACAAGCAGACTCGCGCGGTGGAAAGGGTAGAATTTTGGTATAAAAGGCTGCGAGTTTCTACAGGATATCATAGGGAGTTTGGTCATTGTTGGCTCTCTATCTTTGCTGGATTCGGCTGCTGGTGAGATCCGGTCATTTATTGGTCTAGCTCGTCCTTCAGTAAAAGAGGTCCTTAGGCAAATTTGAACGCTCGCTTGATTCTTCTGTTGGTGAGATCCGATCATTTATTGGCCTAGCTCGTCCCTCAGTACATGAGGTCAATAAGTGTAGTCGCAGTGATTGAACTTGTTGACGAGTGTTAAGACTGCCGTTGTGCGGTCCATCGAGATCTGGTTTTGGTCCGTCCCTGTAAATTGGTTGTCCCGCCACTGTACCTATCGCTGACTACATTACCAACCCCGAGTCTCTGTCCCCGCCGTCACTGCCACGTCCGAGTGACTGCCACTGCCACCACTCCCACGCCAAGTGACTGCCACCGCTGCCCCTACTGTCCTGAGGTTGACCCCTGACCCGTCTTCCCGAGCTGTCGCCTTCACCCCCTGCCCGTATGTGAGAGGCCCTACAGTTGTACGTCTTCGGTCCCTTGTCTGCCCAAACCCGCCGACGCCACCCGAGGTACAATCATCCGGTTACGCCACTGGAAGTTCACCACTGGCAGCCCATACGACCCCACCTGGCTACCAACCTCATAACGTTACCATGTCCGTTCACCCCGAGTCAGACGTCACCGAGGTTAACCACATCCAGAGTGAAGGTGCGTGTAAACCACTGTCCCATATATATGTGTAGGTGTAACTTGATACTTTTCACTGTCGGTCTTAGTTATAATCCCTCATTAAACCACTCTTGACTTTTGCTTTGACATTGCTACGATTGCTTATAATGTACGATTTAGGTTAAAATTATGTTTCTCTTTAGATCTCTCATTCTAGGTGTAAAAGTTTAATTCATTTTAGATTTACACTTTGGTTTTATCATAATGTTTCAATTTCCTTTACATTCTTAGGTATATTAAAAATCTTGTACATACTCTAGTCTATCCTGGACCATGTTCACTTTTTTTCACAGATCCCTGTACCGCTTCTTGGCATTCAGTAGGTATAGTCGAAATCAGATAATAGTGTCTTTATGGCTTTGACTTATCTAAGTAGGTAATAAGATTATTGCCCTGAACAAAAGACCCTTAACGGCTACCAATAAATCATATACCCACCGTTTTGCTGTAGTAAATATGCTTCAGAGGTAAGTATACAAGGACCGAACTTTAGAAATTCAATGCATAGGTACTGAATTTTGAAAAAGAATAAAAATAAAAGTACTGATATTTTTCAAACATAAATATGAATTTATAAGAGCACATTAATACCACGTAAAAGTGTTAGGATTATTGGCAAATGCTTCTTTTATTTATCTTAGTTAATTATTATTAATAACTGAACACATACATATGTATAAGTAGATTCATTTATTTCACTATAAATGTTAACATGATTCTTATACAATTCTTGACACGTATATCTGTACATACTGTATAGGTACCTATTAATTAAAGACTTAAATATATATATATTCACGGCAGAGATAAAAAAATGATGAAAGAAAATTAACTCAAGGTAATACATACATACATAGGTATATAAAATATTTAAAGATGAATGTGACGCTAATTTAATAAAATATAAATTTAAACTAAATCAATATAAATTTCTAACAAAAAGTCTATACACTGCTCAATTAACAATAAATCTTATATATATTATATAATATTATTCACTATCACTCTCTTCTTCACTACTACCACTGTCTTCAACATTTACAATTAATTCTGGCAGAGGTGACTTTGTTAAGTAACTGTCTTCTACTTTTATTACATGACGAACACAATTAGACCACAATTGTTTATCTATTTTGTCATTTTTTTCCCGCACTAATTTTAGTACAGAACTACTTAATCCGGGAGTATGGTTAGATTTTCGTATGTTGTGTTTTAAATTACTCCATACCAATTCGATTGGATTAAAAATACAATAGTAAGGTGGAAGCCTTAATACCTTATGCCCATTTTTAGAGCTATGTCATCGGTAACATATCTCTTTTCAAAATCAATATCACTTTCCTTCATTTTCTTCAATAAAACTTCTTTTGTTGCTTTAGGGGGAGTATCAATATTGTATTTTTCCATAAAATTTATTATCTGGTTTTTTTTACACCTTTTTGTAGGAATTTTCTCCAGAATTCTCGAATGGTAAGAAGCATTATCCATAACGATGACAGAATTTATAGGTAGGGCAGGCAACAATCTATTTTCGAACCATTTTTCAAACATTTCTGAGTTCATGTCTTGATGGTAATCAGCTGAAGAGTCTGCAATGTTTTTAGCTGAAATAAGAAGTACTCCTGGTATTACCCAGCCATTTTCGTTTCCAGCATTTAAAATAATGATTCTTTTGCCTCTGGATGGTGGAAGATCTATTGTACATTTTCCTGAACTGTCAGTCCAACCCTTTGAAACTGTATCATGGGTATCATACCACGTTTCATCTAAGTATACAATATTACGCCCCTCCTCTCTGAACTTGCGAATTTCATTAATATACTTTATACGGCGCAGTCGTAATCGTTCAGTCTCCATGATATACATCCTTTTATCTATATTTTTAAATCTAAAATTAATTTTATGAAGGAGCCTTCTGAATGATACCAAACTATAATTAAATGGAAATTCCGATAATCTCAACTTATGTAAAATGTATTCCGCAGTTGGTACTTGTTTTTCTTTATATATTTGATAAATTGTGGATTTAATGAAATTAATTTCATTTTCGTCAAAATTCTCATCGAATGTTTTTTTGCGTTTTTTTTGTTTTCTTCATCCGTTTTGACGATTTTCCTTACTGTTGATAGAGGAATCTCGCATAATTCTGATGTCAGTATTATTGGTGTTTCTACTTCTCTTTTGCTCAAATTTTTGAAGACATTTCTAATTATTTCTTTCGCTTCCATTGGAAGATGTTTCCTTTTGCGTATACCTACAAAAAAGATACAGTTTATTAGTAAATTTGTTTTACATTAATAAAACTTAAAGTTTGTAAAAAAACTCACCTCCTCCTGGCTCATCATCATTTTCAACAAGTTCTTCCCTTTCTTCTCTTATATTTTCGCAATTCCACGGTCTCCACATGTTTACAAATAACTTCTCACAACAACTAACAAACTTCATATAATGCAAACATTAAATTTAATACTCATCTTATAGGATAGGTTTTAATTCTACAGTAAAGTTGCACCCCACCTATTTGTGCCATTATGGTTATACGGTTTATCAGAATTGAGCAAATTACTTTCAAACAGTAATTAACTACAAATTAAAAAGTACTCTCGTCCACAATCATAATGACGTTGCAACACAAAAACAAGCCACTTATTGAAATTAATTTATCATAATAGACTAAGAAATTAAACTTAAAGGGACTGCATTTTCATGAATATATTTAAACGTTAATTCATTTCTACATTAATATACAGATACTATAATAAATAATTAATATAAGGTAAACTACAAAAGTGTATTTATTACACATTAGGGTGCTTCATTTTTGGACAACATTTTTTTTCTTCAAGTCCCACCAGAAAATCTTGTAATGTATAGAAAAACGAAAATTTTCAGCATTTGTTGAGTATTTTGTGTTTTTTGCATTTTTTGGCTAAACTATTTAAGATAAAAAACATTAAATGACAATTTTGTAGTTCGTCTGAGGCACTATAAAAAAGTCCTCAACGAATTTGCCGTATCATTAATAACTACAATTTTACAGGCTCACAAAGTTTTATTGTATTATTATCATCAACAGTTTAATCAACTTTAATTAATAAAAGCGAAAAATGAAAAGAATAAAACTTTGTGAGTCTATAAAATTGTAGTTATTAATGATGCGGCAAATTCGTTGAGGACTTTTTTATACTGCGTCAGACGAACTACAAAATTTTCATTTAATGATATTTTGGGCTGACCTTGAAAAACAAACAATATCGTCTTTTTTTAGCACACCCTAATGTATAAATACAATATCTAACTGTAAGCTTAAACTTTTTTTTCGCAATTCATAATAAATGTTATATTATTAAAATCCGATCCTGCTTATCTTTGTTCAGCATGTCTGCCAAAGGAAACAGGTAGTGATATATTTATTGGTAGCCGTTAAGGGTCTTTTGTTCAGGGCAATAATCTTATTACCTACTTAGATAAGTCAAAGCCATAAAGACACTATTATCTGATTTCGACTATAACGACAAGCACTTTATTTTGGTTTAATCAATATTTATCTTAAGGTCTTGATCAGTTGTTTTCGAATGGGTTCCTAATAACGTTGGTATGTTTACCACAAAATTGAGTAAACGTAGATGTGACTAAGTCTACCTGAGGTACAAACTACCGTATTAACAGATTTGGCGGTATATTATTATATCTATTCTTTCAGTTGAAGGTATCTGTTTTTGTTTGATTTTTGAACCACCAACACTGTTTAAGCATCTCAAGGTTTTGACTTGGTAACAGGTGCGAAGTGAAATGTCACAATTACAGCTTTGTCTAAATTAAGGCGAAACTCTTTATTGAAGAAAACTTATTCCGAGAGAAGTGAGTCGAGTAAGTTGACATATACTGTTGTTCTGAACTGTCATAAAATAGAGGCTATGTCCACTAAGCGTGGCGTGTCTCGACCAACCTTACAAAATAGAGGCTATGTTCACTACGGTGTCGTGTCTCGTCAAACAAATAAAAGGGCTGTGTTCACCAAGTGTGTCGTGTCCGATAAAAAAATATAAAGGGTTTCGTGGTTACCAGGTGTACCCGATACCATTCCCTCGAAACAAACTCTATATATATTATTACCGTGCAAATGACTACTTCAAACAACAGATATTTGAACATGGCCTACCAAGGTAGTCCATGGACTTAGAGCAGTTGTGGTTATAATCACAGTTATAGTCACGATTTGCACGACTTATCTTCTCCCAGTTCAAGACGAACATGCTAGAGTTTTGCCTGTCCCCATTTGTTGGTGCACGGTGTTGACGATGTTCGGACTGTGCTCCAACCCCTAATTTTGGTAGTTAGATTTTGATAACACACTTGTTACCACCCCTAAATTCCCCGATGTGTACCAGGTGCTTGTCCCCGCCAATGATTGCCAAGGGTGTTTGTATATACGTGTCCAAATGTAAATAAACGATGTGGTTAAAATTTCCTGAGTTTTCTTTATAAGCACATATAACTCGTACGGAACTCATAAAAAAATCTAAGGTACTACATTCTATTAACACAACGTAAGTAAAAGGTCCTAACACTAGACGATTCACATTCACAGCCAAATTCTTCGATTTAAATAAATAAATAAATATTTTTGAAAAGTTAAATTTTTGTTTGTTTTTCTTTTCTTTAATTTTTAACGAAAAGTTGGGGTACCCCCTGACTACGGTTACACTACTTGTTATTTAACGTTAAATTAAAAAAAATGTGTATTTCGATCTTTCGACGCTTATGTAGCCTAAACCGTGATAGATACGAAAAAAGTATGAATAACCTTTTTGTAGTAGATAGTTGAATTTTATATAAAAGAGTCCGCGACAGGTAAAAAAAGCACTGCAAAAGATTCTTAAGCGGTACATTTCTGTTGAAGCGCGTCTTTGAAACGCTCTATTTTTTTTACCTGTAGTAGGTAGATATGTTGAAAATTTAATTATCTACAAAAAGGTCCATATACTTTTTTCACATCTATCACGGTTTTGGCAACATAAGCTTCGAAATGTCAAACACGTTCTGCTAAACAGAACGTTCAATAAAAAATAGTAATAATTATTTGCCAATGCTAAAAATTTACACAAAGGCTCTTCTGATCTTCCTCTACAAGAATCCGTAACCAAGAAAATTTTTGCAAAATAAATACCTCGGCTATAAGATTAAAATAATTCCCTACGGGGACCTCCTTATATGACGTTGCGCAACAATGATGGTGACGACACTAGTCGGGCATCGAAATAATTGAAACACGTGTGATCACACCATATTTTCCTCTTACATTTGTTGCACAATCAGGTAATCTCCACTAGGTACTTTAATGTTGCTATTACCATTTTCAAACAATAATGTTAAAAGAGAAAGCTTTGAAATGAAGTGTCGCTTAACATAGGCTGCATTAAAAGTTTAACGATATTTTACGGCGCTGCATAAATGGTAGCTATCAAGATACAAAATCTTATGGCATCCTGTACCCATCTTAAAACATAAATAGACATATGAATTAAATTCAAGAACCATCTACAAATTACCTCAAATGAATGAGGAAAAAGTTATTGCTGTCATCATACCCCCGCCGGGATTCGTACCCGGGTCTCTGGCTTTACGCGCCATTGCTCTAACCACTAAGCTACGGCGACATGATGACAGCAACATCGACGAAATGTACTTACTAAGTCACTGAATCGTCGAATTAATGTATATTATTATTAATATCTATTAACAATGAAATTTCTATATTATATTATAAATAGACCTATTACAACCTTTTCCTTTACAATCCCGACGTTTACCGGGTAGGAAGTTTTAATTAGCAGTTACGATATAAATCACATAGCTAGTGATCACTTGGCTAAACAGGAGGAAATTTAACGCTAGCCAGTCACACGAATGGTTGAATGTCTGTTTCGTATTCTTCGTAAAATCAAAGAAGAGGATTTGACATTATTACAAGGCTACGTCTGCCAGATTTTTGTGATCAACTTTATTACACAAAAAGCGGGGAAGGGAAAACGCTTAAGTGCCAAATATTAATTAAAAGTGAATTTTTTAATGCACAAACTCTTTACTTTTTATCATATTACCTATAGTTTGATTTAGAATTAAGACTTATTATAAATAAGTATTTAGATAGTAAATAATAATTTTATTTAACAATTAATAAAAACACATATCATAACTATAAATATTATTCATCGTACAATGTTGGTAAATTTTTATAAATCCACTCGATATATTTTCTTACATTTATATAAACGCTGGGTACACCAGCCATTCCACATTTATCTGATCCAAATGACATAAGTCCAATCTGAAAATAGAAAATAATAATATATTAAGAAGTTGTATAAGTTCGTTCTCGGTTTGGTTACTGTTAGAATTGTATCGGAGATGTTGTTTTAGAGTAGCAATTAAGATTATAACCATAATGAAAATGTTCATTCGTTCTCAAGGGCAGTGCCGTGTTGACAAATTTTGTTTATTTTATTTTGTTTTCTAGCTCGGTTACACCGCTGATGTTACATACAATAACTGCTTTCATAAAAAGTAAACGTTCTTCCTGTTTAGTCTTAAGTATACTAATGTAAAGTTCCAATAGTTATTCATCATTCTGCCTTATTACGAGTACCTACTTCAAAAACTAATTTCAAATTATACGTAAATCTACCGTTATACTGCGTCTGATTTGATACAAACCCTCATCAGTAACATTATTTTCCGATAAGAAACAATTGGAATGGATCGAAGCTTGACTGTGTTACCTATCTTGCACGGATAATATGAATGCACGTATTGTTCCTTAGGTGAGAACATTGTGCATAAAGGCCCGTCCTAAATCACTATTCAGTCACCATTCGGAATACGTACACATTAATTAAACAACATTTATGCAGTTTCACAATATAATTTGTATTTATTTCAATCAGTATTGATCTTTATTGTCAGTATAAACAAGGAAGTGAATAAAGTTAACGACTTTTAAAAAGAAAATTTTTAAAAAACTTTCATTGGATATTTTAAATAGCACTTCAATAATTTATTGTTAATTTTTGTTTAAATCAGCAAATTATGACAATGTTGCACCCTCCGATATTCACATTATCCGCAATAAGACATCTGTATAGGTATTAAATTATCTGTACGTATAGTTTGACATCTGCAGTTTGAGCGGACAATGAGCAACTCCCTAAAAATAGCTGAAATTATAAACAAACAGAGGCAATACAAATCTTTTATTTACATAACAAAGCTTAACGTGCATCTGTTGAGCTGCTTTAATTATATTCGATATTGCAGTAATTATTTTTTTCATGAAAAGAATAAATTTGTAGTTTTTACATTCATTTAATTATACAAAATATATCAAATAAATCTATCGACTGTTAATTAGTCCACTTAAGAAAAGACAAAGCTCTCAAGGACTAAAATCCAGTCGCGTATCGGAGCTGACACACGCACACCTTGTTATTTTTACCCTTAATTAGGATGTTATTTAGTTTTTTTATGAGATTTTATTTACTATTTTATGGACAGAGAACCTACAAATGATACTATTTTAGAAATCAACAACTCACAGTCCCAGCCAAATCAATCCCCCTAACACAATTATTTATTTATACAACCTAGCCCAACCTACCATACCGTAACCCAACGAAAGTTGCTTTGCATTTTCAAAAATAATTATTCTTCATAATTGACTATTTCTCTGTTAGTTTCAATGAAGATTAAATCATTTATAAATACATTATCTGAAACGAAACAATCTCATATTTGCGCACAATGGCCCTGCACTCCATACGTACATTGATAGCTTAATTATAAAGTTTTGTAGGCTTTCACGCCAGGCGTCTTGTAAATGATTGGTGTTATCTACCGGGCTTTGAGGTCATGGTCTAATGGCTGTTTGGTAGTCTGACGTTTTTCAGCGACTGCGACTGACATCTTCAGAGATATTGCGGACGGCGGAGTTGTTCTCTGTTGCGGAGTGTTCTTCTTAGTTGTCGTCTGCAGACGAAACGTCAGACTACCAAACAGTCATTAGACCACGGCCTCAAAGCCCCGAAGATAACACCAATCATTTTTAGCTTAACTTTGAAAAAAACCGAAACCCTCCAATCAAAATACTTCCTTACACATGATTGGTTAACGTCAATACTGTAGGTAGAAATGTGGTTTAATTTGCGTAATATTTCTTACTTGATAAAAAATATCGCCTCTTTGTTCCAATAAAGGAGCGCCACCAAATCCTGAGCAAGCGTCCTTTCCTTCTTCTCCGCCAGCACATATGTTACTGTCAGTTACAGGTATTACATTAGAATATACTTCTGAACACGTGTCGTAATTTACAAGCGGTAAATGCAATACTTGTTGTAGATTGGACATTTCTGTAAGATTAAATACATTCGACATACAATTAATACTTTATGAACAAAAAATTAGCAAAATAAGTCACTAATAAATATTTGAAAGCTTTAACTGAAAATTTAAACTTAATCGGTTCTTAAATGTCGCCAACATATTTCACTACAATAAAATTTGGCAATCTAACGGGGGCCTGCCGATATGAACCATATTTAGTACATATAGCCCAAAATCAGCAGGTATGTCTCGTCGACTTACTCAAAACTCCAATGCACCTTAAATTACCTAGACTACGTATAAGGTTATAGAAATAATGTGTTTCAATGAGATTCTAATTTATGAATAAAATCATAAAATGTCTCAGTTCAAGTTAAACAAACTATAACTCGTGCTCTTCCTGCAGTAGTCTAGCGGACCCTTCCCTTATTGAAAAAGGTTAATGTAAACGAACAATTTGAAGAAGTGTAAATAAAAAACAAGTATCAAGATTTGATACACAAAGCTAGAAGTAGCAGATTTTTAATATGTAGGATACTGATCATGTCCATTATCTTATCTTATACTAGATAGAAAGGTTTTATTCACACATGGGAGCAACATTATCATCCATCTAAATGACGCGAAGTGTACAATGTAACCTAATGTTGGGCAAAGCAAATGAGTAGCCATAAAACAAGAACACAATTTCAACTGTTAAGTGTAGTGGAGGTCAAGTTATGATGTGGGGAACTATGAGGTGAGGTGTCGCGGAGGTATGCGCGGCCGACGAGTCAAGCGAGGACACAGGCGTTAGTTCCGGGGTGTTGGTAACCCTCGGCTCTATGTCCAAGAGTCGCTCTGCTGAGAGTCGTTTGAGGTGTTGGACCAGGCGCGTATGGCTATCATCAGACTACACACCGTTTACTCATAAAATTGAGATATCCTGCCACCGATTCTACTTTAAGACGGTAAGGACCGGGACCTCAGAAGAAAGGCGTGGTAGAGAATCCACGAAACTGGCCTCGACCGTCACTCATCACAGGTGGCTAAGATTGCTTGGCCGACATGAGTGCCAGTGGCTGATCAGTGCCTAAGGATACAAGTATCCTAAGCTGGGATGAGTCGCAGTGGCTCCGAACATCCGACCAATGATGTAAAGTGGTACTACGGGAGTTCTAGGGAAGCCCCAGGCAAGGAAGTAGATGTACCTGCCTGTGCGGCTGATTGAGATTGGACTAGTATGGCAGAGGTTAACCCTGCATGCTAGGGGAGAGGCACGGTTGTCTCGTTGAGAGAGAGCGGCGTATCTGCTCAGGTACCAAGCTTGCTGAGCCTGGTGGCGATTAGATAGGTCCAGCTCGCACCAATTAGTTCCGGTGGTCTTGCAGCCATTCGGGAGTAACTGGTAGTTGTTGATTTCGGTTTTTCACGCGCTGATTGAGCGTATACCTATCTCCGGGCCCTCGAGAGCTGTGGTGGGTGCGTCGAAAGACAGGTGTCACCACGTAAACAAAAAACAATGAAAGGCGATGTATCTCAAGGTATTGCACCATGGTTTCCTCAAGAGAAATCTACATATGGGGTATTTCTGAAATAGATCACGACAATGCAGGAGGTACTCCATAGAACAAAGAACTTAAGTAAACGCTTGAAGGTCCAGCTTCACCAACGGCTTTGAATAAACAGACAAAATCCAACCCGGCCCCGTTTTAAAAATTCATTTTGTAACTCTTTATTCGAGCAGCTGGTAATTTGCAGTATCGGTCATTGACAATAGGTTAATGTGTTACCTATCGTTTTTCCAAAAAGAGTACTCTATATCATAAATTGATTTGATTTTTTTATTATGTTTCGACGGTGGCAGTGTGATAACCAGAAAAGTAAATTGCTCCTGCCCGCAAATTTTCTAATCCGACTGTTTAACTATTACGCCAAGTGTTGTCGAGTCTTAATTACATAGATATTGTATAGTAGCGCGCGCATCATTTAGTTTGGTGTATAAAGACTTTCTGACTGACTGTATATTTGAAGCACGGACCTGTACGAGTGCAAAATGTGAACGACAGACGCGGCAACTCAAAAAACAGTTCAAAACATTTTTCACTATTATTGCTGCCTTGCGACATATGTATCTGCAGATATTAGCGTCTTCTAGTAAATAAATATAAAAATGGATACAAATAATAGAGAAACGTGTAGGAGTAATATTATTTACAAAAAAATTAAGGGAGGGTCCTTTATTTAATCCAAAATGCCTAGTTGTTTAAACTTGTTTTTATAATCAATAGAAGCTAATAATATCGTCAATAAATAACAATTAAATCTTTGTTGTAACTTATATACATTTATCTAAGAAAGACCTACAGCTTGTAATATTTAGTTGTATAAAGTGTGAGTCCGGAATTCGGTCCTCAGCTTTTTATATACGAGTTCTATTTATTTTTTTAATGTTTACATTGCTTCCTATTAATTTCACGCAGAAGATGGTTTTTAACCATCCTAGCCTTATAAAGTCTCAGATTCTTTAAAACTTTTTCTATACACGAACCGCATTATTTTCTATAAACTGTATGCAAATTATTTGATTGTATCCTTTTCCTGTTGGTCTCCTTTTTTACAAATTTTCTGATGTGTATTGTTATGCTATCATCAATCTAAGGCTTGTATCTATTTAAAAGCTCTATTAAAATTATATTGACGACCAACGATGTTAATGCCGGCCAACATAGCCTGTAGGTGTGCAATATACCACAGTCGGTGCCGGATCCGGCTCCGACAAAAATCGGGAGTGTGTTCAAACGCTCTGAAAGTTTCTGCCAATCGGATGAGTTTACATACTACAGCGGTCAATAAAATTCAACCATTAGGTGAGTTTGCATGATTTCAAATAAAAATCGGTTGAGATTACAGAAAGGAACCATAAAACACTCACCATTCTGCCCAGCCGTTTTACCCCAACCTACAAGAACAGCGGTTCCACCCATTATTGGCCATTTTTCAGGTAAACACAACGGTTGTGCAGTCACTAAAAATATTTACATTTCTATATAAAAAACCCAAAAGCAAAATACAAAAATTAATCGATATGTAATGATTACTTTACATTACTTTGCAACAACATATTGTTCTATAAAGAAAAACGCATAAGGTAAACACAGTTTCTGGAAATAAAAGCAAAATTTTTACCAAAGTATTGGAAGTAAGGCAAAAATTGTTGAATGTAGGCTTTCGCGGCCGACGTTTATTTGTGAAGAATGTTTATCCCGGCTGATGGTCCATTTTATCGATTTATACTGTTTTCGACTTGAGGGGGTATACATCTGTGTTCCTTCTTTGTCGAGTACCAGTAGTTCTTAAGGAAAGTATCCAATTTTTGTGTAATTTTACACCTTTTTTTCTATTGAAATTTTGAGGATATTTATAGGTATCAATAGCTTCTCGATATAATCTACAATGGTAATGGCTACACCTAACTAATCCATCGACACAGCCGTCAACCGCACCGCCATTGAAGATGTCCACCGAAGCTGGAGATGAAATGTCAGGACCAAATTCCAATGGACCACGGTCCATCAGCCCGGATTAATTTCTTTCTCGAATAGGTCACAAAATTTGAAATACTAAATTAAATTTCTTGTGTAATGTACAATAACATTTTAAATTTTATTATGTTAACATGTTCAATTTGATTTTTCTCAAGTAGCGCCATTCTATTTTCGAGCTCCAAGCGATCAACAAGTGTTTGCTTAATTAGAGCGGCCAACGTCTAGTTTTTGTGTTAATTTCATTTTGGCAATTGATTTCGCTTGTTTAGTTTAGCTTGTGCACTAACTTTGAGCTTCTTGAACAAACTACCTATAATATCTATGGTAGTTTTAGCCTTTTTTTGTGTCTATACTGTGGCATTTCGTGTTTGACGGCGAAACCCTTTCCAGTTACTCTTTTTTTGGTCGATATTGCCCTGAGAGTAGGATTTTGGTTCTGAGTAATTTACCGTCGTATTTTAACATGGCCAGCCTTTTCTATTGATTTTGTTTTGTATTTGCGTGTAGAGAACTTAGAACTTTCTTCAGTCAGGTGAAATTCAGAAACCACCGACTGTTACCTCAAGGCAATTTTTTGTTGTTTTGACTTCGCACTTGGAAAAGTGGTGTCCTAGCTAAATTTTGGGAACCGTTTCCTAGTTTTGGTCTATGTTGTTCAATACAATCTTTTCTTTTATTTCTTTAAAAGTTAAAACAGGGAGCTGAATCAGTCTGACATTATTGTAAACACTGTTAACTTTTTTTGTAAAATTTTAGGTACACATAGTGCTTTAAACATGGATTTGTCAATCTTAACTGATGTGGACGTTGTTGACGAACTAATTTTGATGGGATTTGTTTCCAGTCAATCAATGACTGACAACAGGAATACTCTGGGTAAATGATTATTGTGTGGCTTTCAATCCGAGTTAGACTTGGAATTGACGAAGACAGATTTCCAGAGAAGGTGTGGCAGGCTCTAGGCCTATTTGCTTCACGTTTCATGTACCATTGAAGATTTATTACCGTTCCAATTAAATGAAAATGAATTGAGCAAAATTAATGAACGTCTAAATTATATAAAACATTGAACACAAAGAATTTTACATTGCTCTCCAAAATCAATTCAATTTGCTGACCTTGCTAACAATTTAAAATGTTACTTCAAGAGCGTTCTACATTGTTCTCATTGGTAATACGTCACATGCCAATCTTCAGTTGTTACATGTATTATGGGTTGCCTATATTCTACGCTGCTCTCCACTTACACGTGACAATATTTTACATGACAAAGCGTAAGTGCTCTATTACTTAATAAATCCTCAATAAATAGGGTTGATAGTAGTGATTCGTCAGTTAGTTTTGTGACGGCGCAGAAGTCTGAAGGAATCGTACCATCATTCACAAAACATACTAGTTCCTTTTATGTTGAAAATAGATCCACTTCTACGCCACCCATAAAGTAAACTTTTGGTTCATGTTCTATTCTATGTATATAGCCAAACCGTGAAGATTCGAGATCTTGCGGAAAGATCTGACTTATCTTTATTGTGTTGCTTGGGAACTGGTAACCCAAGACGGTAGCGTTTCAGACCTAAGGTCACAGCGGTCTATGATTTAATTGGCCTTTCTACCCCCTATGTTCAGTGTTGTGTTACCAGCCTGTGTCTACTGTTTCTCCCATGCCTTCTGCTGTTATAAATTCGACGTTAGGTACAAGCTCTTTTAAGGTCATCCCCAAGTGGGGATTGACTTATGATGGAAGAAGATGTTTAGCAAACTTTTGTGAAATAGAAGTAAGAGTCTTCAAATTATTGCAATACACAAAAAAATATACCTATTTAAATTTGCCGCCCAAACAAATACAACCCCACCAGGGGGCAGGTCGATCACACTTTACTACAGAGTGACCGTTATTCTTTAGCTTATTCTTTGAAGTATACGAGAGAATTATAGAAGCGAAGTTGTTAGAGAGTCAGTTGGTTGACACACAGAGTGGCATCAGAAGAAGTTTTGGCACCCAGGATCACATATTCACAATAAAAAAAATAACGGAAACAATTCTGGTACAAGCCTTAAAGGCGTGTATAATATTAGTAGACTTAAAGACAGGGTTTGATAGGGTAAATAAGTACAAAGAAAGTATGGCACATACTAGAACAAAGAAAAGTAAACAACAAACTAATAGAAGCCATGAAAACTACGTGCAAAGTTTATAGATATTTTATTATAGCGACAAACAACACCACTTCATCACTAAAAAGTTCAGTACCGATAAGGAAAAAAAAAAATAACGATACGAAACAGAAATCTAGAAATAACGGAAACCACAGTACTAGAGATCAACGAAAAAATAACAGCAGCTGCAGATGTACTTCTAAAAAAAAAAACAAAAGTTGACATCTTCAGTTCCGAATATGGGTGCTACCAGTAAGCCAAAAGAGCAAATAACAAGCAATGGAAATGAAGTACCTTAAAGGGGTAAGAGGAGTCGCAAGGCTTGATAGAATAATAAACGTGGATATTCGACAGTAACGCGGTTTGTGTTCGGTACAAACCACTATCAAATAAAACCAGTTGACATGTTTATAAACAGAATAAATGAGAAGACACAAGTGAGAAAAGCATAGGAAACTGAATTATTCAAAAGGCGAGAGAGAGAGAGAGGAAGACTAAGAAACACGTGGACTAACGAAGTTAGGACAATCCTAGAGAGAATCGGTTTTGACGCTACACCAGGGAAACGAAATGCCACAAGATGAAGAGAAACATAGAAATCTAGGTAATAGTAACATATTTAAATAACCAAGGAAAAACTCCAATAACTACAAAAAACGACTAATATCGAACGGCCTTATACAATGCCACTAGAAATGCCTATGATAATATACATACTGTGAAATTATTTTATAAGTTTCATTACGGGATCCGAATACGCTGTACGAATCAAATCGCTATGGCAATTGCTCACAGCATAGAACAGTTGACGTTTTGTTTTCGCTGCAATTTCTCTGCGTAGATACAACAAACGTAGATATAGTGCATTCTTTTTCGACTTAACCCAGGTATAGGCAACGTGATGGAAAATATACAATAAAGATACTTTTCTCTATTACCCATATTCAAAATATATTTATTTAAGTGTCAATGTTTGGGTCACAAAACTTCTTATGTGTAGCAATTTTTAACATAGTCGGTCCAGTATATTTAGGATGGGCGAGTAGACGAAGACATGGCTGATCCTGTAAGGGTTTCGTTATTTCGCAATTTACTTTCATCATAACAAAGCTATCAGATATTTTGCTCAATTTCTCATCAGTCAATCGTCAATAGTCGTTGATTATTAGCAGGACTGGCTTTTATTGAATTTACAATATTACATTTATACCAACATAATGAAATTCATATAATTGAACAAATATTTATTTTTGTTAATAAAATATTGTTTTTCTTTTATCCATTCAATTAAAAAACGTATACCGCTCGAATTTTTATGGAATATTTATTTAGATTTTAAAATATTTACCTGAATAATTTAGTTTTGAGGATAAAACAACAAGAGCGATGTCATCTTTATATATTTGCTCATTAAAACCAGGATGTACAATAACATGACTGACTGGAATATCTTGAGTTGGTAACCCACAGAATTCTGGCCCGCAATCAATATCAGAATTTAAAAGCCATTCACCTATCCGTACAGAGAACCTACAAAAAACGAAAGTCATTATTAAATGGTGCACAAAATTAAATAATTTCAATTTAATATTTAATTGTAATGAACTAATGTCAGTTTAGAAATCAATAGAAGGCAATTAAAAACATACATTTTTTATTTACGTCATTTGGAATTTCCACTTAAAAAGCATAATAATCGAAAAGAGCCACAAAATTGATTTTTTGACGTTAAGAGTCCTCAATTCACCGGAATGTGTAACAATGTATTACATACTGTTTTGTTGCGTATTCAGAGGTATTTATTTAGAAAAATGTTTTAAGTATGTAATCAGTTTCTTTTTGAAGTAAAACTTCTTTAGGTGTGACTATGGGGTAACTGAATAATTTGAATTACATCCGCTTTTTAAATATTTACGCTGTATGAACACTGCAATCATTTTATTAATAAATGTTTATCAATAAATAAATAAACAACGTGTATATGACAGATCCGACTGTAGTTTACCTCTTGAGAACTATATCTTTTTTTTTATGTGAATGCATCGATAGTCAATAGAAGATATTTATTTATGATATTGTAACGTGTAAGCTGAGGGCAGCGCAGAATTTAGGCAACCTATTACATTTGTAACAAGTGAAAATCGGCTTGTGATTATTACCCATAGATTAAGTATTACCAATCGAGAATAACGTAGAACGTTTTGAAACGTAGAATATTCTCGTATCATCATCATGGATAGGATAAGCAGCCGTCGTAATGGTAGAGCATGAGTGGTAGTAGTGATTACGTAGAAGAAGAAGGCGAACAGATAGTGATAATTAGTGAACAAGTGAATTGTTAAAGTTAGAATTGTAATAAGCAAATTGTTGAAAGTTATAGTAGTGTGTATAAAGTGATAAGTAATGTAGTTTAAATAAGAATAGATAAAAAAATACGGGACAATTTTTTTATATAATTAAGTAAATGCTCTAAAAACTACAAATTTATTCCTTACATAATAAGAAAATAATTACCAAAATATCGAATTTAATTAAAGCAGTCAGATGTGAGTCAAGCTTTGTTATGTAAATAAAAGATTGCGATATTATCTTAATTGGCTATTTGTTTATAAATTTAGCTATTTTTAGAGAACTGCACATTGTCATCACAAACTGCAGATGGAGAGAGAATTTAATACATATACAGATATATTTCATGTGGATGTTTATGATGTAAGTAATGTGAATATAGGAGAAGACAACATTGCCATAATTTGCTAGATTAAAAAGAAATTAATAATTTTGAGAAAAATAAATAATAGTCACTTTGATTTTCACAATTTATTCTCACGCAGGTGCCGACAACAAACTTACTCTCTCTCTGTCAATTCCACTTTGCCTCTCCTCCTAATCATAAATCCTTTCTTACTGATTGTTGCTTATAAAAATACATTCGAAAAAAATAAACAGTATACTTGTCTCTGAAATAACGCAAAATATAAACATAGATAATTTATACGAATTTAATAAAATGTTAGCCTTGAACGGTTCTGCAAGTTGCTTTCCTGGGCTATCGTCTACCTTCTGCTTGAGACCGACATACCTAAGTTCTGCTAAAAAGTGTAACATTCGACCATCCTGTTTTGCGGGATGTCCTAAACCGTCCGGTGCCTGGTGTATAAAGGCTCTATTAGGGTGCAGTGGAAGTACGTCAAATGGACGGCTTTAATCCCAGTTATTGTAGTCTTTGTGAAAATTCCCTTTTCATCCAACACACCGCCATCTATCACTCCGACAGTAAGTGAACGGTATCGGTCCTAGATACTATCTTCTTTGTAACGACCCTTTATTTTCGTCATATACGTGATAACTCGTACAACAAGTGGACAATGACGATCCCAGTTGTTGTAGTCGTTGCTAATACGTCTAATGATCTCTTGCCCTAACATCATGGTTTTGTCCATCTCTTTGCCAGCCATGCTTTAATAGTAGCCTTACAATTCGCCATTTGGCTGCCTTAGGCACCACCCACAATTTCTGACAGTT